>OY776129.1:45812140-47012140 GCA_963675135.1 Galeopsis tetrahit | reverse complement strand
ACGTGTTCAAGCCATATCCGAGGTATGGGCTTACTTCTGTTATCACTTCTGACATTGAGCCGAGTTGTGTGTCACAGGCACTTAAGGACAAAAACTGGCGAGCAGCCATGTCGGCTGAGTTTGATGCCCTTCTTCAGAATGGCACCTGGGACTTAGTTCCTCCCAATACATCTCAGAACGTGGTCGGCTCCAAGTGGGTCTTTCGTATCAAACGAAAACCTGATGGCTCTCTCGATAAGTACAAAGCTCGCCTGGTTGCCAAAGGCTTCCACCAACGACCAGGTGTTGACTTCACTGAAACCTTCAATCCAGTCGTCAAACCGGCCACTGTGCGAGCAGTTCTCAGCATCGCCGTCACTCAGCATTGGCCCCTCCAACAGTTTGACGTCAACAACGCCTTTCTCCATGGCACACTCTCAGACACAGTCTTCATGGCACAACCCCCCGGCTTTGCAGATAAGACCTTTCCATCTTATGTTTGCAAATTACACAAATCAATTTATGGCTTGAAACAGGCTCCTCGCACGTGGTACTATGCTCTTCGCTCCTTTCTTGAGGAAATTGGGTTCACTCCCACTCACTCGGACGAATCTTTGTTCGTCTACAACAACTCTGGGGTGGTCGCCTACTTCCTCATCTATGTTGACGACCTCATCCTGACGGGCAACAACACACCCATGCTCGCCCGTGTGGCTGCCGACCTTCGTGCCAAGTTCTCGGTCAAGGACCTTGGTCCTCTATCTTATTTCTTGGGAGTGGAAGTTCTCAGATCTAAAAACTCATGCTTCCTCTCTCAACGCAAATATGTTACTGACCTGCTCGCCCGGTACAACATGCTCACTTCAAAACCTGTTCGCACTCCTTTACCAACCTCTGCTCGCCTATCTATCTCAGATGGGTCCTCGCCTGCAGATGCCACCCAATATCGACAGGTCCTTGGTTCCCTTCAATATCTACAACTCACCAGGCCAGACATTGCTTTTGCCGTGCACAAACTGTCGCAATTTATGCATGCACCCACTATCACTCATTGGGGTGCTGTCAAACGTCTACTGCGGTACTTGAATGGTACAAGGAATGTTGGGGTCACCCTCACCTCTAGTCCATCTTCATCACTTCACTGCTTCACTGATGTCGATTGGGCCGGGGACACAGACGACCGAACTTCCACCAGTGCCTACATTGTGTTTCTAGGGTCTAACCCTATCTCATGGTCGTCCAAGAAACAAAAGTCTGTTGCTCGCTCCTCAACTGAAGCTGAGTATCGAGCACTTGCTGCTGCTGCCTCTGAAGTTCAGTGGCTCAAATCCCTATTTCAGGAACTCCACTTCCCCACTTCACCTACACCAGTCCTTTACTGCGACAACATTGGTGCCACCTACCTGTGCTCGAACCCTGTCTTCCACTCACGAATGAAGCACATTGCCATTGACTTTCACTTTGTTCGTGATCTCATCAAGACAAAACAACTACGTGTGTCTCATGTCTCTTCTGCCGATCAACTTGCGGATGCACTCACGAAACCTCTCTCCAGCACTCGCCTACAGCTTCTCATGTCCAAGATTGGACTCACCTATGGTGCTCCATCTTGAGGGGGCGTATTGGACCTATATTAGTAAATACACTCTCATTCTTATTTATTGTATAGGCCCATCTTAGTTTCCTATGGGCTCTCTTATAAAGCCCATTAGGGTTAGGTTAGACCTAAATATCTCTTGTATAAATACCCATTGTAAATCACCTTTACAATCAATCAAGAAATCATATTTTCAATATTCTTTATTTCATGAAATTTGACTCAATTCGACTTGACTTTAAGTTGGTCATATTTCATGAAAGTATAAACACGTTAAAGATAATTAGTCGCATTCATAACTAGTAGTATATATGCGACATGGTCTTATTTCGTTGTACTTTTCTTTTTATTATCATAAGAGATTCCAACTAATTTAGTCATCAAATAGAGTTTTATCTCATCAAGTTTTGAACTGATTGAATTGTGGCAAAAGCACGGTAAAATTTTAGCACATACGGGGTATTAACCAATTTTGTCGGTGTTCTATTTTTAGTTACATATTTACATTTTTTTTCAAACACCCCACCATTTCTATTTTTTTCAAGTACCTCTTTTCACATTTTCTTTTATTCCTTATTTCAATTTTTTTATTGAACTCACCAACTGTATATAACACTTAATTATTTTATTGAGGATTTTTAACTGACTTTTTATACAGAGGCCAGTTTAATTATTTTAATTTAGAAAAACGGGTATGATTGAATAAAATAATTAGAATTAGGGACTTGTTTGAAATTTCAATAGAAAAGGTGAGATACTTGTAAGATTTCATGCCTTCATTCACCGTGGTTTGATTGTGTCAACTAAAAAAAAAGTATGTCTTTGACTTTGAGGTGCAATTAATATAAATACTATAAATATGGTCAACTACGTATTAAATCCAGCTGTCAACGTTGCTCCCGCCACCATAGTCCACACGGCTCAAGTATAAAATAAACTCATTTAATTCTTGTTATTTTCCTTTTACAAACCGTGTAAGATAAGACACACTACTAATTAGATTTCTAATAAGAATAAAGTATACCTAGCAGCCAATAGTTATATTTTTGAACGATTTGGTCAAATTATTAAATAAATTCCGAGATATGTAAAAGTTATAACCATACCTCTTACAACTACAATTTCAACACAATGTTAAAAGATAATATGATACCAATAAAAGTGTATTATCACTGTCTCAAAAGCCAAAATATTCATGCTAAAAAATAAAAATAAAAATAAATAGAGTTAGTATTGGGTGAGACCGTCTCACGAATCTCATTTCGTGAGACGGGTCTCCCTTGAATGTAAAAAGTGATATTGATTGAGTAAAAAATGATAGTCATTTTTGTTAAAATTAACATTATCACTTTTTACTTAAACATAAAATCTGGAAAAAAAATCGTTAAATCCAAAATTTTGAAATGTGGGTAAAAAATGTTCCGTCTCACGGAAAGATCAGTGAGACAGTCTCACCCAATTTTTATTTTTTTTAACATAAATAAACCATTTTTTTATAAGAAATTATTTCCATGGTTAACACATGGCCTCAATTTTGACCAATTGAGGTGAAAGATAAAATACGAAGAAATTTGACTATATAGCATCAAATTAATAAATGTAGAAGAGAAAATTAATGATGCACGAGTTGATTAAAGGAGTGGAAGTTTGATTCTTGGGAATAATGGATTACATTTCTTTCAAATTGATGAGGAATATAATGAGGATTCTAACATTATATACTTACTCAGTTACTCTCAGTGTAATTTATCAAAACATTAAATATGAATATTAGTAAACAAAATCTAAATTTTTGTTGATGAGATTCCTGATGTAATTTTATTTTGTGGGTATTCCTGATATCTAAACAATAAAATTTTGGCTGCTTTAAAAAAAGGTAAACAAAACCTAAATTTAACATATTTTTGCAATGTGAACCTATAGGCATATTTGATCCTGCCTCTGAAAATGACAATTAATTATTAATTGTAATTCAAATCAATCTAAACATGTTAATACAATAAAATGTTAGTTGTTAGGCATGTCATATATGAGTATAAACGAATCTGCCAAGTGATTCGAAAAAATTGTTTACCAACAATTAAAATGTTAAATTAGATTGTATTTTATAAAATAATTTGCATTTTATATATATACAATTAAACCTTAATTTTAAAATAATCCGTCATTCAACATTTTCGAAACCTGGCAATCTAGCAAAATTCTGAGGGGATTAGGTACATTTTCACACATTTATACCAGTATTATTTTATTTTCTAATAATTGACCAAATTTATGTTAGATTGACTATATATTAGTATTCGTAAAATAGTGTTAGATAAAAAAAAATCCAATTTGTTTTTGTTAATCTTCATAAGACCAGGTTAAAGCTTCATCCTATTCAATCTCATGAAATTAATCTGGACCTCATTGTGAAAAAAATACTAAATACTATTGGAATATAGGATTATAAACTTACTACTTTTCTCCATTGAATATTTTAAATCTGTGCCTAATTGTGAAAAACGAAATTCCAATAAATATTTTTTCTAGTCAGATTGAAGATATTGACTGGAAAATGACATGTCCTTAATTCACTCAACTTTTTAGAACAAACAGTCATTCAACGCCAATAAATATTGCAGTCAAAGCTAATGACCACATGAGATATGCGATTCTAACTTATACTTTTGACGTTTCTTTTACTTTAACTAGTCAAAATACGATTAGATTTAGTAATTTAGCTTTAATCAAATTACTACATTTTCGATTTTAGTGATAAGCTATTTGTAACATTCAAACAAATCTTCAAACTCATTTTTTTTTTGTAAAATTTCATAATTTTGAATAATAGTTTGCAATTGAAAATGAGTAATGACAAAAAATAATATTTCTAAAAATGCAAACTTCTTGAAACTAATTAAACTGTTAAAAATCATCTCATCTCGTGATATATAGAATCAAAAAAATGAATAAAAATAGCTAAGATAACAATCAAAACTCAATCGACAATAATGTCTGATGGTAAATACGTATAAATGTTCAATTACGATACGTGTCAAATCGGCGGAGGAACACTTAAAAGTAACCGGAGAGATTTATTCTCTTTTTATACCTATAAATTTTGGTAAAGTCTAGTATGCATTCGAGTACATGTTGTGCACCCTAATCTAAAGAAAAGTGTATGTTATTAAACTGAAAAGTACAACACAATATTACTAAAAAGTGTAAGTCACTATAACTAAAAATATTATTATACAGTTTAATAATTAAAAAGTGCAACACTATTTACCAAAAAGTGTAAGTCAGTAAAACTGAAAAGTGAAACTTTATGGTAGGCGATAAAAATTTATGGATAAAATAATTAAATAATTCTGAGATATGAATACTTTGTGACATAATGAGTAGAGTTTCATTCCTAATCTGAAATTAACTTGGCGGGTGATGAGTATGATGTACATGGTTTTACTGAAATGTCCTCAACCAATCACCTTATTAATTTTACAAAGCAACACGTACTAGAGCTAATTTTGTAGTTGTGCAATGAGTTTACTATTCAGATTGAACTAACACGTGGCCACTGATCAGATGTCTAACAAGCTTAGACTATGTTTATCCATACCCGATCATGACCGGATCATCAAATATAAAATTCATTTCTCACTCTTCTACTTACACATTTTACACAACAACCCAAACTCATTTTTTTTCACACTTTATCCATAACCACCACAACCACAACCAACATTTAATAAATTATTTATTTTATAATGTAATAATTATATCTATTATTAATTTTGTATAATATTTTCACAATATTTAGAAAATATATACAATTATTTAATATTAAAATTTGGAGAAGAAAAAAAGGATAATTAACACAATTTAGAAGAGAAAAAAATTAGGAGAAAAAAAAAGGGAGTGTATGAAATTGTGATCCAAAATATATTAAGATTGGTCTCTATTTATAGAGAATTTAATTTTATGAATTTTGGTATTTTTATTTTTATTTTTATTTTTTATAAGTAGATAAGTAAAAATCGGAAATTATCTAAATAAAATACAATCGACGAGTAAAGTTTTTACATGTGGCATACTTATTATTGGTTGTTCGACAACCATGGGCGTGCATGACAATTGAATTTTTTTTTTTTTTTTTTTGTCTTATTTTGATGACCAGGGCGTAAACACGCGATAAATATAGTCTTATAAACCAGCTTTATTCTGGGCTCATAGTAAATTCATGAGTTGTTGATACGAGAGTGATACGTAAAAAAAAAAAAGTTTCTCTAACGAAAGAGTGACTTAAAATATGATTGAATTATATTTTTGAATACAATATCACCTACATATATGTGAGATTACAAGAAAGTTGAATTTTTTGATTTATTGTATTCAACTAAGAGTTAAATGTAATTAAAAGAACTTGAGAAAAAAGAGTAAAAAACTTTAAAACATGTCAAAAATGATGAATTTGACTCCGAAAATGTATTATGGAGAAAATTCTAACACCGTAATCAAAAGTCGTGCATGTTCCACATTGGTTGTAGTCTTGAAGGGTAAACAAGGGGTATGGCTGCAAAATCCCAAACCCACAATGTAATTCGAAGTAAACAAAGTGAAACTTGTACGATAATATTACTTTTTTTTTTTCGAAAACAAGCATCCGTAGGTTACCAATTAAAGACCAAGGAGGAAACATTCTTCATCATAAACCTATGGATTAAATCACTTCTCCATTTCTATCTTGAGACATGGTAGAGTGTACCACCCTCTGAGTGAAACTGTGTGCTCTTGTATTCGTGAATCGGGATATATGGGTGAATTTGTACACTACAAATTCCTCCTTGAGCGAAACAATCCGTCTCAGAATGTTCATTTCTGGTCCCCCACGACAATCATTCAACAACTTTGAGCACAAAGAGATGGTCAGTTTGGAGTCGCTTCTAACTTCGATTCTTTCTTCCTTCCTTCGGCTCGCCACAACCATAGTCATCTCAATAGCATTCAACTCCGCCCCCAAGGGGCTTCTTTGCGGCCCAATCCTCTCCACGAAAGACACCACCGCTTCACCCGACCCCTTGTAAATTATCCCTCCAACTCCATAGTGTCGTTGTTCTTCATTGAAGGCACCACCCACCTCACAGATCATGTGATCGTTCAGTAAGGGATTATCTCCTCCCTCATGCATACCAATTTCTCCCTCTTTTTCCTTCACCTTGGGTTTAATGGTATCCTGGTAGCACATGAGATATCTCAACACATTGTCTCCCGTCTTCTTATCGATTTTATATTTCCTATTCTCCTCGTCATGCAAGACCTTACATCTCGAGCTCCATATCCCCCAAGCCACCATAATTACTTGCTCAAAATCCCATTGATTATGTCCCTCCTTAATAATGGTCAGAAAGTCAAGAGTATTCCAATTTTAAGAATATGCCTCCACCCCAACTCCTTCCACACTTCTTTCATTCCTTTACACTTGAAGAGTGCATGAACCGTTGATGACAAATATTTACCGTACAAGCCATATCTTGGATTTATTGGGATATGTCTTATAGCAAGATTGCCCTCCGTAGCAATAAAATAACAGCTCATTTTCCAAGCAAAGATACGAACATTTGGTGGTACTTTTAGATCCCAAATGAATCTCCACCATTTCTTTTTTACCTCTTCATCTGATTCCACATGCTTATCATCTTGATGCGTCTTCAACCTGTTCCCTTCCTTATATCCTGACGAAACTGAAAATTTTCCAAAGGTGTCATATTTCCAAAACCGACAATCATCTTCATCCACATTCCCCACCAGTGTTCTCAAAATTCATTCCACTTCAAAATGTGGGAAGGTCATCCTTATCATATCTTCTTTCCATTGTCTATTATCATCAATAAAGAAATTCACATTCTTTCCTGACGCAATTTTGGAGGTAATAAGTCCACAATTCAACCCTTGTACCCACGCATGTTTAAACAATGTAATTGTCTTTCCATTCCCCACTGTCCATCTAATTCCGCTTTGCAAAATTGCAAGACTTGAATGCAAGGACCTCCATGTTAGTGATGGATTATTACCAACCTCAGCCTCCATAATATCCACATGTTTAAAGTACCGTGCTTTCAAAATTCTCGCAACTAAAGAGTCAGGTTGCTCAATAATTCTTCAAACTTGTTTGACCAACAAGGCCTGGTTAAATTGAGCCATGCTTCGAAAACCCAAACCTCCTTCCTCCTTAGATTTGCATAACTCCTCCGAGCGAATCCAATGAATTTTGTTCCTACCATCTTTTCTTCCCCACCAAAATCGTGCAATGATGGACTCCATTTCAGCACGGATTTGCAACGGAATCTTGAAACACGACATTGCATACGTTGGAATCGCTTGGAGCAATGACTTAATCGAAATCTCTTTTCCTCCTGCTGAAAGCTTCTTGTTCTTCCAATTATCAATTTTATCTCTCATTCTGTCCACAAGATAGGCAAATTGAGTTAGTTTCCCTCTCAAAGAGAATGTCAGAAGGCCAAGATAAAGTTGATGTCCTTGCGTGAGCTTGATGTTAAGAGCGCTTTGTACATGGCTCCGATTTGTCGTGTCTGTTGTCGGACTAAAAAGCATTGCAGATTTATCAAAATTCACAACTTGTCCTGATGCCATCTCATAGTCGTGCAATATGTTCTTCAATTTATGTGCATATTCCTTCTTAGCTTTGAGAAAAATAACACTATCATCTGCGAAAAGAAGATGTGTAACCGTGAAATAGTTGTACAGTTTTTGTGATTTTAGTAAAATTTTAATTAGATTAATTTATTTAGAGTTGTGAATTTGAACATTCATCTTATCCCTTTATAATTGGTTTTATTTGTTTGAGATCTTTTTTTATACTTTTCAATTTAATATGAATTACTATTTCTCTAATTTTATTATTTTCACTTTTTTTTTTTTTAAATCCTATTTCATTATTTTTAGAGCACGAAAAATAGGTTGACCATCTGTATAAATAGCCCGAATTTGGTGAGCTTGGATTTTGGGCTTCAATGCCAAAGAGATTTAGGCCCATTTTCAATAAATCTGAATGCGAAAATAAAAAAGAAAGCTTGGAGCCTTGGACCGCAGAAAATAAACCACTTAAAACCCAAAAAAAAAAGGGGAGATGAAAAAGATTTGGAAAACAAAAAAGACATTTTGGAATAGAATAATAATGGGGCGACGAAAAAGACATATTTGCCCCAGATGTACGTGGTATTTGCCTCTCTCTGACTCTGCCCCTATGTTTGTATCTTAGTGGCAGTGGCAGCACCATGTTTCGAGTTTCAGTGATTTGTCTCATGTCAAATTGTAGGCCACCACTGTTTTTTGCTATTTTATTTTTTCCCTTTTTGGCTTATGTTCTTTTATATATTTATTTATTTCTTTTTTAGTCGATAAAGTAATTTAATTGAGAATTCAAATGGATCATCCCAAGAAAGATTCATTTACTTTCTTAGTAGTACATATCTTTTCATCTTTTGATTTATAAAATTAAATTGGTTCAACAAAAGGAAGCCCACAAGGCCACGTCAGATTTTTTATTATAAGTAACTTTATCTTCGTAAAGATAACATTGAGATCTTTCAAACGTTCTATTCAAGATTTCTAATTTGTTTACTTTGCACAAGTTTTAGGGATTGCTTCAAAAAAAAAAAAAAAGTTTTAGGGATATATATAGCATTTACTGTATGTCTCATGATTACTTTCATTTGTAAATGGGTGTGTATATTAAAAAGTAATAATGTGGAGAGTTTTGATGAATAATTTTGTAAAAAATTATATATAAAGTAAATAAATGAGTTGACTTTTGTGTATGTATGAAGAAAAAATAATGGCAGTTGTGTTAAATTAAAAATATCATGAAAGTAAAATTTATAAATGATTTTTCATTTTAAGTGTGTGGAAATTATTGTGAAACGTATAAAAAAAGAAAAGTGTAAAAGTATGTAGAGAAGTATTGACGAAGGCAGTACTGCATTGTACAAGTCACATGTGATCAACTCTTTTATAAAAAAAAAGTGTAATTTAATATTCTCTAATTGCTTTTGGATCTTCGTTTGCTTTAAATAACTTAAAATTCATATTTGACCAACAACTCTACATTGTCGAACTTTAATAAAATTAAAATTGGAATTCTGTATAATTTGGGTTTTAAAAAAAATTGTCTTTTGTTTATTTGGTGCCACTGCTGACTATATATTTAAAGATACACTTTCGTACGAGACTATATCGGGTGAGGCAGTCATAATTCATTAACAAATCAAAATGAAAATTAGGTTTGATTAGTGGATATAAAAATTGATTAAAAGAATACACTTAACTAGGATATGTTTTGCTAATATAATCTCTATCACCGAAACGGTGACACATGTTTTATTCGAATGCGTCTTTTCTTTTCAAGTATGGATTGAAATGCTTCACATGGCTGGGAGTCGAAACAGTCTTGAACTAATGTTTGTTTAGTACCCCTCCCTTCTCATTTTTAATCTATTTTTTCTATGTTGTAATCCAATTCTTTGTTGATAATAAAATTTTGTGTTTATCTAGAGAAAAAAAAAAAAAAAAAACACCCCCACCACTCAAGTTAATGATAAATTTAACTATTATTCAAAATAATAGTAATGGATAAATAACACATTTAAACCTATTTACTAATCCAACTAACTATAAACACAACGTTGTATGTGTAATTAAGATGTATAAACGCGATGATGATGTAATAGGAAACAATATCAAGTGGTATTGTCTAAATCCAAACAGACCATATAAAGTGTTGCCACTACCTATTTCTTCCAACGGGGCATCATTATAGTTATACACACTGCTTTTTATTAAAGCTAATGTCACTTATATTCATAAGCAATAAATTCAATTGAGTTTCAAACTTTTTAATTAGTGGTGACATTAAAACAAAAAAGGAAAGAAAGGAGTGCAATTTCATTCATCATGCTACATGGGCCGAATGTATTATATGATTGTAATTTGAAAATTAGGATTTTAGTGAGCCCACAAGCTCATTTATCATTGTTTTTATAATTTCATTTATCGCTATTTATATTAATTAGTTTTATAGGTTTAATTATTTTTTTTCCTTTTTAAACGACATTCTGCAGGGTGGAAAGTTAAAACATCATCTCAAACTTGTCAATAAAAATAAAAGATGGTAATGTACTTTAAACAAAAAAAAATTGATGAGCACAACATATTGTGCAACACACACACATTAAATGAAATGTAAAGAATAGTAAAAATAATCATTTTACTAATTTAGAAATTGAATATAAAGTACACGACTTGGGGCTGTGTTTACGTAAAAGAGTAGCAAATTCACTTTAAGTTCATCTAACTTCACATGTACTATGACGGATTGTGGTGAATTTATACATCTAACCTACCTTTAAATTTACTAAACAAACGAGCTCTTATTTTTTTTAATTATTTAATTGTGATAGGGTGCGATTAATGAATTATCCCGTTAAAATTTTATAGATATAGTTTGATGCATTATTTTTTTGAACATGTAGAAGAATAGGCCTACTTTTTTATATTATCCTTTTGGGCGATTGTGCATGCCCCTCTGATGTGTGATAGACGAACTCATCATAAGCAAATTTCAATTGAAATCATTAAAGTTTATCCTAACTCGAGCACCAAACAATGTCTTGGGACTACTATATAAATCTTAGAGTTACCTATTATAGTCGACAATTATTCTTTCGAGTATTGCCCCTATTGTTCTCAATTTTTATTGAACTAATTTTTTATCCGTGCATTTTAATTTTTCTTTTCTTTTTGTAGTATATAAAAAAATTGTCAATCATGCAATATCTTGAAATCAATCCAATTTCTAATTTAATTATACCTAACTATGTACATTACATATATTTTTTTATAGGTAGTTATATTAAGATTTCTCACTCAATGCGTCCAAACATAGTGTTAAACTAAAATGATATTCAAGGAGTATTCACATAACTTTAACCTCAAAACACGAAATTGTACGAACAAAAAATTAAACTAAATAACTAAAAAAGAGAAGAAATTCATACGGTAAATCTGATAATATTCTCTTTATCCATAAAAAAAACACTAAATTTGTTGATCTCTCAATTCAGAAGCATCCGAAAATCATTTATGTCTATGAATATAGAATTAAACTTTAAGAAAGTCAATAACTAAAAAGAAAAATAAATTGGTACGTTAAAATTCAATAATATACTATACCACTTTATCCATTAAATTTCTCCCGGCCCTTAGAATGTCTTTTAGTCCTTAGGTTTTGGAGCTCTGACGAGTGGCCTTTATCACAGTGATTTGAGTAATTTGAAATGTTCGCAATAAGGTGGTGTTTGATGGGTTAACGGGTGCCCTCTAATTTAGAGCTAGCTGTCAGGATTTGATAGGGGCTCATTCCTTGGAGGCTTCGAGGTCTCTGGAGCATCACTCGACATCTGTTAGAGGAGATGTAAGTCCGCTTCACTCATATATTTAGGGAGGCGAACCAGGCAGCGAATTCCATTTCAAAGACTCGGGCCACCTCATCAGTTTTGAGGGGGCAATGTCCGGATTTTGTTTTACCTTTTATTTTTAGTGATATGAATAGGGAGTATTTTCGTTTTGGTAAGACTATTTTTTGGAGGGGTGTACATTTTTTCTTGATCTGGATTTTGTCTCTAAGAAGAATTTTTTCGGGTAAAATTTTAATGGCGCACCGATCTCTAGTTCGACCTGTGAACTTATAACTTTAGGTGTTTTTATTTTTTCTTATATATCCTAGGATGTCCTTTATCCATTAAATTTCTTGATCCCTCGAACCATAAGTATTACAAAACCTTTCATTTCTTTCGTCACCTAAAAAAAAAAAAAAAGACGTGTGATTAATTTGAGAAAAAGTTTAAGTTTTGATATTAATACAATTATTTATTAAGTAAATATTTATATATTTAAATTGTGATACGTGGCAACATTAGGAGAGTACCACTTATGAAGAAACTTATTCTTAAATTATAGTTATCCCACCAACCTTTAAATTGTACACACACGTATATAATTCATACATTACTTGTACGAAAAAAGTCAATAATTTATTGTAGCCCAAAATAAAAAAATAAACTTGAAATTGAAGTAAACAAGAACTCATCACCACGTGTTGGGTACATTATATGACACACATTATTGGGAAGGCATGCACATGTGTAGGGAGACTATATGATTTTGGATGTATCTCCGTGCCTAAATCATGCCTAATCATTGCAAATGTTGTTTTTTTTATCTTTCTGATGAATCTAAATTTGTCCTAATTCCATGATTGCTTAATCCAAATGTATTAGTAATACATATTTCTAGTCAATAATTCCATGTGATCTCTCTTAAATTATTCATTTTTGGTTGTCTTAATTGTACCCAAAATCCTGGCCGAAGATACTACCGGTGAAGAAAACGGCTCCCCTTTATTTTATTTTCCTAATCACCATGTTAAAAAAAATTGATTCATATAAAGAAAATCATTATTTTATGTAAATATAATTATTAACTTGTATACGAAACAACATTAATATATTGGGGAAAAAAATTAGTTGAAAATTTATGAGTGAACTTTAGGTAATGTGCAATATAGTGTTAAAAGACTTATTTTTAATGGTATGTGATTTCACTTTGATATTTCATGGGTGGTTCTTAAAAAAAAATAAAAAAATCATGGTGGTTGATTGTATTTAATACACACTATATTAAATAATACCGTTAATAATTGACGATTAGCATGTGAAGTCTATATATTAGACAAGCAGCCGGAAAAATGTCATTCTAGCTGTTATCTTTGAAAAATATCATCCTCCCTTATTAGGGAAAAAATTACATTTATTTAGGGAAAATATCAACACATTAAGTCAGCGAACATAGAATATAAAATTCAAGCAAGAATCAAACCTAAATTCCAACCTATCATCAAACAAATAACATGCCTTCAACATCGACACTCGACAGTAGCAAATAGCGATAAACACTTAAACTCAGTTTCACAGGAAAACTTATTAATACTCCATTTGTTCCAGATTTCGGATGAAAGTTACAATTTTTCTTAATAAGAACTATTAATTCATTTTTTTGGTAAACTACCTTAGCTCCCTTACAATTCATTATATATATATTCTCTCTCTCTCAAATCTCAATTATCTAAAATTCATGGGTAACTTTCATCGAAATGGGAGAGTACACAATATATGAATAATTATGTCTAAACTACAGTAAAATTTATATTTAACACACAAAAACGCACTATAATAATACTCCCTCCGTCCGCCTATAAGTGTTACGTTACTTTTTGGCACAGAGATTAAGAAAAGTGTTTAAATAATAGATATAGTACAAGTGATGTGATTGAGAGGGGAGAGAGATAGAGAAAAAAAGTAAGATATAAAGTGAAGTGTAAGAAAAAGTACTTACCAAAAAAGGTATGAAAAGTTTATAGGCGGACGGACCAAAATGGTAAAATGGGAAGCTTATAAGCGGACGGAGGGAGTATATCGTACATAACAAATGACTGCAGGGACGCACCTACATATATGTTGGGGGTGGCCATGGCCCCCCTCAAATTTTTAAATTTTTCTACTAATAATGACATGAGTTACTAATATATAATAAAGTATTTATATTTATTGGTTTAGACTCTTTTTAACTAATGTGTATTTGATTGGGCCTTTGAAAATTGATTCTAAAAATAAAGTCAGTCCAAATTGTATAAATATATATTTTTTAAAATATACTCCTAATATTTAAGTAGACATTAAAATTGAGAATTAATTGGAGATCAATATCTTTTGCATTCCGATTCTTCACGATTTCACACTAGCGGACAACACATTTTTAGTTGGAGTAATTTTGAGCATAATTATGTAGATTTTCAGTTTTACGTATAATGTTTTTTTCCATTTTTTTACGTTATATTGTACTTTTTTTATTATCATGGTATAATGTTTTATTATCTAGATTTATTAGATCTTACTAATCTACATTAAAAAAAAAATGATAAAATTCACACGCACACATAAGTGCATAAGTCATAACATACAACGAGACGTTTTAAGTTCCAATATATTAATGTTATATTTATATATTTTAAAATATTTAATGATGAATATTAATGTAATTGATGAAAACAATTATATTTTTATATATAAAATATGTTAGTGTTGAATTGTATTTTTTGGCCCCCCTCACACTCGAATCCTGGTTCCGTCCCTGAATGACTGAAAGACATGTCATTTGCAAATCAATTTGACGGATTGAATATTCGAATTTGACTGTAAATATCTCAATATAGCATATGCTAGGCAAATTTGTATGAAATAATGAAGATCATTAAGTAGACATCATACTCAATTAATACGGAGTACATACAGACATTATGAAATAGCAAAATTTGTAGACAAACAACTACTCCTTTAAAATCATTCATAAGTAAATCATCCACCTATACACAAATATACCATCCCACCATTACTAGCTCATTTCTTTTACGAACAACAACATTTCGACATATTCAAAATATTAGTAGAACACGAGATGAAATACTAAAATATTTTTCATATGAAAAATAAAACTTCAACTCACTACATTGGATTGGAGTAATAAGTAAACTCAAAATAAACAGAGAATTAACACAAGGAGGAGTATATGTAATTTAAACTCTGAGCAAATAGATACTGAGTTCGGGCCCTCCATTTCTATCGGGATTCATCATGTAGAAAGCTTCAGAATCTTTACTCCCCACAACTCTCTCAAACTTAGCCCTCATATACATCATCTCCCCATCCCCCTCTGCCCCATTCCCTGCCCCGGGCAGCACCCCTGCCCCCATCGAAATCGGCCCGATTGCATTCAAAACCTTCCACTCATCCGCCCCGCATTCCCTCCTCATCGCATACCCACACTTCTTCCCATTACAATAAGTCCTCCAAACCCCCTCTTGCAAAAGCTTCCCCCCCTTCTTCTCTGTTTTCTTATCGCACTCCAGCGCAATTCTCACAAGCCCCGACGCCATTTCCTTAACAAGAATGCTCGTGGGAGTCGCCAATTCGACCAAAAAGGCCGGGCCCAGCTTGAAATCCTCTTGAAACGCGAAATGGACGTGGCCCCTTCTGTGTCCGAAAAGCGTGCCCACGACTTTAGTCCCGAGGCCCGAGGAGAAGTGGGTTCGGGCTTTTCCCAACGAGAGGGCCGACCGCAGTTTCGCGATGGCCGTAACTGAAAGCTTCTTTCTTGGGGTTCTGATGGAGCCCGTGGAGGAAGAATGCTGCAGTGGGGATCTTTTGAACTGGTCCGAATTCGAGGAATCCGAGGTCAGGATTTCTTCCATGTCTTCGTCTTGTTCTTCATCGTCGCCGAATTTCTTTTTCCAGTGGAAGTATCTTCTGGAGAATGAGAAGGAATCGTGTGGGTTTTTGGCGGTGATTGCCCTCATGTCTGTGAATGGATTTGTGATGGAAATAGCGTGTTGTAGAAATAAACAGGGGATGGAAGTTGTTGGGAGAAGAAGAAGGTAAACAGTTCCACCAAGAAAGTAGAGTGTAGAGAGAAAGAGGTGAGACAAAGGAGGAAATAATGGATAGTGGTAATAAGTGAAGAGGAGACAAGGATTTATGTTGAATCGTTTTCACAACATGGTAGGGGTGGGGCCTTGACTGATTTGTGATTTGCATTGGGAAACAGTTAAAGAATAGGTAAACACACACCAAACTGTACCTACCTCCAAACCCCTACAACCCCCTAAAAAAAATAGTCAAAATACCCCCATGGTAGTAGTAATTTTGACACTTACTTTTTTCGAAATGTTATTTTTACAATATTTTCAAATTTATATAAAATGTGATTAATTTCGAGTCTACCAAAGTCTACTCATTTTTTTACAAAATTATTTTTCAAAGAATTACTTATTATTACACTTTCTTAATATGTAAATTCATCTATATATACATATGAAACTTATTACTCCCTCGGTCTCAAAAAGATCTCAAAAAAAGATAGTCCACTTTCCTTTTTTACATAAACCAATGCAATTACATTTTTGGCATATAAAATTTGTTCTTACATTCTTGTTTTACCCATATATATTTAATGTTATTGAATTTTGTTCCAACAATCATTAAATAAGAGTATTTTAGATAAAAAATATTAAAATAAAAGGAAAGTAGACTATAATTTGAGACAAATAAAAAAGGAATAGTGGACTATCTTTTTTAGACGGAGGGAGTAAGAGACAGAGGGGATATTAAAAGGAAAATGGTAATTTGGGCTTCATACACAAATATATTTAAGTTCGGGAGGAATGACAAAAGGAAAAAATGGTAATTTGGGTTTCATGAATCTTAATGCTCCTAACGCAATTAAAAAAAAAAAAAAGAGGCAAAATAGTTGGTGTTTGTATTTGGATTGTGTCGAATGGATTATGTGAAAATGAAAGGAATGACAATATATTCAATAGTGTGGATCTCTCAATTATCAAATTAGTTTTTTTTTTTTTTTTTTTGGGAGGGGGGAGGGTTTGTCGACATAGGAACCAGGAGAATGGAAAAAACCGTGAAAGTTCGCTCCTAGTTCATCAACGACTACTCCACTTCAAACACATGAACTGGTAGAGTCAGCACCTCTCTGAAAAAGGCAATGAGCTTCTTTTAGCTCAGCTCGTGGTCTATGATTGAATTTGCACACTACAAATTCGGACGATAGGGCCAGGATATCTCTAACCACGCATTCCTCGGGGCCTGTTATATTATTGGTTTGCCTACACAGGGAGACCGCTTGTTGGGAGTCAATTATCAAAAGTTGAAGAGATTAAAATCAGGTTGTGGAGTTGGTTTGTTGTTACTTAGTTACTCTGTTAAAAAGTATGAATGTTAGTATAAGTTGTTACTACACTACAAATTTCTGTTTCTTGTTATTTTGTTGTAATATTGTTGTGATGGTGTGATATAGTATTTGAATGAAATTGCTTTACTCGTTAAAAAAAAAATGTCTGTACCTAAAAGAACACATATATTTAAGTTTTAAATATTGAAGAAGGCCACCAAATTTAAGCAAAGAGAATGAAAAGATACTATTGGTCTGAAATTTGAGAGGTTCTAGTAATGTTTGTGTTGAGTAGGCAGGGGAAGGGAGCTGCGCTGCAGATGAGACAATACAGTAAGAAGCTGTCGGAAAGATAGGACAATCCTCCCTTCCCTATCCACGCTTTTTGCTTATTCTCTAATGCCCTCACAATTGTATCTAAATTCACAAATTGTTGTATTCAAATTATATTTGATCAATTTATTACTCTCTCCTTTTTTTTCGGAATTATTTGCACTGCACAATGATACATATTTTTATTTTTCTTAAAAGTGAATTTTGTGAGGTATGTATAAAATTTTTGATGTGATCTCATATATGTATTCTTAAAATATACAATGATAATATTTGAGTATAATTGGTTGCACTTATACAATTTGAATTAGACTCCAATGAATTGAGTCAAATGTTAGACTAAAGATTTAATTTAATTATAAATTAAACTTTAAAATTCAAGTGTATCTAAAAAGTCAATTGCATAGAAGAATTTATCATATACAATATATTAATAATAATGAATCAAATTAAGTTTTAATATATTTTAATAAAAAAGAAAAAGCATTCATTACATACAAAATAATGTCCATACACTATATGCGATCATTTTTAAATTTTTACTCCTATGTTTTTATTCATCATAATTTAAATTGGTATATACTTTGACAGTTTCATATTTTTGTCCTTTTTAGTTTTAATTCTTGTTTTAAGAAGTTTGTTATTTTAGCTATTTTTATGATGTTTCTCCATAAATTACCCATATGCAAATTTACATAATTTCCCTTTTGGTACTTTTTTCATCCTCCCTTCTTGATAATTGAAATAAGTTATACTACCTCCGTTTCGGATTAACTTTCATACTTACTGTTCATCCCATTTTAAAAAAAATATTATAATAAATAGAATTTTAAAATATAATTTTATAAAAAAATAAGTAACTGAATGGACTTATATGTATATATGGAACATAAAAATAATTACATTAAATGTAATATTGTAGATATTGTACGGGTGAAGTTTCTAAAGGACCGAAAAAGTAGGTGTGAAAGTTAAGTTGAGACGGAGAGAGTAATTGCACTACTAATATTTTAATAATATAATTTAAAATTGTTATATAATTATTAAATATACATAAAGATCTTTATGAATTGTAATTATTTTTTCTTTAGATTTTTTTAATAAAATAATATTTATAAAAAAACTAGTAATTTTTTTTTTTTAATTGGAGGGGTGTCCGTGCCCCGCTGGGACCACCTCCTCAGTCCCTGGGTATGAAGCCAAATAAAAGAAAGGTATTTTAATAATTTAGTGGGGTGGGAAAGAAATTCAATAAGATGTAGTAAAATATACTCCATTTTACTCTCTTCTCCGTTCTACTATAAGTTTCCCACTTTTCTTTTTTGAATGTCCCACTATAAGTTTCCCATTCCATTTTTGGCAAATTATTTTCTCTCTCTCAATCACATCACTTCTACAAGTATGATTGAAAATTTTAAAAATGAAATGACGTTGTAACTTATAAGGTTAATAATGTTTCATGTATAAATAATCCCAATTGAGAAAGTATAATTTAAAATTAAAAAAAAAAGGTAAGTACTCCCTCATTCCCACTATAAGTTTTCCACTTTCTTTGGATGTCCCACTATAAGTTTCTCATTCCATTTTTGGCATATTATTTTCTCTCTCCCAATCACATCACTTCTACTTTATCTATTATTTTATCATACTTCATCTAATACCATCTATTATTTTCTCTCTCACCATCACATCACTTATACTTTATCTATTATTTTATTATATTTCTTAATCAAAACACCCAAAAGAAAGGAGAAGTTTATAGCGGGACGGAGGGAGTATAATTTAAACTGAATTAGTCTTACAATCCATCTAATATTAGATTGCCGTGAAAGAATTACAAGTGTTGCTAGCTACTTATGTTAGCTTGATGTGAATTGTCCATCAATTTACCTTGTATATTTTTTTTAAGTATAAATTACCTTGTAATACTTAACTAGCATATATTTCCAAAATTCAAGTATTTTTTTTTTTGAAAGGAAAATTCAAGTATTTTTAGAATTACTCAAAGCAAGCCAAATCTTTAGTGGGCTCATTTTTTGGGAATGGGAGATGGCAAACAGAATGGAGGAACAAACGTCTGATAGGCCAGGTTGTCGTGCTTGGCATCGGCCACCTCTCGTCATTCTTTGATGAGGTGGGAGAGATGGGCATTGGGATTGTTATCCATGATCATGTGGGGAACCATGTTTTCAGTCGCTCACATGTGATGACGGGTCGGTATAGTCCGGATGTAGGAGAGGCCATTAAATTATATGAAGCACTTTCATGGATTAAGGAATTGAAATTGGAGAAAGTACTTACGGTGGAAATTGACACTAAATTGGTGGTGGATGGGGTTTCAAGTTCTTGGTCAGCAAATTCTATTTTTTGGGATATCATTGAACTATTGAAGGGTGTAGAAGACTGATGAGGATAAACCCGACTTGCTAGGTGAGGTGGTTGTATAGAGATGACAATTACATGGCACATAAATTAATACAAACTGTCAGAAATTTTCCGAGTCCTTATTATTGGGTCGAACTTCCTTCCTTTGTGGATAACCTTCCTGGTACATTATGTTCTTGCCAATAAATCTTGTAAAAAGAGAGGTTTTACGAAATTGGAACCTTAAATCAAGCTATCTAACACTTCAAGAAATCGAGTGTAAACATGTTTGTTGTAAACAACTTTGTAAAAGTGTTGGAACTCGTAAAATTCTAGTATGACAAAATTTACGGAGAGTGATAAGTCTAAAAGTGTTCCTTGACACTTACAAAATAAGCATTATGTGTGAAGAAATTAATATACAATCGAATGTGTGATGTGGAGGTAAGAATCGAGTCTCTAAATCACTATAAATCTGTGTGTCTTTATAACTTTGATATTATTTTGCTATTCAAACATATCTATCATTTTATCAAAATACATACTCCACTAAGTTAAAAGACAAGTTAAATTTTAAGAAACTACACTTTTCTATTCTCAGCTTAATTTGAATGATGTTTAACTGACCAACTCTTGAATTGAATTGAACAATGAATATGTTAGTTATCAGTCCTAACTGATACACTCTGCATGTAATATTATTATATGACATTTGACTTAACTCTTTAAGTGCAGCTACTCAATTGTATACACAAAACGTTTTTAGTTAAAAAAATTATTCACCATTCTATCTAGACTTTTTTTACTACATTTAATACGCTCGTGACCTACCATATGTATTATTATACGAAGAAAAACATGTTACTATAGTTATATTAACACATACTTGTTTTATTTTAACACATTTTCAATATTTTACAGTAAAGAGAAATATGTATTATTGTATAGAGAAAAGTGTGTTATCATAGTTAAAGTAACATATATTTGTCATTATAATAACACAAATGTGTTATTACATGGTAGTATAGACCTGAAAGCATACTTTTATGTTTGTCTTAACACAATTTTTTTTTAGAAAAAATCGTTTGATCCAATTTGATTCTTGAATTATATGTGAATATATTTTATTATAATAAAATTGTTTGATTTGATCGGTGTTGATTGATTTAATTAAAATCTTACTGATGATTTTTTTTTTTATTATTATTTAGAATATTTTATAATTTTATACATACTACTAGGACACGGAAGGATATGAATATTTCCAAAAGATGAGAAAATATTATTCTGATATCAATCTTATTACTTGGAATTCCTCCCAATACCCAGTCAAATTTAACTTTCATTTTATTTCAATTTTCTACTCCAAGCTTTAAAAAACAATGGTAAGTTGTTGGTAACTTACTAACCATAAATAACTATATCCTCTAAAAAAGAAAAATAGCGTAAAACTGATGTACGCTCAAATATATCATGTACCTGAGTTGATTTGATCGGTCTGCGGACGTTTGAATATATTTTTTTTTAGTGACTTATTTAATACTCCCTCCGTCCCAGGATTACTTTCACACCTATTTTTTTGGACCTTTAGAAACTTCACCCGTATAATATCTACAATATTACATTTAATGTAATTATTTTTATGGTCCATATATACATATAAGGCCATTCACATACTTATTTTTTTATAAAATTATATCTTAAAATTTTATTTATTATAATATTTTTTAAAAAGTGAGTGAACAGTAAGTATGCAAGTAATCCTCGGACGGAGGGAGTAATATTTTCAATTATATTGAATTACACAAAAACTTATATGCAATATTGCATACATGCAATATTGACCAAATTAAGTTAATTGGACTGAAAATATTGACTTATTAATTCAATGGGCTGAAAATATATATTATTGGGTCACCATTAATTCATTTGAGTTACTCCGTAATTTTTAATCTATTTGTTAACTGGCACACTTGTGTTTTAATTTTGACCGAAATTTTTAACCCGTTTATTTTACCCGTTTTTGTGATTTTTTTATCTTTTATTTTATTGTCGAACGCGGGATATTAAATGTAGTAATTCAAATTGTAATACAGTAAAACCTCTATAAATTAATAACCTCGGGACCATACAATTTTATTAATTTAAAGAGGTATTAATTTATGGATAAATTAATATTTTATTAATTAAAAGAGAAACTTTTTAAATTCAGGAAATTTAGTGCATATGTATTAAAAACAAATGAGTTTATATATGTTTCATTGATTATATTAATGTATCAACCAATTCTTTGTAACTAATTAAATATATTAATGTATAATATCAATTCATGGACGCATGCATCAATTCATTGAAATTACTTAAATATACATGTTTACATTAATTCGTTACACTTAAATTACTATTATAGTCAATTAAATATATTCATGCATGATGAATGGAACATATACTATATAAATCTCAATATGAAAATAAAATAATTCATAACACCCAGCCCACGTCTTCTCATCTAAAAGTCATAGCAAAACCATCCATGAATAATCAAATGCGTAAAACATTATGTGAGTATTCCACATGCACTCAAAAAGTTTACAAGAGTCTGGATTGATGAAAAATATTTATAAGAGAGACCATGCCATAATATTTATAATTGTACTAATATTTATGAATTATTAATTTAGAGTTTTAATGGGACCTAATATTTATAAAGAGATTTTTCGAAAAATTATTATTTTATTATCTTATCGAATTTGATGATTTTTTATAATTAAAGGCCCAAGTCGGGACCGGAAGATTTTATTATTTTAGAGAGTTTATTAATTTATAGAGTATTAATTTATAGAGGTTATACTGTATGTAGTAATACACATTATTTTATGTTAGTAATAACACAAACTATTTATATAATAATATAAATTCTTTTATTTAGTAACACATTTTTTTCTAGTGTTTTAATTGATATAGTAACTCACATTATAATATGTAGTAACATATATTATTGCATGTAGTAAACACAATAATCATGTTGTAATACAAACTGTTTTATTGCGGGATGATGCGAAAAATATTAGATTATTTGATAAAGTTACATATAGTAACAAATGCCTATTCAATGTAGTAATTCAAACTATAGTATATATGTAGTAACATATAATTTTTTATGTAGTTAAACACATTATTACATGTAGTAATAACACAGTTTGATATAGTAATACTGATTCTTTTATGTAGGAAATTTTTTTTTTATTGATTAAGTAACTCACATTATAATATATAGTAACATATATTATTGCACGTAATACAAAATAACATTGACCCATAATAATTATTAAAGAATATTTAAAGAAATATAAAATATTTAAAGATTAAGGCCGTCGTAAATTACAGCGTCCGATCGTGGCCTGGGGTGACCGAAAACTATTCGGAGAAGACGACCATGTTCAATTTATGTCAGTGGGTGCATTTATAAAAAACGTGGGTGTGAATTGAGTTGTCAGTGGGTGTATTTATAAAAAATGTGTGTGTGAATTAAGTTGTCTGTGAGTGTATTTATAAAGAATATGTGTGTGAATGACTGAAATGCATATATGCAATATTTCATATAAGACTAGCCCATTGAATTACACTTTTTGGTAATGTTATATTATAATGTACTTTTTAGTCATATGGTGTTGCACTTTTCAATTGTCGATTGTCTTTTTTTTTTCGGTGTTGCACTTTTCAATAATATTTTCAGTTATATTAACTTACATTTTTCATTAAAAAATTGTGATACTGACTTGCACTTTTTAATAATATTGTATTGCACTTTTTAGTTAAAATATTATTTTACACTTTTCACTTATAATAATTTACACTTTTCATTTATAACAACTTACACTTTTCATTAATATAGCTTACATTTTTCATTAATATTGTGTTACACTTTTTAGTTATAATGACTTACATTTTTCATTAATATAACTTACACTTTTCAGTTATAATAACTTACATTTTTCATTAATATAACTTACACTCTTCATTAATTTTGTATTTCACTTTTTAATTATAATAATTTACACTTTTCATTAATATAACTTACACTTTTTATTTATATTGTATTACACTTTTTAGTTATAATAACTTACATTTTTCATTAATATAACTTATACTTTTCAGTTATAATAACTTACATTTTTCATTAATATAACTTACACTTTTCATTATTATTATGTTGCACTTTTTAGTTATAATAACTTACACTTTTTTGTTATAATAACTTACATTTTTCATTAAAATGACTTACATTTTTCATTAATATAACTTACACTTTTCAGTTATAATAACTTACACTTTTCATTAATATAACTTACACTTTTCAGTTATACTGACATGTACTTTTTTACTCCCTCCGTCCCACAAGAATTTGCACACTTTCTATAAATGGATGTCTCATACCAATTTGTACACCCCATAAAAAGAAATATTTGCATAATCTCCACCCTCAAAATATACTCTTATTTACTCATATGTCATTACTTTTCAACACTCAATCTACTTTTTACTTTACTTTATTTATAAAACTTTATAAAACTACCCCTCAAAACATCACTCATTACACATTTTTTTACACATTTCTTAAATTGTGTGACATCCCAAGTGTGCAAGTTTTTATGAGACGGATGGAGTATGTGTTGCACTTTTTAGTAATAATAACTTACATTTTTTCATTAAAAGTTGTGTTGCACTTTTCAATATAATAACTTACATTTTAAAAAAAAAGTCAACCGTTGACCGATCAACTCAAGTGTATGGTGCACTTCAGTATATACACGACTTTAAAAAAAAAAAATCATAATTGATTATGTGAACATGAGAGTATATGTACAATATTAAGACAAATATTTTTCTTAACCGAGTTTAAGTGATTTCTTTTATTGTTAAATGTAAATTGTGTAATTACTATGCATACAAAATATTATTGCTTAAACATCAAGCATTTTTGTTTAATAGTTACATTTGGTAAATTCATGTAAACTCAAGTTCACAGAAGATATACTTAAATATTAGAGTATATGCTAGTATATCATAAAATTAATTTAAATTATACTTCATTTGTTCTCAAAGATTTACATCACTTTTTGAACGCATAATTTAAAAAATATGTGTAATGAATAAAATGTTGAAGAGTAATTTTATAAAGTAAAAAAAAAAAAAAGAATAATTATGTGTATGCATAATAATAATGTTTTGTATATATAATATTATGAGAATTAACTATATGATTTTTTTCTTTTTCTTTTGAACGTGTCATACAACACGTGACATATTCACATTTTCTTTTTCTTAAATATTTCTAGTTCTTTAAAATTAAGGTTGGCAGGTTTAATAATTAATGAAAACGAAAATAAACTACACTAGATTTGAAGATTGCTCTACCCTACCAAGTACCAAGAAAATATAGAGCTCGACCCCTGCAGTAAATGAAGGGTTTTCGATAACAATAGATGATTTATTAATTAACAATTTGAAGAAATAAAATATCCATATAAATAATCACTGGTATACATTGATGTTGGTTGAATATTGTATTCTGTGTTGGCTAATATTTTAGACAGCATTAGACATTTGCTAATTCGATCTCTTAACAATAACTTTATTTACTGTTTTTTATTTTAAATGCTTCCGATGGTATGATAATACCTAAAAGGTTCTAAGGCATGAGAATTTATAAGAAAGTTATTTGTGGAGGTTTGTTTCATCATGCAAAATTAATGAATGGTTGAGTGTCGTTGAGATTCGAGCTCTACTTAAAAAGGTTGTACGCATTCAACAACGTTTGAAACACTATTAAATTTTTTTTATTGAGTGTCTAGTGTATTAAAAGTAATAAAGACATGTGTCTTCATTGTACGTTGTTAGGTGATGTTGTAACACCCTTAACAAACAATTCAAGTTTATCAATTGTAAGGTAAGTTCGATTAAAACTCAACGTACTCCTTTAAATATAATGTATATATGTATTAGAACTTAATTTGTGCTTGTACTTTACACTTTCCAACAATATATTGCATTTTTTTGTAATCACTTAACTCATGTTAATGGTAATGTTTTCCCCTAAGACACTCACAAACTATTTTAGTTTGTACGTAAATTTGTGTACTCCACCGTTAACTGATTTAATTCTATTGCACTATTCAATGTTATTTCAATTGTTGCTCAACATTATATTCAACCCTCTGTATTTAACATACGCGTACTTTTAACTATATATTTTTTAAAATTTATATAAAAAATCATAACATAATTTTAAAGCCACCCACCCAACCCAACCCAACCCCACTTTGTACATAGCGTTGAATTAAACGGAATAGAAGATGAATTATGTGAACTACTTGTTGAAAATTGACATGCACACTCATACAGACAAACAATACTTAATTTCACCCGTTATATTAAAGTGGCCCAGAAATGTCAACAAATTAGTGAAGTAATGATGACAAAGATTACATCGAGCCAATAAAAACCTTAACATGGAAAAAAGAATGTGCTGGAAAGGGCTATACACAATCATTCATTTTTCCAATTCTTGAATTTTAGTTCTTTTTTGGATGCACTAATTAAATAAATACAAAAGACAATATTTTATGCACCGGCCCCTCCATATGCACCACAAGTGTGTACTCTGTACAATACCGTCCTAAATTGTCAAAATTCATTGAATTCTCCACAGGGCCAAAGTCTTGTGCACTGTTGCGATTTAAATTAAAAATATAGCACTATAATTATTAAATCTTTTTTGTGATTGGTTCAGAATTTTATGGATCAACTAATCATGACCTGCGCCCATCTACCAGACCTAAATCTAGGTTGCTTTTAATTAATTATTCTTCATCTTTTCTCAAAGAGTAATTAGGATATGATGTTTCAGAATCAAGAAGACACAATGTGATTCAACCTCAAAAAAATAAAATAAAGACACGTGATTGGTTAATTTAATTGGACAGCTTAAAATATTTATTTATTTTAAGGAAAAAGAAGAAAAAAAACTAAGATTGTGATTGATTAATTTAATTGGACACATTTTGAATAATGTGATTGATTGATTAATTAATTTATATATATATTTAATGTAATAACATATTTTCTTTTTGTAAAAATATCATTAGGCAGGGTTAGATGGGTAGAGCACAATTTGTCCATTATGTTGGAGAAGTAGCAATTTATGCCTAATTATATATTTTCGCAATTTTTAATCAAATTCACATGAAAAGTTTTTAAAAAATATTACTCCGTAATTTTTATTTTATTTTGCTAATTGTATATTTTCTCAATTTTTGATCAAACTCACATGAAAAAAATAAAAATAAACATGAGATGAGTTCATAAATTTTAAGTTTACTCATCCCTTCGTCTCAACCCACCAAGCAATTAGGGCTCAAGTTTATGATAATATCTGCCATTATATTGGGTTCATCCATTGAATAGTTTCTAACTATCCTAAATTTTAGATATTTTTTTTTTTTTTTTTATGGAAGTTAAATACCCATCCCTTTTTCTCCTCCCCATGACTCGAACCCAGGACCTAAGGCCTAGGTAGTGGTGCTCTAATCACTTGAGTCCCACTTTGTCTTTAGATATTCTAAACACTCTTTTTGAATAATTTTGTCAGTTTATTATAATAAACTTAAAATCAACCCAACTAGCTAGGTAAGTAATTGACAAATCAAGTTATTAAGGGGCCTCACCACAAGGTCTCAATGTTGATGATACTATGGGCCCCATTTCATCTTAAGCCAAACCTTCAAGATAACAGCCCCTACCAAAAGCCCAAACATTATTCCCATTGTTGATCACACAAGGGATGGTAGTTTCAATCCGACCCTGTTCTGTTTTAATATGTGATGTTTGGATCGTGTCATTACATGTCTCGTAGTGAGGTGGGATAAGTTTAAATATTCCTCTGGTATCTGTACTTCAAAATCGTACTTCAAAATCGTGTACCCATTTAAATATTAATATGGTGCATATAAATATACTTTATTTTTTATATCTACTAATATATATTCCGTACATAACAATAATTCAATTTTATAAATATTATTTTATGTCAATATATAATATGAAATACATATAATATTTCAACTAAAAACTTCTATCAATATAAGTCATTTAGAATGTGAAAATAAATTTATAAACATACCTCTAATATCATTTATTTATTTTTCAACTAAAATTCTAAATTTATGTTATAAATTTTAAAATATAGTATGTACTCCATTATTTTTACAATGTTGCCATATTTATTTATTTTTTGAATGGGTCAACCTAACTTGTCCCACGCCGTACTGTGGGGTTGCTCCGACCTGACCCATTTGAGATGGGTTCGGATAATCTAAGTACTCGCTCTAATCCATTTTAGTCTCTAATCTTGATCTAGTATGAGTCTAGTTATTTGCACCCTCAGCATTAGTATATACACCCATCATTTTATTATTTAATTTTAAGGTCAAGTTTAGCTTGTAATTTTTACATTTCATTAAATCTAGCACATGCTTTTCTTCCAATTTGGGGGTAGGATAAGGGAGTTTTTTTTCCTGTTGTGGAAAGACGGGAGAGAGAAGGCGACGACTTTGTTTTGAGGAAGGAGAAATGAAGTGGGGAAGGAGAAAGGAAGAAGGAGATAAATTAGTGTTTTGAGATGGGGTGTGTTTAGTAAATGATTTTTATAGAGAAAATTGTAATTTGAACAATTTGGAGAAGTGCATTTAACACTCTCTTATTTGGGGAGAGTGCGGTTAACAAACCTGGAGGTGCAAATAGTCGTACCCATAAATAAAACAGAGCAGGGGCGCAACTCCCATTTGATTGGGGGAGAGGAACCCTCTCACTCCACTCAATATAATAGATCAGTTTAGTTTAATTTTACATTCTTTGCTAATTTTAAATTTAGTATTTCATTTTCTTGTAAGGATTCAAGCAACACGAGACTTGAGATGATACCTTTCTTTAAATTCATGTTTTTCTATTTGTATTTTATGAGTTTGTCTTCAATTATTAATTTAGTTATTTGATAGGTTTATTGTGTTTGGATTTATGATGAAAATTGTGATTTTGTTTGATTTTGTTTGTTCAATTTAATTGTGATTTACTTCATATTATTAATATTATTAAATTATGGGGTATTACAGTTTTGCAAGTAGGCCCTAAGAAAATTGAAAAAATTCAAAAAAATTGTCAAAAACAGTCTAACTTGCAAGCCGGCCTCGGGTTCGGCCGGTTCTGAGGGCTCGACCGAGGCGGTCTTGGGGCATTCTCTTCAGCTCGGTCGAGTCATGGCAAAATTGTTTAGTCGCAGGTCGTGGCTCGTCTCGGCCATTTTTTAAGGCTCGGCCGAGGTGGCCCTTAGTTCTCCCTCCAGCTCGGCCGTGCCAGGTGACTCGGCCGAGTCATGGAAAAATTTCCAACTTGCAGTCCATCGCTTGACTCGGCCGTTTCAGAACACACGGTCGTGTCACACCCTCTAACTTTTTTTGTGTGTAACTTATGCTTCCGACTTCCGATTGGCTCGATTCTTTTTTCCATTCCGCTGCATTATTCGAGAAGAATCCAATGGTGCAATCCTCTCTTCAGTTCAGTGAGATATGTTATGTGTTTTTCTCCCGAAATCCTCATTTTTTCTACAAAAATGACAAATACACTAACTTTCTCTCAATTTGACCAAAGCATCCATAATTGATCAATAAAACAATGAAATCATGAGAAATATGAGCTTTAAATGTGCATTAAAATCATGCAAATTCCACCAGAATCAGTACACTCGAGGGATGTGTTCGTGTGAATTGAGTTTATATTGGGTTATCAGTATCACAACAAGAGTTGGGTAATTCCATTAGAACCCATATAATCTACACTAATCTATATACTCCCTCCGTCCCGTATTAACTTTCATAGGTAGGTGGACACGTAAATTAAGAAAGTGTAATAATGAGTGGAGTTTTGAGGGGTAATTTTGTAAAACTTTATGTATAAAGTAAAGAATGAGTTTACTTTTGTGTAAAATTGAAGATATTTTAAGGGTGGAGTTTATAAAGGATTTTCCATTTTAAGGGTGTGAAAGTTCTTGTGGGACGTCCGGAAAAGGAAAGTGTGAAAGTTATTGTGGGACGGAGGGAGTATATAAAAGGAGAACGTGACTCTCCTGGTTTCGACACGTGTCAATTTAGGCATTCTCTAATATTATCATGGAGAAATAGAGAGTTTTGAATAAATTAATTTCTTCAATCAATTCCACAATAATGGTTTAGGAGAGCAATTGTTCATCTTCTCCAACAGTTTCAATTCTGAAACAGTGGCAATTAAGAGTTAAAATGTATGGGAATGCAGAAAGACTTATTTCCCCTCTCTATGTATTCTAAAGCAATGCTGAGAAGTGAGGTATGTATTCTTTTTCAATTTTTTGGCAATGGCCTAGTTTTCGATGATGCCATACATTACAAAAATCATAGTGTAATCAAGCTATTGAAGAAACTTGGTGCAAAGAATTTTGTAAGTCTGCATCTATCTTATGCATCACTTAGTTTCCTTACACGTCAAAACTTTTTAAGGATTAGTGAATAATTTGTTTTCCTTTTATTTCTCTTGTGTTTAATGTGCTTTGATGTTTGATTCCCAATTAGATGACACTTATCAGTTTCATTCCACACTAATATCATTCAAATTCTCATTAGTGAGCTTAGATTTTAAAATCAGTTTTTATTGTTCAGATGACTACGACGAGGAACGCCACCAAGAATTTTCTCACTGCATTGAGATTTTCTGGCTTACTCCATTTTCTTGGATGGAAAGCTAAATTTTATAAAAAAATAGTGGTGGGTTTTTTTGGTTCAATTACAGATCTGATGCGGCCAAAATATGTCGTCCTCGGAGATAATGACACGTGGATATGAGATGAATTAACTCTGTCTTGTTTTGAATAATGGTTTGGTGAAGGAGATTAATGCACCCCTAAGTCCAAAGAGGGAAATCAGCATAATTGGGCTTTTGGCCCATATCTGTGGCCCAATTATTCTTGGGCCAAGTATTTCCAGCCCATGAGGGAAAGACTTAAGGTTCGTTCCTGATGGATAAAGTGGAGGAAGGAGTCAAAGCAAGGAGAGAGGGCCAGTCCATGGGAGGACCGAGTCTTCCGGGAGAGTTGAGGAAAAATAGGGAGAGAGAGTCTTCTCCTCTCCCACGAATTCAGGCCAGGTATAAAAAAGAGGTTTGTTTTACCATTAGACTACGTTTTACTAAGAATATATACTATTAACATTCATGATAAGAAAGATACGAGATATGTACTGAGAAACACAGAAAAATCCCCTTTGATTCTCCTGAGAAGGATTCTGACTTGAGCGTCGGAGATTCCACGCCGGAATCCCCTCCGGCGTATTTTTGCAGGTGTTTAAGGAGCTTGAAGGAGGATTGTTCGTGAGAAAGCTTGCGGAGAAGTGATGATCTAAGCCTGTAATTCTCATTGTCCACACGGGAATATTCGGTATCCTTAGACGTTATTTTTTGACGTGACCACTGGCGCCGTCTTTGGGAAATCCGAGCTAGGATGTGAGGATTTCCAGAATTGTGAGGAATTGTCATTACACAGAAGGTTTATCCCCAGAAATCTTCAAGTAATTGAAGGAATAAAGGCACTATTGGCATCGTTGTTTGAATTGCCTAAAATCCCGTATTCGAGAACTAATTCAAAGTAATCTCAAAGTCATTCTTCTCAATTTTTGAAGATAAAAACCTCTGCTCAAAAAGCCCTAGTAGCCCCCAACCGATCATCGCTTCATTGTTGCGGCGTGCTTTTACCCAATGTAGAACAAGGCCATCGATCCTAGATCCACGCGCCGCCGTACTGATCTCAGTATCGCCTGAAACCCGGGCTGCCGCCGTGTAGGCGAAGGAGACACGTGTGATACACGTGATATGCAAAACTAAATAAACAACCGCAAGTATACGGCGTCTATTGTAGCGTGATAAGCACGAGGTCGATCCCACGAGAAGGCTAAGCGTAAAAGTGGTAGTTTGCTAGTCGAGTTCTAAGTAGACGTGATCGATAATTTGAATATGATGATTTACTCTAAAATTACCTACCAAGTGTCACGAATAAGTAATAAAGAGCAAAGACGAAATCGATCAAATACCATATAAATCAAGAAAACGAAAGTGAAACGGATGTAACTCAAAGAAAGAAGGTGGGTTCCAAGGCAATTGTAGTACTTAGACGTCCGTTTATGAGAATTATCTCGTTCAAATGGCCATTAAGGTTATCTCATATAGGGTGATCACACAAGAAGAACTAATCGATCTCTCGATACAAATTAATCCAAAGACGCAATGTAATATAAGCTCGTATGTCTACATCACAAACATTACACCATCTAAAATAGCTCCTAAGATCATTCGATTCCCTCTCCGATAATTAATCCTCTCTCGAGATCATAATAATACCGGGTTGCACATTCGCATACGATTAAATGGAATAAATCTCTCGATACTACCCCAATTAACAATGGATCAAGCAAATCATCATGGCCACTAACAACATGCTTTACAATGAATAATTAAACATGCAAATAAGAGATAAACACCAATTAAAGCAGGAAATTACTCATAAACATCAATCCAAATCTCTACAATGCCTTAGAACCACAAATTTGTTTAGCTAATTACAAACATAATCAAACTACAAATTTCAATTGAAATAACTAAATAAAAAGGAAAAGAAAGAGAAAGCTTAGTCTAGGATGTGGTAGGGAATGAAATTCCCAAGCTAATGCCTCTTCCCTCGCATGAATTGGTGGAGAGATGAAGAAGTTATGGCCAAAACACCTCCAAATGTGTGTAATTATGTGTGGATTGGGGGAAGGTGTCTTGAATTTCAAGAAAGGGGGTATTTATAGTGTTGGGGTAGGGTTTGGGTGTGATATTTGCAAGTAGATCCCTCAAAATTAGAGAAAACATGCGTTTGACACCGAAAATGAGGTGGCCCGGCCGGGCGGGAGTGTTGGCCGAGAATTACGAAAACAGGGGCCAAGTGGCCCGGCCGGGCGGAAGCTTCGTATTTGGGTGAAAATTCTGAATTTGGCCGCCCGGCCGGGCCAAACTTTCGTATTGCTTTTCGGCCTCCAACTTCGTCCCTTCGTATCTTGAGCTTCCGACCTCCGATTGACTCGATTCGTTTTGCTATTCCACTCCATTTTTCGAGACGAATCCAACCGTGCACTCCTCTTCTTGATCCAGTAAAGTATGGTTGGTGTTTTGCTCCAAATTCCATCGTATTTCCTATAAAATCGACAAAACACAACCTTTCTCTCATTTTGGTTAAAACAATCATATTCAATGCATAAATCAATGAAATCCACATCAAAACATGCTTCACATGTGCCTCTAAAATGTGTAAATTCCACCCGAATCAAACTCCCCCAAACTTAAAATGTTGTTTCTCCTCAAACAACTAAGCACTTAAAGCAATGAGGGTGGAATGATCACAATGGAATATTCAATGTAATTCACACATGCAAAGTAGTATGTAATGATATCTCTTTCTCCAAGTGAATTTTTCAATGAAAGTCATAGGCTCACTATTGCAATCCACATTCATAGATCAAAGAATGCACAAGTACACAACACATTGTGATGGGAAACATAATCCAAATGCTCAAGTCCTCTACTCACATGATGGAGTGTTTCTCTCAAACACACAAACAAACTAGGGATATTAATGCACTCATCAACCAAGTCATGCTATGCAATCACCATATGCTTGCCCAACTTCTACTTTCTACACACATCAAATGCTTAACAATGTGATCAATAGGACTTAATCAAGGATGTAACATTGGCTCTTTGGACAAGGTAGGATGAATTTGGGAATTTGTGACTCTTCTAGTGGAGGACAAAGCTTGCTTTTGTACAATTTGTGCTTTCACTTTCACAGCTTACAAACTTCATCCTCACTTTTCTTTTTCCATTCTTTTTCAAGCATTCATCACCTCATCTTTTGAACCATTTTTTTTTTCTTTTCAAGCTTTTGGGGCTCTTTGTCCCTCTTTTCTTTTCCTTGATTTTCTTTTCATTTTTCTCTTTTTCTTTCAACTTTTCCAACTTTTCTCCTTTCACCAAAAATATTCATTCAAGCACATGTTTTCCACTTTGTCTTTTATCCCCCACTAGATATAGGAATCAAAAGGCTCAAAAAGGCTAAGTGGTTAACATTGTAGGTTGCCAAGAAAATGAGGAATTAAGCTCAAGGGGCTAACTACGGAAAATTACTTCGATTTTAGGAAATTTTGGCTAAGTGACTCTTCTTTAGAACAAGACGGCCTATATCACATCACATCATTTCACACAATCATGCTTTCAAACAAGAACTTGGGCAAGTTCTAGGATCACTAGCAATAACCTAGTCCACTCTCAAATGAACTAAACCGGATTACATGCTCGATTTAAGGCTCAATTCTCACCGGTTTATTCAATAGGACTCTCACATTCATCAAATGTCCCCAAACAACAACACATCATGCATCCATGCTATCAAAGATCACAAATATGAACACAATCATGATACTATATCCAACATCAATTATGCTTACATTCAAAGCAAATAGACATCACCACAACTACTCAACAATGGATCCCAATGACTATTCATGCTCACATTTCACCAAAGATCCACTACCCAACATATGCTCAAAACCAACTTAATCAATATAATCATGTGAAAGCCAAGTGTGCGCCGGTGCAAAATGTGACACAAGTAGAATGACGAACCGGTGCAAGGGTAACAACTAGTAGAAAAATAAAAGAAAAAAACTCCCCCAAACTTAGAATTTTACTATGTATAAATTCTAAGTTTGGGGCTACAAGTTGTTACCTCCCTCCTTGCACATCCAATGCTTCTTCAAAGATCACCATTGCAACATTTGCTTCCTCCACTCCAAAGTTGGCTTTGCTTCTTCTTCATTCTCCAAGATGTGATATCCATAGTACTCTTCATCCATACCTACAAAATAAACCAAGTTATCAACACTACTAAAGCAATAAAAATATGAAAGCAATAAAACCTTGGGTTGCCTCCCAAGAAGCGCTATTTTTAACGTCCTATGCCGGACGGTTCTCCTTGAGGGGAATATCAAGTCACCCCATCATCCTCCTTGTTCTTGACTTTCTTAGCCCATGAAACCTTCTTAAAACCATTAAAGCATCCAAAAGCCACTCCATCCGGCTCTTCAATCATGTCATAGGAGGTTGATGCCTCATTCATCCCCAAGTTTGCATAAGTAGCTTTTTTTGATTTGGGGGAGTTTTTTCAAACTTGGCCTTCTTGCCCATCTTCAACTCATTGTCTTCCACCTTGGGGTTCTCCTCCACAATATTTATCTTGGGCTCTTCTTCCACCTCCTTTCTCATGGGTATTGGAGGATACTCTCCCTTGGGAAACCCATACTCTCCACTCTCATCATTTCGGAGTTTGATAGTTCTAAACATGTCAATCGTAACTATCTCTTGGTTCATTCGAAGCTCCAACTCTCCATTCCTCATATCAAGAATAACCCCTCCGGTTGCCAAAAATGGCCTTCCCAATATCAATGGAATGTTTTTGTCTTCCTCCATATCCAAAACCACAAAGTCTACCGGAAAGAGAAACTTGTCGATTTTGACCAATACATCCTCCGCTATACCCAAAGGGTATGTCATAGACCTATCCGCCAATTGGAGGCTCATTGTGGTTGGTGTGAGCTCTCCTAAACCAAGTGACTTGAAGAGTGACAATGGCATGAGGTTGATGCTTGCTCCCGAATCACATAGAGCTCTTAATGTACCTCCATCTCCAATAGTGCGTGATAAAGTGAAGGATCCGGGATCCCTAAGCTTAGGAGGTAGCTTAGCTTGAATTATGGAGCTACAATGTTCGGCTAAGTGCACCGTCTCATATGTCTCCATTTCCCTCTTGCTTGACATTATCTCCTTCAAGAATTTGAAGTAATGTGGTATTTGTTAAAGAGCTTCGGCGAAAGGAATGTTGATTTGGAGTTTCTTGAACATCTCCGCAAACTTGACAAACTTGCTATCTAAGTTCTTCTTCTTCATCCTTTGAGGATATGGGAGGGGCATTACATTTTTAATAAACAAAGGAGGGATTGCCTCCCCACTCTTCTTCTCCCCTTCTTTCTCTTTCACTAAGCCATCATCTTTGTCAACACCCTCGGGTGCCATTACCACTTCCTCCTCTAACGGCATCTTGGGCCCTTCATAGCTTGTCCCACTTATTAACCTTATGGCGTTGCATTGCTCCTTAGGATTTAGCTCCGTGTTAGAGGGGAATTGCCCCGGAACGTGTTGCTTTCCAATGATGGTGGCAAGTTGGCCCATTTGCTTTTCCATAGCTTTCATGTGAGTGGTCACATCTTTGATCATCTCACCATGCTCATCAAGTTTTTGCCATATCTTTGCCACATTATGCTTCGTCTCTTTCATAAAATTCTTGGTTTCTCCCATGAATGCACCAAACATTTCTTCCAAAGATAACTTTGATGGAGATTCCACAATTTCACCATCTCTTACGTTGAAATTCGGAGGTGGTATGATGGTGTTCCTTGTGTTAGCATAGGAGAAATTTTCATAGTTTCTCAAGCCGGGATGGTATTGGTTTGGATTAGAGGGGTGATAGTTCCCATGGGTTTGTCTTTCTCCCCAACCTCTCTCTCGAAAATGACGATCCCGTTGGTTGTTCATGAAATGGGCCTCTTCATATTGATCATTATTGGGCTCCACAAGTGCTTTGGCCGTCATCAAAGAGATTAGCTTATCCACTTTGTTGGATAAGTTGACACTTTCTTCCGAATTTTGAGTGGAAGCTACTCTTCGATTTTGCCTTCGTTCGGATGGCCATTGATTACCATTCTTAGCCATTTCTTCCAAAAGCACATAACCCTCTTCCGTTGTCTTTCCTAGCAAAGAACCTCCACCGGCCGAGGCATCCACCATCCCTCTCGTTCGATGGTCCATCCCGTTGTAGAAGTAACAAATCAATTGGTCTCTTGAGAAACCATGTTGATGGAAACTCCTTATCAAATCCTTAAAACGCTCCCAAGCCTCGGCTAACGACTCATCATCATCTTGCATAAATGAAGAAATCTCTCCTCTTATCTTGATGGTCTTGCTTGGAGGAAAGTACTTCATAAGGAAGGCATCTACAAGGTCGGCCCAATTTTCGAGTGTCCTTAGATCAAGAGACATGTACCATTGTTTTGCACGATCACGGAGTGAGAAGGGGAAGAGTTGCAAGCGGATGTAGTCTTGGGGAACACTGTTGATCTTAACCGTTCCACTTATCTCTAAGAATTGAGATAAATGGAGGTTAGGATCCTCCTTCGACAACCCTCCGAATTGGTTGTTTTGAACCATCATGATTAGTGCCGGTTTGAGCTCAAAGTTATGAGCATCAACGGGTTCCCTACCCGCTCCTCCATATGGTCTAGGGATAAGGTGGAAGTGGTCTCTCAAGACTCGTTGATTCCCGTTTTCCTCCCTTTGCTCTCCATTTCTCTCCATACCAATATTATCTTCACCTCTTCGACGAAAATTGTCCCTTAGTACCCCTTGAGGTCGGTTACCTCCATTCCCGTTAGGTTCCTCAACTCCTTCTACCCCATGATTCTCAAGTTCCTCCTCTTCTTCAACCGGATTTTCCCGCCGATTCATTCTTTCCAACTCTAGTTTTCTCCTTTCGGCGTTCCTTCTTCGGCAATTGGCTTCAGTCTCCGAATCTAAGGGTAACACTTCTTGGTGGTTCCTCCTAGATCGTGTGATCATAAACCATGTCTATCAAAAGAGCAAACGAGAGTGAGAATTGCAAATAAGATCAAGATAACAAACACAAATATTTTTGGAATTTTGCAAATTAAGAAAGCAAGTAAATGTCTAAACTAAAACTCTCCTAGCCTACACTCTAGAGCTTATAAAAACCTCCCCGGCAACGGCGCCATAAACTTGATACACGTGATATGCAACACTAAATAAACAACCGCAAGTATACGGCGTCTATTGTAGCGTGATAAGCACGAGGTCGATCCCACGAGAAGGCTAAGCGTAAAAGTGGTAGTTTGCTAGTCGAGTTCTAAGTAGACGTGATCGATAATTTGAATATGATGATTTACTCTAAAATTACCTACCAAGTGTCACGAATAAGTAATAAAGAGCAAAGACGAAATCGATCAAATACCATATAAATCAAGAAAACGAAAGTGAAACGGATGTAACTCAAAGAAAGAAGGTGGGTTCCAAGGCAATTGTAGTACTTAGACGTCCTTTTATGAGAGTTATCTCGTTCAAATGGCCATTAAGGTTATCTCATATAGGGTGATCACACAAGAAGAACTAATCGATCTCTCGATACAAATTAATCCAAAGACGCAATGTAATATAAGCTCGTATGTCTACATCACAAACATTACACCATCTAAAATAGCTCCTAAGATCATTCGATTCCCTCTCCGATAATTAATCCTCTCTCGAGATCATAATAATACCGGGTTGCACATTCGCATACGATTAAATGGAATAAATCTCTCGATACTACCCCAATTAACAATGGATCAAGCAAATCATCATGGCCACTAACAACATGCTTTACAATGAATAATTAAACATGCAAATAAGAGATAAACACCAATTAAAGCAGGAAATTACTAATAAACATCAATCCAAATCTCTACAATGCCTTAGAACCACAAATTTGTTTAACTAATTACAAACATAATCAAACTATAAATTTCAATTGAAATAACTAAATAAAAAGGAAAAGAAAGAGAAAGCTTAGTCTAGGATGTGGTAGGGAATGAAATTCCCAAGCTAATGCCTCTTCCCTTGCATGAATTGGTGGAGAGATGAAGAAGTTATGGCCAAAACACCTCCAAATGTGTGTAATTATGTGTGGATTGGGGGAAGGTGTCTTGAATTTCAAGAAAGGGGGTATTTATAGTGTTGGGGTAGGGTTTGGGTGTGATATTTGCAAGTAGATCCCTCAAAATTAGAGAAAACACGCGTTTGGCACCGAAAATGAGGTGGCTCGGCCGGGTGGGAAAGTGGCCCGTCCGGGAGGGAGTGTTGGCCGAGAATTACGAAAACAGGGGCCAAGTGGCCCGGCCGGGCGGAAGCTTCGTATTTGGGTGAAAATTCTGAATTTGGCCGCCCGGCCGGGCCAAACTTTCGTATTGTTTTTCGGCCTCCAACTTCGTCCCTTCGTATCTTGAGCTTCCGACCTCCGATTGACTCGATTCTTTTTGCTATTCCACTCCATTTTTCGAGACGAATCCAACCATGCACTCCTATTCTTGATCCAGTAAAGTATGGTTGGTGTTTTGCTCCAAATTCCATCGTATTTCCTATAAAATCGACAAAACACAACCTTTCTCTCATTTTGGTTAAAACAATCATATTCAATGCATAAATCAATGAAATCCACATCAAAACATGCTTCACATGTGCCTCTAAAACGTGTAAATTCCACCCGAATCAACGTGCCTGCATCTGTTGCCGCCTCACGCTCAGGATCTCCGACGATGTCCAACTCCGATTTTAGGCATTTCGATGAGCCCGGACCTCACATCAAGCCTCTTCTTGTTGTCTTAATTGGATGCCTCAATTCTGACTTTGCACGAAGTTATAGTCGAAAAATCCCAAAAACTCCATGGGTCTATTAACAGGGAGAATTTTGCCCTCAATCTTTTGTTTCTAGATTTTCATTTAGCTGGGTGTTTAGAAGCTTAATAACTTGCCCCTGTTATGACGTGTGTATATCAAAAGCAAGTTAAAATGGCGATGAAATGCTTGTAGTTTCTTTGAATTTTCTTTAAAAAGAATTGTGCGAGGATGTCTTATTTCTGGAAATGGGATCGAGCCAATCTGGGGGTGTTGAAACAGCAGGTGATTGTGAGCCTGAGATAGGTATTTTTAATGAAGAAATCAACAAGCTGGAGGAATTCAGAACTGAATGGATTGAAAAGTTATCCACAGTTGTCTTACGGGGTTTTGATGCATTTTGTCGTGATTATATAAAGAACAAAAAGCAATGGCAGGAAAAGACTGAAGAGGCCTTGCCACTGACCCGGTCTTTCGTAGAAGCTATGGATTATTTGCAGGGAAAATTGTCTGTTCTGGAAAAAGGGATGCGCAAAACAGATTTTACAAAGCTATGGAGAAGCTTGGCTGCTGGGATAGATAAAATGATCTTCAGTAGTATACTGATGGGCAATGTGAAGTTTCATGATGGAGGAGTTCAGAGGGCGATTGAGCACGGCTTGAAGCTTAATAGAAAATTGCAAACATGTGAAGCTTAATAAGAAGCAGTTGGTGCTTCTGATTTAAATCAATTCGCCCTGCTTCAGAAATCGACACAGAGTTACAATTGGTGAAATTTTGGAGATGAACTATTGCCCAGAAAAGTCTACGGGCAACCCTTTGCCCAGGTTTTACAGGTTCTTTCCAGTTTTCTCTATAAAAGAATTGTCTAAAACTCTTAACTAAGATTCTGATCTAATGCACATGTAAAAAGAAGATGACAATAAAAAGAAGATGACAATAGAGTGCACTTTGAAAACAAAACTTCTAATCATAATGCCATGGTTGGTGTATATATTGGAAATTGAAAGACCTGGTTTAAGCAAGAATATCAAAGCACTGGAAAAATTGTTTCCTGCTGTGACTAAGCTTAATAAACTTAAGAATTTATCCCTGCTGCTCTGTGAATTACATGGTGAATTTCCTGTTGGAAGCATTTGGATATTTCAGGAAATTATGCCAGAGAAGTACAATCTTTGTGCAATTTCATGTTTACTTAGTGCTCCTCTATTTGATTATTTGCTCATTAGTGTTGCACTAATTACTGTAAAATATGTGCGTTATCAATGATTTTTTGTGGGTTTATATTGAAGAAAGCAATTATCCATATATTAGAATATTTACTGTTGCGGAGGCCGCTGAAATTTTGTGATGAATTGTTTGGCTATTTAATTTCTTGTATGAATTTTCGAATGAGTTTCTGAGTTTTGACTGCTATTAATGAACAGCTCGCGATTTCGAGCTAAAGAGTGGTTAATGAAAAAAATAACGTTTATGTTTTCTCACACTTTAACAATAAGTTTCTGGCTTGAATTTGATGGGGAAATTGCTCTGGTTTTGTTAATTTTAATGGAGTAAATATGATTTGATTAACTGCATTGCAAGGATCTTCTTATTTGTAAGCATATTTATTGCAGAACCCATACTCAGACTTTATGATGTAGAATATATCAGAAACATATCTATTTACAGTGACAAAGATTCTCTACTAGAAAACCCAAGTTAAACATCCAGGAGGGTTTAGTTACTTAGCACGTAACATATTTTAGCACTGTTCAGTTAGCTGTATGGTTAAACATATGTTGACTCATGCTGAGCTGGTTAATAGCATACTTGATCATACAACAAGATCACTGATGATGTACTATGGTGGTAATTTGGAGAGAGATAAATATCCTCAGTTTTCAGTTTCACAACAAACACAATGACACAGAATAAAAAATCAAATTTCTGAAGTCAACACTGTTGTGATGTAGTATTGTTTAAGCATCAGTAAATAAAAAATGTTCATTCAATATGTATTCTTTTAAACCTTCTCATTATTTAGCATATAGATTCTCTGCTACCAATTCGTAGTAGTACTATTTTGCACTGACTTGTTTTCATACTACCAATGCGTGGAATTTTTGGGATATTAGAAATTGAATGTTTTATTAGAATATAACATATGCAAACACCAGTGAGTAGTCTGAGAATTATGATGTCCAATGTTTTAAATGAATGATAGAACACGTAAATTTTTGTTAGTTTTATGTGATAAAATTGGCTGCTTTTGTGATGATCTATCACTAAGTGATGCGTTTTGTTGAGTGATTTTGGTGGACTTATCCTTTCATTTCATACTTTCGTGGATGGTTGTTAATGAATCAATGTTATTACTTGAATATATCTATTGAATTTTTGTACAATTAAAGAGCAATGCACAGAAAGATGAATTTCACTCTACAAAGGATGAAAGGACCGACAGTTCATGCTTGAAAACTCGAGGGAGGTATCTCTACTCTTCTTATGCACATAAATATTGCTTGAAAATGCACTAATGATTGATGAGCTAGTCATAATTACTTCCGAAAAACTAGTTCTTGTAAGAAATGTAAATCTAGCATGAGAACATGTCTTAAATATGATAAGATATGATTGGTGAGTTCAACTATCATATTACGCCCTCGATTTGATTCTCACTTTTAGGCAGTAGATAACAAAGATGTGAAATGATAAGTTATTATGAAAAATTGCGCACTTGCTGAATTAAGAATGTTTATTGATTGCAAATGCACGTTTTTGAATATGATGTTAATTCTGTTTTTAACAAGCCCAAGAATCTAAGACATTCCATTACTTTGACTTGCTTTTGAGAATTAATTATATAAGCTTGCGGAAGAGCAACAATGTTTTAGGCGAAAGGAGGAGAATTTCGCTTCACAAAAAAGAGGGGGGAATGGATGCACTCAACCGATGCATACTTGGAAACTTAAGGGAGGTATCTCTACACGTTTTATGTGAATCAAAATTGAAATATTGCCGGAGAATTCATTTTTGATTGATGAGTTAGTGTTAAATACTTCTGAAAAATCAGCTTGTATAAGAAACATAAACCTATAATGAGAACATGTGTTAAGTCTGATAAGAATGATCATGTCTCTAATCAATATGCCATGCTAAAAAGTGATTGTGTTAATATTTGCATCAACAGTCATTTCTCGACTATTGTGTTGAAAGGGTAAGTGAAATATATATTAAGACTTGCAGTAGTGTTCATCTCTTAGCTATTATGCGAGGAAAAATGTGATATATGAGGTAGCGTGCATTGTCTTGGCCAATTGATTCATATTAATCTGATATTTGAATGAGACTCGTCGATATGATGAATTTGAGTGAGAAGAATAATTTATCTATGATAGATAGGATCGAGATAAACTATTATATGCTGTGATTTGCATAATTGACCACTCCCCTAAGATGTCGAGGAGAATGATTTAGGTCTATTTACTTTAGTGTGTATGTTAATTTTCTCGATCAATATGATGTGAAAATATGATATGTATTGAATGTGTGATAAAATTAGCATGAGAATGCACTTTTTATTGAATGAGCTCTAGAATATTGACAAAGCAAGTACCAAATCTTGGTATAAATTGCTATCTAACTTTTTTGTTGTGAGAAGTTTTGAGAAGGGCTAGCCCAAAAACCTTTAAGAACTCTGGGAGTGCTGAAAACATAAAAGGTCCTGGAGGAGTATTCTGGTCCTCGAGGGCTGGCAGAGATAGTAAGTATTCCGGTCCCCAAGGGCTGGCAGAGATAGGGAGTATTCTGATCTCCGAGGGCTAGCAGAGATATGATTAGTATATCGGTACCACATGTTAGTACAAACGTTTGATAAAGTCTGAGATCTTTTGTATTAATTCGATATTAATATGAGCATGTCTTTATGAGATTGACAGATATGATCCACACTTACTTTTTCCATGGAGTTAGGCATGGTCCCCTTGAGCTTACTTGATTGACTTATGTAGATATTTTAGAAATGATATTGGAATTGAGAATTACTTGAAATCTTAGAAGCATGAGTAGGTAATGCATATGTTGAGTTCTATGACTACTTTATGTGGGAAAATTAATGGTTAGATATTGATGATGACTATGGTTCTGGAAACGAAGGTTAACCTAACTATTTTCGAATTGTGTATGATTGGCATGTTCCTATACTTTAGATATAATTTCAGATTATAGATTGAGCCTATTCAGTTCCTTGAAAAAGAAAAAATGAAAAAGGTTGTTTCTTACCTTTTTATCTTTAAATAATGATATGTCTTGAGTTATGTCCTCGTTTAAGACCTTGAAACTTGCGTGTACTAGAAATACTCATTTATGATGAAACGTGGAGAATTGAATATTCATTGTAATTTTCATTTGAAGAGACTATTTGAGAGAGCATGATCCACTTATTTTTTTACTTTTAGAGTGGGAGTTGATTTGTTTCGTTGGTTCGATGCTATGAAGTTTTATTTCCGAAAAGATAATGAATTTTTAATATTGCATGAGATGATTCTTTTAGAGTGATGAAACATGATTTGAGCGTTTTGAGGTGTTTTAGGGCCAGCAGCCCTAAATGAGTGAAATAATGAGCCTGAAAATTAGAGTTGATAAACAATGATCCCATGAAGAGGAGTTGGAGATTCTAGAGGTGCTTGTGTAGCCCGAGGGAGCAGGATTACAAAAGAGAATAAAGATTGAGTTCAGGGGAACCTTGGAGAACCCCCAGATTATTATGAGATTTGAGATCCTAAAGAGAGAAACCAAACAACGTTGAGAGGCTGGAGGTTCAGGAAAAGACCATGTGCAATGAAACTAAACCTCGACCTACTCGAGGAGCTGTAGACGTACGAGAGATATGCGCAACTGCGAAGACGAATATTGAGGTAACAAGTTAGTTTATATTACTTGTGATTGTTATGTTCCGATAGCCAGGAAATTGATGGCTAAGATGCTAAGATAAAGATGGAGAATATTTGACTGGCTATAAAGTCAACTTAGTATATCTGTGGGGCAATACCCCTGAATGGCCAAGGTCAAAGACCATATCCCTGGAGGACTGAAAGTAATATCCCTGAAAAGGGGACAAAATAAACCTACAGGTACCCTAATTCAGGAGCGAAAGACACTCTAAGACCACGAGGCCAAGAGAAGTTAGAGAAATTGCGAGGTTTACCTCACCCTGCGAGGTTCACCTCACCCTGAGAAATTGTGAAGTTTATACGACTTCACCCTGAAAAATTACGAGGTTTGTATAAACCTCACCGGAAGAGACAGCGAGATTTACACCAACACACAAAGATCCTAGAGGGAAATGCCTAAGGTTACGTGACTAAAAGATCTTCACCCACGATAGCCTCTAAAGCTAGGGGGAGTAGGAGATATGGAGTGGAAGATATGATTAATCTGTCAATTATCAAATTTGAACAAAAATGATTGGAAGTCTAATCATTTGTTTGTTTTGTTGTTGAGGAAAACACATGTGGAGCACATCCGATTAGCCTCAGTGCGAATTGAGCCTGGATCAGAGGAGAATTAATGCACTTTATTACGAGTATAAACAACTTTTGGGAGAGTATAATCCCTAAGAACTCTTACGAGTATAAACAACTTTTGGGAGAGTATAATCCCTAAGAACTCTTACAAGTATAAACAACTTTTGGGAGAGTATAATCCCTAAGAACTCTCACGAGTATAAACAACTTTTGGGAGAGTATAATCCCTAAGAACTCTTAGGAGTATAAACAACTTTTGGGAGAGTATAATCCCTAAGAACTCTCACAAGTATAAACAACTTTTGGGAGAGTATAATCCCTAAGAACTCTTAGGAGTATAAATAACTTTTGGGAGAGTATAATCCCTACAAACTCTAACTTTTGGGAGAGTATAATCCCTAAGAACTCTTAGGAGTATAAATAACTTTTGGGAGAGTATAATCCCTACAAACTCTAACTTTTGGGAGAGTATAATCCCTAAGAACTCTTAGGAGTATAAATAACTTTTGGGAGAGTATAACCCCTACAAACTCTTAGGAGTATAAATAACTTTTGGGAGAGTATAATCCCTACAAACTCTTAGGAGTATAAATAACTTTTGGGAGAGTATAATCCCTACAAACTCTTAGGAGTATAAATAACTTTTGGGAGAGTATAATCCCTACGAACTCTTAGGAGGATAAATAACTCTTAAATAACTTTTAGGGGAGATTGTGAGCATCATCGAGCCATCAAGTAAGTACAAAAACCTGAATTATCTAAAGTATCATAGAGTATGCATGTACTACAGAAGAAGGTAAAATACAGTGAGGCAGCTAAAACCATTCGAGACTAGGGATATATGACCCTAGCCCTCCATAGAAAAACTCAGAGGTATAAAAGTAGGATCAAAATTTCTTACAATCGGAGAGTGGCCACAAAGCCGAGGGGAATTAGAGAACCCCTCACAATTCTGAGGTTCAATGATGAACTTGATTTGAAGCAATGAGGCCAGATTATTAAGTGAGAGCTCCACTCATGATAGGCTTTAAGGCCTGGGGGGAGTAGGGGTCGTGCTAAGTTGTTAAAACCATCAAACTTCAAATAAGAGAAGGCTAAGAAAAGGCATATGAAGAGAAAAGAAACAAGAGAAGCTATGGAAAAGGCTAAGAAAAGCCTCAAGTGAATGCGCTTGAAGACAAACTTTCTAGGGTTATACAACATGCTTCCTGAAATTGAAAAATGATGGTGACCAGGGCGAGGAAACATTCCGCTTAATTCATCTTATCTTCTCTTCCTACTCTCATAAAATTACGAGCACTTTTACGAGAGTAGGGGGGAGTAGTTGATGCGGCCAAAATATGTCGTCCTCGGAGATAACGACACGTGGATATGAGATGAATTAAATCCGTCTTGTTTTGAATAATGGTTTGGTGAAGGGGATTAATGCACCCCTAAGCCCAAAGAGGGAAATCAGCATAATTGGGCTTTTGGCCCATATCTGTGGCCCAATTATTCTTGGGCCAAGTATTTCCAGCCCATGAGGGAAAGACTTAAGGTTCGTTCCTGATGGATAAAGTGGAGGAAGGAGTCAAAGCAAGGAGAGAGGGCCAGTCCATGGGAGGACCGAGTCTTCCGGGAGAGTTGAGGAAAAATAGGGAGAGGGAGTATTCTCCTCTCCCACGAATTCAGGCCAGGTATAAAAAAGAGGTTTGTTTTACCATTAGACTACGTTTTACTAAGAATATATACTATTAACATTCATGATAAGAAAGATACAAGATATGTACTGAGAAACACAGAAAAATCCCCTTTGATTCTCCTGAGAAGGATTCTGACTTGAGCGTCTGAGATTCCACGCCGGAATCCCCTCCGGCGTGTTTTTGCAGGTCTTTAAGGAGCTTGAAGGAGGATTGTTCGTGAGAAAGCTTGCGGAGAAGTGATGATCTAAGCCCGTAATTCTCATTGTCCACACGGGAATATTCGGTATCCTTAGACGTTATTTTTTGACGCAACAAGATCTATTCACAATTTGCAAGCGATCTTCTATTTTACATTACATATATTCATTAATCAATTTTTTGAGTTTATAACATAAGTCTATTTCAATGTGTTAAATTTAGGATATGCAAATATGTTCCATTATTCTAACAATAATATCCTTTTTTAAAATGTGATTTTCCTAATTGCAGTGAAGGTGAGTTTGGCATGTAACGAGAAGTTGCGTTCGTGGATATTATTCTGGTTTCCTATAGATACCGATTTGATTATTTTCATCAAATTTTCTATATTAATCAAGTTCTGCTCTTGATTCTGAAATTGGGCTTAATTCGTGAAATTTTCAAAATCTTTAGAACTAAAAGATTTGGGTGTTTTTTATTTATACTAAAATGAAAATAAAGCGTCTCAGACAAGGTTTGAGAATTGAACGATATATAGTACTCCCTCCATCCCTGAAAAGTAGGGACATGGGGATGGGGCACAAGTTTTAAGAAAATGGTAGATAAAGTAAGGGTATTATAGGGTATTGTGGGGTCCATTGTGAATAAAGTGATTGTTTAGGAATAAAGTTGATGGCAAATTGAGTAATTAAGTGATAGTTGAAGGGTGATAGTTTCCATAAAGTGCATGGGACTACATTTGGTGGACAAAGAATATGTGTCAAATGGGACTACTTTTCGTGGACGGAGGGAGTAATATATTGAGGGAGAACAGAATAACTAATGAAAGGTATCTCATCTGCATAAATTGAGACTGACTTTTCATGAACAATGTAGATTTTGGGAGAAAAAAAATCAAACTTATAATTACAACACTGCACTAACAAATGGCCTTTGTAGCGGCGATAACTCTGGTAGTGTAATCGAGAATAAAGCTAGGGGCTGAGGGATTTGACGTGTCAATAAAACATACGATTTTATGCGTAGGGTTTTGCTCATTTATTGATATATTCTTAATAATTTTGATATTTTGCAGGCTTGTGGTCAGTCTGCTCTATCCTCGGTAAGTTGGGTTGTCCTCCTTTTATTTTTGCATTTATTATTTTTCGGTTAATTACAATTTCTAAATAGGTCATACTCTGTTATGCAACTAGAACTTTTCATATATTTTGAAGAGTTTCTCAAGTGCTGATTTGTTTCATCTTAGGGTGATTGATTCAAAGTCACATGTTTATCAGCAATGACTTACTAATTGAATGGTAAGTTTCTTATACCTTTCCTTTCAGACATGGCTTATAGCTGCACTTAATTGTGTTATTATGTCTTATGATTTTCTAAATGTTGTGCAACTGAGTTTGAACATTGAATTTACTTTTAATTCTTTGAAAGATTTTAGAGGGATACTTTCTTGATTATTGTGAGCTCTATGTATTGTTAGTATCTTTAGAGATGTTAGGCAACTTCTTTAGCGAAAAAAAGCTTATAATAAGAATGAATTTGTTAATGTCGAAAATGATAGTGTTAAGAAACAATGCAGGTAAATGATTGCCTTTAAATAGTTAGATGAAGGTTAACAACATATAGTATCATCGAAACTTTCTCCTACATTCTGTTACTTGGCATTTTTTGTATTTTATAACAAATTAAAGAGAAAGTGAAATTAATAGAATATGGTAAGAAGAAATCGGGAAACAAAGACAAGCTAGCTAGGAGGAAAAGATGGTGAATAATAGATAGACATTAAGTTAGTAAACTAAATAATGGCGTTTTTTTTTTTTACTCTTCCCAGAAATTGAGAAGTTAGTGGTCATCTGAAATTTGTGTGTATGGTAATTGCAGGTTTTACTTCTGTCTACCGAGATTTCTATTTAATTGTGTTTAGGAGGAAGATCAATCTGGGAAGTAATATTATGTTAGTGATTAAATATAAATCTTCCGTGTAAGCATCTATGATAATATTATGTTATGATTAAATATATTGATTTAGGAGGATCAAATTAGGAAGTAAAAACCCATTTGGAATACTGCCACTGCTATCAAATACTTTGTAAGAACTAATTTATGCCTAATTTATATTTAAATTAGGCTATCAAACACTGCTTTAATGAATTCTTGATTTTTAAAAAAAAATTAGTTATGTACATGCTATTTAAATTCAACTTTTTTATATTGTCTTTTGGAATTATTAGGGTGGAAAGAAAGCACATGACATATTTGCTTGTGATAGAGGACTTCATTCTCAAAGTTTTGTACTTTCACCTTTCTTGGACAAAAGCAGGATGTAATTGATAAAGTTGGGGTTTTAAATGGTTCTGATTTTGAGGACTTGAGAAACCTCTTTGACAATGTTTATATCTCATTACTTGAAACCACTTTACTCATTTAAAACAAAATACAATGTTGCTTTTATAGTGAATACAATTTAGTTTCTACATACTCTTTACTCAAAATCCTGCTATGAGGAATACAGTGAATCAACTTGCTCAGCAGATTGACAACCATGATCTTGGAAGCATGTTTTCAGGTTTGGATAGGTCAAGTAGAAGGGGGTTGATTTGTCAGGAATGATGCAACAAACGATGACTATTCAGATGGAGAAATCCTTATGAATATTGATTATGTGTGTTTGATTTGAGATTTTGAGTAGGATATGATGTAATTTTATGTCAAATCAATTGTGTAAAAATGTGTGATGTTGTATTATATAATGTAACTTTATGTAAAATTAATTGTGTAAAAATATATTATGTTGTATTATGGAGCTGGATGGTGAAATTCAGATGTGAAATCACGAACTATACATGATAGTCCCAAAACAAACAAGGCCTTAATGTATATGCTATGACGAGACGCTTCTTCTTGCTACATCAACGTAGCATGAATTTTAAGTTCTCTATATTTTGTTGTGATAGAATCCTATGAACCTGTTTATGCAAAATAAAGTCAGAGAGGTGTGCAGTTTGTCGATGGGTCAAAGATTGAGACTTTAACAAAATTATCATTTGCATTAGGTATTGTCAAACTTTGCTCCATTCACACGAACAAAATCAACTTTACTTTAATCTACTTTGTCTCAGTTGTAAGGCAGTGTACATGTCATGTCAAATTTGGGGATAAAACCCCGTCCCAATGGCTATTGATGATGACATGCAATCAAGCACCACAATGGTCGATTTAAAATTTTATTGAAACTTTTGTGTAACTAACACGGAAATCCAATATAACCCGTCAAATCTTTTGACATTGGAATTTTGAAGACCTACACGGACCACAGCTGATTGACAATTTCTTTTTCATTTTTGATTCATTCGAGTTTTACACTTGATGCACGGGTAAAAAACTAGTTATATGAATTAGAGTTTGAGTAATTAGTAAGGAGAATTTAAGAGTTTGATTTTTAATATTCAAGTGGAAAAACATAATTAATTAGGGATTAAATTATTATAAATTAGGTACAATCTCATAGTTGTGTGATTACCCGAATAAGACCGATCCTATCCGTCCTTCTGATCTTAGGTTCTTATTTACGAATATGTCTTAGTGATCGCTCTTACGAAACACCGACCAACGAACTGATCGTCAAAGTTGAGTTTTATTCGATTCCCACATAATGAAGAACACTAGAACATTTTTTACTCTTTACTTGATATTTGATCGTCATTCTACTTGTTTCTCTTTATTAGTATATGTTATACCTAGTCAAAGAAGTCAATCTTTGACAAGTCAATCCTAGTCATCAGTTTACGTGGCGAGGACCAGTCAACAAAGTCTTGCGACGAATAGTCAACAAGACCAAGAAAATGTAATAGAATAGATGTATTTAATATATTTAAGTGCTCGCTCAAATATGTGGGCGAGCACATGTTTTAGTTAGCTGCTCGCCCAAATGTGTGGCGAGCACATATCTATCTTAGCTAGAATAGTCTAAGTACTGAAGCCTTGGGAGACAGCATGGAGCGTGGTGACCACACTCCTCGAAATGGTCCTCCGGCGACCACCGTAGCTCAGCTCCTCGGCATTCCGGCGAGGACGAGCACCAAAGGCGGTTTAGCATTAAATGCGCCATCAAATCACCTTTTCGGGCAGAAGACAGGTCCAATGAGGGCGTGCCACGTGTAAAGGGCGGGCAGCCCCTAGAAACCACTATATAATGCCTAAAAGAGGCTCATTTGTACACAAGTGACCCATTTCCTACAAATCACTCCCTACCCAAAGAAATAAACTCTCCCAAGCTTCTAAAGCTTTAGCTTCTCCAAGAAGCTATATCTTGTGTTCTTGTTTGTTCTTCATTAGATCATCAAGATCATCATATAAATACTCCCTAAACACGTAATAAACCCCCGATCATTATACATGTTTGTTTCGTGCTAACAAATAGTCCACATCCGATTCAACCATCAAAAGCACGTACAACATTTGGCGCTAGAAGGAGGGGTCCTTTTACGTGTTCATCACTCTCAGTTTCGACCGATCATCGAGCGATCGGTTTGCAAACTCCGTTTTCAGGTTTTTAATCGGTAGTTCCACCTTTTAAAACTTTGTTTACGTATTTCCGTGTTCTTCGTGTTCTTGAATATTTGCAATATTCAAGACATATTTTGAAGTTTGATCTCCGTGTAATCTTATTTTTAAGCTTCAGTTGTTGTTACTTTGCTAATAAGTAGTTGTAATAGCACGTTCTTCTGCGTAAGAACTTTAATCTTTCGTTTTTAAAGCGTCGAAAGCTTAAAAACAGTCATATCTTTGTAACAATCCCCAGAGACACTCTTTAAACGATGTCTCATCACACTCCTCAAGACGGATTTGTTGCTCCCGGAGGGAACGAGCACCCTCCGGCGCCGGCGGTGAATCCGTTTGCAAACTTGAATATGGGGGACATTCTGAATGATCCCCAGCATCTGAAAGATCTCTGTGACTATCTCACGGAGAAGAAGAGGCAGAATGAGGAGCTGGAGAAGGCCAAAGATCAGGCCTTCGACCGAGCTCGCAAAGCCAAGGGGAACGAAGAAGATAACCGTTCCTATCACTCCAACTCTGTTCACCCCAGGACAGAGGAAAAAACAAAGTCGACGAGCACTCCCACAATAGCCACACGGGGGACTCGCGACACCGAGATTCGGTTTTCAACCGGATGGATGACAAAGATAGAAGGGCTCCTCGCCGAGTACCTTTCAATGTGGATGGCCGACGAGGCAGAGCCGACCACCACCGAGATCACGCTGATAAGAGAGATCAGGGCGATAGAGTCTCAGCTCTTGATAGAGTGGGACCAGGGAAGGGTTCGCGAGCTCCTGCGAAGAGTTATCGCAGCCGCCAGTCTGAGAGACATTCCCCCAGGCGATCACGTCATGATGATCGCCCGGCCGCATCCCAAGGGAGCCGACGCGACGAGGTCGTCGTCCCCCGAGCACAAACTGCCGAGGAGGGGCAAATCGCCCAGTTCCTCGAGACCCAAAAATTAATGAAGATAGAGATGGAAACTCTGCGAGCTGAGGTGGTCGCCTCGAAGCTAGGGACCACCCCACCAATCACTCTGCCCGCACCTCCTTTGAGCGTTGCAATCCTTACCGCCCCCATTCAGAGAAAGATTCAAATGCCCTCCATGGCGGCATACGACGGAGCATCCGACCCTAGAGTACATCTGTCCAAGTACTCCAACTATATGGCCTCAATTGGGGCAACGGACGCCACACAATGCAGGAACTTCTCCCTAACTTTGGGAGACCGGGCTCACCGATGGTACACAACGCTGAGTCCCGGATCTGTCACCTCATTCCTTGAGCTGGGACAACTTTTTCTGACCTACTACGGGTCCATTGCTGCTCGCCCAGCCTCAAAGCAGCGTTTGGCAAACGTTCGCCAATCTATAAATGAGTCGGGCAAGGACTTCATCGAGCGCTTCGATAGGCTGGTGATTGATGGGGAGGCCGTGAACGATGAGACGAAGCTGATCTCAGCTGTTTCCGGTCTGAGGATAGGTACCAAGCTCTGGGAATCTATCCATCTTACTTTTCACAGTTCTTATGCGGACTTCCGCACGAGGGCTGGGAACTTCATTCAAATGGAGGAAATAATGGACGCCGCCAAGGCTAACGAGCAGCCGGAGGCGTCCAAGAGGGTCTGGCCCAAGAAGAATACAAACACAGGAGAGTCATCCCAGCCCAAGAAGGCGACCACTCAAGCTGGCAGTGCTCGCCCAGCCAACTTCAGGCCTTTCGAGGAGTCTCCTGAGATCATCCAGTTCAGGGAATCTCTCTCTGTGGATCCCAGGGGCATTTTCAATGCAGTTAGGGGAAAGAATATGCTCCCCCAGGCCAAGCCAATGCATACAAGTGATGAAAAACTGGATGGTAGCAAATTCTGCGACTACCACAACTCCATTGGCCACCACACCAATGGGTGCCGAGACTTGGTGAGAAACCTTTTCAAGCTATACAATGAGGGCAAGCTCGCCCAGTTCATCAAGCCTCTCGGAAATGGCGACAACAGGGGGAAGAAACGTCGCGACGACGGCGACGACCTGCGCCAACAACTGAATCGTCCCAAGCTGACTCCTCCCATGCCACAACATGCTGACGGCGACATTGATAATGTGAGAGGAGCTTGTATGGTGATAGAAGGCCCTTTAGGGGGAACTCAGTCTGGGAAAGAACTATCTGTTCGCCGGGCTCAGAGCGAGCAGCGAGCACTGAACAATGTCCATCAGGTGTGCGTCGCTCCGACTGCCGAGAAGCCTCTATCTCACCAAATCCTTTTTTCGGACGACGACCTGAACGGCGTGGTGCACCCAAAAAATGATGCTTTGGTCATCACGGGGAAAATCATGGGAACCAACGTCCATCGCATGATGGTCGACACTGGGGCATACACCAACATCCTCTTCAAGCATACTCTGGATGCTCTAGGTGATTATGCAGCGTACATCGAGCCTTGCGATGATATAATCCTAGGTTTTGGGGATACGCGCAACCTTCCCATTGGGAAAATCAGACTATCCTTGGAGTTGGCATCGTCGAAAGAGCCAGAAATGCACCATGCTAGGCAGCTCGACTTCTTGATCATCGATATGCCATCGTCCTACAACGTTTTCCTCGGCCGACCTTTCTTCAACGAGTTCAAGGCGGCCGTTTCTACTTATTACTACTGTGTAAAATTTCCATCCCCGACGGGAGTTATAACCGTCAAGGGCGATCAGACGCGGGCGAGGGAGTGTCTCGTCTGTTTTGCAAAGCGTCATTCTAAGGAAAGTACTATGATTGGCCAGTATATTGAGTGTCAAACACAAACAGAGCAAGTGAACTACTTGGAGGGTCTTCCTAGCAAGTACCGAAAGATTTAAATTGGGGAGTGCAGTCATAGTTTCGACGACCACCAAGTGGAGGCGAACGAGCACGCCTCCATGGAAGTGGACGACCACACCCCAATGGATATCGACGAGCAGACAGTCTCGGGCGACCAGCTCCCCGACGACCAGTTGCCAGAAAACTTTCCAGATCTGGAACCTAGGTTAGGTTTTGAGCCGGAGTTCGGAATTGAGGATCCTCGTTGGAAGGAGCCTAAAGAGCGGGCGACTTCGGCGGAGGACCTCGAAACCATTCATTTAAACGAGGCTCGTCCGGAACTCGAGGTATTCATTGGTTCGAATTTACCAGAACATTTGCGATCGGACATGGTCGCATTTTTGAAAGAAAACATCGGTGCATTCGCCTGGTCGCACGAGGATATGGTGGGCATTCCCACGAATCATGCCTGCCACAGATTGAATATTGATCCAGCAAGGAGACCTATCACCCAAAAACGAAGGAAATTTGGGCCTGATAAATATGCGGCTTTGGCAGTCGAAGTCAAGAAATTGATCGACAATAAATTAATCGAGAAAACTGGAACTGATCCCGAGTGGCTGGCCAATCCAGTGCTCGTCAAAAAAACGACCGGGTCGTGGAGGTTGTGTATAGACTTCACAGATCTAAACAACGCCTGTCTGAAAGATCACTTTCCGATGCCCCACATTGATCACCTAGTAGACAATACAGCGGGGCACGAGATGTTAACTTTCATGGATGCTTTCGCAGGCTACCATCAGATCGCGATGCATCCCGACGACCAGCGGCATATGGCCTTCATGACGGCCACCGAAATGTACAGCTGGAAGAGAATGCCTTTCGGTTTGAAAAACGCGGGGGCAACATACCAAAGACTGGTAAACAAGATGTTTGAGAAACACATCGGCGAGATGGTGGAGGTCTATATCGACGACATCGTTGTCAAAAGCTTGCGAAAAGAGGATCACCTACACCACCTTGCCATGACATTCGATATACTAAAGGAGTACAACATGAAGTTAAATCCGAAGAAGTGCAGCTTTGGAGTTAGCTCAGGAAAATTTCTGGGGCACTTGGTTAGCCAGCGGGGCATCGAGGCGAATCCGAGTAAAATTCAAGCAGTCATTAACATGCAAAGCCCAAGGAACGTGAAAGAAGTACAGAGGTTGACAGGGTGCCTTGCATCGCTGAACAGATTTATTGCACGAACGGACGATCGTTGCAAACCTTTTTTCGATGCTCTGAAAAAAGGGAGGTTCGAATGGACCGATGAGTGTGAGAAAGCTTTCGAGAAATTAAAGGAATATCTATTGGATCCGAAGATCCTGTCTAAGCCAGTCCCCGGCGAAATTTTATATCTATACTTGGCGGCCACTGACTGTGCGATCAGTTCAGTGCTCGTCCGAGCTGAGGGGAGCACACATCTGCCTATCTACTACGTAAGTCAAACACTGAGAGATGCGGAGTTGAGATACACTTCAATGGAAAAATTGGCGTACGCACTAGTCATGAGCGTCAGAAAATTAAGGCAGTACCTGTTCGACCACGAGGTGGTCGTCCTCACCACCTTTCCACTCCGACGAGCACTGCATCGTCCGGATACCACTGGAAGACTTTTGAAATGGTCGGTGGAAATAGGGCAATTTGGGCTCACCTATGCACCTAGAACGGCAATCAAGGGACAAGTGCTGGCTGAATTCATTGTAGAGCTCACTTTCCCGGAGAAAGTGGACGAGGGAATCGAACTTCCTTGGACACTGTTCGTCGATGGTTCTTCGACGAGCACCAAAGCAGGGGCAGGAATCGTCCTCACCAGCCCAACCGGACAGACGTTTGCTTCGGCGATCGAGTTCGAGTATCGGGCGACCAACAACGAAGCAGAGTACGAGGCTCTGGTTGCAGGAATCAAGATGGCTATGGCCGTGGGCGCCAGAAAACTGAAAATTTTTTCTGACTCTCAACTGGTTGTATATCAAATTACGGGCGACTACGAGGCTCGCGGCGATCAAATGATAAAGTATCAAGAGCTAGTAAAAGGATTACTCGAGCAATTTGATCAATTCCACATCGAGAAAATCCCTAGGGAGGACAATACGCAAGCAGATGCGTTAGCTCGACTGGCCACTTCAGAGGGGGAGGCAATATTTTCAGAAGCGACCATCACTAAAATTTCTTCCCCATCGGTGAACAGAGGTCAGATTTTGCAGGTTGAAGCGACCAACGACGAGGACTGGAGATCGCCGATCATCAAGTACATCAAGACCGGCGAGCTCCCGGGGGACAAAGTGAAAGCAACCAGATTGCAGCTCAGGTCCGCAAGGTACACTGTTGTTGGCGACCAACTGTACAAACGGGGTTTTTCAATACCTTTATTGAAATGCCTCGGAGAAGACGAGGCGAAGATCGTCATGTACGAAATCCACGAAGAATCATGTGGAAATCATACAGGGGGGCAAGCGCTCGCTTTAAAGATCATGAGGCAAGGCTACTTTTGGCCAACACTGAAGAAGGATGCAATTCATTACGCCCAGGCGTGCAAGAGATGTCAAGCTTTTGCACCAGCTATTCACTCACCTCCAGACGAGCTCATCTCCGTCTACAGCTCTTGGCCCTTCGCGAAGTGGGGCATCGACATCATCGGACCTTTCCCGCCTAGCGTCGGGGGGGTAACTTTCGTAGTCGTAGCAGTCGATTACTTCACCAAGTGGACCGAAGCGAAGGCATTGAAGACCATCACAACGGCCCAGATGACAAGCTTCATTTGGAAAAACATAATTTGCAGGTTCGGCCTACCCACGAGCAATAGTGACCGACAACGGGCGTCAATTCACAAGTCGAGATATGCTGGATTTCTGCTCAGAATGGAACATCAAGAAAAAAATTTCAACACCCTATCATCCACAATCAAATGGTCAAGTAGAGGCGATCGACAAAATCATCAAACACACCTTGAAAGCTAAGCTAGATGGATTGAAGGGCAAATGGGCGGACGAGCTGCACATGGTTCTGTGGGCATATCGGACGACCACTAGGAATTCTACTGGTGAAACTCCGTTCGTGCTCGCGGTCGGAACCGAAGCTGTCATACCAGCAGAGGGGCAGGTCCCAACTTTTCGAGTAGCAAATTATGACGAGCAGTTGAATAACGATGCACAGCTCTCCGATTTGGACTTCCTAGAAGAGCGAAGGCTAACAGCGGACGAGAAGAACGTGGTGTACAAGCAGAGGTCAGAGCGCTATTACAACACCAAAGTACGTGCTCGCCAATTCACTATCGGCCAGCTCGTACTTCGGAGGGCGACGGAGCAGTCCATTGGCATACTTGGCCCGACTTGGGAGGGTCCGTACCGAATAACGCGCACACTCTTGAACGGATCGTACGAGCTAGAAGATCTAGAGGGCAAGCCGAGCAAATACCCGTGGAACGCGGTCAAGCTGAAGAAGTATTACCAGTAAGTTTTTAATTTTTTCATATTTATATAATTTGTATCTAGTCATCATTTCAATACAAGTACAAGTTTTAATTTCCCATCAAGTGTTAGATAAGTTTGAATTTTTAGACAAGACTCTGCGTAGCCATCTAGGAAGCAAAGACGAGCACTCTTTTTTAACGATGCTCGCAAGGTAGTGGCGACGACGATCACTACCTACCAAACAAAAAAGAGTTCAACCGACGATTGGTTAACTCTAAAAGACGAACACTCTTTCTTAAAGATGCTCGCAAAGATAAAAGACGAGCACTCTTTCTTAAAGATGCTCACAAAGATAAAAGACGAGCACTCTTTCTTAAAGATGCTCGCAAAGATAAAAGACGAGCACTCTTTCTTAAAGATGCTCGCAAAGATAAAAGACGAGCACTCTTTCTTAAAGATGCTCGCAAAGATAAAAGACGAGCACTCTTTCTTAAAGATGCTCGCAAAGATTAAAGACGAGCACTCTTTCTTAAAGGTGCTCGCAAAGATAAAAGACGAGCACTCTTCCGCAAAGATGCTCGTAATAAAAGGAGTTTTCAAAAAGACAAATACTTATCAAAAAATGCTTGCAAAAAATTAATCATAACATAAGTTGGAAAGCAGTAACGAGAACGATCACTCAAAATAACCAAACATCGTATAAGCAAAAAGTTCCATTCATTGAAAAGCCTTAAAAGGCTGAAATTACAAAAAGGCCTTAATGGCCGAGCAGTCCTAAAAACAGAAATAAAATACAACTAAGCTACTGGAGCATTCTCCTCGGCTTCCTCTTCATTCACAACCTCCTCGGCAGGAGCATCCTGTTCGCCCTGTTGAGGTGGGGAGTCTTGTGGAGGGTTCGAGAAGAGGACCGGAACACCCAACAGTCGAGGGAACAGGAGTCCCAACTCCATCAAAGGAAGCAGAGGGAGTTCTGTTTCCGGCTGAGGATTCTCCTTCATAAGGAGGTCGTCCAAAAACCCGCCGAGTGGAGTCACATCCACTCCTGGATGAACTTCCAACAACCGATGAATGAGCCCGTGGGCAGTAAGCGCCACCGATAACATGGCCACGCCCCCAGCGAGCTCATTAGTTTCATCTCGCTCCTCCGGCAGGTCGACCAGCTGTTGCCGAAGAGTGGCCAACTCTTCCTCGTCAGTTGCGGATTTATTTTGAAGAGTTCTTACCTCGTCCTCGGCAGTCTTGAGGCGAGCACGGAGACGTTCGATCTCTTGGAGATCTTCCTGATCCTTCTTTCGAATCGTCTCAAGTTGGGCCTCAGAATCGGCCAACTTTGCCTCGACATCGGCCAACTTGGTCTCGAGGTCGACCATCTTCCTCTCGACAACAGCTTTAACCTTGGCCATTTGGGCGAGCTTCGCACTCCTGTCCTCGCTGACTTTGCGGCTTTCGGCGATCTGGAAGGCGAGCTTCTCCATCGTATAAGACGCCCGGCTCAAGTCTATGGCGACCAATCTCGCATTCTCCAGCGAGTTATGATTGTCCACCTCGTCGACCAGTGTGGTCGTCAGCGATCGAGGCAGATTCTTCACAGCCCTTAGTGCGATCGGATTCAGGGGCTCTCTGTCGACCGGATCCCGCGACCGGTAGAAGCCGAGGAGGTTCGGGTTGAAAGGTTCGACGATCCGGCAGTCGGCAACACTATTAGAGAAGAAGGAAAAATTTTAGGAAAAGGTACTTGAAAATATTATAAAAATCTCATTGATAAATAAACTTACTTGGCAACCCTTGCGGCATCCCAGCCGAGAAGGGTGTTGTCTCCCTGAGCCCTCTCCCCGGCCGACGAGCTCGCGGCGATCTCTCGCGACCGAGTATTACGGGGAGGAGGGGATACGACTTGTGTGGGGGGAGGCGAGGGAGATCTCCTCGGCGAGATCCTCTGCTCGGTAGCAGGGGGGCGAGAAGAGCCCCCTAGGTTGGGTTTAGCGATCTTCTTGGGTGGAGCCCCCGAGGTCTCCGCTCCTTTCCTTTTCTTGCCGGAGCCGTCAACTACCTTGCGCTCGCGCAGCATTCTCGCTTGTTGCATCATCCTGCTCGACAGTATGCGATCAACTTCGATGGATGGAGGAAGGTAAGTGACAACTCTCTCTGGGACCACTACTAAGAAAGGCGAGGAGTCAGTGTTTACGAAGAGCAAATTCACAAAAAACTTAGAAATATGTTGATACCTGGAGGGAACTCTCGAGTGAAGTGATGAGGAGGTACTCTGAGACCTGCTCGCTCACGCATACACTCCCTGTTCAGAAAGCGACAGGACCTCTCCAGGTAGCGACGGTTGAGTACGCAGCAGATATGGTATTGAAAGAGGGGCGTGAGACGGTGCTCGGCGGTCTTCTTGCGAACAATTTCACCTACAAAAACGAGGAGTTAGTCAGTATAGACAAGAACGAGCAGAGATAAAAAAAACTTACCACGAATTCTTTGATATTCAGTGTCAAGGGGAATGCGATCCGAGGAGCCATCCGGCCTCACTGGACTTTTCCAGTCCCCGGCTACCCACCACCAGTTGGTTTTCCAATCTCTAATTTTGTTGGGAACCCCTTCAACCAACTTGAAATTATCTCGGCCCCTCACGTAATAGTATCCTCGGCCGCCTGAAGGAGATAGTTAATCTCTTTAGGGCTTAGCCATGTGTTCCGACATCCGTTCTCGGCCGCCACCAGGCCGAACAGTGTAAGAATGCCGATCAAGTTCGACCAACCGTTCGGCAAAATTTGAGAAGGGGCCACTTTTAAGAAATGTAAAAAATTCGAGATACTGGGGTGCAGGGGGAACCTAAGCCCTGCCTCCATCATGCCGATGTTGACGGCGACCATCCCTTCTGGCGGCTGGTCGGCCCTCTCATCCGGGCGAGGAACAAAGAAACAAACGTCGACCGGCAGCTGATATTTCTTCCTGGAATTTTCTAGCTGTGCCGAGGAGACCTTGCTCGCATATTTGCTCGCTTCATACTCAGTTTGGAAAGCTTCTCGGTGCGGGCGAGGAACCTCTCGAGGAGGGTATTCGCAGAAATATTTATAATAGGCCTCCCTCGAGACCTCGTCGCCATCCAGATTCTCCCTACCACTCAAAATGTCCTTTATGCTCTCTGCATACTGAACAACTTCCTCAAAGTCCTCGCGGAGACTCCTCGTCAAGGTCTCCTCGACTTGGGCAGTTTCTAGCTGTTCGCCCACCCCTCGATTCAAATCCGGATCGCGCAGATCTGAGTCGGTCTCCTCGTCAGTCTCCTCGGCATCATTGCCGGCATACTCCCTGTCGGACTCGTCGACATCGACGACCACTGCCTTTCCAAGATTTCGGACTCCAACATTTATAGGTTCGGGGGAGTGGATTCTAGAGTCCGAAGAGGATGCCCTCTCCATTAGAGCCAAGGCCAAACGGTCTACGCCGCTGGAATTCTCAAAACCACCAACCAACGGCGGCGGACCACCGCCGGAGCCACCACCAACTTCCATTTTTTCTATAGAAACGGGGGAGAAAGAAGTTTTAAAGAAGAAAATGCAAGTTGTTTACCTTATTGACGATCGAAAACCACCCAAACACGCCGGAAAAGCTTGAAGTAGAAAGTTTAGAAGAAATCTCGAGAAAGGTTCGAAAGTTGCAGAAAAGTGAAAGTTTTCTTATGAAGATGAAGGGCCTATTTATAGGCAAATTTGTGCAGGGACCTATGTGCAAAAAACGGGGTCAAAAATGCAATTTTCCCAAAAAATTGGGTCTTTCCCGAATTCAAGTTCGGCGAGTGGGCCACACGCGCGACCTTTGAGGTCGGCACGCGCCCCACGCGCTAAATTCAAATTTCGGGCGCCGACCACGCGCCTGACACGTGTCAGATCCGTCATCATGAAAAGTTGCTTCGATAATCGTGCTCGGCGCTGGAGACGAGGCGACCGCCTCATTCTCACGTCATCAAGATCTCAAATTTGATTTTGTTTTGTCAAACAATCTCACCTTCCAAGACGACCATACTGCTCGCCTTACCATTCTGCGAATACGAAGAAAGGCGACCAGGGGGCAAATGTTATACCTAGTCAAAGAAGTCAATCTTTGACAAGTCAATCCTAGTCATCAGTTTACGTGGCGAGGACCAGTCAACAAAGTCTTGCGACGACTAGTCAACAAGACCAAGAAAATGTAATAGAATAGATGTATTTAATATATTTAAGTGCTCGCTCAAAGATGTGGGCGAGCACATGTTTTAGTTAGCTGCTCGCCCAAATGTGTGGCGAGCACATATCTATCTTAGCTAGAATAGTCTAAGTACTGAAGCCTTGGGAGACAGCATGGAGCGTGGTGACCACACTCCTCGAAATGGTCCTCCGGCGACCACCGTAGCTCAGCTCCTCGGCATTCCGGCGAGGACGAGCACCAAAGGCGGTTTAGCATTAAATGCGCCATCAAATCACCTTTTCGGGCAGAAGACAGGTCCAATGAGGGTGTGCCACGTGTAAAGGGCGGGCAGCCCCTAGAAACCACTATATAATGCCTAAAAGAGGCTCATTTGTACACAAGTGACCCATTTCCTACAAATCACTCCCTACCCAATGCAATAAACTCTCCCAAGCTTCTAAAGCTTTAGCTTCTCCAAGAAGCTATATCTTGTGTTCTTGTTTGTTCTTCATTAGATCATCAAGATCATCATATAAATACTCCCTAAACACGTAATAAACCCCCGATCATTATACATGTTTGTTTCGTGCTAACAAATAGTCCACATCCGATTCAACCATCAAAAGCACGTACAACAGTATATACTTTTTAAATTTTGCATTTAGTATTAATTGCACAATCCATGTTTCATCACTATATTACGTGTCAACGTATAACACTAAGACTACAGTAGCAAACTAGTCATGTGGTTCGATAATTTAACCAGACACTTATCATTACTACGAGGACCCTCTTACATTTGAGAGGCAAGTATTTATACAATATGTGTCACATAATCATCCACTAACAAAGGTTGAATGGAGTAATTTTCATATATTTGAAACGAAGAATTACTAATGAGAATCACTGAATCTTTATGTTATTTAGCTTGTACTGTTGGAGGAGAAGAGAATGTGGGGCACCTAATAAAAGATCACACTAAAATTGCAAAATGCACCCTATAAATGCCCAACTCAAAGATACTACAAAGAAAATGAAGAAATAACACAAAGAAAAGGAGGAGAAACGAAAGAAAACCACTTGAAAACCGTTAGAAACACGGTCGCAAAGAGTGGGAGAAGAATCGAAGAAGAGAAAAGAGAAATACATTAGAAAATGAAATAAAAATTGAGAAAAAACCGGAATATATAATATAAAGGATCCGAATAAAATTTGGGCAGACGTGAAAAAAGGGAGGGTCAGAATGATCTTTATTCGTATCCTTTATATAAGTTATACAAGATTAATGTGATCTTTTATCATGTGCCCCACATACTTTTCTTCTCCAGTAGTATAGCTAAGTAACAAAATAATTTTATTCAGATCTTTTGTATAAGCTAGGTATACAATTGAAATACGAATATAAATATCATATTGTGAGAAAAAAATCACCCTCTAACCAAACAATGATCAAAATTATAATTACATTAATTACGAAAAATCTGAAATAACATCCTCCACAAAGATAAAAAAAATAAAAAAAGAAAAGAAATTAACTTGAATATAAATATGAAGAATTTGGGCATAATCATCTTCATCAACGTGGGTTGTTGGCATGTGGAGAAATTGTTTGACTTGGATCATTATTCAAACTGCATTGCTTAGGAAATTCTCCAGTGTCGTTATAACCACCGATCGGAACAGTGTAAAGATCTGTGGATGTTATTGAAGTTGCATAAAGATTATTCGATTCAAATGTATCATTCATCAATCCAACAAATTCTTCTTCTATAACAGCTGGTTGATTAGCCCAAGGATGTTTGTTAAACTTCCTTAAACCTTCCAGTTCCATCGCCACTTGTTTCATCGTAGGCCTGTCTTCTCCGTTCAAATGGAAACATCTCTTTGTTAGTTGGGCAACCGCCTGGATCTGCTCTAGAGACCCCTCTCTCACCACTCGGGGCTCCAACACCTGAAAAAGTCGATTTTCTTTCATTGCCTTGACAAAATAAATTGTCAAATTTCGTTGGTCCTGACTCATTTCCATGTTGATGGGTCTTTTACCTGTTAAAAGCTCTGCAAGAACTACTCCAAAACTGTAAACGTCGCTCTTTTCTGTTAACAAGCTCGTGTGAAAGTATTCAGGATCCAGGTATCCTAGTGTCCCCTGGACTAACGTTCTCACTTCAGTTTGGTCTAGGGAAATTAGTCTAGACGCTCCAAAATCTGAAATCTTGGCTGTAATGTATTCATCTACCAAAATGTTGGCCGATTTCACGTCTCTATGGATGACTGGAATTGCAGCAGATGAATGAAGATAGGACAGAGCCCCTGCAGCTTCTGATGCGATTCTTAACCGATTCTCCCAAGATAACCAACTTGTTCTACGGTGGATGTGTTCGAAAAGTGTCCCATGAGAGATATATTCGTATACTAGTAAAGGAACCTCAGATTCGAGACAACATCCTAAGAGTTTAACAACATTTCTATGATTTACTTGTGTAAGAATGACAACTTCATTGATGAATTGCTCAATCTGACTTTCTTCCATCACTCTTGATTTCTTGATTGCAATGACACGTTTATCTTGAAGAATTCCTTTGTAAACGATGCTATATCCACCTTTCCCCAATATTCTGTCTTCTGCATAATTGTTAGTGGCATTTTCAAGCTCTTCAGATGTGAATATTTTTGTTGAATCCATTAGACCTTCATTTGATGAAATTTGTTGTCGTAGTAGAAATCCACCATTTTGTTGGAAGAATTTATCTCTTCGTTGTAGTATTTTTCTTTTCTTGAGACCAAAATATATCCAAGTTACAACAAAAATTAAACCCAAAAATCCGAATCCAGCCTCTGAATATACAATTTGTGAAAAAATGCACATGATCATTAGATGAATTGAAAAAAGAATATCATTGAATAAAAAATTAGTCTCATGTGATTGAAGTATTTTAAGGTGAATCATATATTAGACAAGAATAAAAATTACCTAAAGCAACCTTTATCACCGTAATATCCTTCTGGACAAGAACAATTGAAAGTCCCAGGAGTATTGATGCGCAATTGTTGAGTTTTGAGTCCGAACATTCATCAATATCTACAAAATCGAGCACAAGGGTGTCTCATTTTCTTTACACATTGTAAATTGCAAATGAGTCAGAGTTGAGATGAAAGAATCTCATCTAAAAATTAAATCAAGTTTGAGTGTTGGGTTTAGAGTTTAACGACGCGTCAGTAATACTGATACAAAGTAATCATAAAACTTTGCAGCCCCTTGGGAGTACTTGATTGGCTACCGGAGCAGTTTCCGCTGATCACTTCTTCTGCATTTTCGCAGAGCCGACGAATGATAGGCTGAGCCTGGAGCTGACTGATCAAGTCATTGCAGCCGACGACGGTGACCTTGTTCAGATCCGAGTAGCTGCTCTGAATTTGTATGTTTTCTGGGTGGGTGTAATCGTGACAGTCGTGGACTACGAACAATACCTTTCTCGGCCTTTTGGCTAAGATCAAGTCGTGGACTACGAACATGTTGGAGATGCGCATATCTTGGAACAACTTGTTGATGCCGCAGCCGCCTCCTATGCCGAACGGGTAGGGTACGGTGAGGTTGCCGCATTGGGAGGGGCAACCGGGTTTCGTCATTGTTCGGCCTTTTAAGATGTTTTCACGTATCATTATTAATGGGTGGGATTAATCAAGTAATTTTGCTTAATTAATTTGCAACCCAATAAATATATATGGTTCATATATATTAGTACTGTTAATAAATCGACGGAGTCAATCAAATGCCTAATACTAGGCAATTAAATTTGGTTAAACAATCTGCATATTATAGTGAGTGATGCAACACATTGAGGCAGGGGACGTGCACATCACTAGTCTTCACTCTTATGTGTATTTATTCATACTTCTAATATACTATAATGAGTTTTTCCAAATAAAAGAACAGAGTTCATGAAAGTGACGCATTCATTTTAGTTTATTTGTAGACTTGTATTAAAATTCAACTATAAAACATACACTTGCTAAAATTAAATTTATAATTATTTTTCACAAAAAAAAAAAACTGATATAACATTTCTTTACAATAAAAAAGAAACGTAGAGTACGTCCTGGTATAACATTTTCACAACAAGCTAATCGATCAGAGAATTCTCCAGTGTTGTAACTTGTAATAAGCATTGATTGGAACATTATAGAGATCAGAGGATCCATATGTCTCATTCATCACTCCAACTAATTCTTCCTCACAACAGATTAATTAGTCCAAGAATGTTTGTTAAACTTCCTTAATTCTTCGAGTTCCATTGCCCATTTTTTTCATCATAGGCATATCTTCATTGTTCAAATGCAAACATCTTATTATCTTCACTTCTTTGAGTCTACTGACCTACATTCTTTGACAACCTACAAATTTAACTTATTTGTCTATCTTTTATGAGCCTAATTTTTCTATAAACAAGTAGAGCTTGGATGTTGACAAATGCAATTGAATTGAGCTTAAAGGCGTTGGTGGATGTGTTTGGTTTGAAAGTTAAAAAAAAAAAAAGAGAAAATATGACTTGTGAGTTGTACATGAAAAAGATTGAGTTGATGAGAAATAAAAAATAAAAAAACTCCATTGTGTACAAGCATTTGATAGAGCTTCAAATTCAATTCAAAAGTGTTTAATGGTTGATGGTGAAGAACATGCTTTAAAAAAGGTGAGCAAGTGAATTATGTGAGTGGGAATTTGAGTTGTAATTTGATCAATTGCAACTTTCTTCTTGAGAGTTTAGAGATGTTCGACATGGCGTCTTTACTTCTCACTCCACTAGTTTATGAGTCACTTTATCTAAATCATATATACCTTAACCAAAGAGCCTACATTACAATTAAATGATAAGTCCTTAGTGATTCATGAATTGAACACATAACATGTGCTGGAGAACTTAAACATTTGACAAACATATGGTAGTGCATTTGTGTGAATTAATTTTAAAAGCATACATTTTCTTGATATACATTTTGTGTAATGAGAGATACACTTACTTGCGAAAAAAATGTTAATTGAACACTTAATCTTGCACGAGTTTAAACATAGCTTGTGAAATTTCTTGTTGATGGTGTTTACATCAAAGCTTGGTTAGATTGAAAAGACAAATAAAGTTGAGTCTAAATTGAAAAAGAAAAAAAAAATTAAAGTTATCAGTTCACAAGACGAATCACTTATTTAATTAATTTAATAAAATTTCATACATTATTTTTACTAAATTGTCTAATTACACTTAATTACGAGAAAGATAGTATTTAATTTTTTTTTAGGTAAACAAGATTTTTTTTGAAGCAAAGCACACCTTAAGGGGATGTTTGTTTTGAGATTTTGAAATTCGAATTTCAAAATCTAGTGGATTTCAAAATCCTAATGTTTTTTATGTTTTGTGTTTGTTTTGAAATTTATGTAGGGTATGATTTAACTTTATAGTATAGGGTTATAGGTTTTATATGTATTTATATAGAGTTTATAAGTATTTATATTATAGAGTTAATTTTTATAGGATTATAGGGTGGGATTTTAAAATCTTGAATCAAAATCCCAAACTGTAACGGGATGGAGTTTCGAAATCTCAAAATTCAAATTTCCCATCCCAAAACAAACATGCCCTAAGTGAATCGAAAAAAGAAATATTGAAGCCCAATTTTTCAATCCCTGTTGGTAGCCAATTTAATTAAGGGCCAGGTTATATACCTCTTCTTACTTAAATATACTCCCTCACAAAATCGTTTGTTTTAGATTTACTCTCCCAAATTACCTATTATACCTTTTTTTTTTTTTTTCCAAAATCCACTTTGGTACATGTACCCCTTAAATCCTAATTTCTCCTTTCATCTCCTTCTTCTTTCCATCTCCACTCCCACCCCACCGTCGGTGACCCGTTGCACATTCCACTTTCGGCGTGCAGGCCGTCGTGCCCCCTCCATTGAGGATGTCCTACAAGGCCGCGCCCGCCTCCATTTTGCAGGGTAGCTGTCGTTGCTTCCAAGCGTCCAGTCGTCGCTCGCCGCCGTCGATGTAGGTAGTTTTTTTTTTTTTTTTTTTTTAATTTCTGCTCGCGGCGGCACCCCCTCGCCCAACGCCGCCCTCTGCTCTCTCCTCCCCCTCGCCGCCGTCAACCACGTATGTTTATTTATTTTTAAAATATGCTCACGCGATGGCAGCGACGCCGCCTCCCTCCCATGGCAACCGTCTCCGCCTCCCTCACTTTCACGGTCGTCCCTCATTTTCTTTTTTTTCCTTTCTGTGTTGCAGGTTTCTTTTTCTTCTTTTTTTAATTTTTTTTTACCATTAGTTGTCGAAAATATTGATTTTTTTTAAAAAGATCGATATCAGTTGTCGACATGAGTGTTTTTCGTCGACAAATCAGTGTCGAAAAATGTATTTTTTTAATTTTTGGTGGTAGCGACGACGGCTGCTCTTTCACTTAGGGTTAGAATTTAAGATTGAAAAGTGGAGGGGGAGTGTATATATCAGGATTATTTTAGTATATGGATAGTTTAGGTATTTTACATGATTATTAAATTAATAAATGGAGTGGGGGAGTATACTTAAAAAGTGTGGAGGGGTATATATCCTAGCCCTTAATTAATTATTGACAGCCCATTTACAACAGCCCAATAATAGTTTGTGTCAATTCTCTCCTGAACTAACAAACAATTCTACTCTAAGTCTGGTCAACTCGCCTAAGTCAAACACACTTAAATTCAAATTCTAAAAACGTGTAAGTGAATTTTGTAAAAGTGAATGCATAGAAGAACGAAAAACATTATTGTGAATCACATTAGATAATTAGAAGACAAGCCCGATTAAGGTACTTTTTATTAGGAAAAATATCAATTAGATATTTATTTGTTATCTTTATCCTTAAATATTGATTGTAAATCCCCTATATTACTAATAGGGAGTTTCTTTCTGCTGATGTGTCGCTCTATTAGAGATTTCGCCTACGTGTAATTTTATGAAAAATCGGATTACACATGTCATTTTATTAGCGCACCTCATTTTGGAAAGCCATGTATGTATTCTTTTAATCTAATGAACAGTGAACTAGGGTTTTTGGCATTTTGCCCCGGTCTATCACCGCCATCTTGCTGCTGCTACTCCTCGCCTCTACCGGCCCCTCTATCATCGCCTTTCTTTGACATCGTTGCTACTCCTCGCCGCGCTCATTGATGACATTGTTTATTTTAATCGTTTTTTAATGAAGAAAAGTTTTTGCAGTCCATCGCCCCCTCTATCATCTCATCGCCACTCTCTTGATGTTGTCCCTGGAAGCCGTTGTTGCTCTGTCCCAGGTAATAGATCAATATTGTGTCACCCCCTTCTCTCAAAATAATTAATTGTCGCAAGTTTCATCATGTTCTTTGCTTTTCTATTTCTACACATATACGATATGTTATTTCTCCTTTAGGTTTTCACCGATTTCGATCCTTTTTCTTTTCTCTTGAAAGATATAGAGGATATGTCATATTCGATGTTTGATTTTCAGGTTAATTCATTCATCTTTAGATTTGATTACACAAAAATCTATATGTTCAAATTTCATATTTTTTACTGTATCTTTTTTCTATTGTTATTCGTACGTCTATCTCCTGTCTTCTTTTTCTTTCTGCAAGTTATCTTTAGCGAGTGGGTATGGTTTCATTGTAGGTGAGCGTCCTTCTTATTCAGACCTATAATCTCTGTGCCCCATCTGTTCCAAATCCATGGCGTACGTCTGTCGTTCACTACTAGGTAACCATCAAATTAATTCTGTACTTTTTTTAACTTTTTTCACGCAATTTTTTTTTTATTTTTGCTCTATGGGAGTTCCTATATTTTCTTTTGCTTACCCTTGAAAATTAAGGTTCTCTCGCAATTTGGCTTGAATTTCGTTGATATTTGGGAGTAGATGCTGCTCTCGACCTCCGAGTTTTCATTAACAAGATCATTGTTGAATATGTTTGGTGAGTTTTTTTGCAATTTGTTATTTGATTCCTGTTTTTAAGTACATTGCTCTGTTTTTCAGTAGTCTGCTAATTTTTCTTAAATTGTGCTTTTGATTTTGATTGGTTGTTTCTGCAAAAACTATGGCCACAGATTGTTTGAATGATCATATGTTTGAATGGTCATATGTCTATCTTCACTCATTCTGTTGTTATATATGATTTGTGATCTCTATAGTTTGTGTTACTTGCTTTAATTCTTGGTTGAACAAGATATGAGTTTAGATGATCATTAAGTATTGATTTTTCTGCTAAATATATATGGCACATTCATGATATGAATGCTTTTTTTGATGTTGAGAACATTCATAAGTTCAAGGTTGGTAAGAATCAAAGTTACATTTTCAGTTGATTTTGTATTGATGTCAACTCTATGTTTATGTATAAATTAAAAGGAAATAATTCAATTTTGATTTTATTAATTTAAATTTATCCAGCATTTCATCTTAAGCTTTGGAACAACTTTTGGAGAAAATAACAAAAAGAGAAGCAAATACAGAACTTCGTTCTTAAAGTTAGGAGAATCACATGCAATCCCATTAGTTTTATATGCATGGATCTTACTCATATTTTTTCTAGATATGTATCATAATTAATTTTTTCCTTCTGATTTAGTGAATAAAAGTAATTAGTACTACTAGATGAAACAGAGAAATGAGATTCAAAAGTTAGAAGTTGGTATAAGTAGTTCGGTTCGTAAATGGAAAAAACTCTTTCTATTTTAAGCAAAACAGTGGAGATAAATTTCATTTGTGCCCATTTATTAAAGCATCTCATATTATAAATATTTTCTAAGGAAGGACAGCAGAGCCGTCATCAAAATCACAGCAACCTGCAATCTGTACTGAATGCAGATTGATTTTATCATTTATTTATCAAATCACTATTTAATAGAGGCTAGAATGTCATAAATTTGCCACAAATGTGCTTAGGAGAAGTAAAGATTGTGGGATATATGTTTAGTGCAGAAGAAATTTGGTAATGAAATGTTTGATTTTCAAATGAGGATATGTTAATTGTGCTCTATTTTATTTTGGGGAGAAGCGCGTTTTCGATGGAACTGTATAAGTTTAGAGATTAAATAATTTAACATACACTCTTTCTAATAATATAGATCACAAACCATAAAATTTTATCACTCATATCTTGGAAAAAGAGGTTGATAAAAACCTGCTAAAAGGAAAGACTTATATGTAGTTTCTCATGCATGTTCTTGGGGAGGATATATAGGTCTGATCTTTTATATTATGTATCTTATTTGTATTGCAATTGAGTGGTGAAGAATTAGTAGAGAATGGATTTTTGTGTATTACTCCACTTTAAATTATTTTCTTTTCGCAGAACATTGTTGAGATGATGCGATTTTATATCTACTTTGTTGATAAATTAATTTAGCTGCTTTTTTACAATAAACTTTGAGGTATTTATGAGGTATTTGATTGCAGGGAATGAGTTTGCGTCTATCGAGATTTAGGATGGAGTCTATGAGAGGATTCTTGCGGACGCTAGACACGAAATGAGACACACAATACTCAGTTCGATATTCTGAATGGGGTTGTAGCCTACAACCAGGAAGCACCTCAAGGTACTACTAATTTTTAGTTTTACCATTTGAATTATTTTGTGGCATTTTATTGAAAGAAATAAATTTTCGGTAAATATTTTATATTAGGAATAAACTATGCTTTCGTATTATCTCAATCACACCCACTTTGCATACATGGTGTTTTTAATGTCTTTGATCAATAATCATGTTGTGAAATACTCCCTTCATCCAAATTTTGTATATAAGTATTTTTTTTTTCTTTCAAACTTAATATGCACACTTTTATGAATTGAAATATTTATTATCCCAATACACTAATACACCACTTACTTTTTACTTTACACATCTACTTTATACATAAACAATAGGTATTACTTAAACCCGTGAAAATTAATCGTACATACAAAGTTTGAATGGAGGGAGTATTTTATTTAATTTACATTAGTCTTTTTTCATAAACAAGGGTTCTAAAAAAAAGACCTGATTCTTCTTTGCATACATGAAAAAAAACAATAGGTGTGGTTCTCTCTTTTATTTTCTTTTTTTCATGATACATTTTATGATTTTTCATGTGTGTGTTTTAACGAGTTATACCATTGTTGGGTGTATGAATGAACATCTGTTGAAATTGTTTAATTTGAAATAATTCTGAATATTTCTCTTAGTTCATGAGATTTTAAATAATTGTTGGATGTATGAATGAACATCCGTTGAAGTTGTGTATATTGAAATGGTTCTGAATATTCACGTTCCTATCTTTTCTTATATGCTTGAATTTTGCCTCTAATTGTAGATTTGAAAGCCGAAAATTAAAGATGCTGCTTTTTTGGAATACACTTTGCGCTGAAATGTTATTAACTAAAAGATTATAGACATTGAAATTTCAACTTTTATGATTGTTTTAATTATTTAAAAATACATTAGCATGATTTACAACATCAATCTCCCGTATTCATCTAGAGCTCATCACTCAATTGCATCGTTTCAGTTATAATGTGAATTGTTAGAAATCTAGATGTTGTTATTTGCATATTAATATGCAAATATTATATGGTATTAATGTTTGCATATTTCAAATTTATAGGCGTGGTCTTATGTTCTACCTCTCTGTCTCACCAGGTAATTCTATATTTCGTCATTATTACACTTTACCCATTTTTTCTTGAGTTAGTTCTCTTATTTTATTTTTCACTAATTAGTCTTTATGTGTACAGTGTAATATTTTTTATCTAATTTTTATCTTTTTACTGATGTGTTTAGTTCAAAGCCCATTGAGGGCCATGGCTGACTCCACCGATTTTGGGGATTTTATTTTAGGTTTCTTTTCTTTTATGCTTCAATAGATATGAATATTTCATTGACTCGCCAACAAATGAATGGCAGCTAAGGAGTTGGAGTTCCATTCTAATGTAGATTTGAGATTTTTTTAATGACATTATAATTTATGAAATTCTGTTTTCCTATTGAGTTCTGCCTAAACTTAATCGATCTTTTTATAGATACGGTGGTATTAGACATTTATGTCCCAATAGATATCAGTAGATATTAGTCATTTATTTAATTGAAACTTGAAACTGTGTTGTAGTGGGTATCCAGGATTTGAAATTTGAGGTACGAAAAATATTAATTAAAATATTATTGTCTCCGTTTCACGATGACTTGCATAGTTTGATCGATACACGTTTTAAGGAAAGAAAATTTAGTATTTTAGGTAATTTAGTGGGGTGTAAAGGAAATTTCGTGATAAAATGCAGACTGAAACTAATCTTGGAACATCAGAGTAAGAAAAATGTGTAAGAAAAAATTACATAATGTTTAAATTAAATCATAACTAGTCGGCATGATTTTTATTGTTCGTGTCTGTAAGATTTTTTTCAAGATTTGACAATTGGGCTTCCTATACTTATATCCATGAAGCATAATTAATAATGGGGATGTAGAGTTTTAGAATTGGCCATAAAATTTCCAGACATTATTAATAATATTTTTTTTGTATAAGATTAAAAAAAAAAAAAAAATTGGGGGTAACAACATGTACCACACCGGCTCCGCATCTGGTGCGTTGCGCGTTGCGCTTTAACATTAATAATTAAGACATGAGAAAGGGTAACATTAATATTTTCATACTATATAAGATGGAGTGATGGTATTTCAATTGCCTCAACACTTGCTGTATTTTTTATATATTTCTTTTCTTATGTTAATTCTTAATTACATTTATTATTTTTTATTTATTTCTTTTCTTATATTAATTCTTAATTACATTTATTATTCAAACGCACCTTTCCTTTTATCTTCATTTGACTTCAATTTAAATTAATCTTTGGATTAATTGTATAGTTAAATGAATATATATGTTGCTTACAATTACCTTATAATATACCATATTTAGAATTATATACTATACTAATACAACCATTTTTTTAAATATAATTACAATAACATGTCATATAAAATGAAAATATTAAAATTGAATAAATATGTAACAAATATAATATGGAGTATAATATACTCCCTCCTATTCATATTATAAATCGTTTTGACTTTTCGTTTTCTTTGTAAAATATAAGTCGTTTTGCATTTTTCAATGTAAATTAATTGCATTTATTCCAAATTTATCCTTAAGATATATCAATAAATATTTACATACATGTATTTTTTTTAATGAGAATTACAAGCATTGATTAAAGGTAAAATGAGGAGTTGTTCTAGTATTTGTATATCTTATAAATATAGATATGTTTTGTGTCTATAAATACTCTTTATAATCCTTCACCTTAAAATTAATAAAATCACAATTTTCATAAACTCTCAATATTTTATGGTGTTGGCAATAAGATGTAGGAATTATACATCAAGTAGCTAGCTAGTATGCAGTTTGAAATTACAAATGATTAGTGATCACACATTATTTTTTTTTCATCATTTATTTAATTTAATTTGGTGAAAAAGGATTGACAGCTTGTAGAATCGCAGTTTGTAGTGACTCAAATATTGGTTTTGGAAAATCACCCCAATCCCAACCATCACACTTGTGAGGCTCGGCATTGATAGGCACCTGATCAGGATCTGCAACCTCTGCGCGCATAAAAATAGCAATCAACTGCACTGGTTTTGGTTCTAACAACATGTTGTTAGTGACCGTCAGAACCTCGGCATGAGTAATGTCTAACCCAGTTTCCTCCTTCACTTCCCTAACTGCACAATCATTAAAACTCTCCCCTGAAATTTTATTCAACAGATCAATTAATCAATGGAACTACTTTATATATTGATATATATAGTTTATGTGTTGAGTTTGAAGATTTTAAATTGTTTTGAAATGTTTTTTTCTCATTAGTTAAGTGTTTAACATGTGCATTGTGTTTGTGTATTTATATTAATTGAGTCCAATTAAAAAAATGATTTTGAATCTTGCACCTTAATAATACCTTATGCTTACCATTACCAACTACATAAATTTACAAACAAAACTATCAAGACCATTTCAACATAGCTAGAATGAACAAAATAATGAAGAAAGTGAATTCTAACCGAATTCGAGGTGGCCGCCCGGAAGAGCGAAGGTGCCATAGCCGATGGGTGTGCGGCGACGACCTAGCAACACTTTATTTTTCTTCAACAGAAAAACTCCCACCCCTACTTCCGGGACAGGTGGTGATGACATAACTGATAAATTGTTAATAAAACGATTGCAATAATTAGGTTATTTTCAATTTATTTAAAGTTGCGACTAATTCTATTAATATGAATGCATTAATGGATTAAAAATACGGACAAAAAATTACTCCACTAGTTATGAGAAATTTATGATAGAACTATTATTACATCGATCGAAAATTTTGAAGGAAAATAGAATCTCATGGGTAATAGGCGTGAGAAATTATTTTATGCACTTAATTTCCATTAAATTTTGCATTTTTTATAAGATTGAAAATATGGACAAACAATTAGTTATGAGAAATTTATGATATAACTAGAAATTCTTCTATGCCATTATTCACATTAAATTTCACTGGCACAATGCCACATTTTTTACATATACGTGCTTTTGATGGTTGATTCGTATGTGGACTATTTGTTAGCACGAGACAAACATGTATAATGATCGGGGGTTTATTACGTGTTTATGGAGTATTTATGTGATGATCTTGATGATCTAATGAAGAACAAGCAAGAACACAAGAAGTAGCTTCTTTGAGAAGCTAAAAGCTTGAGAGCTTTGGGAGAGTTTATTGCTTTGGGTTGGGTGATTTGGTGGAATGTCTAACTTGTGTACAAATGAGCCTTTTTTAGGCATTATATAGTGGTTTCTAGGGGCTGCCCGCCCTTCACACGTGACACACCCTTATTGGACCTGTCTTCTGCCCGAAAAGGTGATTTGATGGCGCATTTAATGCTAAACCGCCTTTGGTGCTCGTCCTCGCCGGAATGCCGAGGAGCTGAGCTACGGTGGTCGCCGGAGGACCATTTCGAGGAGTGTGGTCGCCACGCTCCATGCTGTCTCCCAAGGCTTCAGTACTTAGACTATTCTAGCTAAGATAGATACGTGCTCGCCACACATTTGGGCGAGCAGCTAACTAAAACATGTGCTCGCCCACATCTTTGAGCGAGCACTTAAATATATTAAATACATCTATTCTATTACATTTTCTTGGTCTTGTTGACTAGTCGTCGCAAGACTTTGTTGACTGGTCCTCGCCACGTAAGCTGATGACTAGGATTGACTTGTCAAAGATTGACTTCTTTGACTAGGTATAACATTTGCCCCCTGGTCGCCTTTCTTCGTATTCGCAGAATGGTAAGGCGAGCAGTATGGTCGTCTTGGAAGGTGAGATTGTTTGACAAAACAAAATCAAATTTGAGATCTTGATGACGTGAGAAAGAGGCGGTCGCCTCGTCTCCAGCGCCGAGCACGATTATCGAAGCAACTTTTCATGATGACGGATCTGACACGTGTCAGGCGCGTGGTCGGCGCCCGAAATTTGAATTTAGCGCGTGGGGCGCGTGCCGACCTCAAAGGTCGCGCGTGTGGCCCACTCGCCGAACTTGAATTCGGAAAAGACCCAAATTTTTGGGAAAATTGCGTTTTTGACCCCGTTTTTTGCACATAGGTCCCTGCACAAATTTGCCTATAAATAGGCCCTTCATCTTCATAAGAACACTTTCGCTTTTCTGCAACTTTCGAACCTCTTTCGAGATTTCTTTTAAACTTTCTACTTCAAGCTTTTCCGGCGTGTTTGGGTGGTTTTCGATCGTCAATAAGGTAAACAACTTGCATTTTCTTCTTTAAAACTTCTTTCTCCCCCGTTTCTATAGAAAAAATGGAGGTTGGTGGTGGCTCCGGTGGTGGTTCCGACGGTGGTCCGCTGCCGTTGGTTGGTGGTTTTGAGAATTCCGGCGGCGGAGACCGTTTGGCCTTGGCTTTAATGGAGAGGGCATCCTCTTCGGACTCTAGGATCCACTCCCCCGAACCTATAAATGTTGGAGTCCGAAATCTTGGAAAGGCAGTGGTCATCGATGTCGACGAGTCCGACAGGGAGGATGCCGGCAATGATGCCGAGGAGGGTGATGTCGAGGAGACTGACTCAGATCTGCGTGATCCGGATTTGAATCGAGGGGTGGGCGAACAGATAGAACACGCCCAAGTCGAGGAGACCTTGTCGAGGAGTCCTTGACGAGGAGTCTCCGCGAGGACTTCGAGGAGGTTGTTCAGTATGCAGAGAGCATAAAGGACATTTTGAGTGGTAGGGAGAATTTAGATGGCGACGAGGTCTCGAGGGAGGCCTACTATAGATATTTCTGCGAATACCTTCCTCGAGAGGTTCCTCGCCCGCACCGAGAAGCTTTCCAAACTGAGTATGAAGCGAGCAAATATGCGAGCAAGGTCTCCTCGGCACAGCTAGAAAATTCCAGGAAGAAATATCAGCTGCCGGCCGACGTTTGTTTCTTTGTTCCTCGCCCGGATGAGAGGGCCGACCAGCCGCCAGAAGGGATGGTCGCCGTCAACATCGGCATGATGGAGGCAGGGCTTAGGTTCCCCCTGCACCCCAGTATCTCAAATTTTTTACATTTCTTAAAAGTGGCCCCTTCTCAAATTTTGTCGAACGGTTGGTCGAACCTGATCGGCATTCTTACACTGTTCGGCCTGGTGGCGGCCGAGAACGGATGTCGGAACACATGGCTTAGCCCGAAAGAGATTAACTATCTCCTTCAGGCGGCCGAGGCCGGAGAGAAAGTGGGCCATGGATACTACTACGTGAGGGGCCGAGATAATTTCAAATTGGTTGAGGGGGTTCCCAACAAGATTAGGGATTGGAAAACCAACTGGTGGTGGGTAGCCGGGGACTGGAAAAGTCCAGTGAAGCCGGATGGCTCCTCTGATCGCATTCCCCTTGATACTGAGTATCAAAGAATTCGTGGTAAGTTATTTTTATTTCTGCTCGCTCTTTCTATACTGACTAACTCCTCGTTTTTGTAGGTGAACTTGTTCGCAAGAAAACTCCCGAGCACCGTCTTACACCTCTCTTCCATTATCACATTTGCTGCGTTCTCAACCGTCGCTACCTGGAGAGGTCCTGTCGCTTTCTGAACAGGGAGTGTATGCGTGAGCGAGCAGGTCTCAGAGTACCTCCTCATCACTTCACTCGAGAGTTCCCTCCAGGTATCAACATATTTCTAAGTTTTTTGTGAATTTGCTCTTCGTAAACACTGACTCCTCGCCTTTCTTTCTTAGTAGTGGTCCCAGAGAGAGTTGTCACTTACCTTCCTCCATCCGTCGAAGTTGATCGCATACTGTCGAGCAGGATGATGCAACAAGCGAGAATGCTGCGCGAGCGCAAGGTAGTTGACGGCTCCGGCAAGAAAAGGAAAGGAGCGGAGACCTCGGGGGCTCCACCCAAGAAGATCGCTAAACCAACCCGAGGGGGCTCTTCTCGCCCACCTGCTACCGAGCAGAGGGCCGAGCCAGTTGGTGAGCAGAGGATCTCGCCGAGGAGATCTCCTTCGCCTCCCCCCACACAAGTCGTATCCCCTCCTCCCCGTAATACTCGGTCGCGAGAGATCGCCGCGAGCTCGTCGGCCGGGGAGAGGGCTCAGGGAGACAACACCCTTCTCGGCTGGGATGCCGCAAGGGTTGCCAAGTAAGTTTATTTATCAATGAGATTTTTTTAATATTTTCAAGTACCTTTTCCTAAATTTTTTCCTTCTTCTCTAATAGTGTTGCCGACTGCCGGATCGTCGAACCTTTCAACCCGAACCTCCTCGGCTTCTACCGATCGCGGGATCCGGTCGACAGAGAGCCCCTGAATCCGATCGCACTAAGGGCTGTGAAGAATCTGCCTCGATCGCTGACGACCACACTGGTCGACGAGGTGGACAACCATAACTCGCTGGAGAATGCGAGATTGGTCGCCATAGACTTGAGCCGGGCGTCTTATACGATGGAGAAGCTCGCCAGCCAGATCGCCGAGAGCCGCAAAGTCAGCGAGGACAGGAGTGCGAAGCTCGCCCAAATGGCCAAGGCTAAAGCTGTTGTCGAGAGGAAGGTGGTCGACCTTGAGACCAAGTTGGCCGATGTCGAGGCAAAGTTGGCCGATTCTGAGGCCCAACTTGAGACGATTCGAAAGAAGGATCAGGAAGATCTCCAAGAGATCGAACGTCTCCGTGCTCGCCTCAAGACTGCCGAGGACGAGGTAAGAACTCTTCAAAATAAATCCGCAACTGACGAGGAAGAGTTGGCCACTCTTCGGCAACAGCTGGTCGACCTGACGGAGGAGCGAGATGAGACCAATGAGCTCGCTGGGGGCGTGGCCATGTTATCGGTGGCGCTTACTGCCCACGGGCTCATTCATCGGTTATTGGAAGTTCATCCAGGAGTGGATGTGACTCCACTCGGCGGGTTTTTGGACGACCTCCTTATGAAGGAGAATCCTCAGCCGGAAACAGAACTCCCTCTGCTTCCTTTGATGGAGTTGGGACTCCTGTTCCCTCGACTGTTGGGTGTTCCGGTCCTCTTCTCGAACCCTCCACAAGACTCCCCACCTCAACAGGGCGAACAGGATGCTCCTACCGAGGAGGTTGTGAACGAGGAGGAAGTTGTCGGCGAGCAGGATGCTTCTGCCGAGGAGAATGCTCCAGTAGCTTAGTTTACTTGTATTTTATTTCTGTTTTTAGGACTGCTCGGCCATTAAGGCCTTTTTGTAATTTCAGCCTTTTAAGGCTTTTCAATGAATGGAACTTTTTGCTTATACGATGTTTGGTTATTTTGAGTGATCGTTCTCGTTACTGCTTTCCAACTTATGTTATGATTAATTTTTTGCAAGCATTTTTTGATAAGTACTTGTCTTTTTGAAAACTCCTTTTATTGCGAGCATCTTTGCGGAAGAGTGCTCGTCTTTTGTCTTTGCGAGCACCTTTAAGAAAGAGTGCTCGTCTTTAATCTTTGCGAGCATCTTTAAGAAAGAGTGCTCGTCTTTTATCTTTGCGAGCATCTTTAAGAAAGAGTGCTCGTCTTTTAGAGTTAACCAATCGTCGGTTGAACTCTTTTTTGTTTGGTAGGTAGTGATCGTCGTCGCCACTACCTTGCGAGCATCGTTAAAAAAGAGTGCTCGTCTTTGTTTCCTAGATGGCTACGCAGAGCCTTGTCTAAAAATTCAAACTTATCTAACACTTGATGGAAATTTAAAACTTGTACTTGTATTGAAATGATGACTAGATACAAATTATATAAATATGAAAAAATTAAAAACTTACTGGTAATATTTCTTCAGCTTGACCGCGTTCCATGGGTACTTGCTCGGCTTGCCCTCCAGATCTTCTAACTCGTACGATCCGTTCAGGAGTGTGCGCGTTATTCGGTACGGACCCTCCCAAGTCGGGCCAAGTATGCCGATGGACTGCTCCGTCGCCCTCCGAAGTACGAGCTGGCCGATAGTGAATTGGCGAGCACGTACTTTGGTGTTGTAAAAGCGCTCTGATCTTTGCTTGTACACCACGTTCTTCTCGTCCGCTGTTAGCCTTCGCTCTTCTAGGAAGTCCAAATCGGAGAGCTGTGCATCGTTATTCAACTGCTCGTTATAATTTGCTACTCGAAAAGTTGGGACCTGCCCCTCTGCTGGTATGACAGCTTCGGTTCCGAACGCGAGCGCGAACGGAGTTTCACCAGTAGAATTCCTAGTGGTCGTCCGATATGCCCACAGAACCATGTGCAGCTCGTCCGCCCATTTGCCCTTCAATCCATCCAGCTTAGCTTTCAAGGTGTGCTTGATAATTTTGTTGATCGCCTCTACTTGACCATTTGATTGTGGATGATAGGGTGTTGAAAAAATTTTCTTGATGTTCCAGTCTGAGCAGAAATCCAGCATGTCTTGACTTGTGAATTGACGTCCGTTGTCGGTCACTATTGCTCGTGGTAGGCCGAACCTGCAAATTATGTTTTTCCATATGAAGCTTGTCATCTGGGCCGTTGTGATGGTCTTCAATGCCTTCGCTTCGGTCCACTTGGTGAAGTAATCGACTGCTACGACTACGAAAGTTACCCCCCCGACGCCAGGCGGGAAAGGTCCAATGATGTCGATGCCCCACTTCGCGAAGGGCCAAGAACTGTAGACGGAGACGAGCTCGTCTGGAGGTGAGTGAATAGCTGGTGCAAAAGCTTGACATCTCTTGCACGCCTGAGCGTAATGAATTGCATCCTTCTTCAGTGTTGGCCAAAAGTAGCCTTGCCTCATGATCTTTAAAGCGAGCGCTTGCCCCCCTGTATGATTTCCACATGATCCTTCGTGGATTTCGTACATGACGATCTTCGCCTCGTCTTCTCCGAGGCATTTTAATAAAGGCATTGAAAAACCCCGTTTGTACAGCTGGTCGCCAACAACAGTGTACCTTGCGGACCTGAGCTGCAATCTGGTTGCTTTCACTTTGTCCCCCGGGAGCTCGCCGGTCTTGATGTACTTGATGATCGGCGATCTCCAGTCCTCGTCGCTGGTCGCTTCAACCTGCAAAATCTGACCTCTGTTCACCGATGGGGAAGAAATTTTAGTGATGGTCGCTTCTGAAAATATTGCCTCCCCCTCTGAAGTGGCCAGTCGAGCTAACGCATCTGTTTGCGTATTGTCCTCCCTAGGGATTTGCTCGATGTGGAATTGATCAAATTGCTCGAGTAATCCTTTCACTAGCTCTTGATACTTTATCATTTGATCGTCGCGAGCCTCGTAGTCGCCCGTAATTTGATATACAACCAGCTGAGAGTCAGAAAAAAATTTCAGTTTTCTGGCGCCCACGGCCATAGCCATCTTGATTCCTGCAACCAGAGCCTCGTACTCTGCTTCGTTGTTGGTCGCCCGATACTCGAACTCGATCGCCGAAGCAAACGTCTGTCCGGTTGGGCTGGTGAGGACGATTCCTGCCCCTGCTTTGGTGCTCGTCGACGAACCATCGACGAACAGTGTCCAAGGAAGCTCGATTCCCTCGTCCACTTTCTCCGGGAAAGTGAGCTCTACAATGAATTCAGCCAGCACTTGTCCCTTGATTGCCGTTCTAGGTGCATAGGTGAGCCCAAATTGCCCTATTTCCACCGACCATTTCAAAAGTCTTCCAGTGGTATCCGGACGATGCAGTGCTCGTCGGAGTGGAAAGGTGGTGAGGACGACCACCTCGTGGTCGAACAGGTACTACCTTAATTTTCTGACGCTCATGACTAGTGCGTACGCCAATTTTTCCATTGGAGTGTATCTCAACTCCGCATCTCTCAGTGTCTGACTTACGTAGTAGATGGGCAGATGTGTGCTCCCCTCAGCTCGGACGAGCACTGAACTGATCGCACAGTCAGTGGCCGCCAAGTACAGATACAAAATTTCGCCGGGGACTGGTTTAGATAGGACCTTCGGATCCGAAAGGTATTCCTTTAGCTTTTTGAAAGCTTTTTCACATTCATCGGTCCATTCGAACCTCCCTTTTTTCAGAGCATCGAAAAAAGGTTTGCAACGATCGCCCGTTCGTGCAATAAATCTGTTCAGCGATGCAAGGCACCCTGTCAACCTCTGTACTTCTTTCACGTTCCTTGGGCTTTGCATGTTAATGACTGCTTGAATTTTACTCAGATTCGCCTCGATGCCCCGCTGGCTAACCAAGTGCCCCAGAAATTTTCCTGAGCTAACACCAAAACTGCATTTTTTCGGATTTAACTTCATGTTGTACTCCTTCAGTATATCGAATGTCATGGCGAGGTGGTGTAGGTGATCCTCTTTCCGCAAGCTTTTGACAACGATGTCGTCGATATAGACCTCCACCATCTCGCCGATGTGTTTCTCAAACATCTTGTTTACCAGTCTTTGGTATGTTGCCCCCGCGTTTTTCGAACCGAAAGGCATTCTCTTCCAGCTGTACATTTCGGTGGCCGTCATGAAGGCCGTATGCCGCTGGTCGTTGGGATGCATCGCGATCTGATGGTAGCCTGCGAAAGCATCCATGAAAGTTAACATCTCGTGCCCCGCTGTATTGTCTACTAGGTGATCAATGTGGGGCATCGGAAAGTGATCTTTCGGACATGCGTCGTTTAGATCTGTGAAGTCTATACACAACCTCCACGACCCGTTTTTTTGACGAGCACTGGATTGGCCAGCCACTCGGGATCAGTTCCAGTTTTCTCGATTAATTTATTGTCGATCAATTTCTTGACTTCGACTGCCAAAGCCGCATATTTATCAGGCCCAAATTTCCTTCGTTTTTGGGTGATAGGTCTCCTTGCTGGATCAATATTCAGTCTGTGGCAGGCATGATTTGTGGGAATGCCCACCATATCTTCGTGCGACCAGGCAAATGCACTGATGTTTTCTTTCAAAAATGCGATCATGTCCGATCGCAAATGTTCTGGTAAATTCGAACCAATGAATACCTCGAGTTCCAGACGAGCCTCGTTTAAGTGAATGGTTTCGAGGTCCTCCGTCGAAGTCGCCCGCTCTTTAGGCTCCTTCCAACGAGGATTCTCAATTCCGAACTCCGGCTCAAAGCCTAACCTAGGTTCCAGATCTGGAAAGTTTTCTGGCAACTGGTCGCCCGAGACTGTCTGCTCGTCGATATCCATTGGGGTGTGGTCGTCCACTTCCATGGAGGCGTGCTCGTTCGCCTCCACTTGGTGGTCGTCGAAACTACGACTACACTCCCCAACTTCAATCTTTCGGTACTTGCTAGGAAGACCCTCCAAGTAGTTCACTTGTTGATTTTGTGTTTGACACTCAATATACTTTCCAACCATAGTACTTTCCTTAGAATGACGCTTTGCAAAACGGACGAGACACTCCCTCGCCCGCGTCTGATCGCCCTTGACGGTTATAACTCCCGCCGGGGATGGAAATTTTACACAGTAGTAATAAGTAGAAACGGCCGCCTTGAACTCGTTGAAGAAAGGTCGGCCGAGGAAAACGTTGTAGGACGATGGCATGTCGATGATCAAGAAGTCGAGCTGCCTAGCATGGTGCATTTCTGGCTCTTTCGACGATGCCAACTCCAAGGATAGTCTGATTTTCCCCATGGGAAGGTTGCGCGTATCCCCAAAACCTACGATTATATCATCGCAAGGCTCGATGTATGCTGCATAATCACCGAGAGCATCCAGAGTATGCTTGAAGAGGATGTTGGTGTATGCCCCAGTGTCGACCATCATGCGATGGACGTTGGTTCCCATGATCTTCCCCGTGATGACCAAAGCATCATTGTTTGGGTGCACCACGCCGTTCAGGTCGTCGTCCGAGAAAAGGATTTGGTGAGATAGAGGCTTCTCGGCAGTCGGAGCGACGCACACCTGATGGACATTGTTCAGTGCTCGCTGCTCGCTCTGAGCCCGGCGAACATATAGTTCTTTCCCAGACTGAGTTCCCCCTAAAGGGCCTTCTATCACCATACAAGCTCCTCCCACATTATCAATGTCGCCGCCAGCATGTTGTGGCATGGGAGGAGTCAGCTTGGGACGATTCAGTTGTTGGCGCAGGTCGTCGCCGTCGTCGCGACGTTTCTTCCCCCTGTTGTCGCCATTTCCGAGAGGCTTGATGAACTGGGCGAGCTTGCCCTCATTGTATAGCTTGAAAAGGTTTCTCACCAAGTCTCGGCACCCATTGGTGTGGTGGCCAATGGAGTTGTGGTAGTCGCAGAATTTGCTACCATCCAGTTTTTCATCACTTGTATGCATTGGCTTGGCCTGGGGGAGCATATTCTTTCCCCTAACTGCATTGAAAATGCCCCTGGGATCCACAGAGAGAGATTCCCTGAACTGGATGATCTCAGGAGACTCCTCGAAAGGCCTGAAGTTGGCTGGGCGAGCACTGCCAGCTTGAGTGGTCGCCTTCTTGGGCTGGGATGACTCCCCTGTGTTTGTATTCTTCTTGGGCCAGACCCTCTTGGACGCCTCCGGCTGCTCGTTAGCCTTGGCGGCGTCCATTATTTCCTCCATTTGAATGAAGTTCCCAGCCCTCGTGCGGAAGTCCGCATAAGAACTGGGAAAAGTAAGATGGATAGATTCCCAAAGCTTGGTACCTATCCTTAGACCGGAAACAGTTGAGATCAGCTTCGTCTCATCGTTCACGGCCTCCCCATCGATCACCAGCCTATCGAAGCGCTCGATGAAGTCCTTGCCTGACTCATTTACAGATTGGCGAACGTTTGCCAAACGTTACTTTGAGGCTGGGCGAGCAGCAATAGACCCGTAGTAGGTCAGAAAGAGTTGTCCCAGCTCAAGGAATGAGGTGACCGATCCGGGACTCAGCGTTGTGTACCATCGATGAGCCCGGTCTCCCAAAGTTAGGGAGAAATTTCTGCATTGGGTGGCGTCCGTTGCCCCGATTGAGGCCATATAGTTGGAGTACTTGGACAAGTGTACTCTGGGGTCGGATGCACCATCGTATGCCGGCATGGAGGGCATTTGAATCTTTCTTTGAATGGGGGCGGTAAGGATTGCCACACTTAGTGGAGGTGCGGGCAGAGTGATTGGTGGGGCGGTCCCTAGCTTCAAGGCGACCACCTCTGCTCGCAGAGCGTCCATCTCTAGCTTCATTAATTTTTGGGTCTCGAGGAACTGGGCGATTTGCCCCTCCTCGGCAGTTTGTGGTTTGGGGACGACGTCCTCGTCGCGTCGGCTCCCATGGGATGCGGCCGGGCGATCATCATGACGTGATCGCCTGGGGGAATGTCTATCAGACTGGCGGCTGCGATAACTCTTCGCAGGAGCTCGCGAACCCTTCCCTGGTCCCACTCTATCAAGAGCTGAGATTCTGTCGCCCTGATCTCTCTTATCAGCGTGATCTCGGTGGTGGTCGGCTCTGTCTGGTCGGACATCCACTTTGAAAAGCACTGGGCGAGGAGCCCTTCTGTCTTTGTCGTCCATCCGGTTGAAAACCGAATTTCGGTGCCGCGACTCTCCCGTGTGGCTATTGTGGGAGTGCTCGTCAGCTTTATTCTTTCCTTTATCCCGGGGGCGAATAGAGTTGGAGTGGTAGGAACGGTCGTCGTCCCCATCATTTCCTCTAGCCCTCAACTTTTCTTTCTGGGCTTTGTCGAAGGCCTGATCTTTGGCCTTCTCAAGCTCTTCCTTCTCATTCTGCCTCCTCTTCTCCATGAGGAAGTCAGAAAAGTCTTTCAAGTGCTGGGGATCTTTCAGAATGTCCCCCACGTTCAAGTTTGCAAACGGATTCACCAGCGCCGGAAGGGGTTCGTTCCCTCCGGGTGGTAAGATTCCGTCTTGATGAGAATTATGAGACATCGTTTAAAGAGTGTCTCCTGGAGATTATTACAAAGATATGACTGTTCTTAAGCTTTCAACGCTTAAAAACGAAAGATTAAAGTTCTTACGCAGAAGAACGTGCTATTACAACTACTTACTAGCAAAGTAACAACAACTGAAGCTTAAAAACAAGATTACACGGAGATCAAACTCCAAAATATGTCTTGAATATTGCAAATATTCAAGAACACGAAGAACACGGAAATACGTAAACAAAGCTTTAAAAGGTGGAACTATCGATTAAAAACCTGAAAACGGAGTTTGTAAACCGATCGCTCGATGATCGGTCGAAACTGAGAGTGATGAACACGTAAAAGGACCCCTCCTTCTAGCGCCAAATGCTGTACGTGCTTTTGATGGTTGATTCGTATGTGGACTATTTGTTAGCACGAGACAAACATGTATAATGATCGGGGGTTTATTACGTGTTTAGGGAGTATTTATGTGATGATCTTGATGATCTAATGAAGAACAAGCAAGAACACAAGAAGTAGCTTCTTTGAGAAGCTAAAAGCTTGAGAGCTTTGGGAGAGTTTATTGCTTTGGGTTGGGTGATTTGGTGGAATGTCTAACTTGTGTACAAATGAGCCTTTTTTAGGCATTATATAGTGGTTTCTAGGGGCTGCCCGCCCTTTACACGTGGCACGCCCTTATTGGACCTGTCTTCTGCCCGAAAAGGTGATTTGATGGCGCATTTAATGCTAAACCGCCTTTGGTGCTCGTCCTCGCCGGAATGCCGAGGAGCTGAGCTACGGTGGTCGCCGGAGGACCATTTCGAGGAGTGTGGTCGCCACGCTCCATGCTGTCTCCCAAGGCTTCAGTACTTAGACTATTCTAGCTAAGATAGATACGTGCTCGCCACACATTTGGGCGAGCAGCTAACTAAAACATGTGCTCGCCCACATCTTTGAGCGAGCACTTAAATATATTAAATACATCTATTCTATTACATTTTCTTGGTCTTGTTGACTAGTCGTCGCAAGACTTTGTTGACTGGTCCTCGCCACGTAAGCTGATGACTAGGATTGACTTGTCAAAGATTGACTTCTTTGACTAGGTATAACAGTATATAAAGTGACTTTATTTTTTTTTTACTTGTAAATCCACCTAAAGTGTGTTTATTTCATTTTTAAAAAAATATATTCAATCACACTTATTTTACCTCCGCTTCCTACTTTATTCATAAATAAACAATACTTCATATTTCTTATATGTGAACGGAAGAAGTACTATTTTACGAGAAATATGTACTGTGGGATACTTAAAAGATACAAATTCAAATTTAATAATAATAGTTCAAATCACACTATATTTTAGATTTTAGATTTGAAAATTTATTTTTATATATACAATATGGATGTCAAATTAAATATAAATAATATTATTAGATATATGGCGTTGAAAATTATTTTTTATATATGCAACATGGATGTCAAATTAAATATAAAAAAGTATTATTTGATGACGTTGAAAATTATTTTTTTATAAAGGCAAAATGATGTCAAATTAAATATAAAAAAAATATTATTAGCTATATGGTGTTGAAATTATTTTTTATATATGCATGTTAAATTAAATATAAAAATACTACTTCCTCCGTCCAATTTTATTATGCTCATTTCTTAGGGATTTTAATGAATATTGATTAGTTTTTGTATAAAGTGGATAAGTTGATAAGATGTTGTGGGGTCCATTTATAGGTAAAGTAATTATTTATGAATAAAGTTAATGGCAATTTGAGTAAATAAGTAATGGTTGGAGGGTTAAGATAAAGTAGTGGGAATAGTATTATTTCTATAAAGGGAATGGACATAACAAAATTGGACAATGAAAAAATGAAAGTGGAAATAATGAAATTGAAGAGAGAGTGGTATTAGATATATGGCGTTGAAAATTAACTTGAAAAATTAAAAATTATATAACTATTGCTTTAAATTTTGTGTGGAATAAAATAAAGGTTTCTAAATAAATAATAGTTAATCAAGATTTAATTGTATCCATTTATTGTATACCTCATTTATATATGTGTGTGTTTTAGGTAAATTTGAGAACGTGCAAGTGTTCATATGTCTAGTTTTGTTTGTGTTTAATTACAAGTTAAAAACGAATATTGGAGTGTAGAATTAGATACATTTATATTCCTTAATTGAGATTAAATTAATTTATAATGTGTGATCAATCAATCCAAAGAGCAAGAAAGTGTGTCTATATGGCTTCCACTACACATCGGGTCGGGAAGACTTGGTTATAATAGTCTTAATTGGTTTACCATAAAATTTTAATCCAAAACCCGATTTTTAAAATCGAAACCTTACAGAAATGCAGGGGTTCTTTTGTGAGTCAAACAGCAAAGAAATTATATATATCTGCAAGAAGGTTAGGCAGGGGACTCATTTGCATTTGTAATCCTGTTATGCACTACTCCCTCCGTCCCTGAAGTGTTTGCACCACAAAGTGGGCACACTTATTAAGAAAAATGTGTAATGAGTGGAGTGTTGAGGGATAATTTTGCAAAATTATATGAATAAAGTAAGAAGAGTGGTTGAAATAAGTGTAAAAGTAATGACATTTTGTGTAAATATGTGAATTTTGTGAGGGCGAGATTTATGGAGGAGTTTCTTTTTTAAGGTGTGCAAACAATTGTGGAACGGACAAATAAGGCAAGTGTGTAGTTGTGGAATGGAACGTAGGGAAGTAGTTGTTTTTTCATCATTCTTTTATTTATTTTTAGATTAAAAAAAAAATCATTACTCATTAGTCATGAAAATATCTACCTGAACTTAATTCTATCCAAACATTTTGTTACATACTCTTTACAATCTTCACTAATCAATTATCCTATATGCCCCCTGCTTATCAACCAAACCATAATTATCTCTCTCAAATCTCAATTATACTCATTACTCAGCAATTTGTCTTACAAGTGTGTACACCATTAATTTTACTACAAGCAAGTCTGAGAATTCTTACCTTGTTTGAATTTAGTCGGAAAAAGCTGCGCCGGCACCGGAGGAGGTAGAGGCCGTCGACCGTGAGTTGCGTGAAAGATGTGGAGTGAGCTATGCTATGCTAGGGCACAAAAATGAGAAATATGTTATGCCTCTTTTTGTTTAACACCTCACATGTCTTGTGGTGATTACAACCAATTATAATCCAGATGGGAGTAATGTTTTTACCATTTGATCGCTTCGTCATATGTTAGGTCACTTTCTCTCGACTTTAACACTCTAATTAAGGTAACCGTGTCTTGTAAAAGTAAAAAATCAGTAATAAGACGTTAGCAATAAATCTTGTGAAAAAATTATTATTGTTAATTCACGTTAGCAATGAATTTTTTTTCAAGTTAAGTTAAATTGCAGTTTTTTTGCAGTGACATCTGGATATTTATATATATATTTTTTTTTAGATGGGAAAGAGGTCGGCTTACAAATGAAACTCCGACCTAATCTAGAATTTCATCACCACTCCAATCATGAGAAGAGGACGAACTATAAGTAAAAGTAATTAAACTACGGAGTACGTGTTTTCCTGTTTAGATGTCGTGTGATGTAAGACACATCGCACACTACGATGTTCTCCATCTTTCTCAAAATATCACGCACATAGCTTGCCTTGAAACCCGCATAACTGGTTCTCCGTTGGATGGCAGCAATCGCTTCCTTGAAATCCGATCTCATCTTGATTCTCGATATATTCCTAAGGGTGTGTTTGGTTTGGGATTGGCCCATCCGGATTTGGATGGGCCATCCCCCATCCCATCCCTCTCCATCCAAATACCCATCCAAATACACATTCATTTCTATAATACACCTACAAATCTATTTTTATACAATCACATCACCCATTTTTTTTCTTTTAATCGCTCATTCTCTCTCCTACTCTCTCCTACTTTTCTTTCACACATCTATTCTCTCTCATACTTTTCTTCCACACATTTATTCTCTCTCCTACTTTCTTACACACATTTATTCCCTCTCCTACTTGATTTGACATAAAGTTCTCAATCCACATCTATTTTTCAATCTCTATCCAAACACAACTTTTATTCAATTACTATTCATGGATTACCCTCATCCATATTTTTTCAATCCCCATCCCATCCACCACAATCTCTAACCAAACAGCCCCTAAGTATACACGCATCCAAGCCTGCCGCTACTGCTGCCAATTCCGACCCTAGAACTGGGCCTGGTGGAGCAATTGCAAACTCCAAGAGGGTCCATCAAAATGAAGCCCACACCAAAAATATTCCTCTCGAAGTTGAAAGCCCTACATCATCATTCATCCCTTATATATCATAATTAAATCAATAAGATCATCTCCAATGCTAGAAATGAATTTGGAGGTTTGAATTTGCATGTGTGCCACCTCAAAAGTTTCATACCCCTTTCTTTAAAATACTTCTTCCTCTCCAATGCTTCCTTCCTCAAAAATAACTATTGATGGTCCCACTATCAAATTATATTTATTTTCATCATCTTTATTCATTATTTATTTGGTTTATAATTTAACTTCTTTAATTAAATATTACATTTAATATTTAAATTATAAAAAAATAAATATAATGTTTAAATTATGCAAAAATAAATATTGTTAAAACATTTGACCATTTTTTATTACTGTAAAATTTTATTGAAAATATTAGAATCTTGAGGATTAGGTTGTTCGAATTTTGTGTATGAATATTGGAGTTTTGAGGAGATGCATTTACTCCAAAACTATTAGAATTAAAAAAAATTATAGATCTATTTTAAGAGATGAATTAAAAAATATAGATGAAGATAGAAATAATTTACACCACAACATCTATTTATATAAATTAAAAAATAGCCATTTTTTTTTATCGTTGCCATATTTTTTTTTAATACAATACAAAACAGTAATATTTTCACTTCCTCAATTAAATATTAAATTATTAAAAAAAAACTTTGAAATTTGACCAAATAAATAAAAATTGGCCTATTCAAATATTCCCACACATACATACCCACATCAATTCATTTCACGCGAAAGTAAGTCTCACACGCCTAAAACTCTCTTTTCTCTAGCTACCGTGTTTTTCACGCCCCACTTCACCCACTCTCACTCCCTTCTTCATTTTTTTCCCTTCCCATGAAGCTCTGCTGCTTCCCCACTATTCCTTCCTTTGCCAACTCTCCCAACCCACAATCATTCCTTCCTCATTTTTGGGGAAGAGGTATGATTCCATGTAGACTCCTTCCTCTCCATTGGAGATGCTCTAAGTGGTATGTAACATCATATCTATAAGAATTTCAATTATACTCCCTCCGTCCACGAAAAGTAGTTCCATTTGACACATATTCTTTGTCCACCAAATGTAGTCACATGCACTTTATGGAAACTATCACCCTTCAACTATTACTTAATTACTCAATTTGCCATCAACTTTATTCCTAAACAATCACTTTATTCACAATGGACCCCACAATACCCTATAACACCCTTACTTTATCTACTTTATCTACCATTTTCTTAAAACTTGTGTCCCATCCCCATGTCCCTACTTTTCATAGATGGAGGGAGTATATACTTTGTCTTTGTATGTTGAAGATTACCCCAACAAGGAAACAAAAGGACATCACAATGTGGCCATGGACCTTTAATTCAAAGCCAGATAGATTTTATAAATCGTTCAATGTACATCACTCGTTGTCACTTTTCAATCCTTACCTCTTCAAGACTCTAAGAGCAACATTATTGGTACATCTTCTCTTATCCAAATTGATTGATTAAGAAATGATTTTTTTCCCTTTTTCTAATGGTTGTGTGAATTTTGATCAATTAGGGAGTGAATTTTATTGGCGTGATATTTGAGTTATAATTATAATTTTCGAGGGGATATACAATAATTAGTAATTGAACGTTTTAGTACCAAATCGCCCTTATTAATTTTTTTTCCCATCGATCATTGAGAGACAACAATAATTGGAGAACTCAAATTTTTTGTTCTCAATATTCCAATTTATCATCCCTCCCTAGAGTAACTTTAGTAATTAGGAAAAAACAGTTTATACAAAGTGCAAAATTCTACGAGATCTCTACAAGGGAACGGTAGAATTGATCTTTCGAATTAGTCGATCTTCGGACTGAATACTGAGACTTTAGAAAAAGAAAAAAAGTAAGAATGTAGATTAATTTAGCATAGATAGACGTTTGATTATTTGATTACCCCTATATAAAGTTTAAGCCTGGTTGGCCATCCATGATGGTCTTATGTCTTATCAAGTTATATTAAGCAAGTAATAGTATAAATTTTTGTCCAAGTAATATTTCTAACAATCTTCCTCATGAGTCCCCCAAGTTTTTAACTTCTATATTCCACAAATCACAATCCCGCGCATAATATAATATTTAAATTTTCAATACATATATGTGTAACAAATATAAATGATGTGGAAAGAAATGCCTCAATAAAAGAAAATCAAGTTTCTATAAATTAAACAACCTAGCAACTGGGCCAGCTTTGAGCAGTAAACTGCTTTCAACAAACACATAGGTTGTGTTTGGATTGAGGTATTTGATTTGAGGAGGTATTTCAAATTAAAAGTTTTGAAAATAGATGGATTTCAAATGACATGATTTTAGTGAGAATTTCAAATCCTCTTAATTTTAACTATAAATTGTGTAAGGAAAAATTTAAGTATTTGAAATTCATTGATAATCCAAACAAGTGGAGTGGATTTGACGGTAAATTTGAAATCCATGAGCCCAAATTCACCCAACCAAACGCAGCCATATATTATCATTCATCTTTCGAAAATAAGTTTTTCAAAAATACATACTCCGTATAAGTTTATAGAATTCTAACTTTCCAAACGAATAAACAATAATGTATTTTGAATTTCCTAGGGTGAGTTATGCATTTTTTTTTATAGAAGACGATAGATTCATCGTAAAATCTATTTACGATAAAGTGAAATAATTTAAGTGGTTAGAGCACGACTACCTAAATCTAAGATTCTGGGTTCGAGTCATGAAAAGGGAAAAAGGGAGGGTATATAATGTAATTCAAAAAAAAAATCTATTTACGTTTGTGAAATTTGAGGTTTTAGAGTCCTAATTTCCTTTTTTAGTCAAATGCTGGGAAAGTCTCATGTACACTCAACTACATGGTCAAAGTTTAAACTTTTTTTTTATTGGATTTTTCTTAAAAAAAAAATTCCTGAAAAAGTGTATGTTAGTATATTGGAAAATGCATCTTCGTTTTTAATGAAAAGTGTATGTTATTATATTGAAAAGTGCAACATTGATTTTAATGAAAAGTGTATATTATTATATTAAAAAGTGCAACATTATTTTTAATGAAAAGTGTATATTATAACTGAAAAGTTTATGTTATTATAACTGAAAAATGTAAGTTATATTAATGAAAAATGTATTTTATTATAACTGAAAAGTGTATGTTATTATAACTGAAAAAATGTAAGTTATATTAATGAAAAATGCATGTTATTATAACTGAAAAGTGTATCTTTATTTTTAATGAAAAATGTATGTTACTATATTGAAAAGTGAAATATTGTTTTTAATGAAAAATGTATGTTATTATAATTGAAAAATTTATGTTATTATAACTGAAAAATGTATGTTATTATAACTGAAATTATAAATGAAAATTGTATGTTTATATAGCTGAAAATATTATTGAAATGTGTAAATTTTCTGTAAAAAAATAAATAAAAATTATGTAAAAAATAAAACATAAAAATCAAACGTTGACCGGTCAAGGTCAACTCAGGTGCATGCTGTACTTGAGTGTACACGGGTGCATCTTCGTTTTTAATGAAAAGTGTATGTTACTATATTGAAAAGTGCAACATTATTTTTAATGAAAAATATATGTTATTATAATTGAAAAGTGTATGTTATTAGAGTTTTTAGAGTTGAACTCAGAGTTATTCTGAAAGTTATACAAAAACACAAATTTTACCACTTCAAGTGCATAAAAATCCTATTAGGTGGTTTGGACACCGTGAAGACCATCAACAATAGGGAACAAATCTTTAGCCCCCAAAGGTTCCATACTTGAAGTTGTTTGGGGTGAGCTTGAGGATGTCCACATTCCTAAGCCCGTGCTCCTCCAAGGAGGGAGGGTTATGCAACACGGTGACACATAAAATTGTTGAATATGCCATAAACTCTTAATTTTCTTACGATTACTCCCCCATCTCAATGAAAGCTACCCAACATTTCATTTTCGTGCGTCCCAATAAAAGCTACCCATCCCTTTTTTGGTAACTATTTACTTTCACATTTCATTATATTTTTCTCTTTCTCAATCACATCACCTTTAATTAGAGATGTCTATCGGGCTGGCCCTAGCCCTATAGGGCCAGCCCTACAGGGCTACGGGCTAAACGGGTTAGGGCCTTAACCGATTCATATTTAACGGGCCTACAATTGTTGGGACCTAACCCTAACCCTAGCGGGCCACGGGCTAAACGGGCCACTAACGGGCTACAATAATTTTTTTTCTTTTAAAATTAAATGTCTCAATTGGCACGTCCAACAAGCAAATAAAATAGAAGAATACATAATTAGTTAATGATTAGTAAATGAGAAAAAAAAAGTATAATTTAAACACAATTTTAGAACTCATTGGTCCTTAATATGACCAAATAAAGCTAAACAAATATCATAATCTAATAAAAAAAAGTAATAATGACTAATAGATGTTAATGGGCTTCTTAATGCTTATAATTATGGTTATTGGTCAAATGACCCAAAATTTGTTCTTAGGTTATTTATTAAAAAAAAAAGAAATAAAGGTAACAACTCGGGCTAGCGGGCTGGCCCGGTTTAGCCCACGGGCTAACCGGTCCGGGTCAAAAAAGCCCGGTTTTAAACGGGCCTATAATTCATGAACCCTAACCCTGTATTTTTCAGGGTTAAACGGGCCAGCCCGGTTAGCCCGGCCCGGATAAACATCTCTACCTTTAATACATCTACTTATTATATTAGTATTTCTTAACCTCCGTGTCCGGAACTCATGGAGAGCTTTCCTAGGACGGAGGGAGTAGTTTGTGTTGGGATATGAATCCTAGACAAGTCCTAAGTGATGAAAGATAAGATGAAGTTTTGATAAGCCAAAAGTGGATTGAATATTTTCTAAGTACTGACTGATCTAGTCTAGTTGAGTTGAGTCATCTTGTGCAAAGACCAGTAGAGTTCACATGAGTTCACATAAGTTCATATTAAAAGATAAGTACGTTTTTATAAGTACTTCATATTTGTTTAAGTCTGTTACTGAGCTATTTGAAAGGTGTATAGAAGCTCATGATTTTATATGTAATAGATTAGATTGATTGTATAGTTTATAAGTTGACTAAGCTTGTATTATGAAAGCTTAAAGTAATGTAATAGTCTTGATAAGTTTAGTATAGTCTATCGTTTGAAGAAGGAAGACAAGTCAAGAAGATTGAAGTCTACTACTCAAGATAAGGAGGACTACAAGACAAGACAAGTGCATACAAGTCTACTCAAGACAAGTCAACGAAAGTTACTTAAAGTCAAAGTTTAAATCGAAGTGAAGCGCGTATAAAGATAAAGTTAGAAGTTAGTTATGGAATAACTAATTCGTAACAGAAACGCGTGGATTGATAAGAAGATTCAGTTGAAGGTAGTTATCAAGAAAAGTTGGTTACAACTTACAAAGTTCTTGAAAATTGAAAGTTATAAATACTTCATGATAATGATCATTTGAAGACTACTGCAACTACGTATACTGAAGCTACATACTGAAGATATATTGAAGATTACTTTCAGAGTTTATTAAAAGTTCAGAAAGCAAGTCAGAAGTGAAGTGAAGAAATCCAGAAGACTGCTACTGAAGATCAGAGAAGTTTTTAGTTTTTGTTGTTTTTATCAAGTTGCTAGATACTTGTTAAATTTCTAGTTAGATCGTAGACATATCTGGAGGTATAGTCTGTTGAAGATCTAAGTCTTCTTCTTGGGACTCAAAAGACAGGAATTATACACTTGTACTCGATTGGAAGAGTTTAGTGGAAACATCACAACTGGGTTTGTGAGAGTGGATGTAGACAAGTTGTCGAACCACTATAAATCTTTGTGTGTTGTTTACTTTACTGTTTTAATTGTTTAATTGCTTAACTGTTTTAACTACTACTAAACTAGAAGTTGAGTATAGAACAGAGTTCTCGAATATAGAAGTTGAGTATAAACTTGAATTGGGCTCATTGTTAATTTCGTATTCCGCATATTGTATTCTGATATTTCGATAGAATTTTGAAAAGTCTATTCACCCCCCTCTAGACATTTTCACTAGCTTACTCGTTATTAACTCAACTTTGGGGACCTACAAGTGGTATCAGAGCAGTGGTTTACGAACTGCTGTTTCTTGATAACCGACTTAGACTCAGGGTGAAGTCTTGTTCCTTGATTGTAGTTGCTTACGTGTTCTTGATCAAAGACTTGTGTTATATCTGTTTCGTGCTCCCTGTTCCTGACCTATTTGCTTCTTGATCACAATTCTCTTTAGCGCTGATCTGCTTACAAAATCATGTCATTGGAAATTAGTGCTAACAAGTTACCCAAGTTCCAAGTTCAGGACTATGACTACTGGAAGCTGCGAATGGAAGCCATTTTCAGTTCCACGCACGACCTAATGATCTCTGTTATCACAGAAGGACCTATTGTTACTATGGTTCCTAATACTGCTGTTCTTGACCCAAGCAAACCAATTGGTACTCTCGTCAAGAAACCCAGGTCAGATCTAACCTCAGAAGAAATGCGTCAAAATAATTTGGATAGTTTGGCAAAGAATTACATTTTACACACCCTTCCTAACGAGTATCTGGAAAAAGTGTTAAAATGTAAGACTGCCAAAGAGATGTGGGACAGACTAGCTATTCTTTGTGAAGGGACTTCCCTAATCAAAGAGAGCAAACTCTCCACAGCTGTCCAAAGATTTGAATCATTTCAGATGAAAGCTGGCGAAACTATCGACCAGCTGGATACTCGTTTTACTAAGATCATGAATGATTTGGAAGTACTTGGTAAATCTTATACTGCTCGTGAGATCAATCTTAGGATTTTGAAGAGTCTTGATAGTCGTTGGAAAATGGTAAAAATGCTTGTTAAGAACACTCAAGACATTGATATGTGGACTGCTGAAACCATGTTTCAAACCCTTAAAGCCCATGAGTTTGATTTAGACGAAGATGAACCACTAGCCAGTAGTGATAGAGAACATGCTGTATCTAAGAACGTTGCCTTTAAGTCTAGCTCTTCTAAGTCTTCTAAGGTAGACAGGTCCAAGTCTAGAACTAAGTCTGCCTCTGTGAAAGATGAGTTAGATACTGATCTTAGTCTGAAGGATCAGATGAGTCTCATGGTTAGAAAGTTTGATAGGCTCAACAAACGCTTCGGAAGATACAAGAAGTTCTATAGGGATCATAGAGCATCTACTTCTAAGAACTCGTCTGAGACCAGACGAGACCGAAACTCGTCCGAAAGGAGAGACGAAGTCTCAAAAAGTAACAGACGAGATAGAGAGTCTGACGATAGGAAGATTCAACGTTCTGATAGACGTGATAAACGTAGGGACAAATCTCCTATTAAAAAGGCTACTAATGATCTCTTGTGCTATAATTGTGAAAAGCCAGGTCATTACATTTATGAATGTCCAGACCTGAGCACTGACGATCGAGAAGAACGTAAAGCTCGAAGAGAAAGAAGATATAACCGTGGCAAAAAGGCTATGATGGCCAATGATGACTCTGATTCGGATTCAGACGAGTTGCCATCGTCCGTATCTAGCCACTCAACTGATCAAGATCACGACGAAGCATTTATAGTAGATGATGGCCTATGCTGCATGGCTAAAATCGACCAAGAGGTATCATCTGCTACATCTTTTCAATCTTGTAATGATTCAGAAACTGATGAAAGTGACACTGCTAGTAGTGAAGTAGGAAGTAGTCTTCAGCACTCGACTAGTGCAGTCGAAGACGACCTTCTACTTGCTAACCAAGCATTCATTGAAGTCAGTGATGAAAACATTGCATTAAAACAAGAAATCATTGATCTTAAGGAAGCTCAATCAAAAGTAGATCCTAATATAACAGTCCTAAATAAACGCTTGACTGAAGAGTTGAGTAAACTCAAAGAAAAGTGTGCGTTGACAGACAGGTTATATCAAGACCTACTTAAGATACATGCAACTGAGAGAAATGAATTCAATGTTTTAAAGAACAAGTGCAACAGACTTGAAGAACGTAAAAAGTTCTTAGAGACCGAGGTAGTTACACTTGATCTCAAACTTACTGACCTGGTTAACTCTTCAAAGATTAACCTTGAACTGTCAGATAGGTATAGAGATCCAGGTGACAAGACTGGTATAGGTGCTGAGTCATCTAGCTCGTCTACTCGAGTCATTAAGAACCCTACTACTATTAAAGCAAGACTTTTGCCAAATGATAAAGGAAAAGGACCAATGTTATACGATATTGGAACTCCTTCTAATGGTACTATACCTAAACAAGCTCGAGTTAACATTCCGATTACCAAGGGAGGTAAAAAGAATGGTAACAGCAAGCTTGTTCAACCTAGAACTAATTTTCAAAGGACCACTAATCGTGGACGACCCAACCAGGTCAGATACGAGGATTGGTATCCTGAGGAGACGAGTACTAGACAGGTACAGACTAGACGACAAGAGTCTAGACCTCCTTTCATAAGGCAGTCTCAACTCTACTCATCTAGACCTAGACAGGTAGCTCCAAAATATCGTACACAACCTGTTCTATATCCTCCACCTCTATCATACGATATCTTAAGTGAGGAAAGACCCAAACGCGTCTATAAACCGTATGGACCTAATGCATTCAAACCCTACTCTGACTATCGTAGACAAGTGCCTGCTCAAGTAGAGATCAAGTCGAAAGGCTATCTCCAAAGAGTAGACCCGAACTCGACTGATAGGCCAGAGAAGGACAACAAGGTCTTATTTTGCAACAAATATGGGCGAAAGCTTAAAAGATCGAACTTGTTCAAGACTCCAATGTATATCTGGATTCCTCTGAACATGACTAACCCCCAAGGACCCCAATAAACAAATGGGTACCTAAATTATTGAATATCATCTATTGCAGGGTCGACTTGACTTGTATAAGAAGGGTGGCTCAGTAGGAGAAACCTGGTACATAGACAGTGGTTGTTCGCACCACATGACTGGTACCAAAGCTCTCTTGTCTAGCTACCATGAGCAAGAAGGACCAAAAGTAATATTTGGTGATAGCTCCACTGCTGTCACTAAAGGATTTGGTTACATCCGGAATGGAGACGTTGAGATCCAAGATGTCTCATATGTTGAAGGTTTGAAATATAACTTACTCTCTGTTTCACAGTTTTGTGATCGTGGATACAAAGTGCAGTTCAAGAGCCGCAAATGCGAAATCATTGACAAAAGGAAGCACACAGTCCTACTAGTCGGCGTAAGACAAGGAAGTGTGTACATAGTGAACTGGAACAGTTGTCCGAGGGACACCTGCCTACTTACTAAGAATCCTAAAGAACTTGGCTGGCTCTGGCATAGACGCCTCTGTCATCTAAACTTTAAGGTACTTAATAAGATAGCCAGAGATTACCTTGTAGAAGGTATTCCCAATGAAGTTTACTACAAGTCACATGTATGCACGGCCTGTCAACAGGGTAAACAGGTTAAAGGTTCTTTTAAGTCAATTCCTACTCTCTCAACTAGTAGAGTCCTAGAACTCCTACATATGGATCTTCATGGTCCAATAACTCCTCCAACCTTGAATGGTAGAAGGTACACACTTGTTGTAGTAGACGACTATTCTAAGTTCACTTGGGTAGTCTTTCTACACAAAAAGAGTGATACACAAACACTTCTGCCTGAACTGTTGAAGAAGTTACAAGTTGAGAAGAACCAGTCTATTGTCAAAATTCGAAGTGACAAGGGAACTGAGTTCATTAATTGCTATATCAAAGAATTTTGTACTAAACGTGGTATCCAGCACCTTACTAGTGCAGCTAGGACACCACAACAGAACGGTGTAGCAGAAAGAAGGAATCGAACTCTTAAAGAAGCCTGTAGGACCATGTTAGCTGAGTTCAACACACCTCAAAAGTTTTGGGCTGAAGCTATCAACACTGCATGCCACTCACAAAACAGAAGCGCGATCAATAAAGCTCTAGGCAAGACACCTTATGAGGTTTGGAAAGGTAGAAAACCCAGAGTTTCATATTTCCATATATTTGGTTGTAAGTGTTTCATTCACAACAATGGAAAGAGCAAGTTGAATGCTTTCGATGCTAAAGCAGACGAGGGGATATTTTTAGGATACTCCTCGACTAGCAAAGCATTTAGGGTATTCAACTACTCAACTCTTTGTGTGGAAGAAACACCACATGTGGTTTTCGATGAATCTCAACAGGACTCGTCTGCCGACAAGATCAGTAAGAAGGTAACTGATCTATCGATCGAATCTGACAAAGATTCAGAGATATATGAATCCGTTCAAGCCTACAACCCATTCCTAAAAGCTCTCGACTCTGATGATAAGGAGAAGGTAAGTGCTCAAGGTAAGTCTTCTAGACCAGTAGACATGCCTGCTCTAGTTGACTCTACTACTCCTGGTAAATCTGTTGACGATACAAATGATGTTGATATGCATGATGCTGTACATGATATAGATGATGATAGTATTCCTGTTAAGAATAGGAAAACATGGAAATCCGCGCATGACACTGAAAATATCATTGGTGACTCTACTATTGGTGTAAAGACTAGACGACAACTCTTTGAGTCGCAAGAACAGCCGAGTCCAACTATGTTTTGCTGGTGTTGTTTCCTCTCTGCTATTGAGCCTACCACTGTTAAAGAGGCATTGGCTGATAGTAATTGGATCAACGCTATGCAAGACGAGTTGAACCAGTTTGTTCGAAACGACGTCTGGGAACTTGTCGATAGGCCGAAACATCATAATGTAGTTGGCACTCGATGGATCTTCAAGAATAAGAAAGATGAGAATGATTTAGTCGTTAGAAATAAGGCTAGATTAGTCGCCCAAGGCTACTCACAAGCTGAAGGCATAGACTATGATGAAACTTATGCTCCTGTTGCTAGACTAGAAGCCATTCGATTGTTCCTTGCATATGCTGCTCACATGAAGTTTATTGTATATCAAATGGATGTTAAAAGTGCATTTCTTAACGGTATTCTTGCGGAAGAAGTGTATGTTGAACAACCTCCAGGTTTCGAAGTCAAAGGCAACCAGGTGTACAGATTAAAGAAGGCCTTATATGGACTAAAGCAAGCTCCAAGAGCATGGTATGACACTCTATCTCTCTTTCTATTGGAAAATGGTTTTACTAAGGGCAAGGTCGATCGAACCTTGTTCAGAAGACAAGAAGGGAAGGACATTTTACTCGTCCAAATTTACGTAGATGACATCATTTTTGGGTCACCTAACAAAAAGCTGAGTGAAAGTTTTTCAACACTCATGCAAAGTAAATTTGAGATGTCTATGATGGGTGAAATGAACTACTTTCTTGGACTTCAAGTAAAACAAACTCCGGAAGGTATTTTCATAAATCAGGCGAAGTACACTAGAAATCTTTTAGACAAGTATGGGATCAAAACATGTAAGTCCACTGGTGTACCAATGCAACCAACTTACAGAATGGATCCAGATGAGAACGGTAAATGTGCTGACCAATCTTATTATCGTGGCTTAATTGGTTCTTTACTGTATCTAACTGCTAGTAGACCTGACATTGCATTCTCTGTTGGTGTTTGTGCTCGATTCCAAGCCAATCCAAAAGAAAGTCACATGGAAACTACCAAAAGGATCTTGAAATATTTGAAAGGGACCATCAATCGTGGTATATGGTATCCTTCAAATGATGATCTATCCTTAAGTGGGTATTCAGACTCAGACTTTGGAGGCTGTAGAATAGATAGGAAATCTACTTCTGGTTCTTGTCAATTTCTAGGCACAAAACTCATATCTTGGTTTTCTAAAAAGCAGACTAGTGTAGCAACTTCAACTACCGAAGCCGAGTACATGGCTGCTGGTAGCTGTTGTAGTCAACTACTCTGGCTCATGCAACAGCTTCGTGATTACAATATACATGAATCAAATGTTCCTATTTTCTGTGATAGTAATAGTGCAATTGCCATTACACAAAATCCTGTTCTGCACACACGATGTAAGCATGTTGATGTGAAGCATCATTTCATACGTGATCATGTAGAAAAGAAGGATATTCGCATGGAAAAGATTCATACTGATTTTCAAAGAGCTGACATTTTTACAAAACCATTAGCTGAGGCACGATTTCGTGAGTTATGCATTAGTCTAGGACTAATTGATTTAGACCCTACTTGCCTATAGCTATGTACTAACAAGACAGGTACATCAATAAAAGGAGACAAGATCACTAGACCAGAGCACTCGACTACTCACGCAATTGACAGGTATACAAGGCTAGACTAGATGACCAAACAACCCGATGAGGAAGCTGGTAAAGCTGAGGGTAATACTAAGGGAATAAAACGTTTAAGGGGGAATCTGTGATTCCTTAAATATCCTTACGTTGACTCTTATGTGTGTTATACAGTCATCTTGTTCGAAACCTTGATCATTGCTCTCGATTGATATTCATCTTATTTATGTTATTTTACCTGTACCTACTATTATGCATTGCAAATGATAAAGATAGGTACATGAAGACGTTCGATGATTGAGATAGACAAGCACAGTCGAAGGGGGAACTCGACTGGTGTTCTTAAGGCTACTCGTCTTGTGAAGCTTAAAGGCTACTCGTCTGTTCTGGATAAACTCGAACAGACAAGCTAAGTGTTTCTAGTGATTGATATATGTTAAGTGTTTTGACAAATCGAATCAAGGGCATTTTTGTAATTAGATAATGCTAGAATTTGAAAACCCTAGAATTGGATTTATACACTCCCATTTAATGAGGTGTATACACCCAGTTCGAACACGACTACTTTAGGTCAGATGAGTTCACTCCCCTGTCCTAAGTAAGTAGAGCCGGATTTCAAATTTTACAATATCAAATCACATTATATTCTCGATTCCGTAACTGAATCCCAAAGGTCTCGACCGTTGGATCTAATCCTTCAATCGTGGCCGTCGGATCAACTTACAGTTTTAACAAAACCCATCTTCCACACTCAATAGCTTTACTGTTTCATTACTCTCACACGACTTACCCCACTTTGTTCTTAACTCTTCTACTTTGAAGCATTTGATTTCGTGCTATTCTTCAAGATAACTGCAACTTCTCGTAATATACAATGTCTACTCGTTCGATTTTCGATATTAGAACAAACATGCAGGTCACATTTGACCTAGGCCGGTACATTGCCGACAACAAGGTGAATGTAGAACCTTCTGTGTTCTTTAAAGGGCAACACACAGCTGATAATGAAGAGATTCTGACCAAATGCACAAGATGTGGTCTGAAGCCCTACTTAGAAGCCTTCCCTCAGGTTGTTTTGGAGGAAGAAGTGCTCGAGTTCTATGCCAATGTCACCAGACGAGGTGACATTCTCGAATCGTTTATTAGAGAAGATCGAGTGCAAATCACTCGAGAGGCGTTGTTCAAATATCTGAAGCTGCCCACTGGATCGATTGATATAGAGAATTATGCTCTAGGGCAAGAAGTTCGTTATTTGAGTATCTTCTGTGGAAGGAGGCTGAAACCAAAGCAAGATGGAAAATATGCTGCAGTCAAGAAGGGTGATCTTCTAGACAAGTATCGCACACTGTTGGATATTGCCAGCAAAATTCTACTCAGCTCCACTGGTTCGCATGACTCGGTGACTTTTGCCAAGGCAAGGGTCATGGCTGCAATCTACGATGGTATAACTGAAGGAGATTGGTTCAGGTTAATTGCAGATCGAATCATGTATTTCGAGAAGAGCGTTCGAGTAGATGACCACACTCACAATTGGGTGGTGTCTACGGCTGTTGGATATGGTAACATGCTCAGTATTCTACTTCCTCGTCTACTGCCGAACAAGTCGAGTTGGAGTAAAGGAAAACCATTCCATCCGCTGAAATTTTATTTGAAGAAAGAGGCTGTAAGGAAGCAGGCTGCTACAAGGCCAGCTGCCCCTAGACGTGTCCAGATTGAGGACTCTGACGTCTTGCCTTATGGCAACTCATCTAGTTCTTCAGAAGATGAGTCCGAGGATGAAGAGACGAAGGCTCCTGCAAAAGCTGAGTCGAGTGGAGATGATTCTGAACAGACTCACTCAGACAAGGAAGCTGATGTTATGAAGAAGGATGATGAAGAGAAGGAGACCCAAGTTCTTCGTCTTGTAAGGATTGGTACTCCACCGCCACCAGAAGAGATGACTTACCAGGTTGGTTCTTCATCTAAATCTTTGTCAATTCCCTCTCTCTTTCTCCCCTCTGTTCGAACCAAGGCTAGATCACACCGATCTAGGCCTCGTCCTTTACCCTTAACCTCTCAGGCATTGCCAGCATATCCGCTGAGGGCAAGCCTACCCCAAATCACTCCCAAAAAGGACACAACTGATACTCAGACAGTTGTCACACTTGACCAAACCACATCAAAGCCCATTGAAACCATTGCTTTCACTCCCTCTCCCTCACCAGAATATGGTGAACCCTCTATCCCATCTACTTCAGACAAATCACCAGTTGCCACTGCAACAACTGAGGTAGAGACCCCATCTACTCAGGACCCGTCTGAGGTTAGATTTGAATCCCTTGTATACTATCCTATGTGTCTTCGGGAGAAGAGGGTCCGTGCCAGAGTTTCAAGAAATCTGAAAAAGCAGCTCTTGACTCTTGACATCGACACGGCTTCTGAACAGTTTGAGAAGCTTGTAAGAGTCTGCACGTGGTTCGCTTTGAAGAAGTCGTCTACGGATGATCTGTTTGAAGTTATTCAAGGCAAAGGCGGCATCTCCAATTTCATGGATTGGGAGATGGAACAGAAAGAGAATAGTGGAGTTAAGGATCATTCCGAACTATTTCCTCGCAAGGCCCTGGTTAACTTAGTCAAGAAGCTACTGAACATTCCTGATGGTGTTCTTGAAGATGAATTCTCGTTTGATGTCGGAACCCAGACTGATCTGGTGGAAGACAAGATCAAGCCTGAAGAAGCCGAGTTGAAAGTACAGACTTCAGAACCTATCTTGGAAATAGAGGATGGTTCAGAAGATGAAGCTGAATGTTCTGAAAGTTCAAACTCTTTTCAGTTTGGTAAAGAGGATGATGACTTTATGGATGCCGAGATGTTTAATGAAGATGAGCTCGTTGAGAAAGTGCAAGAGACTCAGTCATCTATTCAAGTTGTTTCAGAAATATTTTTGGATGAATTGAAGATCGATCTGAAAGGTACTGTTCAAACTGCCATAGACGAGTTTCTACACTCGAAGATGAAGGATGTGTTAGTTGACCAAAATCACTTCATTGTTGACAATACCAGAGATTTGATGGTTGGTGAAGTCAGCAAGTTGGACTCAACTTTTCGAGAGAAGATGAGTGCTGAAGTTGAAAATTTTCTGATGAAACAAGTTGATATTTCAGAAAAGAGATCGATTGAGTTTGCTAGATCTTTGGCTGAAGAATCAAGCAAAATGGAGAGACTCTACAGTGTTAAGGTTGCCATTGCTGATGATCAAAGAAGAGAAGCACAAGATCAGTTGGTGCGTTCTCAAGCTATTCTTACCGAGTTAACTTCTCAGAACACTCTTCTTCGACAGACGGCTACTCATTTGGAAAATGAACTGGTTTCATGTACAAGGAAGTTGGAATTGGCTACTGATCGTCTTGACAAGCTGAGTCATGAGAAGACGCATCAGAGGCAGATTGAGTTAGCTGCTGAAGCCATGAAGGAAGCTGTTAAGGAAGAAAATGACTCGCTTTACTAGTCTTTTCACTCTTAAGGCAGATGAAGCCAAAAAGGGGGAAGATTCAAGTATTGTAGAGAAGTCAGCTGAACCGGAAGCTAAGGAGGCAGCTGAAACTATTCAAGAGCTCAAAAGACCTAAGAGAGGTAAGCTGGTCAAGACTGCTGATTTAGAGAAGCTGAGATCAGAAGAGCAGAAATTGATCAAAGGCAAAGAAGAAGCTGCGTCTCCAGAAGCTGAAATTCAGACCAGACGAACTAAGAGAAAACTGAATGTTGAAGAAGCTACTGCTACTACAATTGTTGAAAAGAAACAAAGGATTAATGATGATGAAATTCATTATGCTAGCAAGAAGAAGATTGTCAAGCATATTGAAAGACTGCAGAAATTGAAAGCTGATGAAGATCAGATGGAAGACAAGTTCATTGATCACTTCATAGATAATGAGCATAGAGCTGAATGGATTGAAGTGAAGAATCAATGGGAACTTGATCATTGGATAATTAGGAAGTTTGGTGATGCTGAAAATCAAGATGAACTTTATCAACTGTTTGACAGGTTCATGGAAGGTCAACACAGGAAGTTATGGCATCTTATTCTAAGGATATCGGCTGGAGCTAACTTCAATATCCTTGTTCCTGAATTTCCTGACTGGAAATGTCCCATGACAAGTTCAGGTAAAAGGATTGATATGAGCAAGATAAAGAAGTTTGAAGAAGATCTATTAGACAAAGAGAAGATCGTAGATGATGGTCATATTAGTCTGATTCATAGAAGGATCCTCGATGCGTTTCATGTTCCAAACCCAGAAGGAGGTAATCTTTCAGACTAGTTGATTTTTTTTGTTGTTTGTTTTGCTCTGATACTTAGGTATTTTGATTCTTTCACAGTATGTGTAATATCTACTGATCTATTTTGAATGAATGAAAGATAAGAAATATTTTGATGTTAAAAGACAAGATAACTACTTAACTAGTCTACTTATGAGAAAAGATTCAAGTAGTTTTGGCTTCATCAAAAAGGGGGAAATTGTTGGGATATGAATCCTAGACAAGTCCTAAGTGATGAAAGATAAGATGAAGTTTTGATAAGCCAAAAGTGGATTGAATATTTTCTAAGTACTGACTGATCTAGTCTAGTTGAGTTGAGTCATCTTGTGCAAAGACCAGTAGAGTTCACATGAGTTCACATAAGTTCATATTAAAAGATAAGTACGTTTTTATAAGTACTTCATATTTGTTTAAGTCTGTTACTGAGCTATTTGAAAGGTGTATAGAAGCTCATGATTTTATATGTAATAGATTAGATTGATTGTATAGTTTATAAGTTGACTAAGCTTGTATTATGAAAGTTTAAAGTAATGTAATAGTCTTGATAAGTTTAGTATAGTCTATCGTTTGAAGAAGGAAGACAAGTCAAGAAGATTGAAGTCTACTACTCAAGATAAGGAGGACTACAAGACAAGACAAGTGCATACAAGTCTACTCAAGACAAGTCGACGAAAGTTACTTAAAGTCAAAGTTTAAATCGAAGTGAAGCGCGTATAAAGATAAAGTTAGAAGTTAGTTATGGAATAACTAATTCGTAACAGAAACGCGTGGATTGATAAGAAGATTCAGTTGAAGGTAGTTATCAAGAAAAGTTGGTTACAACTTACAAAGTTCTTGAAAATTGAAAGTTATAAATACTTCATGATAATGATCATTTGAAGACTACTGCAACTACGTATACTGAAGCTACATACTGAAGATATATTGAAGATTACTTTCAGAGTTTATTAAAAGTTCAGAAAGCAAGTCAGAAGTGAAGTGAAGAAATCCAGAAGACTGCTACTGAAGATCAGAGAAGTTTTTAGTTTTTGTTGTTTTTATCAAGTTGCTAGATACTTGTTAAATTTCTAGTTAGATCGTAGACATATCTGGAGGTATAGTCTGTTGAAGATCTAAGTCTTCTTCTTGGGACTCAAAAGACAGGAATTATACACTTGTACTCGATTGGAAGAGTTTAGTGGAAACATCACAACTGGGTTTGTGAGAGTGGATGTAGACAAGTTGTCGAACCACTATAAATCTTTGTGTGTTGTTTACTTTACTGTTTTAATTGTTTAATTGCTTAACTGTTTTAACTACTACTAAACTAGAAGTTGAGTATAGAACAGAGTTCTCGAATATAGAAGTTGAGTATAAACTTGAATTGGGCTCATTGTTAATTTCGTATTCCGCATATTGTATTCTGATATTTCGATAGAATTTTGAAAAGTCTATTCACCCCCCTCTAGACATTTTCACTAGCTTACTCGTTATTAACTCAACTTTGGGGACCTACAGTTTGGAATAGACACTCTCGTGAATCGAGAACCCAATCCTCTAGTCTCACTGGATATTTGATATATATTTCATTCAATCTTATATGTTAATTTAATATAAAGTTGAATTATTTCCTATTCAAAAGAAATATACTTCATCCGTCCCTCAATTACTTTCACACTTTCTTTTTCGAGACCTTCCACAATAACTTCCACACCCTTAAAATGAAAACCCCTAAACTCCACCCTCACAGTGTTTTCAATTTTATACAAATATTGTTATTTTATCCACACATACACATAAATCAACTCATTTATTTACTTTAGAAATAAAAGTTTACAAAATTATCCCTAAACTCACTCATCATTACACTTTCTTAATATGTGTGTTCATGTACATATGAAAGTAATATTAAAACGAAGGAGTACTTAATAATACAATTTTATTCAATCTTATACAGAATAATTTTTTTAATCGATAAAACGTTGTAGGATTAAAAACTCACAATCCGATTTTTAAAATACTCCCCCGTCCCATGATTATTTGCACACTTTTTTTGTTGGATCGTCCCAAAATTATTTGCACACTCTTAATATGGAAATACACTACAAAATTAATATTCTTCCAACATTATTTTATTTTTAAAATTATCACTTATTTTTTACTTACATTTTACTTTACGCTTTATCAAATCATCTAAAATATCCCTCATAATCGGGCAAATAATTACGGGACAAGAGGGAGTAGAAAGTAAAAATCACCTGGAATATTTTTATAGGGTACAAAAGACGACAAAAAATCTCCGAAAAGTAGGGTGTAATTGGCACGTGGCACCATGGGTCTTCCTCCGTAAACCACCATGACGGGCCCACATCTACTCCACCACCATTTCGGCACTGACAACGAGCTACTCTCTCTCTCTCTCTCTGATTGATTCAGGTTGCTGTTGCATATTATCACACCCGCCGTACATCATCACGCTACTCTCATTTGACTCTTCCACTACCACACATTTCCGATTCATACTGCTCCCTCTCTCTCATTGTTGGTTATTCCAATTCAGGGAGAAAATATGACGGACATTACTGATGACATAGCCGAGGAGATATCGTTACAGGGCTTTGAAGATGACTGTAGATTACTCGGAAATCTACTTAATGATGTTCTTCAACGAGAAGTAGGCCCCGACTTCATGGACAAACTCGAAAGAACCAGAGTCCTCGCTCAGGTTTCCTCAACTATACTCTTACTCCGATTTCTCCGTTCCCTCCATTTTTCCTCTCTTGTTTCTTCAGATTACTGGTGTCCTGCCACTGCTTTATTTATTTATATATGTATGACAGTATTTGTATAGTAGTAGTCTACTTATATTCACCTGTAACACTCTAATTTCGTATAATATTATGGTTTTAATGCTATTTCAGCAGTTGATCGCGGAGTATGGAGTAATTTTTGTTCGTTTAGTTGTTTTTCTGCTTTATGCGTATCACGTCCTCGATTTTGATTATGTATATCGTCTTTAATTAGATTGTTGTAACATTGCCTTCTGTTTTATCTCTGTAATTGAATGATCGATTCATGTTACAAATTATATGCAAAGCTCATCAACAGGATTATTTGGTTGGTTGCTGAATTCAGCATACTTGCATGGTACCATGTGAACTTTTCTCCATTTACATATGCTGTATATGCCTATTCCCCTCCCATCTACCGGACGCAGATGTTGTGGGTCAAGCACTCACTCCGCTATGTTATCTCTGTCTAATGATTTCATGAGTTACTTTGTCTTATTTTGGATTTCTTTGAGCAATTTAAGGAGGGAAGTGTATTCTATCAATAATTTGTGTATGTGTGACTACAAATTCTACTGACTAATCTATGGGGGGTAGTGTGCATGCAACATGAGGATGGCGGGAATTGAGGACACAGCAGAACTTCTTGAGAAGCAACTAGCTGCAGAGTTGTCTAAAATGACACTTGAGGAAGCACTAACACTGGCCCGAGCATTTAGTCATTATCTGAATCTGACAGGGATTGCAGAAACTCATCACAGGTATACTTGTAGTTATTCGTTTTATACATAATTACGGTTTGTCTGTTTTTCTTGGTTTATGAAGATACTAGTGTACCATGGCAAACATTCACATTAAAAAAAAGTGTAATAGCTATCTTGTTTTGGTATGTTAATTTGCAAATCATGCATTAATTTGTAGATTTGACCAGACAGTGTCCTTGTTGTAGTCAGCATTTTCACAAAGGTGTCTTCTCATTTGGGCTTGAGCTTTGTCCAAAATGTGTTTGAGCAATGTAACTTAATGTCAGATATTAGGCTCATCAACAGCATATGTGCAACTTCATTGATTATTGATCGTGGCCCCATTGAATTATTACAACTTCTAATGATAAAAATTCAGATAAGAATGTATTTCATGTTGTGTCCTATGTTCTGAAACTGTGATGCTGAAATCCTTGAAATTGAGACTCAATTTCTGTAATAATCAGAAGTGTACATCCAACTTTGCAGAGTGACTAAGGCTCGAGGCGCTGCACATTTATCAAAATCTTGTGATGATACTTTGAATCAGCTTGTGCAGGGTGGTGTTTCTCCAGCTGAGCTTTATGATACTGTTTGCAAACAGGTGTATAATTCTTGCCTTTTTATGTTTAGTGTACCTGTCAGCAGTTAAAAATATTTCATTTCGTGAAATAATGTTGACTATTTTTTACCACAGGAGGTTGAAATTGTCCTTACAGCACATCCCACGCAAATAAACCGCCGAACCTTGCAATACAAGCATATCAGAATTGCAGTATGCTGTTTGCAGATTTTTTTATTATGCTGATTGGGTATTCTAGTTATGTGTAAGACATTCACCTTTTGTTGTATGTTGAGCCTTTTATTCTTTTTGCAGCATCTTTTAGAATATAATGATAGACCTGACCTTGGGCATGAAGATCGAGAGATGTTGATAGAAGATCTGGTAATTGCTTCTCTTAAAAGATGTGTAAAATAATAAAAGAAGAAATGCAAATTTTAATGAGAATTCCCTATGGTACATGAGTCTTTTTGATATTATAGGTGAGAGAGCTTGCTTCAATATGGCAAACTGATGAGCTCAGGCGACACAAGCCTACCCCAGTTGATGAAGCTAGGGCCGGTAAATTTCTTAGGTTTGGTTATGTGGAGATATGTATGCCCTTTTACTTTGACTAAATATCACTTTTCTTTTCAGGCTTAAATATTGTAGAGCAATCACTTTGGCGTGCTGTTCCTCATTACTTACGTCGTCTCAGCAATGCACTAAAAAAGGTTAGTCTCATATACTCTGCAAAACTTCCACTGTCTGTCGCCTGACACCAATATTGGTTCATTTTCTTCAGCATACTGGAAAGCCTCTACCTTTGACATGCACTCCAATTAAATATGGATCCTGGATGGGGGGTGATCGAGATGGAAATCCTAATGTTACGGCGAAGGTGATGTCTTGGTGCTTTCTGATGTGTGAACTGAAATCTGTTGTAGCAAACAAATATTCTACGGCTAGAATAATGATTGTTAGATTGTTTCTACATCCTAGTGCCTGATAGAGATTAGGTTATTCTATTGTTCTTCATCATGCTGGTAATGGGTTTTCATCTTCATGATTTCAGGTCACAAAAGAAGTATCTCTTTTATCAAGATGGATGGCTGTTGATCTTTACTTGCGTGAAATTGATAATCTTCGCTTTGAACTCTCCATGAACCAATGCAGCGCAAAGTTATCAAGATTGGCGCATGAGATTTTAGCAAAAGGTGTGGCATGCATTGTTCCTATAATAGTTGATTTTAATTCCTAGTACGGTGATACTATCTTCGACTCTGTATTTCATAAAGAAATCAGTACGTGCAAGTACTAATGTAGCAAATTTTCAGTCTTTGGATATTGCAGTAAAGTGGCAGTGATTGGATATTGATATATTTAGTCTATTCACTGTGCTTGTTGTCTTGGCATGTTTGTGCTATATGGCAAAGGATTAGTATTCCAAGGTTCTATAAGTTGTACTGAATGGTTATCTCGTTGAACTATTACCTTTTAAGAGCATATTGGACATCAGCTGAAGCACCACTGAGCTAGTACTAACTTTTATGGCTCAAATGCTTCAGAAAATACAGAGGAGGCTTGGCATGAAAGTCGGAGTCAACAATCAAATTTGTGTCATTTCAAGAATCACAGCAGCAATGCTCCACCCTTTCCTACGCAACTACCAGCTGGAGCTGACCTGCCTTCTTGTGCAGGTTAATTTCTCCACCTAGAGAGTTTTGTAATGTTGTCCGATTTGGTAACTTGCGATTATGTGAAATACACTTCCTTTTTCCATTGACTGATTCACACCAAGTCAAACTTTATTCTGTTTTCCCAGTAGTAGTGATGCTTTTAGCATACACATCCGATTTGTGTTTATACATCAATCTACTCAAGAATTTGTAATTGGAGTGTGCTACGCATATTATTTTTGTATCTTTAGGAATCAATGTCAACTGATGATTGATTATTTCTTGTGTTATATCACACACAAATGTCATGATCCGGTTCAATCTGTTAAGTTTTATGAATCTATGCATGAAATTCATGGGGAGCTTCTTCCTAGAGTTCTTCAAATCCATCAGATGATTTTCTTGTTGAAAGGTCTGCGTCATCAAGAATTTTGATAATTGTTCGTACTTATTACTGGTTTGTTATCATTGGGGTTCAAACATCATCCATTTGTATTGAGGTTGATTATGGAATAAACTTTTTCTTTTTTAAGAATTTTTTAGGTATTGAATTTTGGCACATAATATTTATACTTGACCATAAGATTAAACAGTATTTTTTAACAATCTTGTTTTTTTTTTTTTTTTTTGTCTTGCTTTATCAGACTGTGATTTTCTTTCTTAATGGTGCCCGAGCTTTCTTATATGCAGCTACTTTTTTGTTAATTCCCAAAGTTTGCCTTTTCCCTTTTCCTTTTAAGCTTGGCTCTTTCTTTGTTTTTTTGGTTCTCTTTTTCATGGCAGCATGTACTGGCCATATCACTGCTTAAGTGCTATTTGTCTCAGTACCTAGTTGATCGCATCTATCATCATTCGAAAGCTGTGATGCAAATTTTGCTTTAATCTCTCTCCTTTTCTTTTTCGAATACTTTCCTGGTAGAGCACAATGACGTTGAGACTCACTATCCTCGATTAAATGTTCCCGGGTCAGACTTCATGCCAATGAATCGACAGGTAAAATAAATTCAGGAAACTGTTTTTTGCTATTCTACTTTCCTCAACACCATCTTTTTTGTCCATCCTAATGCCAAAATATTTCATGCTCTTTTTCTTACAGGGTAGTGAAGGGTCTTTGAATTTCAAAGAATCTTTACATGTAACCAATAATCTCACAATTAAAACACATGGAAATGGCAGTGCTAATAGTTCAGGAAATACTCCAACAGCTGTGACACCAAGATCATCATCTCTTAGCTCAAGTCAACTTCTACTTCAGAGGAAACAATTTGCCGAATCTCAGATAGGAAGGAACAGTTTTCAAAAGCTTCTAGAACCAAGCTCTTCCCAGTTACCTGGAATGGCTCCTTATAGAGTTGTCCTGGGGGATGTGAAAGAAAAGGTGTTGTTCTGGTTCCAAACTTCTGGGTCTGATTATAACTTGTCAATTGCTGTTCTCCATTTATCTCCTACCTGAAAGAAAATAAAAGAAAAAATAAAGGGAAGTTACTTTTCTCAGCAAATGCCTCATATCGACATCATATGTTTGATAAATCATTGCTGATCATGGGAAGGAGTCCTTCAAAACAATTTTCCTTTAAGTACAATGCTACTATTTGGAAGGCGTGGATATGACCTTCTAACTGATAAGTATATCATTCAAATATCGGATTTGGGCAATAAAATCTATATCAATTTTCGTTACAATGGTCTTTTGGAATTTAATCTTTCAATGGGAGTTCATTCCGGTTTTCTAGATGAGCTTGACTCAATTATTTTCTTATTTCTCATGCTTGAATCTCACAAAAACTATTGGGTTCTGACCATCTGAAATTGTTGCAGGCACTGTATGGTATAGTTGGAAACATTGCACCTTTCTTGTATGCATAACTATGACTTTTATGATTCATTTCCCACAGTTATGCTTTGCTTGGCTATTGGACCTATTCCTTGTGGGCATTGCATTTGAATTTTGAAATGTCTTGATCATTAAGTTTGGCCATTCTATCTTGCTCCCTCCTATGATCTGGTTATTGATGAATTCTTACATAACCAATCAAAGTCTTGTGGCTTCCAGCGTATTATCAATGGTTTGTTGGTATACTCACCCAAGGTGTATGCTAGTGGAAAAGTTGACGGATAAAGAATTTAACAACTAAACATGGAACTCTTATATGCTACAGGAATTCACTAGGCATTCTTATAAATGACTTGATTATAGTTTAAACTCTTTTTGTTCGTTTCTGATTCTTCTAAAATTTTATAAGGTATTTTTTGTCTAACTTCAGCTTTCAAGGACACGGAGACGGCTGGAACTTCTTCTTGAGGACCTTCCTTGTGAATATGATTCTTGGGATTATTATGAAACTTCAGAGCAACTTCTAGAGCCTTTATTACTGTGCTATGACTCACTGGTATCTGCATGTTATACCTATAAAATAATTTAAATAAATAATTCAGATATTGAATCTATTTTAGCATTTATATATGTTCATTATTGACTAATTAAAATTGCAGCAATCTTCTGGGTCTGGAATTTTAGCTGATGGCCGGCTTACTGACCTAATCAGGCGCGTTGCTACTTTTGGGATGGTGCTAATGAAACTTGACCTTCGTCAGGTAATTCCTCTTTTCTGTTCCAAAACGACAACTATTTTTGCTGCTACTGCTGCTAATTGTCATCCCCAATTTACCAGGAATCTGGTAGACATTCTGAAACACTGGATGCAATAACCACATATCTGGATATGGGTACCTATAGTGAGTGGGATGAAGATAAGAAACTTGAATTCCTGACAAGAGAGTTGAAAGGAAAGAGGCCACTAATACCTCCAACTATAGAGGTAATTGCCTTACTATGAACAATAGAATCTTTCTCGTAAAGCACCTGCAGTTGCAGCTACTCCATGCTGCTTGCAGTTCTCACTCTTTCCCACTAAAACATGTATAATTGTTTGGTAGCTCAAACAAACAGACGAAGTATGTGCATTATATTGTTTCTATGTGCAAGCATCGGGGTAGTGTTTTCAGTGAGTGTTGCAAAAAAATATAAAAAAATGTAATGCTCTACTAGTTTAGAACAGCATGAAAACTTTGATTCACTCCCAGAATTATACGAATACCTTCTTGCCAATATCACGACTCTTGTTTCTGAAACAGAAAGAGATAATAGAAAATGAAGCAGAGCATGTGCTGCTGTTGCATTTATTTCAGTATCTTGGAGGGTAGAGAGAATTTCCCTTCCACAAGTAATTAACGAACCCCCTGGTCCTAAGTTTCACCATTGAATGTTTGAGACTTTAATTAACTTCTATCTCAATGCATCGCGCTGTGCACTTTGTGTTAGTATTGAAGTCAACACATTTGAGCAGGGGACAATTACAAGCAATCATATCACCATTTTATTTTCTCTCAAGCGATCCATAACCAATTGGAGTCTTCATTATATAGCATTGCTGCACAATAATTGTCCATCTTGCAAATCTTTTTCTTTTTCCTGGTTGATTCAATATCTATTAATGAGGTTTTCAGTTCTTTTTCTAAATGTGAAAAGCCCTGTGCCAGTCTACTTCTACAATAGCATGCAGATTTAGCAGAAAACAGATAAATTACTACGAACCATATTGCATAGATCATAATGTCAAATTCAATTGCCATATATGTAGATCTTAAAATTATGTTATATTATTACCTATATATCTTACTTTGGTTTCCTTTATAGGTTACTCCTGATGTTAGAGAAGTGTTAGACACCTTCAGAGTAGCAGCAGAACTGGGAAGTGATTCACTCGGAGCTTATGTGATTTCAATGGCATCCAACGTATGACTTTTAATTATAATCTATCTTAATGATTCTGTTGCTACAAGTGATCTTCGGTTACAACCTTTTGTCAACAACTAATTCTCCTCCTCTCCCTTTAATTCAGTATGTAATCAGCATTTTACCTATTTGAACTGGCAGGCTAGTGATGTTCTTGCAGTGGAGCTCATGCAGAAGGATGCTCACCTTGCTGTTGCTGGAGAGCTAGGCAGACCATATCCTGGTGGAACGTAAGATGCCTTCACACAGCATAAATTTACATCTTCTACTCTAACAATATGTAGTGTTTTTTTGCTTCATTTGTGATGCAGATTGATTATTCCACAGCAGATCATAACTAAGTTTGATATAGTAGATTTGAGACTGGGCTGGGTTGGTCTGTTTTGTGACACCTAATAGTTGTCTTATCCCAACTTAATCTATAGTAACATTTAAGAGCAACTGGTTATTTTAGGCTTGGGATCTGTGGTGTAGGCTTGGGACTTAGGAGTGTGCTCCTCTCTAGGTCTCAGGTTCGAAACCCCTAACGTGCAAACAATTTCTATGGGGCCATGTCCATACAGAGCGCAAAGCTCTGACTTTAAACGGGGACCCCGCAAGTGGGCGATGGGATTGGTCCCCTCAGATTAGTCAGTCCTTGGACCGGATACCGTGGCATAAAAAAAAAAGGGCAACTGGTTATTTTATTTTATCTGATGCTATGTGAGAAAAACATTAAAAAAAAAAAAAATAGTACAGTGCAATGTAGCTTCTAGACAATAAATTTTACATAAATGTGGAACAAATACTTAGTTAAAATTTTAAAGAAAGCAAATGTTTTTGCTGACAGATCATAAATTTCCTAAAAATACATCAACGAATTTAAGGTATCCCTTTTCTTAAGAAATGAATGTGTTCATAATATAATTTGGCCCTGATTTAATACCTTTTAAGTATTCTGGTTCAAGGACTTTTTACAAACAGAAAAACGTTCTTCTATGGAGAAAATAATTGGAAATATGATATGTTTCTCCACCTTTGTTTAGCATATTGTATAAAATTAAGCTTTCACGAATATTGAAATCTCTTGTAACAGGCTTCGGGTTGTACCCCTATTTGAAACCGTGAAGGACTTGAGAGAAGCTGGTTCAGTCATAAAAAAGCTACTGTCAATTGATTGGTATCGTGATCATATCATTAGGAACCATAATGGGCACCAGGAGGTATGGAAATTCTGATTATTCTCTCACTATGATGCTCATGAACGATCTGACTTTAAGCAATATCAATGGACAGGTGATGGTTGGGTATTCTGACTCGGGCAAAGATGCAGGCCGCTTTACTGCTGCATGGGAACTTTATAAAGCTCAAGAAGATGTGGTAGCTGCATGCAATGAATACGGCATAAAGATTACTCTATTCCATGGGCGTGGAGGCAGCATCGGGCGTGGGGGTGGCCCTACGTATCTTGCCATTCAGTCCCAACCACCTGGTTCTGTTATGGTGAGATCCAGTTTTTTTATTGAATCTCCAGATTATTTTTGAACTTAATGTTCTATCCGGTATTGCTTTATTTAATTAAGATGTGCTCGCGAAATTTTTCACATTTGCTCTCTTTTTACTTCAATTCATTGGAAAAAGAATTTACAAATTGATCTAAATTGAGAAACAAGCACACAACAATGTCTATAAGAAGTGCTGGAAAGTTGCATATATGTTAGGGTAAGACTCGATAATGGGCATCTATTGTCGTTGAACATATGTAATCTGGAGTTAGATATATAAGAAGCAAACTGGACATGGACAAATCAAGCTCAGAGATCTCTTCTAACTAACATCATAAAATGTATAGTTCCATAGTATGTTTACGCAGTGCTTCTGGAGGATGTCGAGAATAATATTTACTTGTCTGAAAGAAAGTTAATAGACGCGTGATAAAATCTCCTCTTTCTGCCCATATTTACTTTCACTTTTCCAAATGCTTTCTCTCACTGAGTTAACCACGTTATTGATTTGCTCTTTCTACATATGAAATGAAGGAATCTTTCCTCTGTTGCAAATCTCAATATGCTAACTTTCAATTATCCATCAATTGTTTCACTCCAATTCAACTTTTACTTGTGGGGATTATAGATGCAGCAAAAAGACAATTTATTTGAGTACAAATTTGACCTTTTTTATTATCCGAGAAGCTTGCTGTGTGCTATCATCTTCAGCTACAATTTCATTACCTATTAACAAAATCCAATCTCAGAAATGCAACGATTGTTTCCATGAATTGGCAGGGTACTCTAAGATCAACCGAACAAGGAGAAATGGTGCAGGCCAAGTTTGGCTTACCACAAATGGCTGTTCGTCAGTTAGAGATCTACACAACAGCTGTCCTTCTTGCTACCTTACGACCACCACAACCACCTAAGGAAGAAAAATGGCGTAATCTCATGGATGAAATTTCTAAGATAAGTTGTACCACTTATCGAAACACTGTTTACGAAAACCCAGAATTCCTAGCTTACTTTCATGAAGCTACCCCTCAAGCTGAGCTCGGTGGTCTCAACATTGGAAGCCGTCCAACACGAAGAAAGACTTCACCTGGAATTGGTCACCTGAGGGCAATTCCATGGGTATTCGCTTGGACTCAAACAAGATTCGTTCTCCCTGCTTGGCTGGGTGTTGGTGCAGGCTTGAAAGGTGTGTGTGAAAATGGACACACTGAAGATATACGAGCAATGTACAAAGAGTGGCCATTCTTTCAGTCCACAATCGACCTAATTGAAATGGTTCTGGGGAAAGCAGATTTACCTATAGCCAAGCACTACGACGAGGTTTTGGTGTCCGAAAGCAGGAGAGAGCTCGGGGCAGAGCTCAGAAGGGAGCTTTTAACAGCAGATAAGTTTGTTCTGTTGATTACTGGACATGAGAAGCTGTCTGAAAACAACAAAAGCCTGAGAAAGCTGATTGAGAGTAGGCTTCCGTATCTGAATCCCATGAATATGTTGCAGGTGGAGATACTGAAAAGGTTAAGGAGAGACGATGATAACAACAAACTACGAGATGCCCTTCTTATAACAATTAATGGGATTGCTGCTGGGATGAGGAACACTGGTTAAATATCATTGGTTTACCTATAAGTACCTAAATGTACAACCTATCAATCAAAATATGTACCAGATCACTTGTCAAATTATTATCTTCCTGTTGTTTTGCATTTGGGCACCAGTACTGTCCTGGAAACAAGCAATGACACTTTGTTGTGAATTGTGGCTAGTTTTTTGCAGTGATGAACCACTTTGCATTTGCTGCCGTTTAATAGATTGCTATCTATTTCAATTAAATGCATGGTTGCTACTGTTTTAGTGGGATATTAACATTATTTGCATCGAAACAGACTCCAAATTGTCTATCGGAGCTACAGAATTAGACTTGTTTATAGGCATCATCAGGCTAGGAGCCAAAAAAAAAAAAAGGCAAGAAATGAGACGAAGAAAAAATGAAGTAATTTCGTGAGAGCAATCTCCCTTTAAAGCAATCCTGTTTTAAGTATTTATATTTGGGGACAACGCATGCAATATATCACAATTTAGTTTGAATGCTAGTATTTTTTAGACATATCTATTACTTTAGAAATTAGGACAATCTCTACAGGATAGAAATGATAAAAATTAGTCATGAATAAGACTAAATCTCAATTGACTTAATATTTTTGTATTACAAATATTATTATGTTTATAAAAAAAATAAAATTGATGTGATGGAAATGAGAGAATAACATTAAGTTTTGATGCCTTTTGTAACAGCCATTGCACATTGCACCCTAAATTTGAAACAGAAAATCAAAACAACGCTGCACTAAACGTTCAAAACACGTTTCTTTCTGTAAAGTAAATAAATAAAACGCTTCTTCTACTAAGAAACGGTCCAACAGTCTTGTGAGTCTGAGTTCCCAACTCTGTAATGGAAAAATGAAGCAATTTTTCGAGGAATTTTATAAGCATAAAGCATGCGCACAACGACTCGAAGAATGGAAAAATGAAGTTCTGGTGATTCTATCATACTAATTTGGTGATACATTTATCAATCATCATGATGTTATCGCTGAGACCTGTTATTACAAGAAGATTGTATGCAAGATCATTTTTAGCTTTGGCTGATTCCACAGAAATTTCCTTTCCGAATGACGAAAAGGTTCCAACGGAATCAAATCAACATGAAGAAATGCAAACCAAAATAGTGGAGCTCAACTCTCAGCTCAAGCACCTAATATTAACTGGCGACTTGAGAAATGCCCGCCAACTGTTTGATACAGTGCCTCACAGAGATGAAATCTCTTGGACTACTATGATTTCGGGCTATGTGAACGCCTCTGATTCCTCTGAAGCCTTGTATTTGTTTTCAAAGTTTTGGGTCACCCCGAACACCCGAATGGACCCCTTCATACTTAGTCTTGCCCTAAAGGCGTGTGGGCGAAATATGGATGTGAAACATGGAGAGGTTTTGCATAGTTATTCAGTAAAAACTGGCTTTGTGAACTCTGTTTTTGTTGGGAGCGCAATGGTTGATATGTACATGAAGAATAGCAGAGTCTTTGATGGTTGTAGCTTCTTTGATGAGATGCCATTAAGGAATGTAGTTTCTTGGACTGCCATCATTACAGGGCTTGTTCGAGCTGGTTATAACTCGCAGGGGTTGTCGTATTTTTCTAAAATGTGGAGGGAGGGTGTTGACTATGATTCTTATACATTTGCCATTGCGTTGAAGGCCTGCGCTGATCTGGAGGTATTAAAACATGGGAAGGAGATTCATGCTAGGACGATAAAGAGGGGAGTAGATGCAACCTCATATGTAGCTAACAGCCTTGCCACCATGTACAATAAGTGTGGGAAACTTGCATATGGCTTGCATCTGTTTGAAAACATGAGTAAACCGGACGTGGTGTCTTGGACATCTATAATAACTACGTACGTTCAGACAGGTCATGACCAACAGGGAATTGAAGCTTTTTTGCGGATGAGAGAGTGCGATATATGTCCTAATGAGTATACTTATGCAGCAGTCGTTTCAGCAATTGCAAATGTTGCAAGAATTGATTGGGGACAACAATTGCATACACATGTTATGCAACTAGGCCTTGTAGATTCATTATCTGTAGCCAATTCCCTCATAACAATGTATTCCAAATGTGGACAGATTAATCTAGCCGCAGCAGTTTTTCATGAAATGACTAGAAGAGATGTCATTTCTTGGAGTACCATTATTTCGTGTTATTCTCAAGAGGGTTGCGGAGAGGCAGCCTTCGAGCTTCTATCTTTAATGAGACAAGACGGGCCAAAGCCAACTGAATTCGCTCTTTCTAGTGTACTAAGTGTCTGTGGAAATATGGCGATTCTTGAGCAGGGCAGACAGGTTCATGCTTATGCATTGATTGCTGGTTTAGATCACAGAGCTATGACCAGAAGTTCTCTGATAAATATGTATTCAAAATGTGGGAGCATAAGAGATGCAGAAAAAACGTTTTCTCTCTCAGTGAATAACGATATTGTATCGTGGACAGCCATGATTAATGGATATGCTGAACATGGAAACAGCCAAGAAGCAATTGATTTATTCGAAAAACTTGCTCATTTCGGTTTGATTCCAGACCCCATTACATATATCGGTGTTCTTAGTGCTTGTAGCCATGTTGGACATCTTGATCTTGGGTTTCACTATTTTGATTCAATGACTAGAGATTATAGAATTAAGCCACGCAAAGAGCATTATGGTTGCATGGTTGATCTTCTATGTAGAGCTGGGCGACTACGTGAAGCTGAGAGTATGATAAGAAGTATGCCTTGTGCACGGGATGATGTTGTTTGGTCAAGTCTGTTAAGAGCGAGTAGAGAACAAGGTGATGTTGAACATGCCATGATTGCTGCAGAGCAGATTCTTCAACTGGATCCAGATTGTGCAGGGGCCCACGTCACGTTGGCTAATATTTATGCTTCGAGAGGGAAATGGAGGGAAGCAGCAGATGTGAGGAAATTGATGAAATCAAAAGGTGTTATTAAGGAACCTGGATGGTCTTGGGTAAAAATCAAGGATCGGGTTTCTTATTTCGTTTCTGGTGATAAGAATCATCCGTTGTGTGAAGAGATATACAACCTTTTGGATTTAATAACTTCAAAAGAAGAACTCACACTCCAGGAACTCGCTTCATTCATGTATGTTTCCTAAGTATAGATAGCAGATGATTGGAATAGAATGCTTTATAGTGTTTGACATTTTAAATTTTTTTTACTGATATTAATTAATGTATGCTCACCGATATATTTAAATTTTGAAATACCGATTTTTCCATTCTTTCTTGTATTTATATGAGTATATCAAAGTTATTATTGACCTAGTTCCCACTTTGCATGTGCAGAAACTCTATAAAATGTTAGAGTTTGACATGTATTCCAATTAAATGCATGGTTGATGAAGTACTATTTTAGTGGGAGATTAACATTCTTTGCATCAAATCATAAGTCCAAATTGTCATTTGTAAGCTATAGAATTCGGATTTCTGAAATATCTTAAGTTTTTATTCTTGATTTGTTTCTTATAAATCTGTTGCCATCGAACCATTCTAAGCATCCGATGCAGAATCTCAGCCATAACCTGGTTATTCCATTTTATTGGATGGCAGTTATCACAACTAGTAAAGATGCTATTCGATCCACATACTTGGGAAACTTAACATATAAATACATACTGAGGGGAGGTTGAGATCCTACATCAACAAGTTAGAAATTTAAGCCTTTCTCATAACTAAAGAAAATATGGCATCACACAAGCTTGAGAAACCTGTTGGGTCCCAATCAGCCGGCACAACCAAGAAAGAGCCCGCCAAAGCTCCCGTCTCCAAACAGGGCCCCTCCAAGGCTGAGCAGAAGCCTCGCGAGCCCAAAAAGAAGGTAACTTATTTTGTTCAATTCGTTCACATGCACAGTAACAACATATACATATGCATATTGCATAAAAGTAGTGAAAGTAAATTAGTAATCCAAGGGTTCTATTATTTCATTCGTCTCCAGGCATCAGCTACCAAGCCAAAAGCAAAGAAATGAGAAGAAGAAATATCAAGTAATTTTATGTGTGCAATCTCCCTTAAAAGCAGCCCTCATATGGCTGCTGTTTTAAGTTAAATGTTCATCCACACAGTTTGAGTGATTATGTAACCTTTCATCTTTGGATTGGCCTAATCAAATGATTATATATATAGTTTAGTTTACAATTGACTGCACTAAGGTTTTTCTCAGCTGATACACATTGTTCTGTTCAGAATGGAACAAAAAAAATCAACGAGTAAAATGTTACATAGTATTCAATGGCATATATTTCATAAGCCGAAAGAATAGGTTAGTTCACACAATATTTATATATGCACATTCAAGTCCCTCAGAAGGGGCAGATGCTCCGGGCCAATTTCAACATGAATTCAGGGACGAGTCGCTTTCTTTGAGGTGCTGAAGAATCCCTAGCCAGAGCTTCGGAATCTCCAGAATGAATCATGCCAATCAAATCTTCAAACATATCATCTCTACCACCTCGCATTGGATCCTGAATTTCGTGCAGATGATGAAATCCATGATAAACAAGCCTTAAAGAAGGGATATAATAAAACCCACAGGCATAACTAAGATACAACTTTAACAGATGCAGAAAGAAATATTGAATCTTTGATAGTTTGGTACCTGAAGGAACAGATCTGTGTGTGTCTTTCCTTCATACAGGATCGACTCAGCTTGAACTCCCAAGCTTCGAAGAGTCTCAGCAAAACTTCTACTGTATGAACAAATACAAATATTTCAGCTAAACTTTAATCTGATTTAATCCAGACAATGAACTAAATTATGTGATATAGCAATATTCATACCTGGAATCAGAGGGAATAGAATAATCTGCAGTTCCATGGAAAAGGATTACTGGAGGTAGCAAAGAAACTGCAGTCCTATTGTTTGGATCTTGCACCTTAACCTCAGGAGAATATTGCCTTAAAGATTCTTCCCCCTCCATTATGCTGTGATGGTGAGATAAACCATTTTTAGGAGATTGCACGGATAGGCAACGAACATGCAACAAACCGGCAAGTTTCATACCTTAAGAAAATAGAGCGGTATAAACCTCTTTGGTGAAAGTGATCTACCAGATTGAACAAATTGTACCTGTTAATGTTTAAATAACATATTTCAAATAGCAAGGTTAAAAGGCAGCAACAAACTTCAATTCTAAGATACATTGAAGCACATATATCATTTTTCATGTCTACATTTAACTCTCAAATAAGTTCATTGAAAGCTATAAGCACAAATACATGAATGATATGAAATTTCAAGCAACTGCAACAGTTTTAATAGCCCACCCTCCAGATAAACCAAAATAAGCTTTGATTTGAGACACGCTCCAAGAAGTCTTTTCTCCACTAGCCTCTTTGATTGCCTGCTCTACTAGAGCACAGGCAGCAATATGCGCACCAGCTGATTGTCCCATAAGATATACCCTATTGAATTAACAAAACAAGGAAATAAATTCTTATTAGATAGGAAACTCATAGTATTACAAAATAGTGCAATGTGTATATGTATTTGTACACATATACCTGTTTGGGTCCCCTCCATATTCAGCAATATTATTGCACACAAATGAGATGCCTTGAGAAGCGTCTTTGATCATCTCACCAATAGTTGCCTGAGGAAAGTTCCTGAAAGGAGACTATCAATCATATTGAATTTTTTTGATTTGCAGTCATGATGTGTACAATTGATTGCATCTCCATAAACCTTCAGTAAAAAAGAACCACAAGAGCTGATTCCCCAATAGTACAAAAAGTTTCTGAATCATTTCAGTTTCAGCATTTTTCACATCAGTTCAAATTTTCTGGAAAGAGTTTGTGAACTCCAACAAGTTAAGAAAGATTATTTCATCTCTAGTTTGTAAAAGAAGGATAAGACTTCTTAGGTAAATCCCTCCAGAAGGTTGTTTATAATAATGTGAAAGCAACTTTGTATGGTACAGTATCAGAAACAAATAACAAGTTTCCACAACAGTGTATCTACCTGAAGGGATCCATTAAATAGAGCCGTAACAAGTTGATGTTACCTGTAATCTATGCAAGCTACTATAACATCTCTTTCTGATAATTGTTGTCCTAAAAGAGAACCCCATGCTTTATACCTGTATCAGCAAAAGTGCTGGTCAGATTTTGTAAGGAGGAGTTTATGGATATGCTTAGTTGACGAGAAAATCCTGCATACAAGGTTATATAAGACATATTCATGAAAACAAGATGAAAAATATTCCTTAGAACCATCTAAAAAAGTGAGACAATTTTTCAAAAGCATTACATGTTATCAAGTACTATGATGTCAAAAGGAAGCAGGAGTAAAATCATACCCAATAACCCAGGCTCCACCTGTTATAAATGCAACAACTGGCTTTGGTCCCTCAATATTTTTAGGTAAATACAAATCAAGCCTGTGCCAGAAATTCTTGGTCATGTAAAAAAGCAATGAAAAAATAAAAAAAGGAAACTAAGAATGACCTTAAACAATAAATTTATATACTCTCATTGATTGAAGTTGAATGGAGTAAAATATAATGAAACCTCACCTATTCCTCGGAAGGTCTCCATAAACTATACCTCTACGTACATTTTTGGAGAAGAAGTAATAATATCCAACTGCAATAGAGTAATGAAACTGGCAAGTTTAACCAATAGATTATAGTTGCAGAGTGAAGAATAAAGAATGATGAGGTCAGATACTACACATACGATAAGCATCAATGTAAACAGTCAATAAAGCATGTCCAAACCTTGAAGAAAACCGGGAAAAAGAAGGAAAGAATAACAGCCAAGGGCAAGAAATTTGGTGATAAATCTGAAGCCTGCCCTGAAAAAGATAAGAGCTTAGAAAGTCTTTAATTGAATTTAAGCAGTAGTTCTTGCTTGAAAGTAGCAGAGACAGTACACCATTTCATGGTTAATTTATAAAATACTAAGAAATTGGGTCACATACCTAAATTACCTCACTGAAAAACAGTATAAGAACAAAATACTTTTCCTCTGAAATATCTTTCTTGAATAATAATAATATATACTCCAACCTAATCCAGTTATTTCTTGAATTACATTATCTAATCTTCATTTTTAAGCTCTCCTAATTGTTAATAAGCATAACAATGGAAATACTATCAATCCTTGAACTCCAAAACCGATCAAATCAAGAAATCTTCTCTAATAATAACTGCAATTCACCAAAAATCCAATTAGGGTGTAGAAATTGAGAGAATTTTTACCCAATAAAGCGCAAAAACTTAAAGCCGAAGCGATTATTCAAATAAGTATCGGAGGCGGCTCCCTCAATGTCATGGCGGGAAGACTGGCGGCCGGAGGCGGAGAGGGTCAAAAGGGAGTTATCACTGGCGACGCGGCGGCGCGTCTTCTTCTGATAGGATTTGGAATTGAGGGAAATGGCCTCCGTGTAACTTAATGTTCTTTGAATAAAGGGCTTTGATTCGTATTTTTTGTCCTCCTCGGCAGATGGAGACATTAATAATCTTGCTAATGTTACGGTTTCGTCATCTTCTGGGTTGATGAGCATTGCAGTCCCGATCATCGGAAGAGATGAAGACGATGAGAGGGGGGTGGGATTAGATACAGGGAGTATGTGCGTCTTCATATCTTAGTTTGGAGATTATTAGGTTTACAGTTTGCAATTAATAATTCAAAGATTCTGGGAGAGAGAGAGAGAGAGAGAGAGAGAGATGAAGCATGAAGATTGAAGAGAGAGAAAGGGAGATGATTGAAGTGCAAATAAAGAAAGTTGAGTGGGCCAAATTTTGAACACTTTTGGATTGTCCTCTGTACAGATTGGTGCCACGTGTTGTGTTGCGATTAGCTGGTCTTGGTATATACAGTAGTGGCAAACTTGAAATTCATAACAACTTTGTTCGTGTTATCGCGTAAGTTCTCTTCACATCCAGAATTTTTTTTTTTTTTCTACAAAAATAGAAATTATGAAATCATTTGCGCCAACTCTTTTTTATTCAAAATTGAAAAACCTCTATTAATAGAGTACTATTTTTATACACTACTTACCTCATGTAATTTGATATATTTCTTAAACGTTAACGTTATTTTAAGGGTTAATTCTAAATAAATACATCAGTCTCATTACATTATCAATTTAATTTACGATTATTTCAAAAAAATTCAACTTTTCATAGTGTTGTAATTAAATACACTTTTTTTTTTCTCCAGTCAACAATTGTTGATGTGGCTTCTTATATACTTCAATTGTCCATTTTTATAATTTCTATTTGGGTTGGACATGAATTTTAAGGAAAATTGATTGTTTATGTAAAAAGTGAAAATTTGAGAGTAGAGATAATGTAGAAATAAAGTAATGAATGAAAGTAATATTTCCATTTTAGAAAATGTGAATTACTTCATAAAATTAGATAAACAAAAACGGAAAGTGAAAATTATAAAATTAGACAAGGGAGAATAACATTTAAGTCTAACCCACCTAATAAAATAGATTTTTTTAAAAAAAATTAGCCCTTCATATTACTCCTAAATTATTTGGATATGTTGGGTTTGGGTGGCCTATCCAATTTCCAACATGTTTGCATGCCTAATTTTTTACTACAAGTTTGACCGAGGGACACGCGCCTCCCTCTTATTTTCATTTACTGTATATATGCACCACCCCTCACCAGGCACCATTCTCCTCAATCCTCATATTCTCTTTTCCTCATTCTCACTTATAAATAAGAAAACGCAAAACTTCCTACTTCTCACTTCATTGTTCATATATCAGGAAAAAAAAATCTCATCATGAGCCGTTCTCTTCCATTGTTGAGTCTCCATCACTTTCATTGTATTTTTAGGCATATTCTTATATCTTCTACTCCCTCCGTCCAATTTTATTATGCTCACTTCTCATGATACGAATTTTAATGAATATTGATTTTATTCATAAAGTAGATAAGTTGGAGGGTATGATAGGATATTGTGGGGTCTATTTATAAATAAATGATTGTTATGAATAAAGTGAATGACAAAGTGGGTAAATAAGTGATGGTAGAAGAGTGAAGATAAAGTAGTATGAATAGTATTGTTTCCAAAAAGGGTATGGGCATAATAAAATTGGACGGAGAGAGTATAAAATTTAATTTGTATGATAATTTAATTCATGTAGAATATAATTTATATTATAATATATAAGAATAATAATTTCATCTCAATTTTAATTTATGCTTTTGTGTTGTGTTTTTTTTTTTTTTTTTTGTGTGGGTTAATTTATGTTTTGGGCTTGTATTAATTTATGTTTTGATTTTGCTAATGTGTTCTTAAACTCTAATCTGAAATTTTAATTTATGTTAAATTTTGCTAATAGTTCAAATTTTAATTTATGCTAATGATTTTGTTAATAGATTAGACTCTATATTTACTTTAAAATTTAAAAAAAAAAAAAAAAAAAACTAGTTACTTAACAAATTTATGATTTTTGCATGAGCTAGAAATTGTGTAAACTATATTAATTAGTTACTTAAAATTCGTATTAACTTTACTTAAAATTAAATTAGAAAAATTAGTTATTTAGAAAAAAATGTGTAAATTATATTTATTAGTTATTTTTAAAAATTACTTAAAATTCATATGAGCTATAAATTTTAAAAAATTAGTTACTTAAAATTTGTATGAGCAATAATTTATAAAAAAGTAATTACTAAAAAATTTAAGGATTAAAATGGATTAAGCACCCCTATCTATAATTTAGGTTTTTTTTTTTTAAATCACTTTTTACGTCTAATGGGATTTCATATGCTAATAAAAAAATTACTCCATAAACACCCCAATTTAATAAAAAAAATTCGTATGAGGAAGATTATTATACATATGTACTCCGTAGTAACTAATTTTATACATATGCATTAACTATTACATATGCAAAGGGGATTGAATTAAGTACAGTATATTTTTATTTTTCATGATATTGTCTCATTTTTTGTGTAATTGTTTTTTGTGACGAAAATAGTGTTATTTTCCCCTCGTGAAAAAAGAACTTAAACTCAATTTGATGATTTAATTTCTTCCAACCAGTTCACGAGTGTTAAAAAAAAATTAAAAGAGAGGCCCCAATTTTTTTTTTTTTCTTGAAACTCAAATTATGTGACATAAGGTAAAAAAAAAACGTGAATAGGCCATATTGATAGATCTATTTATCAATTCTACCAAATTTATGTACTTTTGTAAGTAATAATTTTTTTATTTAATTAACTAATTTAGTGCTTGATATTTCTAATTAAATCAAATGATAACACAATGCATAAAGGGTAAAGAAATCAAACGATTGCACAATGCATAGAGTTCAAAGAAATCAAACGATAACACAATGCATAGAGTATAAGAAAACGATAATACAAGAAAGAAGGCTTTAATTCATCTTCGTTGAAAAGAAGACCACCCCTGATTTGAAGTTTCAGTTGCATCTTGTGCTTGATATTACTGCCTCAAACGAGTTTGTGCCCAATCCATCTCATTAGGGATTCTAGAGATGACATTTCGACCGCAGCGTGTGATCTTACAGTGCTTTCATGCGTCGATACATGGCTTATACGCCCAAAATACATACATCAATGTGTAGAAGCCACTCGTTGGTTCATTTTTCAAATGACGTCATTCTACAACTGATCCCGAATTGTATTTTTGCAAAGTAGTCATAAACTTTTTTTGGCAAATATTGACACAAGCTCTCTCAGGTGACGTACGCATTCTCCAATGCACGTGTTAGCGTGTGCCATGCCATATGGTACAAAATGTGATAGTCAATTTTTTTCACCATTACTTGAACAAACATCCAGTGTGAATGATGGTTTTACCTTCACCATAGGCTCTAACATTTATGCATTCTGATTCTTACACAAATTTGTGTTCCTCGTGTTGATAGATTTTATAAGACAAGTGTGATGCGGTCACAACTGAGTGATTTCCATCGTGCGGTCCTTTTTGAACAAATTGCCCGCAAAAATCAGTTGCATTGTTGTTCTGAAGAACCCGATTCAATTATCCTCATGTTGTGCTTGCATACAATCTTTCAAATGGTTGGAGAACTCTTTTTGACTTTATACTCACACCTAACATGCTTTATTGAATAGTTCATCACAGTTGTCTGCAACTTGTTTTTTTTCGATAAGATCGATCATTTCTTCAAAACTCCTTGTTCATCATCATATGTAAAATCACTGCATGATTGATCACCAAATGAATCAATATACACATAATCGAATGACGAGTCAAAAAAAGGTACATTCGAGAAACTAGAATGTCGTGCTGCAACTTGCGGTCCATGTTCGGCCATTACATGAACTAGATCCTCATCTGAATCAATTTGCTCATCATTATTATTTTTGTCAGTTAATTATCCACTCGATTAGACGTCTCTAATCCAAATAGATAATCAGACCCTCAAACAATCCAACAAAGAATAGCAATTCACAAATATAATCAACGAGAACAGAAAACAGAGCACACAACGATTTAAGTGATTCGATTTACATCCACTGGACACACGACTTCAATCTTGATTGATAAAAGAGATATTTACACACTCAACACTCGGAAAGGAATTTCTATTCACTTCACTCCTGAACTCATAACTCAAGACTAATGCTCGTAAGCGTCAAACTTTTACAATTACAAGCTATGGGGTATTTATAGGTATCAAGGTTGATTGCAGCGTGTGTTGATTGCGTTATCCTTGCCAGGCTGGAGTTTATTGTAACCGCCTAACAAACTCATGTGTTCAGCATTGCCCAATCTGAATTGACATCATTGCCCTTCACTTGTTCTCGTAAACAGATGACACAATCAAAAGATTGCCAGAAGACCCCCCCTCTTTTGTTTGACTCTTTTGATATCTCACGCTTAGCCAAAAGATTAACTCTGCAAACAAACATCTACTCAACTGGTAAGAACTCTTCTGATCTTAACAACTTAGCTGATTCCAAGCAGCACCTTCTCTTCTAACTGAAAACCTCCAACTCATCTGATCAGGCCTAAGTTAGCTTGCCTGACTCCACCAACTGATACACCCAACAGCTGAGTCAATCAGCAGACTCGTACTCTGTTGATCTCACCAGACGAGTAGAACTCATCTAATTTGAGATTATGAGATAAACCTCACAGTTTTGTTTTGGTTCCGACTCTGACTTAGTTAGATCATGGCCCCCTAAATTGTCACAAGGTTGCACAACATCATCGTCACAGTCAGATGGAATATATATAAGTAGCATCCCTTGAAAAACGTTTATTAGTGAACTGAGACATTTCAGATTCACCGACAATGTAAGACATGTACGAATGATACACATTTTGCATTTGATCATGAGGTGATTGTGAAGGACACATCATTTTGTCCTTAATAAATAACTCAATTGTTCCAAAATCAGTATTCGGATAAAAATAGAAACGAAGGTTGTGATTGCACGTGATAGGGAAAATTTGAGACATGTTATTATATGTGTAGTTTGTAGATACTTTCAAGAAATATTGATTAAAGTCAAAATCAGTTACCTCAGACCATAAACGTAGAAGATCATTGTAATCAATCCAATGATCAACCCACTGTAATTCAATATATACATCAGCACATCGAACTATTTTTAAAATATCACTTGAATTTGCCATGATTACTGCCTTTCAACATAAAATGAATAAATTTATAATTTTCTAAATTTATTAAATTGAGACAAGTGTCGAAAGAACTAACTTTCTCATCTGATTACTCACTCAACTGATTCATTCACTCACTAACTTTTACCTGATATGCAATATTTATGAAGTGTTTGCAATTATGAGAGAGAAAATCAAATTATTGAGTAGAAGAATTTAGAATAGTAGTTGATAAGAGGTATATGCCCTGAGTGAATCCTAAATACCCAAAGATTTAGGCATGCATGGTAAAGATGCTCAAATCCATTTTAAATTTAGATGAGTTTTTTTCTGCCAATGAAGTGGGATATTCGATCTCAATCGATATGAACATTTACGATTAATAATTATTTCAAAAACGAACATTTGATTGCATTTATATACTGTATGTGGACTCAATCCAGAATCAAATGCTCTTAAGAATTATACTACATATTTGCTCAAAAAAGAATTATACTACATATTACATTTGAAGCTTAATGAATACACTACGTGCATTATAATTATTATTCATGATCAAAAGAGCATATATATATGACTTTGATGTATAGGATATATAACAATTTCAAATAAAAATTGATGTATAACATTTATTTCCGTACACTTGTGCATATAAGAAAATGTATCGGAGTAATAGTTTTGTGCAACTTATGTAATTTTGAACTAATTTTGATCCACAAATTTTTAAAACCATTAGTTTTTTTGCGAAAATAATCTATATGCTGAAAAATACTAATCTCTTTTATTTGCACGTGTGCAACGACACACAAATTAAGAAGGATGAATTTAGTGAGGTGTAGGGTTAACTAAATGATGGATATATAATGTGAATAATTTAGTGAGGTGTAAAGAGAATTTAGTGATGTGTGAGGATTTTTTTGAACAAATTTTAACGACACCCGAACCTCTGGTTTAACTTGTGAACTTATGATTTTATGTTTTTTCTTATATATATATATATATATATATATATATGTTGTGAGAATGTTAATTTTGTGTGTTATTTGACTTATTTCCATACTAGGAGTGTGTAAATAATATTGAGACAGATCAAAAAAGTGCAAATAATCGCGAGGCGGAGGAAGTAATATTAATAAGCATACAAAGTAATATATTTATTTATATGAATTAATATTTTTCATTACTTTTTTTTTTGGATTATGTGACCATGCATTAAAATGAATTAAAATTGGATTAAAATTACACAATTTGAAGTACCATTTTTTATTTGAATCATAGTACAAACGAATCTTCATCTACTTGTTTAATTAATTTATGCAATCATATTAAATTAATGGTCTCGATTAATTGTGTCACATGCTAAAAATAAGTAATTAATTAAATATTAAGGGTTACGAAATAAAAATGAAACACTATTTAATTAACCTTTAGGAACCATCCTATTGGAATCCTTAACTGTTTTTTTGTCAAAACTTTGAATAAAATAATTGAAAGAAGATAAAATGAATCTAGGAGAAGAATTTTCTTTAATTTTTCAACAACTCAGGAATTATCCTGGTTTATACCTTGTAAATGGGCAATACTTTGTCTTAGAAAGCCTAATACCTTTGTTTTGTTCACAATCAAATGAAATGTGGCACACTTCTCCAATTGCCATTTCTTGACTGGCAGGAGATTATATTCTTCATTCCTTAATTATTTTCCAACTTGAACACGACCTTCAAATCAAGAATAATCATTCATAAATACTTTAATTTAAAATATACCATTACTAGAAATTTGTATACTAGCTATTGTATTAAAAAAAAAAAAAAAAAGTGTCATTAGATAAATAACAGGTTAACGAATTTTTTCGGTTATCTGTTAATTTTATTGTGCTTAACGGGTCGACACGAACACAATATAAAATTTCAGTGTCGTTATCAAATCGACATGATAATGACACGAAGACGATAAGATCAAACACTGACCCTTAATTTTCGTGTCGAATTCGTGTCGTGTCGAAAATTTCCACCATTACGTGTCACACTGTTTGATTCATCTGTGTTATTTTTTGCATTACATAATATATTTTATTCTTTGAATTTTTAATATGTGTCGCCATGATATGTACAATCAATTTGACATGTAATGACAAAAATTACACTTTATTTGTTCGGTAATAATTTTCATATGTAGGTGACCACACATATTAAGAAAGTGTAATAATGAGTAAAATTTTGTAAACTATGTATAAAATAAAGGGTTAATTCAAAAAAAAAAAAAAATCATCTCCTTTTGTGTATTTATCAATTACATCATATCATTTTTTTTTCTTTGTAATTTGATACACCACCGTTTTATGTTTTGCAATTCAATGCATCTATATATTTTTTCGATCAATTTTAATTTAACTTGGTGCCGAAAACGGCGAACTCACCACATTGTCGACACATAGACTGTCAACTAATTTTTTTTTTAATGAAAGACACACGTAAAAAATATGTTTTTTATATAAATTGCACACCGAATTCATTAATATTTTCTTTAATTTCCGGCGAAAATTTTCATCTTTACGCTTTAATATTATAGGTATTAATTTGGTGTTTTCTATCTCAACGCTCTCTTATCCTCTACACAAAGGTAATATCTAAACAATTTTTTATATATAAAAAAAATCCAATCAAAATTTTTTGCAAAACAAAATAATTCTTATAATCATATTTATTTCTCTTTAATGCACATGTTTTGCTAAAAAAAAAATTCTAATCACACAAGTTGTGCATTAACCAAAATCATATTAATTCCCTAAGAGATGTTTGTTTTGGCCTTTTGGGATTATGTATTGGGATTTTGAGTAGGATGTGATGTAACTTTATGTCAAATCAAATTGTGTAAGAGTAGTTGGATGTGATGTAATAGTAGAATGTATATGTATTTTTAGGGGTGGATGTAGTTGGATGGGGAAATGCGGATGTGAAATCCCGAAGTAGAACAAGGACGTGGGACGTTACGTCCCACGTCCGGACGGGTGACTCCCGAAATTCTAGGTTATATTTGCTTTTTTTTTTCTAAAAAAAAACCTTATGTGATGCTGAAAAGAAAATTCTAATCGCGCACAACACGGCGAATTCGAAATTTTAGGCGCAACGTAGAATTAAAATTCACCGAAAAATATATATCGGTGCATCGAATTGTAAAACTTAAAAAGATGATGCATCGAATTGAAAGAAAAAAAAATAATATGTTGTAATTGATAAATACTCAAAAGGTCGTGATTATTTTTACAATTAACATAAAATAAATAAATAAGTTGACTTTCGTATATGCGTGGATAAAAACGTAATGACATTTTATGTAAACTTGTGAATATTGTAAGAATGTAGTTTATAAAATGTTTTTCATTTTAAGACCGTGAAAATTATTGTGGGACGTAAAAATGTGTAAAATTTAGTATTACATGACAGATGGAGTATTATTATAACTTACTTAAGCTAAAGAATTTTAACGACATAAAATTTCAAAATTGTTAGAAGTGATGGTATCTTGAAGTCAGCAACCGAAATGGTGCTTTAAAATTTCCACATTTTAAACATCATTGAGATGTTGCTATCCTTCCCAACAGGGACAAGAATAAACTTGCAACTATTCACAAATACTATGCTTAATTAATTTACACAATATATTGCAACTATCATCTATAATTATTAAAGTTTGAGCACTATTATCAAATAGAAGATCCTTTTTTTTTTTTTTTAATTATTACACAGCTTCTGGAAAAAACATTTCATGAAATCAAATTTGAATGATAAATTATAATTGAATGATCTTGATCACTTAGTCAATGAGCTCTGAATACAAAATAGAGAAATATAAAATGAACTTCAATGAAAATCCGATATTCCGTTTAGAGTTTCATATTGTGTTTCATTATCTTTTAATAAATTAAATGACACGTGACATTAATCGTGCATTAAAACAGTGAGTTGGTACAGAAATTTCATTAAAAGCATAAGAGAACTTTCCAAAAAACACAAAATCTGCTTTTACAAACATGGGACTAGCTAGACTAATAGTATTTTCTAAAACCTTTTCAAAGCTGTTGTTTAAGATATCAGCAATTCATACAACAACAGTTTGGCTATTCTGCAGTGAACCAAACAATATGCTTCCAAGTGGAGTAAGCATAGGATAAAGATATGCAACAGAATGTGCTCTCAAGCATCACTAAACAAGATTCCTTTCCTTTCCATAAATAGCTCAGCTCCCCCGTCTTTCGAAACATCAGTTCTTGCATCAATACTGTAGGCAAGATGGTGAAATTCTCCAAGCAGTTTGAGGGGCAGTTAGTTCCTGAATGGAAAGAAGCCTTTGTAGATTATTGGCAGCTAAAAAAGGACATTAAGAAAATCCATGTTCTTGATCATAATCAGAATAATGATACCAAGAAACAAAAGGGTGCTTTCCAAAATGCCCTTGTCTCATCTTTAACAAAGTGTACTTTTCTTGGCACTAAGCCAAGAGAACCTAGGGTCATTCAAGTACTTTCACCTCCCTCCTTAATCCTCTCTCATTCTTCTCAACTTAACTCATTCTTTTTTCTCATGCAACCACTGTTGTAACTGTAATTTAGGTTCATCGAAAGCTCGCTGCCTCTGATAGTAAGGCGGACTTGTACGAGACAGAGCTGCTCGAGCAATTTGCTGATATTGATACTGATGCTGCAGTTGAGTTTTTTGCATGTTTGGATCTTCAGCTCAACAAAGTGAACCAATTTTACAGAACTAAAGAGAAGGAGTTTCTTGAGAGGGGCGATTCGTTGAAGAAACAAATGGCGATTCTTACTGAGCTGCAAACCGCGTTGAAGCAGCAGAAGGAAGAGGGCTCAATATCAGGCTCTATAACATGTGGTATGATCCAGATTATAACATATTTGGATGATCATGCTTTTGTTCTGATGCTGAAAATGCATGCTTTCTGTTTGTTAATAGATGAAGAGTCCATTAAGGATGCAACAGATCATGGATTGGACAACTTAACTGAAGATGTGTCAAGCTCAACGAGGACGAAGAACTTGAGAATTCACATTCCTGTTACGAATCCAACGCGCACTTTTTCAGCAATCACTTATCTGCTTTGGGATGATTTGGTGAATCAATCCTCCAAAAAAGGTGGTCCAGAGGGTAATAAGCTGCATATTAATAAGAAAAAGCTGCATCATGCAGGGAAGATGATTAGGGGTGCATTTGTTGAGCTCTACAAAGGATTAGGATACCTCAAAACTTACAGGTAACTTTTACAATTTATTTTCATCTAAAATAGGAGTATATTTATAGAAAAATGTGTTGATTATGTTTATTTGATTGCTTTCAGGAACTTGAACATGCTTGCTTTTGTAAAGATTTTGAAGAAATTCGACAAAGTACGTAGTACTAATTTCGATTTTGATTATGTTTATCAGATGGATGACAAATATTTATGTGCTGTATCAATTAGGTGACTAACAAACAAGTTCTTCCTGTTTACTTAAAAGTGGTTGAGAGTTCATACTTCAGCAGCTCAGATAAGGTAACTCAACTAATTAAGCCCAAAAGTTTCGACTTTTGATCAAGATTCTTGCTATATGTTTTAGGCATTCTGAAGTACTTATTCTCTGATATGCTTGTCTTTCACTTCTGTAACAGACTGTGAAATTAGGAGATGAGGTTGAGCAACTTTTTGTCAAGAATTTTGCTGAAGATGATAAGAGAAAGGCCATGAAGTACCTTAACCCCACTCACAGAGTAGAATCACATGCTCTCACTTTTTTCATTGGTGAGTGGAGTTTTCCTGCAATAAATAATTGTGTCAAAGTGAAGTCTATGTTGTTCAGGCTGTGAATCGAAACGTGCAGGACTATTCGCGGGCTGCTTTCTTGCGCTCTTCGTTGGATACGTAATCATGGCTCATATCACAGGAATGTATAGAATTAAGTCAAATTCAGTGTACATGGAAACAGTGTATCCTGTTCTTAGGCAAGTGCTTTATTAATTTATGCAACTAATCAGTATGATCATATTTTACTAATCATGAATCTACTGTTGTAATTTTTGCAGCATGTTTAGCCTACTGTTCCTACATGTCTTTGTATTCGGATGCAACATCTTCATGTGGCGAAAAACTCGTATAAATTACAGCTTCATCTTCGAATTGTCCCACACAAAGGAAATAAAGTACAGAGATGTGTTCTTGATCTGTGCATCATCAATGGCTTCTGTAGTTGGTGTCATGTTCCTTCATTTGTATCTTGTAGCAAAAGGCTATTCATATGATCAAGTTCAAGCCATCCCTGGCCTTCTTCTACTCGTAAATTCGTCGACTGAACAACTCTTTTTAATCATCAATACTTGTTACTCATATATCTACATTCAACTCTTAACTTGCAGGCCTTCATTATAGTCCTCATTTGCCCCTTCAACATAATCTACAAATCAAGCCGCTTTCGTCTCCTTTCCGCTCTTAGAAACATCGTCCTTTCGCCTCTCTATAAGGTCGCAATGCTCGACTTTTTTACCGCTGATCAGCTCTGCAGCCAGGTACATACATACATATGTTCATCAATCAATACTACCTAAAAAGTACAAATACTTTTCAGTGTTGAAACTAGTACTTTTCAACTAATACTATGAAGTTTTTGTGTTAAACTGCAGATACCAATGCTGAGAAACCTAGAGTACATAGCATGTTACTACATAACTGGGAGCTACAAAACTCAAGACTACAACTACTGCATGAGAAACACATACTATAGGGACTTAGCCTATGCAGTTTCCTTTCTACCATATTACTGGAGATCCATGCAGTGTGCTCGACGCTGGTTCGACGAAGGGGAAACGAGCCATTTGACCAACCTCGGAAAGTATGTGTCTGCAATGGTGGCTGCAGGGGCCAGAGTCGCCTACGAGAAGGAAAAGAGCGTCGGATGGCTCTGCTTGCTCATCGTCCTATCGACATTCGCAACTGTCTATCAACTTTACTGGGATTTTGTAAGGGATTGGGGCCTTCTCCAATTCAACTCCAAGAATCCATGGCTAAGAGACGAATTAATCCTTAGCCATAAGTTCATATACTACTTATCTTTGGTACTACATGCATACTACTCTCAATTCAACATATATTTAACAAGATTCTTGCAATCATAATGAATTTGTTACTTGATGATGCACAGGGTTTGAACCTTGTTCTCAGGCTAGCATGGTTACAAACTGTTTTTCACTACAATTTCGAAAAAGTAGACTACAGAGTGACAATGCTGTTTCTAGCAGCACTTGAGGTTGTTCGAAGAGGGCAGTGGAATTTTTACAGGTAATTTATTTACTATTAAATTAAAATGTTATATAATTTAAAAGGTAAAAAGGGTATATATATTGATGTGTGCAGGTTGGAGAATGAGCATCTAAATAATGTAGGAAAGTTTAGAGCCGTGAAAACAGTGCCACTTCCTTTTCATGAGGTGGATCAGCAACATTAATCTTCAGACCAATTTGCCAACAATCAAAGAATGCAAATATATTCCTCTCTTAGCTTCATCAAACCACAAAATATTGTGCCATTGTAACAAGTTGATAAACAACATTTCACTTTTTTTTTTTTTTTGTAATTGTTAATGACAATAATCTTTATACACACAAATACAATTCATTGTCCTCATTCACATACCCCACACATTCCCTTATGGCTTTAAATTCTTTAGTTTCTTTTTAAAATAAGAGCAAAATTAATTAATTTAAATTGAAAAGTTGATTGATACAATCTTGATATGTCAGTCAACTTTCTTTCGTGCACCCTTATATTACCTCGGGAGTCCGTCGAATTCTTACCTTTCTTCTTAGTATTCTTAGGATCGCCGTAAATAGCTTTTAGATTCACTTTTATATTTCTCTTTAGCATTCTTTGTGTGAGGTTTATCTCAAATCTGCTAAACTAGACGAGTGCGACTCGTCTGGTAAGGTCAGGTAGATTCTAGTCTACTACTGTACTCGTCTGTTGGGCGAATCAGATGAGGTACTTAGTTGATAGAAGTCTTCTGAAGGACTCAGCTGTTGGGCGTATCAGCTGGAGGAGTCAGACAAGTTAACTTAGACCACATCAGATGATGTGGAGGAGTCCAATCAGATGAGATGGGTGTTGCGAAGAAGTAGACGAGTTGGGAAGACCAGACAGGTTGGACCAGATCAGTCGAGTTCTGTGAGCAGAGTTAATTTTTGGCTAAGTGTTGAGTCGTCTTGTTTGCGAACACAAGTGAAGGGCAGGGAGGTCATTTCAGATTGAGTCACGCTGAAGGTGTGAGTTTGTTACATGGTTGTAACAGAATCCACGTGGCAATCTACACGCGTTCAGAGCACGCTGCAATCACCATTGGCAACCTATAAATACCCCATTGCTTGTAATTGTAATCTTTGACGCGTACGAGCATTCGTTTTGAGAGTTGAGAGTTCACGAGTGAAGTGAGGATAAATTCTATTTCCGAGTGATGAGTGTGTAAACATCTCTTGAACTAATCAAATTGAAGTCGTGTGTCCAGTGGATGTAGATCACGTTGATCGAACCACTTAAATCTTCTTGTGCTCTGTTTTTCGTTTTCGTTTATATTTGTGAATTGCCATGCTTTCGTTGGATTGAATTGTGGTCGATTATTTTGCTTGTGATTGGAGACGTCTAGTCGAAGTGGAATTATCATTGACAATCGTAACAATTGGCGCCGTCTGTGGGAATCGGAATCGAGAGGAATCGATTGTCAGCCATTAATCAACTGCCAGATCGAAGATGGAGAATTCGACCAAGTATAATATTGAGAAGTTCTCAGGCACGGGTGACTTTGGGCTGTGGAGAGTCAAGATGCAGGCTCTCCTAGAACAGCAAGGCTTGTTCGACGTGCTCGAAGAGTCTACAGCCCCAGCTGGTGAATCGGCAACAGCTGCTGCTGAAAGAAACAAGATGTTACGGAAAGCTCGAAGCACTATTCTACTTTGCCTTGGTGATAAGGTTCTGAGAGAGGTGACTAAAGAGAAATCCGCGAAAGAGGTCTGGGACAAGCTAGGTAAACTCTATATGGTTAAAACCTTAGCTAACCGTCTCTATTCGAAACAGAAGTTGTATGCCTTCAGAATGGTGGATGACAAACCCATTCCGGATCAGCTTGATGAGTTCAATAGATTTCTTGATGATCTAGAGAATTTAGATGTCAAGTTAGAGGAAGAGGATAAGGCTCTGATTCTATTGAGTGCTCTCCCTAAGTCCTTTGAAATCTTAAAGGATACCATCTTGTATGGTAGGAAGGAAAGTATTACATTGGAGGATGTAATGCTGGCTGTCAAGTCCAAGCTGCTGCACAACAAGACGTCTCAAGCAGACAAGGTCAGTAGCGGAGAAGGATTGGCAATCAGAGGTGGCCAGAAGCGATCTGGTGCCAAGAAGGGGTCTAGTCAACCCAAAGGAGCTGATAAGGGAAAATCAGTTGTGTCCACTCAAGGTGATGCAGTGTGCTACCATTGCAACAAACCTGGACACTATAAGAATGTTTGTCACAAATACAAGCAGTTCTTGAGGAAATCTGGTGCCAATACCTCTAATGACAAGAATCAAGCTAATCAGACTCAAGTTGAGAAGGAGCATGAAGGCTACGAGTCTGCTCAAGCGCTAACCATCACATCCTCTACAGAACAGCAAGCATGGATCCTTGATTCAGGGTGTTCTTTCCATATGACTCCAAGACGAGACTGGTTTCATGACTTCAAGCAACAGAAGGGCGGTTCTGTTCTGCTTGGGAATGATCACACTTGCAAAGTTGTTGGAGAAGGTAGTGTTCACCTGAAGATGTTCGATGGGGTAGTAAGAATACTCAAGAGTGTTAGGTACGTACCTGAACTCAAGAGGAATTTGATCTCACTTGGGATGCTGGATTCTATGGGCTATAAATTCCAGTCGGCTGATGGAGAGCTCAGTGTGTCAAAAGGGGAGCTGACTGTCCTGAAAGGTGAGAGAAGGAGTGATCTCTACTTTCTTAAGGGAGAAACAATAGCTGGTAGATCAGTTGTAGCGAAGGTGCAAGACAACTCGATGTTGTGGCACAGACGACTAGCTCATATAGGCGAGAAAGGCCTAGTAGAGTTGTCGAAGCAAGGTTTGCTTGGCAAGGACAAGATCACTAAACTTGATTTGTGTGAGTCTTGCATTCTTGGTAAATCCAAGAGATTAAAGTTTGGTAAGGGTGTTCACTCTACCAATGGGATCATGGACTATGTCCATTCTGATCTATGGGGGCCAGCGAGGAATCGGACGAGGTCTGGTGGTAAATACTTCTTGTCTATCATAGACGACTACTCAAGAAAGGTGTGGGTGTCTATTCTGAAGTCGAAGTCAGAAGCATTTGAGAAATTCAAGGAATGGCTCATTGAATGTGAAAATGTCACAGGCAAGACTCTCAAACATTTGAGAACTAATAATGGTCTGGAGTACCTATCAGACGAGTTCAATGCGTTCTGCAAATCGAAAGGAATAGTAAGGCATAGGACTGTGCCAGGGACCCCTCAGCAAAACGGAGTAGCTGAGAGGATGAACCAGACACTACTTGAGAGAGTCAGGTGTATGTTGAACAGTTCTTGTCTGTCGAAGGTGTTTTGGGGAGAGGCTGTCTCTACTGCATCCTATTTGATAAACAGAAGTCGTTCCTCGGCTGTGCAATACAAAACCCCAGAGGAGTTGTGGTCTGGACGTGCAGCCGATTACAATTATTTGAAGGTGTTTGGATGTGCAGCTTATGCTCATGTCAAGCAAGATAAGCTTGAGCCTCGAGCATTGCGATGCGTGTTTGTTGGGTATCCTTCAGGCGTGAAAGGATACAGGTTATGGTGCCTCGAAGCTGGGATGCAAAAGTGCATAATCAGTAGAGATGTTACGTTTGATGAGAGTCGGATGCCTCTATCAGAACAGACTAGTACGAGTACTAGTGCAGCTGATAACCAACCAGACGAGACACAAGTCGAGGTGGAGCAAGTTGACTCCACAAGACCAGTTGAAGAACATATTGATCCAGATGAGGAGGGCGATCCTCAAAGTGAGAATGATCTTCAATATTATCAGCTGGCACGGGACAGAACCAGACGAGAAGTCCACCCACCTCAGAAGTATGGACAAGCTGACATAGTCTTATTTGCATTATGTGCAGCTCTTGAGGTGGAGTCTCTGGAGCCGAAGTCTTATTCAGAAGCCATCAGCTACCACGATAAGGAGAAGTGGATAGTTGCGATGGAGGAGGAGCTGCTTTCTCTGAACAAGAACCAGTCATGGGAGATTGTTTGGAGGCCCAAGAACAAGAAGTTGGTTGGGTGCAAGTGGATTTATAAAAAGAAGGTGGAGGCTCAGAGGGGTGGCAAGCTTAGATACAAGGCGAGGCTTGTAGCTAAGGGATTTACGCAGAAAGAAGGTATCGATTTCAATGAAATCTTCTCACCTGTTGTGAAGCATTGTAGCATCAGAATCTTGTTAGCTATGGTTGCTCAATTCGAATTGGAGCTACATCAGATGGATGTGACCACAGCTTTCTTACATGGATCTATAGATGAGAGGATCTACATGAAGTTACCAGAAGGGTTGGACGTAGAAGAAGGGGAAGACAAGGTCTGTCTATTGAAGAAGTCGCTCTATGGCCTCAAACAAAGCCCTAGACAATGGTACTTGAGATTTGATGAGTACATTTGCTCAACTGGTTTTACAAGGAGCTTGTACGACAGCTGTGTCTATTTCAGACGGGTTGGGACTGGTGTTACCTATCTTCTGTTGTATGTTGATGACATGTTAATAGCAGGCGAGTCTATTGACAGTGTTAATCAAGTTAAGGAGATCCTCAAACAGGAGTTTGAGATGAAAGATCTTGGTGAAGCCAAAGTGATTCTTGGGATGGAGATCAGTAAACTAGACGGGTCTATTCTGCTGAGTCAACCTACTTATCTTCAGAAGGTGTTAGAGAGGTTCAGAATGCATAAGGCAAAGACTGTCTCTACTCCTATTGGCCAACATCATCGATTGTCCAATTAGATGAGTCCCAGGAACAGCCAAGAGCGAACTCAGATGAGCAAGATACCTTATGCCAGTGCTGTAGGGAGTTTGATGTATGCTATGGTGTGTTGTAGGCCAGACTTTACTCATGTTATGAGTGTGATCAGCAAATATATGAGTGATCCAGGCTTAAGCCATTATGAAACGGTTAAGTGGGTTATGAGATATGTTCTGGGATCAGCACAGACGGGTCTGAAATTTCAGAAGATGCCAAGTGAGGGGGATGCACTTGTGGGATATGTTGATGCAGATTACGCAGCCAATGTTGACACTCGGAAGTCCTTAACAGGATATGTGTTCACTCTATTTGGTACGGCAGTGTCGTGGAGGTCTATTCATCAATCCGTAGTTGCATTATCTACTACTGAAGCGGAGTACGTGGCCTTGACTGAAGCAGTTAAGGAAAGCATGTGGCTGAAAGGGATTCTTAAGGAATTTGGTTTATCTCAAAACAGTGTGACTGTTTTCTGTGATAATCAAAGCGCAATTCATCTCGCAAAGCATCAGGGGTATCATGAACGAACCAAACACATTGATGTGAAACTGTACTTTGTGAGAGACATTGTGGAGAAGGGGAGCGTCCAGGTGGTTAAGATAGCTACTGAGGAGAACCCTGCTGATGCATTTACTAAGGCGTTACCAAAGGAGAAGTTTGGTTTATGTCTTAGGTCAGTTGGTTTGCATTAGTGACCTCTGTGGAGAAGGCTACTAGTCTGGTGGCGGCAGATCAGTAGTAGAGTCTGTCCTTTGAGAAGGATAGATCGGAGTTGTTTAGTTCAAGGTGGAGATTTTGAGATAAAGGTGGAGAATTGTGAGGTTTATCTCAAATCTCCTAGACTAGACGAGTGCGACTCGTCTGGTAAGGTCAGGTAGATTCTAGTCCCATGATTATTTGCACACTTTCCTTAACGAGACGTTCGAACATTATTTGCACACCAAAAAAAAAAAAAACTCACATATTTTTTTACCAATAATTCCCCTTCTTTATTTTACTTGGGCGCACAACTTAACTCAATTTATAACTTTAGTCAAATATTCATCCACTTTAGTCAACGAATTACCAATAATACCCCTCCTTTATTTTACTGTACACATCACTATATTCCATTTTCTTAAACTCCGTGATGGTCAAACCATGCAAAAAATGTTGGGACGGAGGGAGCAATAATCTTGAAGCTGTTTTGTAGGGTTTGAAAACACACCCTTATGGAGTATTACCTATGTAGTCTATCGAACTTTATCTTATGTTTACACGAATGATACTCTCTCCATCCCAAGTAATATTTCATAGGAGGGAAGGTACACCAATTAAGAATGTTTGGTGATAAGTGAGATTTTAAGGGGTAATTTAGTAATTCTTTATGTATAAAATAACGAAATGAGGTGAATTGTATGTATATGTACATGACTCCAAAAGTAATGACATTTTTTTGTAACTGAATTGTTAAGTTAAAATTGGCATAGTTGATCCATCATTATTCAAATATGACAATAAAAGGTAGATCAAATAAAAGAAAAGAAATCTAGGACCATAAGCTCACAAGTCGAGCCAGAGGCCGGAGCGCCATTAAAACATTGCCTGGGAAAACCCTCCTTAGGGATAAAACTCAGATCAAGGAAAAAGGTACACTCCTCTACAAGTCAATGTCTATAGAAGACAGAATATAGATCATTATGCAGAAATGACAGTAAAAAGTCTGGGGGGAAGCCTCTCCAGACACAATCAAGGCCAGTCTTTGCCACAACATCCGCCGCTTGGTTGGCCTCTCTAAAGACATGTGAGTATCTAATGTGCATGTCATGTGTAAGAGGGTGGACTTGGCTCCAAAGGCCTTGCAGACGCCAAGGAATAGAGGGGTTGGTGCTCATAAGAGTGTCAATCGTGAGAGTCGAGTCCGACTCAATCCAAAGGAAGTGCCATCCCTGATCATGAGCATACTTGATGGCCATAAGAGCAGCTGCCAGCTCAGCCTCAATAGGGAGGCCCCAACCTACCTTTGAGGCAACCGCGGCCACAAAGAATCCCCTGAAAGTCCTGAAAACCGCCCCTACATGAAGGTTACCCGGGGAAGAAGTAGCACTGCCGTCCGTGTTAACCTTGTACCAACCCGGATCAAGCGGGAGCCAAACCACAGACGAGCCGTGTCTCGTCGGTCTATGTTTGCTCGAAACCCCAAGGGCCCGAGCAATCAGTAGATCTCGAACTGTACCGTCTGAATAACCCCTACAAATGGTGTTGGCCTCCTTGATACCTGAAATGATTTGTGCCATGCATCTCCTAACAGAGGGCGAAATCCCATCGAAAATCACTCTATTCTGCATAGTCCAGACGACCCAAATAGCAGTGACAAAGCCCGTCCTCCACAACTCCAAAGACTGCTGGCCCAGCTGAACTTTAGTGGCATGAAGGAAGATGTCTAGGAAACTGATCCCAGTGTGAATCGTGACCCCAAACAAGTGGGTCAGTCTGCTCAGAATATCCAATGTGAACGGGCATTGGGCCAGTAGATGATCAAGAGATTCTGAGTCTCTGCGACACAACACACAAATCGACGGACCCTGGAACCCAAAAGAAGAGAGCCAGTCCGACGTGGGCAGCTTGCCCCAAACCGCTCTCCAAATCGCAGTGGAGCGACACATGGGTATGAAGGTGCCCCAAATCCATGAAGCCCAGCTAGACCTGAGCAAGGGTGTCCTAAGCAAATCATATGTCATACTAGAAGAGAGTTCTCCATGAATACTCGGTGTGTAGCTAAGTTTTCATATTTAAGAATCTATTCCAAAGATTGAAATCATAATTAAACCTTCGCGCACACATTGTCTAAAAGAGGGGAATAGTTGTGAAGAAAAGTAGAGAATGATTGTTTTTTTTAAATTGACAAAACTTATACTCCCTCCGTTCAATTTCATTATTTTAACTTTTCTTTTTTAGTTGTCTAATTTTATTATGCCCATACCCTTTTTGAAAACAATACTATTCATACTACTTTATCTCCACCCTCCTACTATCACTTATTTACCCACTTTGTCATTCACTTTATTCATAAACAATCATTTATTACCCTCAACTTATCTACTTAATAAATAAATTAATCAATATTTATTAAAATTTGTGTCTAAAGAAGTGGGCATAACAAAATTGGACGGAGTGAGTATTATATATTTTCATATTAAGTTTCAACTCAATCATATTAGGAAAAAAAAATCTGAAATACCAAAGTAGCAAATATCTCATGAGACCTTCTCACTCTCACAAATAAAAACGCAAAATAATGTGTATATATATGCAATGCAGCCTGCAATTTGATTTTACATTGCACCAAGTGCACATTATTTAATATTTATTTATAACAATGATTAAGTTGTTACATATATAGGGTCAAAGAGTCAACAAGTAGTATGTTGACCGATCAAGTATTCAACGAAAAATAGTCAAAGTCCTCATCCTAGCCATCAAAATCAAGAAAGAGTCGGTCAATATATCGAGAGCTGATAAAATGACTAGCGAGAAGATATGAAGATTTTATATCGGCGAGCAATATGAGTGATCGCCTAGGCATTGGCGAGCAAGGATAATTTATCATGACAAAGTTTAAAGTAATGGAAGGACGTGGAATAAGATGAATGTATCCTCGGACACACCATTTACCAATATCACATCAATAGTGGCCCATACCATTTATTAAGATAACATTAATGGAAGATAAAGTAAATTGGTCAGCATTGAAACTAGTCGGACCCTGGTAGAGGGTAATGAATAAAGTCATGGTTTTGAAGGAGATGCAAGAGAGATTAGCCAAACTTAAGGAAGAGGAAGAGAGGAAACAACGGGAAGAAGATAAACCCAAGTTGCTCGCCTTATGGTTATGGCAAGATAAACAACGACCAGAAGTAAGAGAAGCGAACAAAATGGCGAACAACGAACCTTGATGTCTTGAATATAAAAAGTTAACTAGTCAAAGGCGGTGTAACCACTACAAAAAAACTGTAAAATACCGACGAATTTCAATCCGTCGGAATTACCGACAGATTACCGACGGAATAACAAAGTCAACCGATTACCGACGGATATTCCGTCGGCAATCACAAAATTAAAAAAAAAATGTTTAAAAATTAAATTATTAATTAAAGAAGAAAATTTGTTAGCTAGGAAATTATGATTGATTCAAATAGAAAAATTGTTGATTAAATTAAAAATATGTCGATTAAGTTAACTAGAAAATTGTTGATTAAGTTAACTAGAAAATTATTGATTAAATTATAAAATTTTATATTAAATTAGAAAATTATTGATTAAATTAGGAAATTTTATATTAAATTAGAAAATTATTGATTAAATTAGAAAATTTTATTTATATTGTTGGGACATAATTTCTTAAGTTTTTATATCCATTTATATAGTTTATATGATAATTAAGTCTTTTGTTATGTGAATTAACAAATAAAAAAATTATTAATATAAGGTGTCTGCTTACAAATTTATTTTGTTTACTCATGATTACGAAATACTTTTATAAAGTTCTACATTTTTTTTTTCATAGTAATTTCTAAACCTCAATTGTCATATTAATTCGACCGTCAATAATCATATCATCAATTGTTATTTTTCTCTTATTGACTATGGTGATTGATTTTTTTATTATGAATGCTTCAGTAATGGTGTAGTTGAATGTGAAACAAATATTGGAGGTAACTAAATAAAAGTATTGAAAAGAAAAATTGTACATAATAATTATTTTTAATTCCCACGTAATACGCGGGTCGTGCACTAGTATACAATAGTTATAAGTCACAAATTTAGTACTCCATTAATATAAGTAAAAGAATGTTCAATTATTAAATGGATTTGTTTAAAAAAAAGAAGTAAAACATGTATACATGATATGAATTTTTTAGAATTTTAATCAAAACACAAAAAATAAATAAATTAGATTTACAATATATAAATTTAAAAAAATTAATTTACAATAGTTATAAATCACAAATTTAGTGATTAATATAAGTAAAAGAATGTTCAATTATTAAATGGATTTTTTTTTTTTTTTTTAAAGAGTAAAACGTGTATAAATGATATGAACTTTTCAGAATTTTAATCTAAACACAAAAAATAAATAAATTAGATTTACAATATATAAATTAAAAAATTAAACTTACAATAGTTATAAATTACAAATTTAGTGATTAATACAAGTAAAAGAATGTTCAATTATTAAATAGATTTGTTTTAAAAAAGAGTAAAACATGTATATGAACTTCTTAGAATTTTAATCAAAACATAAAAAATAAATAAATTAAATTTACAATATATAAATTAAAAAAATTAAATTTACAATAGTTATAAATCACAAATTTAGTAATATTAATATAGAAGAAATTAATTTTGTGATTTAAAAAAAAAAAAAAAAAAAGGGTCGAAAATGAGTACATATACAATTAATATTACAATTTTAAATAAAAAACAGACTTGTCTGAGTGGTAGGCGCCTTTCACTAGGCGCTCACACACCCGGGTTCGAGTCTCACGAAGGCCGAAATGTTTAGCCTATTATTATCGTGCCCTCGCGGGCCTTGCAAGATTGGGGCGGGCTGGGCCAACCTTTGGCTTGGCCCCTGCGTACAATTTTTTTTTTTTTTTGAATTTAAAATTACCGACGGAAAATTAAAAAAAAAAAATCTGTTGATAAATCCGTCGATAATTAAAAGAAAATTTTCGTCGGTAAAAGTTACCGACGGAATTTTTCCGTCGGTATTTCCGTCGAAAAACACTGTTTTCGACCGAATTTCCATCTCTATTTCCGTCGGTAAAACACCTTTTTTTTGTAGTGAACTCAAGATGATCGACGACGAGCACCGTCATTAAGGGAACAAATTATAAGTCAGTTTCAGAGGCATTTGATGCAAAGTAGTAGCATTAAATGCATGTAATGATCAATTGTAAGCAACTGGTGTATAATATTAAGCAGCTGATGGATATTAATTTCTAAGGATTAATGTTGAGTTGTCAACAATTAACGCATGTAAATCTAAGTATAAAAGTCAATTGAAGGCGGTTATAAAGACCCAATCCATATTTCCTACAAATAATTACACATACAATCTTGATCATCTTGTAAACCCGTATAAACCTCATCGATATAAATTATTATGTTTGTAATCTCTTGATTAATCCACTCCAACAAAAATCATTACAACATAAGTATTATTATTAGAGGGGTCTCGTGTGTACTGATACGCGGTGCATTTCGATACATGAGATCTATTAAAAAAATGGATCGATAATAAAATGTATATACCAAAAAAATTGTAAAACATACCACGATAGTTTAAAATTCGATTTCATTTAAAAAAACTGAACCGTGATAGTAGAACATATGACTACGAGTACTACATTATTAAAAATACTAGTATTTCACCCGTGCGATGCACGGTTTATAATATTTATTATATTGTTAAAAATAATTAGTGATGTGTGATAATATTTACATTTAGAACTTTTGATTAAATATTTTGGCTGAAAGTCTTAAAATTATGCATATATATGGTACCACACATGATATGAAACTCCACCTTAATATTTGAGTTAGATTTCACTTTAAAATATTATTGGGCAAGTGTTCCATAAATTCATTAACCCATTAACATAGTAATTATGCCGGGTTGAATGTTTAAAAAAGAATTGTATACAAACCTATAACTCAATGTTAAAAAAGAAAATTAAAATTACATTTATTAAATTAGTATATATGTTTTATGTAAAGAGAAATATGCAAACACTTCCAAACTGAAAAAGAAACATGTATAATGAAAATGATTATCTCAGCCTAGTAACATGTATTGTCAATTTAACATGAAAGAGCCACTACTATAATACTTATGATTACTCATCACTCATTTAACAAAGCAATACACTTGCTACAAATAAATACAACTTAACCACCCAACTAACGTTTGTAGCTACACTAAATCATAAATAGTGGAGTACAATTTTACAACATTCAACTTGAATTAACACTAAGTATGTCATAATATCTCAATCTGTTACAATTTTACCTCTTGGTCAATCTTTGAATACTCTAAAAAGACATCATAGCATCCTCTTGAAAAAATGGTTCACCCGTTTATAAGCGGAACCTACAAAACAATGTAAAAAAAAGACTCAAAATTAAGAAGAAAATAATGTAAGGTAAATCTTTTGGTTCTTGCAATGGATACATACCAATTTTTACCTTTATACGTACCGATATTCAAGTAGTGGGACTCAAACAACGAGTGACCTTTAACTCTCTCTAACAAAACATATAAATGTTGAAGAGAAACATTATTTAAACTCAACACAATGCATAAGCAACTCGATGGAGATACTCATTGCTATTGAGTCTCGCTACATTTCCTGTTTGCAATGCACCAAAAATTGTTCAACCCAAAGCTTATAAAAAATATTGAATCACAGTTTAATCACTTTATTCTCCTCAACTTATATTGTTTATCATTCTCTAAATCAAAATCACCAAACTAAAGATGTTAAAACCAATACCAACTGAAAATTCATTCATACAACTTCATTTTATAATTTTACTAAATATAGAACTTCTATCATATAATTTTATTAAAAACATATCTATATATATATAAATAAAATAGTCCCTTACAAATTTTCCCGCCCATTTGCTTATACTATTTGTGTTTTTTTTTTTAAGCATGCATGCCCCCACAGGCCTCAATCAATAAATAAAATAATACTGACATTGTCAGTCACGCAGCATGCGCCACAATCACAACTAATTAGCAATTAAACACCTAAAAAAGAATTAGGCTAAATTTATTTTAAAACCTGCAAAATAATACTCTCTGCTTTTTATATATTGTGATATATTGTTAATTGGGCCTTTGAGAATTAAGTCAAAAAATAAAGTCAGTCCAAATTACATAAATATAAAAAGTATTAAAATAAAATATTTAAATACATACTAAAATTGAGAATTGAAGATCATTATCCTTTTTGCATTCCAAATTTCCAATTCCTCATCGCTTCACACTAGCGGACAATAAATTGTTTAATTTCAGTCGATAGAGTTTGAGTAATTTTGAGCATGTAAATTTTCACTTTTACTTACAATTTCTTTTTCCATTTTTTTTCCATTATATATATATATATATATATATCATGGTATATTGTTTCACTATTTGAATTTATTAGATCTCACTTAATTTACATTAAAAAAATGACAATTCACAAGCGCACACACATGCCTAACATGCAAGTTAGACGTTCTTTCAATATACTAATGTTATATTTATGTATTTTAAAATATTTAATGATAAATGAATATATATATATATATATATATATAATAATAGAATAGTCTCACCACCATTTAGAGAAAGTCACTTTTAATCAAGCAGCGTGAAAAATAAGAAGTCATTTCCACTTTCAAAATTTGTAATTGCTTTTATTTTTTTAATTAATGAATCGCTGGCACAAAATCCAATTAATGGACAGAGAAAAATTGGTAAAAAATCGAGGAGGCTTTCTCAGGAAGCCAACCCTTTCAAATTCTCCATACAATTGTTAATATATATCTCTCTCTCAAATTATAGTCTATCTAGAAATTTTACAATTCTTTTCTCTTTCTAAGATTTTATGTCATTTTACTCAAATTAGTTTCTTTCATGGATTTGTGGCCAAGTTCAACAATTACATTGCGATATAGTAACTCTAATCTGCTCTTATGTGCCTTGGAAATTTTGCTTTATTTGGTTTTATCGTTCCTGTTTCAAGAATGACGTCGAAAATTATTGGCGATTACGACTTCTAAGATTTGGTGAATTCATCCGACTCAATTTTGGAGACGTTCACCCTACCTACATCTTTCTTTATATTTTGTTTATACACGAACATCCGTAATTGAATGAATTTTTCAGCGCGAAAAGAGATTACGATGACGACTAGAATAGCTTAAGGTACGGCACAATACTTTGTCGACATTCTATAATCACAAGTAATATTCTCTTTCTATCTCTCATCTTGGATTTTTTTTTTGTCGATATGGTTTACGATCATTTATATGCCTGCTTAAATTAATTGAGGAGTTGTGTGTGTTTTCCCCTATTCTTGAATTATTTTAAAGAAATTATTGGATTTGTTTTACTCCGTATTATGTAATTCTGTTTTAGTTGTGGGTATCTTTAACATCAACATTGAACGTAACTAATGAAGTTTATAACTCTATGTGTTTGACCATCTACGACAAGCATTTATAAAGGTTTGGTGTTCTTGGAGGTTCAGAGCATTATGCAGCCCTTACTAAGGTAATTTAAGGCATGTCGTATTATACAGTCGTCACTGATGTCCCCACTTTAAAAAAAATCGTCTACAAGTGCTTGATTCTAAGTGATCACTTTAGGTAAATTTTTATTCTTTATTTACATTGTGGAAATATTCACTATTTAAACTTAGTTTGTTTGTGTTCATTTTTTATTTTGATAAGCTTTTCAGTTTTTTTCTTGCATATATTCACCCATAGTTGTTACTCCGTACTTCATAACCACATAATCCTAATCATCTTGAATGTGTAGCATGTTAAGTTATAGTATTTAGTGTAGGTCACGTGATATTATATTGTTACATAGTTTCTTTTGGAGTGTTTCATTGAAGTTATCACGTAGAGATTGATTGTGGCCCAAACATTTCTCTTCATTTCTTTATGGATTTTTTTATTTATTTTTTGCAGCCATAACACCTGTTTAATGGTTGTGCACCAGTAGTAGCTTTTGCGAATCCTACTATGAAGTTAAATCTTTAAGCATTCTATTCAATGAATAATACACAGTGAGTTTAGTTCATTCACGTCAGATTGTTAAATGTGTGTGACAGCTAAGAAAATTGTATGGATTAATTAATGTTTGATTTCAGTTGATTAAAAAAATTATTTCTAAAATGTACCTTCAATTGAGAATTATTAACAATCATAGAGTTTAACATAGATATGTTTCAACATACAAATAGCCCATATGTTCATTCGAAAGAAGATTAAGTGTGTATGCTATCATAATGGAAAATAAGGGCCACGAACAGACAACGAATATAGCTCCCCCACAGTGTTCGATATCTACAAGAACAGGACAGATAGATGATTTTAAGCAATAAAGACGGCTTGAAAGATGTAAAGAAAGCTTACAAATATACTGGTTTCACAATGATCAATCACAGGGACTGAAGTGAAATAGCAATCTGTGATATTTCTCTGACAGCCTTGGCGATAACCGTGCTGATAAAGAACTGGATCGGCGCTCTAGAGAAGTTGTCCAGACAACCGATAAGCAAAGAGGCCTCGGTTTTTAATGTTGATGAGCAGACATGAGGTGGATTAATGGTTTTTTGTTGCTCTAACTGCAGAGTAGATGAGGAAGCTGCTACAGTCTTACAGAGGAAACAAGTCCGGTAAGTTTACATCCCAACACTATAAATTTTTTTAGGATACTTACCAATTTTTTTCATTAAAGCATTTAAATTCATTAGTGATGTTATGATTCTTATACATGACAAGAGATTTTTTTACATGCACTACTTTTTTTTATTCAGATGAAGTCCTCTGATTTCTTTTACTGTATTAGATTTTTGTTTTAACTCGATTAGTATATAACTATATATGTTTTAACAACATAATAAGCAATTTAATTTTAGGATATTTGTTATGATATCATTACTAAATATATTTGAACTTGAATGTGTTGTTCATGAAATGTTTGTATATATTGTATATTTTTAGCTCAAAACCAAGAATAATATTTTCAGGTGGCTACTAATAATGTTGACACAGTAGATGATCAAGTTCTTGATGGTAAATCTACTGTAAATGGGATGCATTGCAATGGCTGACAGAGGAGGTGTGCATTGTCAAACCTTGGTAGCTGCTACACTGTCTGCCCAAACTTTCTACGGTTCCTGCTCTCAGAAAGACATGCCTTCATTCACTAGAATTTTACAGAAAGACGTTTGTTTATTGGCATTAGGAAACCGATTGAAAATGCATAGTATCAAATAGTCCACAAAAAACTCATTATAGAAAAGAAACGACCATTAGGCTTCTCTTAGCCTACCAAGTGTTGAACAAACTGATGATTAGAATGTGTATAACCTAGCAAAAATTTTACAAGTCTGTTGTTTTGACAAAGTGGGATAGCTCAAGTGGTTAGAGCACCACTACCTAGGCCTTAGATCCTGGGTTCGAGTCATGGGGAGGGGAAAAGGGATGGGTATTTAACTTGTAACAAAAAAAAAAAAGAAAAGAATGTGTATAACCACATTGGGCGTGATATAAATCTTATCCACTCTTTGAAAATTAACTTTGTGAATAAGTGGTATCAATATATCATGTATATGCCTATGGGTTTCATAATTGTATTTGGAGTCCTAGCTCCAAAATTAAATTTCTAATTGCTGCAGTGCAAGATTATATTTTAAAGTATATTTGAATTTTTCTGATGTGATTTATATTTTAATATCTTTTTATTTATTTCATTTTTTAGTCCACATATTTGGAATAATGTTAACATTTTTTTTAAGGGTGTGTTTGCAAATTATAGTGATTGATTCAAAGTGATTAAAATTGATTTTTGCAATAAAATTGTTAGTTGATAGTGTTTTAAAATTAAACACTTTAAATCAATTGTGTATATGTTGTGGTGTTTACAAGACAAACCATTTTTTTTTATAAATTTACAAAAAACACCCTTATTACATTTGAATAGGTAATGTGTAAAGATGAAATATTATTTAAATTGTGAGGGTAAAATTGTAAAATTGATTATTATAATGATGAGAAGCACATAGAAGCTATTAGAAGTAGGGGGGAGGGGTGTTTCATCAAAATCACTATTAACAAATTAACTTAATCACTTGGTTGTGTTTGAAAACACTCAAAAAATGATTCTATTTGAAAAAAAAAAAGTGTTTTTAAGCACCTTGTGTTTGAAAACACCCACTTAATTTTCTGGCATCTGGAATTGTGGTTGGTATAACTATTTACTACTCCATATTATAAACGAATTATACTATATGTACAGTGAGCTAACATGCAAGTGTTTTTTTCTTTTGGGACAATATACAATTTTGTGTAAATTGAATTATTGATAATTTTAATTATATTAGTTGAAATTATAGACGAAAAGAGATAACTCAAGTGATTAGAGCACCACTATTTAGACTGATCTTGAATCCAAGTCACGGGTAGGAATTGGAAAATTCAATTAAGTTGAAATTATTCTCCTACCTATATTTCTCCAATTCAAATAGTGATTAAAATAAGGGATGTTTTATAACTTAATTTAACCACTACATTCAAAAGTTACAACATTATTTGGTCATTAAAAAAAAAATACACCATGTAAAACATAAAAAATACTTTAACATTCTTAAAAATATAACCTAAAAAAACACTTAGAATAATACAATTTTTATCTCCATATATACACACATTAGTATACTGGAATACTCCCTCCGTTCGTGATTTCTTTCACATGTGAAATGACACACAAAATAAGAAAAATGAATTTAATGGGGAATTTTGAGAGGTAATTTTGTAAACTTTTATATATAAAGTAAATAAATGAGTTGACTTTTATGTATGTGCGGAGAAAAAGTAATGACATTTGTGTAAAATTGAGGATATTGTGAGGGTGAAGTTTATAAAGGGTTTTCCATTTTAAGGGTGTGAAAGTTATTGTAGAACTTTCGAAAAGAAAAGTGTGAAAGTAATTATGGGACGGAGGGAGTATTTTTTTCTTTCCAAAACAATACTTATAAATTTATAAGTCGTGCATCGCACGGGTGAAATACTAGTATTTCTAAGGAGGGCAAATTTTATGAGCCGGGGGAACAAAATGACAACATTTTATAAAATTAACAGAGAAAGACAAAAGCAACCGTCTTTGTAATGTAGACATATACAACAACCATTCAACATGTGTATATATAAAAAAGGGATTATATTTTTTTTTAGTCCATTAAGTTGCCACGATTTTGAATTTGGTCCACTAGATTACCACTTTTTGAATTTAGTCCATTAAATTTCGATTTATTTTGATATTGGTCCAGTTACCTGCTATAGCAGGTTTAACAAGTCATTTTTTAAAATATACCCCATAAAATGTTATACACACCCACACCACACTAAAATTTAAAAATAATTTTATATTACTATAAACATCCCAATTATTTTCTATTTAATAAAGAGTCAAAAATAATTAAATTAAAAAAAGTAAGAATTCAAATTAATAGTATAAAAAATATAAATAAAACCTATAAAAATTTGTCAAAATCTACAAAAAATTAAACAAGCGAAAACAATTAATTAATTTAATTATTTTGAAGATTTAGTTTATTTTTTTACTATTTTTGAAGATTTTTAATAAATTTAAAAAATCAAGTCAATCTGAAAAAATTATTAAATTAAATAAAAATCTTTAAAAATATTAAAAAATCAACTAAAATTTCAAAACTAATTAAATTAATTAATTTTTTAGCTTTATTAAAATTTTGAAGATTAAGATATTTTTTATAGGTTTTATTTATATTTTTTATATTAATTTGAATTTTTACTTTTTTAATTAAATTATTTTTGACAATTTATTAAACATGTTTATAATTTTATTTAACTTTAATTGATTTTTGAATTTTTGTGATTAACATTTGGAATGTATATAATATTTATGGGGTTTTAGTAGATTCGTGTAATAAATAAAATATATTTAAAAAGAAAATAAAATAAAATAAAAAAGTTTATAACTTAAAAAATTTAATGCTTATTAATGTTTTATTTGTGTTCTAACTTCTATAAAAATGTCGACAATAAGGCTAAATAAAATTTAAAAATAGTAGAAAATCAACTAAATCTTCAAAATTAATTAAATTAATTAATTTTTTAGCTTTATTAATATTTTGAAGATTTAGGTATTTTTATAGGTTTTATTTATATTTTTCATATTAATTTAAATTCTTACTTTTTTTAATTAAATTATTTTAACAATTTATTAAATATGTTTATGATTTTATTTAACTTTAATTGATTTTTGAATTTTTGTGTTTAACATTTGAAGTGTATATAATATTTATGGGGTGTTAGTAGGGTTCATGTAATATAGACGAAATATTTAATAAGAAAAAAAAAATTAAGACTTCAATTCTTTATTAATGTTTTATTTGCGTTCTAACTTCTATAAAAATGTTGACAATAAGGCAAAATAAATTTTAAAAATAGTAGAAAATCAACTAAATCTTCAAAACTAATCAAAGTAATTAATTTTTTATTTTTTTAGCTTTGTTTAATTTTTGAAGATTTAGGCAATTTTTTTATAGGTTTTATTTATATTTTTCATATTAATTTGAATTCTTATTTTTTTTAAAATTTAATTATTTTGGCAATTTATTAAATATGAAAGAATTGGGGTTTGTATAACAATAAAAAAATATTTTTAAATTTTAGTGTGGTGTGGGTGTGTATAACATTTTATGGGGTGTGTTTTAAAAAATGACTTGTTAAACCTGCTATAGCAGGTAAGTGGACCAAAATCAAAATAAATTGAAACTTAATGGACTAAATTCAAAAAGTGGTAATCTGATGGACTAAATTCAAAAACGTGGTAACTTAATGGACTAGAAAAAATATAATCCCTATAAAAAAGATGATATCAATGTAACAATTGCTTTTCCACTGCTCTCAACTATATGCAACTTACTGTTTACCTAACCAATCCCGCAAACTCTCAAAAGACATCTTTGCATCCTCTCGAAAAAATGACTCCTATTTTATAAGCAATCTTCATCAGCTTTCTCACGTGATAGTCAACCATTTATTTAACCTTAGGCATGACCTCTTCTGTACTGGCTTTCTTCACAATCACGGCCTATCGTTGAAGCCCGAAGGCCCACATTATATGTCGTATTCTCTAGCCGCAACTCTTGTTAAAATCCATTATGTGCTTATGTGAGATACATTTAAATATGATTATTGTTTATCAAGATCTGTAACTCACAAATCTAGTCAAACATTAACTAAAAATAGTACAATACCAAGAAATGAAAATTTATAAAATTCTACAATAATCAAAATTAAAATTGAAGCCACAAATCTGCCATTGAAATTGAAATTGATAACAAAATATGCGAGACTATGGAGTTGGTTCACGGTTAAATTTCAGACACGGTGTAATTTTTTTATAAGGACTGGTGTATGAATCCTCCTTTGTATTCCGGCAAGTGTACTGTCCCATTACTTATACCCAAAATATTAATAAAGTTCATTTTGACCGAAAAAAAAAAAAAATACTACAAACAATTTTAAGGCTCGGATTACTTCTATTGTAAACATCTCAGTCTCAAGAAAATGCAACCTTACAAATTCCACAAATACACATTTGTTTTATTACTTGTATATATTTGTATATCTAATGAGGTTTATGTATATGTTTCTATATTCAAGAACATACATGTCATTCTTTTGATCAACTTGAACTCAGTTTGAAAGAGAAAGTTTATCGAGCCTACGGTCCTACGCCTAGCTAGAAAAAATGTCAGAAATGAGAAGATATAAGATGACATATTTGTTAGGAACATTTTAAAAACTTGCATGATGATAATATAATACCTTTTATGTTTTTTTTTTTTAGAAATGAAGATTTTATAGTTTAAATCGACAATGATCATGAAGGTTATTTTATATTATTCACAAACAGAACCACTTAATCTATTTTAAAACTCCCTAAATTAAAGAGCATCCTCCTTGAATCTAATTCTAATATGCCCATCAGAGAGTGAAAACAATTTTTTTAAAAAGCATCTTGATTAGTTGGAAATACTACCTCAGGATGATATTGCAATCCATAAAACCTCTTGTGTGGATAACTCTAACTCGGGTTCAAGTCGGTGATCGATTTTAAGAAGCAGATGATTACCCTCGAATTCATATCAAATCTGTTGAAAATACCATTAAAATCACAGAATCTTAATAGATAACCCATCAATATTAATTTAGTGTTTAATTTAAACAACTAAACATAAATATGATTCACCTTCATCTACTACTACAACATTTTAAACTATAAATGAAACCCTTCGTCTGCAATTTGCATCCGAATTGCTGAGAAATTAACATGAAAAGTCCTTCAACAATCACCTGTTTTAAGCGACAAACTCCTAGGAATCCCAAAATCAAGCATTATCTGCAGGACAAATCAATTCAACATTACAAATCAATTTAATATTAGAAATCTAGGCAACGGTTTGTGAACAACTCTGCCTCTGTCAATTTCGATAATAAATAGAGCCTCTGTCAATTTCGATAATAAATAGAAAAATTGTCGTCGGAATAAAAACCGTTCGAAATTGAAAACAACAGTCGAGATTGGTGCTCAATGGAAAATTAGGGGATCCGAAACAATCCAATCAACAATTTTGTAAGACACTTCACTGAATTTTAAATTTATTTTAGATCCTTGACAATCAATAAAAAAAAATAAAAAAACAAAATAGCTTGAAACTCAGAGGATTTAAGAGTTTTAATAAATTTATCTTCATTCTCCAGAGTTTTTGAGCACTGGGATGCAAGGGAGAGCGATGAGGGACTACTGCATTACAGCGGTGAGGAGACCGGACTCAAAGTGAGAAGTAGATGATATGCTAATGCACCAAAATCGACCATTTCAGTACAAAAATAACTCAAACGTATATTTTTTCTCTATTTATAAATTGGGAGAGTGATGAAGGACTACAGTGAAGCACAACACGCCGATCTCCCGGAAAAGCTATACATACATGACTAACGAAATCAAAGAATTTGTGCCCAAAATTAAAGAGGAAGGAAAAAGAGAGGAGTGATGTTTTCCAGGACAATGTTGAGTTCAACCAAGAGTTTGCTTTTAGATAAAGAAAGCCAAAAGCTGTCTTGTAAATGGAAAGAAGCTACTGCTTTCAATCTGTGACTTCGAAAACATAAATAAAATATAAACAGTAAATGGAATATTAAAGGTCAGGATAGACAAAGTGCAGGAGTGAGGGTATTAAAAAATAATTTTATGTGAAATGAGCGGGAAAATAAGAAGCAAGACTATCCTATTTATATATATATATATATATATATATATATATAGATATAGATATAGATATAGATTAGTAATACTTTCTTCGTTCCATGTTAGGTGTCTCATTTACTGTTTACACATTTTTTAAAAAGATAATAATATTAAATGAAGGTGTTGTTCTTATTTATATGAACTAATATTATACTGTATTTAAATATAATTAGTATACACAAATATTTGACTTAAATGAATAACGGAATAGAAAAAAATATAAAATACTGTAGATTATAATATTAAATGTGTAAGGCCATGTTTATCGGGCAATTGACGACCAGGGCATACACTAGCGGACAAAAAAAAAAAAAATGAAAATTGATTTATTTGGGATGACCTTGGTTGTCCGACAACCAGAGATAACCAAGTGTGTGTGGGGCCATGTGGGGATAATGTTGTATCCCAAAACAATCCAAATATGTCACTTGTCAAAATTTTACTCGTCGGTTATATTTTATTTAAATAATTTCTGATTTTCACTTATCTACTTAATAAAAATAAAAACTAAAATTCATAAAATTAAATTCTCTATAAATAGAGACCAATCTTGATATATTTTGGATCACAATTTCATACACTCCATTTTATCTTCTAAATTGTTTTAATTATCTTTTTTCTCTTCTAACATGGATCCAAATGATCCCAATTATCATCATGACTTTCAAAACCAGTCAAGTTCACAAAATTTTCAATCGTTTTTTAATATTGATAATTCTCAATTTTCTCAATATTATCAAAATTCTCAATTTTTTCCGAAGAACGACTTGATTGAGCATATATGGCAAAAATTCGGCACTGATAATTAAATATGTAATTTGCATCTTTTGCTTTGTTGTAATTAGGCATTTATTTGTAGTTCGATTTATTTTTATTTTCAGTTGTATTTCAATTTTTGTAATGGAAATTTTATTATTGAATGTTGTAATTTTTTTTAAGTCTATGGTAATTTTTTATTATAGTTATGAATTTTTTAATATTAAATAACGGTATATATTTTTTAAATATTATGAAAATATTATAAAGAATTAATAATAGATATAATTATTATATTATAAAAGAAATAATTTATTAAATGTTGGTTGTGGTGGTTATGGATAAAGTGTGAGAAAAGATAAATTTGGGTTGTGGTGTAAAATGAGTAGGTGGAGGAGTGAGAAATAAATTTTATATTTGATGACATCTTGTAGATGAAAAGTTTGTGAATTTTGTCAACGGAGAAGGCATAAAACTAGGGGTATAAATGTAAAATTGCAATTCTGTGTTTCCTGGGCCTCCGACATAAAAAAAGCTAATTTAAGGCCCAGTAAGCCCAAACGATCCTTTCGTTTCCAGTTGCTAGTAGCACAGACGAAATTAGGGCAAACAACGATCGAATCTCAATATCCTAATTCTCTGTTTCACAACCGCTGATCACAAATCCTAAATCAGTGAGGAATAAGGCTGTTGATGATTGTAATTAAGTATCGTATCTGTTTCCCGAGGTATGTAATTTCTATCAATATTCTGTATTGTTTGTTGCACAATGACCTAGGATTGATAAGTGGCTGGAGCCATAGGTCACTTTCCCCCTAGAAAACTCTTTCCCTTGTATCAGGTTGTCCATAGTGTAATGTTATAATGGTCGTTTTCTATCAGGACTACCCCCCTGTAAATGTGGTCAATTTTTCTCCTGTGGAGGATTTCTTTTTTCTGCTTACCCTCTTACGTAAGAAGATTTTCATCCAAGTTTGCTGCCATATTGGTACCGGGACTTTCGTATGATTCATAAAGTGGAAAATGAAGTTATGCATCATTCCTCAGGCTCTGTTTATTTAATGCATCTTTCTTTTATCTATAAAGAAAGGAACCCCGAATTTGATCTTATGTTTTGAACCCATACATCATGTAATAATTGCTGTACTCAGATCATGCGCAGAAAGCAGTTTTTTTGTTTGGGCAGTGTTGAAATTGTCAAATTAGATGTCTGATATATTACTCAGTCTCGGAGGCTTTCCTTCTTTTAATTTTTCCCTTGTAGGTATTATGACCATGTGTCTAGTTATACTTTGTGTGTGATGGTAATGAAGAATTTTCCAGGGTTTATCACCGTGTAACTGCTGTTTGTTCACCATTTACAGGAGAAGTTTCATTCGTCTTGCTTCTACAATTCCCCAACAATTAGAAAGAGCTTTGCAGGGAAAGTTTGACCCTTCGTGAGAACAATGGACCCTGGACGCTATGGTCACCATCAAGGATGGGAAAATAACAGCGTAATTGTGGTTTCCTTTTCATCATGTATATGGGATGATATGCAAGAAATTAGGATCATGTGATTGTCCATTTTTTCCGGCATCTCTTCTTTAAGGAACATGAGAGAAGCCATGGGACAGTGAGGATGTGGAATCGTTTACCATGATTATTACTTGCTGACATAGCTTATTCTCTTGAATCCACAGGCTTTGGAGGGATATGGTGCAGTTCATGACCCTAACTTTCAGTGAGTGCTGATGCTTATAGCCAAGAGGGTTGGTTTGCTGTGATTAAATTGATGGATCTTGATGTTGACTACCTTTACATTTTTTGATTGGTTTCAGATGTTTTACTAGCAAAAAATACATCATAGCTTTTTAATTCCTTTTTCTCGCTTTCTCCATTTTTTGTTAGTTCTTTGTGGTGTCTATGTATATAGAAGCTTACACAAACTTTTCCTGTGGTAATTTTTGCTCATTACACATGCTTCTTGTTGTTTCCTTGCACTTCTTCCTATCGCTCTTGCCTCATCTTGTTTTGGCAGGGATGATGGATCTTATGATGAAAGGAGGTTTGTAGATGAAAGGTTCTCTAGGGAAAATGTTTACCCAAGGGGCTCCTTTCAACGAGATGTACTGGAGAGGGATAACTATCCTCCTCCACCATCATCATTTGGGATGTGGCCTCAAACAAGGAGGAGAAGTTATGAAGATGTGCATTCTTTTGATAGAGATATTAGACGTCATGAGAAGTTGTATGTTGTTTCATATTATGAACTGCTCTTTTGGGAAGCTGATAGCATAATTAGATAGAAACATTCTGAAATAGAACTATTGGATATCTATCTTGTAACTGACAATTATCATGGTTTACAGGCCTGCTAGATATGGAGGGCGTGATCGTGAGGATTATGTATATGATGATTATGACTACAGATCTCGTGTCTCACATCAAAGCAGGGAGGACAGTCGTGAAAGGGATTATGATCATGGGAGACATAGTTATGATTCTGACTATGACAGAGGTGGTAGGAGAGATAGTAACTGGAGAAGACGTGAATCTCGGGACCGAGAATGGGACAAGAGAGGGTTGAGTAGGGAAAGGGATGAAAGCCCATACAGAAGGCGTGAGCATTCTCATTCTCAATCTCGTTCTCGTTCTCGTGATGATCGGCCCAGGTCAAGGTCTCCTCGAGGCAGGAGTCATGGTCGAAGTCACAGGGAAGACAGTTATGATGACAGTCGTTATGATAGAAGTGACAGGCGAAGAGATCGTGAAGATAGACATCAGCATGACCATTATTCTGTTGTATGTTCCATGCTTCTTCAGTTCTTTATGGCTCTCCATTGATTTTTTGCTGTACTTTGTAAATTGAACTAAGTTGTTCCACTCTCTCTTTAATAGGCTCCTTCTGCTACTGTTGTGGTTAAGGGTCTTTCTCAAAAGACAACTGAAGAAGATTTGTATCAGATTCTGGTAATTCCTTTATCTTTCTTTTGAAGTCTGCCAAAACACACACATACTTCAGTTGTGTCAATGACCTTTTTTACCATACTTGTTTTTTTTAATCAGGCTGAGTGGGGACCCCTTCGTCATGTTCGCGTGATTAAAGAGCGAAATTCTGGCATCTCCCGTGGATTTGCTTTTATTGATTTCCCTTCAGTGGTAGATCTTGTCATTGTACTTCATATTTATTAAGGCTGCATTTGTTTTGGATTTAAGTATGCGGGGGAAGTCATGATTTTGAAATCTTATGATTTGAAATTCATGATGAATAGTAAAAGTATGTGTTTGTTTTGAGATTTTGATAGGGTTAGGTTTTGCTTTATGTCAAATGAATATTTGATAGTGATTGATGTTGTATTATTGTATGGTATTGAGTGAGAGAAACACAGTGATGTGATATCATTGAATTTTGTGAAAATATGTGTATAGGTATTAGGTATATTTTATAGGAGTGCATGTGAAAGTTGGATTTTAAATCCCTAAAAATCCATCCATGTGATTCCCTAAACAAACGTAGCCCAAGTTCCACAAAATTATGACCATTTTCTTATAACAGGATTCCGCACAAGCAATGATGGATAGACTTGGGCAAGAAGGTCTTCTTGTGGATGGTAGGAAGCTCTTCTTTGAGTACAGGTACAGTTGTGTGGTTCTGTTTCTGGCCCATAATAAGGCACCTGCATAACTCAGTTTATCTGCAGCATTTGACAAGGTTTCTAGTTAATGAATAGGGTAGAGTAATATGGACATGGATGTCATTTAGTGCATTCTGACCTTGATTTATGATGCAATAATATTGTAAGTGTCAAATATCAGAGATACATTTGAAGTTTCTGATGATAACATATAGCGTGGGAAATGATCTATTTACATATTGATATATATGATGCTGTTGCAAGGGGCAACACAATTTTTGTAGTGTACTTTAGGCTGTTAAAATTCTTAAGGACAATCTTTCTTTAAATGAGGTGGTGTGAAAGGAGAAGTAGAAGATGATCCTAGGCGCATAGAAGTAAGCTAATTGCACTTGATGAATTATTTGCCCTCATAAAACTTTATCGGAGTTCACATCTCAGAATTCAGAATAAGCTTGCAAAATATTAAGTATAGCTAGAGGCCCCTGAAACCACGTGTTTCATTCTTATTATGTCCACTTTGCACCAGTCAGTTTCTCTTGATCACCTCTTTATGGTATACTTTGGGAGAAGTCTTGAATTGATATGTATTTTAATGCTACCTTTTGTTTGGGCTTGTATCTTCTGTTAAAGTTTACATCGCCATTTATTTGCAGTAATTTTATCCTCTTAACCCCCCAAAATTCATGTGTGTATATCTTTCTGCTGTTAATGGATTGAACTTAAATCTGAGTTGAAAACTGTTTTAATTTAGTAAGTAGTAACTGATTGGCATTTTTTACAAGATTAGTGTTGTTACTGGATGAGAAATCAGCAAAATATATTTGTTACTTGTTTAAAAAATTCTCTGTCATTGAATGTCCTTGTAAACTTTCACTGTTTTTTTGCAGTAGTAAGCCAACTGGGGGAGGTAATGGATCTCTTGGAATTGATGGTGCATCAAGAGGGCATGGTAGCCATAGAAGTATCATGGTCTCATCTGATTGGATGTGCACAATATGTGGCTGTGTCAATTTTGCCCGCAGAACATCCTGTTTTCAGGTTTAGTTTCTTCATTCCTGTCTTTGTGGAGTTTATGTGAAATTGTCCTTTAGCAAGTATTCTGGATTGCAACTATTAAAAAAAGTTAAGTGGTTATGGGCAAAAAATGTGCTAGAGGATGGGTGCTATTTCTAGGGTTGGTGTTCTCATGACATATCTTCTTACTTCTGTTGCTAAAAGATCTTAACCGAGCACTCTAAGCTGCATAGACATACATTGTTTTCTTGCTACAAGTTCAGTTATTTTTACCTAATTTTACAGTTATATAATTTTTTTCTTGGCATTTAGGCACTAATGCCATCTTTTAAATGTTAATAATTCTTTTTTATTAGTGTAATGAGCCAAAAACAGAAGATGCTCCACCAGCTGATATGTCATCATCAAATCCCATGCCTACTGGCAAGAGAGGAGAAGCAGGTAAGCTTTTCTTGCAAGATTTCTGTTAGTTCGCATGGCCCTTATGAAGGAGCATTTTAACTGAATAAGCTTCAGGTCCTACGCATGTTCTTGTCGTCCGTGGATTGGATGAAAATGCTGATGAGGAAATGCTTCGTTATGAATTTTCTAAACATTCTCCTATTAAGGTTAGTTTATTATCATTATTCTGTATTATTATCACTTTTTTTTGTAGTAATATAGTATTGATAGTAACTTCAAATCTGCAGGATTTGCGGCTTGTTAGAGACAAATTTACACATGTCTCGAGAGGATTTGCGTTTGTTCATTTCTATTCAGTAAGTTCCATTCACTATTGATTGCCAAATGCACATTGCTGAAAGTATGTGGAAAACATGTTTGGTCCTGTTCCGGAAGAAAATTTTAGCTGAGGATATAATTATTATAGTATAAATAAAATCATTTGGTATTGGTTTTGGGAATGAGTTAAAAGAATGGTGGACGCGATGCAGCTGATGCTGCTTTTCATACAAATATTAAAGAATTTAACACAACTTACAAATAAAAAAATGCGCCAGCCCATTTATATCTATCTAATGAGGAAAGCTTCTCAAATAGCTTCATATTGTTATTGCTTCTGTGTAATTCTTCTGTTATGTTATTTTCTATATTGGGCTTAGGATATAGGACAGATGAATATTGGTCAGTAAAATATGTTAGAATTCTGAAAATGCAGCCTGACATATATGATTTAATTTATTTAATAGCTATATTTTTTTATTTTTTATAAAAAGATCAAGGAAAAAAGGATAATCACCTGATAAGTGAGTATCTGCATCATTTGCAATCCTCTCAACTCCTAATATTGAAAATAGAAAACCCGATAAAAGAAAAGAAAAAAAACCAGCCTTGAATGAGCCAATGAGGCGTATGTAAAATTTTGTAGTTCTGGATATAGCAAGGAATTAGTTTTTGGACTGTTAGTGGCTCTGGAAGGTAAATATTTGTTAAAAAAAGTTGGAGACTTTGCTTGAAAGTTTCTTTCTTTTTTTTTCACCATGAGAGGATGGGATCGTTTAATGATGTTAATATGGTGCTTCATTCAGTTGGCATTCTTCTTTAATTGGACATGTTTGTTTTCATTCAATTTTTGTTGATTATTAGAACCTGACGTCTGATCTTTAGGTTGAGGATGCCTCTAGAGCACTAGAAGCAACTAATGGTACTGCTCTGGAGAAAAATGGTCAGATTCTAAGGGTTGCCTATGCTAAAAGTATTATTGGACCTGGATCAGCAGTTTCAGGAGCTTCTCAGTCTAGCAGTCTTGCTGCTGCTGCGATTGAAGCAGCTACATTTGCTCAGCAGGTTTGATGGCTATCCCTTTCTCATAACACGTGGCATTATTGGCTAACATGAGTTTGCAAATATCATATGTAATTTGGCTTTTAGATGCTGATAATATAGTTTGATTATACTGGAAGTCCTATTGAGTACGAATTGTATTATAGGTAGTGGTGCATATCCACAAATAACCATCTGTTGACTTATGTTTTTTTTTGGCCTATTTGTATGTGGTGCTTCTCTTGTGAACAATTGATAGTTTCTCAGTGCCTCCATACTACTAGTAAAATATCCACCCCCAGTATCCTATGTTGCTTGTGCTGGCGTTTTCCTCCTCTTTACATATAGAGTTGTTTCAGAGTAAGGAATCATCGTCATTGTACAAGCTTTGTGATTGGGTGGCAGCACTTTGAATTTTAATGCTAATGAATGTAGATGTTGAAGTAGCTTTTTTTCCTCTGGTTTGACCAATTTATCCTTTTTATATCAAGTATCCTTTCCTAACTTGACCAGACAAGATTTCAGGTTCTTAAGTAGTGTGCTTAAGAAGATTTTTTGGTTGTAATGAGTGGTCCTCCGAAGACGAATGGGCCAATACCTGCATATAGTTCTTATTTGTTTTTCATGGTTTGATCATCTTTTCTTGGCTTCCTTTAATCTTATGTGTGTGGAAGATCTATCAACTCAGAATACCTGTCTGATATTTTTGCTCAGACTCTCTAGGTTTGGATCGTTACAAGTATATAATTCATGTATTTCTCTTTATCTTCTAGTACGATGCAGTTGGTTGGGCACCAAAAGAATATAATCCTGAAGACAACCAATATGGTAGTGGTCATCAGCAGGGTGGACATGTCGCAGGCCAGACAGATCCTTCAGCTCCACAATCTGGGTTCGTGTGGGATGAAGCCTCTGGTTATTATTATGATGCTGCTTCTGGTTTCTATTACGACGGAAATACAGGTTTCCCAACTTAGTCATTGTTTCTGTTTGAAGCTTTCTTTCATACCAATCTGTTGATGACATGATAAGGTCACTCCTATTATTCAGCCCCTGGTCATTTTCCAAGCTTTTTCTTCCTGATTGTCAAAAATCTGCTTTTGAGGACTTGGAATTATAAATGTTTAAGCTTCTATTTATTTTCTTATACTTGAAAGTGGTATGGTTTGTATACTCTGCATGCTTAGAATGTGTCTATGTGCAATTTTAAATGCAACATCTGTGAACTGTCTAGATTTTTTTCCAGTTTGAAAGTCAAATGAACATGATAGACTTAATAGTTTGTTATTTCTTGTAATCTACTGCTCTCACTCATGCAAGTTTTAATGTTTTCTCCATGTCCCTGTGTATGTAAAAGATTCTTGTTGTTTTCTTACATTTCTTTTAAGATCATTCCCCTGTTCTCTATTTTATGGTAGCTATAGTATGCTTAAATTTATAATTGATTTCCTATCTCAGTATCAAATTGCTGGAAGACTATTAGTTCCCCTAATTGAAAAGTATGCCAATAAATCATCTTATATGCTTCTTTAAGGAAATTCATGGTTTAAAATGGATAAGTATAGTTCACAAAGGGGGTTTAACTTAGTTCACATGTCGTTTTCATTGTTTTCTTGCAAGGCATATGCAATATTTCAATTTTTTTTGTTATATGTGGTCAACTGCCATTTTTTTTTTCAAGTTGTGTTGGCATGGATTCCAATGAGCCTTATCAACTTTTGTCTTTCGTACTCCTAAATTAGTTTATTTTTTATTTGAACTACATTGCCATTTTGTAATCTCGATTGCTCGCATCTCCTCTTGCTATATGTCTATATCTAAATGCATATATATATATATGTGTGTGTGTGTACGCTTGTTCCCCATTTTAAAACAATACAGTCCTGCCAGATTTAGAGGTATTGGTTCTAGTTGTTAAATATCCGCTTTTATTTCAATGCAATGTGCTCCTTACATTTACTTCTCTCAAGTATGTTTTTTTGTAAATCCTGCCATGTTATCATTATTCATTTGGTATACACTTGGAGTTGTGTTCTGAGTCTTCTGACAACATTTATACACACCCATTTCTTGGGGTCTCAATGTTTAGTTAATACTTAATAGGTATATCATCTATGTTGATCTTGATGAAAATGTGAAATATCCGATCGTAAGGCCCTTCTCTGAAATAAGCTGGGGAAGAGTGCTAATTACTGCCATATCTGCACTGCAGGTTTATATTATGATGGAAATAATGGTCTCTGGTATTCTTTTGATCAACAAACTCAACAGTATATACCTTGCGCTGATCAAAATGGCAAGACAGCTGAAAAACAAAATGAAAATTCCAAGGCATCTGATTCCACAAAAGGAAAAGTCATTATATCTGCACCAGCAGCTACAGTTACATCAAATGAGAAAGCTTCTTCATTGCCGGATGCAGTACAAGCTGCTGCTGCTGCTGCAATCTCTGCTGAGAAGAAAGAAAAGGAGAAACAAAAGGAAATAAAACTTGCCTCAAAAAGTAGCATCATGGCTAACAAGAAGAAGATGAATAATGTCTTAAATTTATGGAAGCAAAGAAGCCATGAAGGACAAGCTCCACGTGTGGCTCTTGAGGAAAACCAGTCTTCTGCTTTGGCTGAAGAGAGATCTAACCCATCATCATCTATGAAAACCAAGTTAAGAAACGAAGGGTCAAGAAGTGCTCCAACTCAATCTGCTGGTTTGGAATCCCAAGACAGGGCAAGACCTGTTATTGCCAGTTCGGGGGGTCCTTTTAAAGGGGTTATTAGGGGTTCTGGGATGGGGGTGGTGAAATCAGATACTGTTTATATGGGACAAGGAGATGGTACATCAGCTTTGTCAGTTAGTACATCCGGTGCTGGATCTGCATTGGCATTGCCGGAACCTTCCTCAACCGGGACACCATTTAGAACAGATTCATCTGCATTGGGTGTCTATGCACCACCTCATGCGTCTGGAAGTGGTAAAAGAAGATTTTCTGAGATGCCAGTTGGAAACAGTTTACAGTCTCAACCAACTTACAGAGATCGTGCTGCCGAACGGAGAAGTTTGTATGGGTCGTCATCGGCTTTTGAGGATGAACCAAATGCAGGAGCTGGAGATTCAAGTAAGCTTTCCTTGATATCCCGTTTATGTATCTCCTTTTGTCTACGAGCATTAGTTTTTAGATTGTAACAAAATTTATATCTTGACTCCTTGTGGTCGAATGATTCTGGGACTTGACAGAAATAAGGTGTGGTAGGTGATATATTTGCAATCGCTTTTTCTCCTTAGCCTCAAAGCTTTGGCTACTGCAATTATGTGTAAAATTGGGAAGATTCCATTCCAATGGTCGAGTTGCTAGTTTTTTACTATACGGACTGTGTATTGACTTGTGAGAAAATTTATGTCTTGTTATCGCGAAGATCGAGATTCAACGTATAGAAGGGGTGTTTTGGACTCATCCATGCCTTTTCCTCCTGGTGTTGGTGGTGGACGAAGTAGTGGAGATGCAATTGGTCAGAGTTATGAGGTGATTACAGCTGACAAGGCCATTGATGAGAGCAATGTGGGCAACCGGATGCTTCGCAGCATGGGCTGGCATGAAGGCTCGGTATCATCTCTAAACCCTTCACTTCCATACCTTTCTTTCTAAACATAAAAAACTCGAACTTAATCTTTTGCTACTTGAGTCAGTTATGTTACACCTTGTGCACTACACTAGGTACCTTGAACACAGTGTGCGTGCGTGTGTGATTGTGTATTTGGATAGTGAATAAACCACCTGATGTAGGAATAAACCTAGTGATAGATTTCACCTCCCGTGTTTGGAGCTTCAACAACCGAGTAACAATATTTGTGTATGTTGAGCTGACTAGTTTGGTGGGATTTTTGGGTGGTTTCGGTGTTGATTTTTGGTGCAGGGACTGGGGAAAGATGGGAGCGGTATGGTAGAGCCGGTCCATGCTCAGGGGTCAGAAACAAGAGCGGGACTAGGGATACATCAACCAAAGAAAGTGGATCCTACCCTTGAGGTTCAGGCTGGAGATAGTTACAAAGCTGTTATTCAAAAGAAGGCTATTGCTCGATTTCGAGAGATGTCATAAGTTGAAGGGGGTATAGAAATAACTTTGTGGAATTCTGTATAGCAGTGCGTTGTGTTTTTTGCTGGATTGTTGACCCATTGTAGCACCAATCAAATTCAATGAAATTTAGGGCATTAAGTTATTTGAGATAGTGTTTGATTTGAACACTTTGTTGTCTTTTTCTTGTTCCATTGTGGTGGAATAATGACTAGTTTATTATCATGTACAGATGGGTATTGCTGGTCAGCTGTTTATTTTGAGTTTGTTTTGGATGGAATAAGGTTACATTGATTTTTTTTTTTTTTTTTGAGGGTTTATGGGTTAAAGAGGGGTCAGTTAGTTGCTTAAAATACTTTATTTGTTCAATTTCGTCATTCTTAATACTTACTCCCTCCGTCCCTGAAAAGCTTTCATTTGATGGAACGAAATTTAATAAAAGTGTAATAATTAAAATCAGGAAGATAATTTTGTAAACTTTTTTATATAAAGTAAATAAAGTAGTTTGATTGAGTGTATGGTGCACCCCAATAGATATTGTATGAAGGGTAAATACGTGTATATCGTGAGGGTGACTATGAAAACTTTTCAGGGACGGAGGTAGTAGTTGATTTTGGTACTGGAATCTTTGTTTCTCTGAATTTGTTTGGTAAAAATAAGTTGTTTTGCACTTGTAGTATGATCATAAAATGAACACTAGCAACTTATAAATTACTTTATATTTTACCTCTTATAAGCTCTAGAAACGACTTGTATAAGATGTTAGAGCTTATAAAATGATTAAAATAAGCTAACAATTTATAAACTGCTTAAAAATCACGTCTTGTAAGCTTTTAAAACAATTAAAACAAGTTTGGCCTGGGCTCTTTAAAGTGCTCGAGTATTATTTTTCTCTATTAGTCAAATCTCTTTACACTATAAAAGAGTACCGCTAAGACCGAGAGGCAAATTTGCCTCTAAATACTCCAATGCATACTTAAATTTGGTGGCAAAATGCCACAAATTAATAGTTTGTTGCAAGATTTATTATTTATTTTTAATTTAGTTTTAGTTTTTCATTTGATTTTATTTAATAATTGTAAAGATAATTCTACAAATTTAAATTACAATAGAAAATAAAATATACATACTACAAATTTAAATAACAATACACAATAAAACATACAGTACATATTACGAAAATTATTGTAGAGATGGTGTGTCAATTATGTAGACATGATGTGGTATTTATGTAGAGATTTATGTGAATTTCAATATGTATTGTTACATCAATATTATTCATTGCACTAGAGGTCTAATTCATTGAAAAGATGTCATGCATATTTCAATATGTATCGTTCCATCACTTTAATATGAGTCTTATTCATTGCATATGCTATAATTTTAAATATTTTAATAGACCTACATAAAATGACAAAGTTACATTCATGGATAAAAATATTCTAATATATCCTCGATATATCTAATTTTCGTGGTTATTGGGAAGAACATATATTTTCACGATATTTGTAAAAAAAATTATAATATCGATATGAAACAACATTATCGAGTCTAATATCGATAAATTTTGAAAAATGGTATATGGAGTATTATATTTTGTATAAATTTGTCACGAATATTAATGTGTTTAAATTGTTTTATTAAATTATGTATTAAAAATTTGTTTAAATTTTCATAATTTTTAAAATATATCAATATCAATATATTCATCCATATTTTCACTAATTTAGAGTTTTGATATTTTCAACATTTACATTTATATAAATATGGGGCAATATAATTTATTTATTTTTTAAATAAGTCATTTATGTATAATAATTTAAAAATATAATTAAAATCTGAAAATTATTAAAAAAAAATCAACCGAATCTTTAAAAAATATTTGAAGAAATTATTAAAAAATTCCAATACTGTACAATTGAAGCAGAGGGAGTAATTGTCATAGAAGTCATAAAAATTCCATCAGTGAAAATTTTGGGAAGAAGAATAGGAGGCAGCAGCTTGATTTGGTGTTGGACATGGATGCAGTTAGCAGCTCTACAATTCCTCATTCGCTATGCTCAATCACCGTCCCTTCTCTTCCCCGTTTCCAATCTTTCAACCCAAATTTGGGCACCCGCTGCAGTGATTTTACAATCCCCAGGTCAGATTTCCATACACTTCTTGTATTTAGGATTCTTCTAGACTCACCTGCGTTTTATTTGTTCATCTGGATTTTATGCTTCACACTCCCTTAATTCGAAACTTGTAGTATTTTTTTTTGAACAAGGCAAGTTTTTACGAACAATCTTCATCTTATTTTCTATAATAGCAGGAAGAATGTTAATCTTTTTCTCTTGAATGATATTGTGTAGTTTGTTATGCTGTTAATTGGAGTAAATGTTTTTTTCAGGCTGAGGATTTCTTACCGAAGAAATAAGGGGCTGGAGCAATGTTTTAGGGCGCCAAGAATTTCATGTTTGTTGGAGAAAGAAAATAGTAATGATGGATACAGAGAAACAGAGCATTCCTCCTTTGCAAATGATTCCCAACAGGCATATTTCCTTTTTACATTAGTTTTTGAATTAGATATAGAAGCAGCGTCCCTATTGTTATACTATTCATGATAATTGTGTAATTGCTTGCCTAATTCTACAATGTGTGGCTTGCTAATTACGGGTAGATTAGCACTTGTATGAGCATTTCTCGTAAGAGGCCTTTAGTACTAGTGAAATTCAAGCTGTAGCTTTTCTGGTTCTAGAATAATTGGAAATAAACTGTGTAGGGAACATGATATGTATGGGGTGAAAAAGATTGGCTTTAATAATTTAATTAGTTTTCAACGGTTATTGATTTCACAATTTTCAGTAATAGTGTGATGATTTCCTTAGAAAGCGTGTTAATGTTCTTGGTGCTTTGTGGTACTGAAAATTTAGTTGGTTCGTGGTTTGGAGCCTTTCATTTTCATAACTAATTTGTTGATTGTAGTAAAGTTGATCCACTCTTGTTAGACCTTTTAGGTTTTAGGTCATGTTTCTTGTGACATTGAATGTAAAATACAGAAAGAAGATTATGTTTTTAATATTATATGCACTCAATGGTAAACTTTTTATATGCAAATCAGATTCTTTCATATGATTTTACTCTCATGAGTAGTAAACGGGCTTCGGATGCTCTTTATCCATGAAATGTAAGTATTGGCAAGAATAAGTCAATAATGCAGAGAATTCTCTTATTGGAGCAATTCCACTTATTCTGTATTAACGTATGCAATTTCATAAGATTGGTTGCTAAATTTCCTTTTTCCCTAAAAGATTTTATAATTTCATGTGGCCTTTCTTTCGTGGCCTTGAAACATCTTTGGTGGTTTCAGCATAGGTAGTTATTATATAGAACTAGTCTGTGTTTTTAATAAATTCAATCTTGATAAAGTATTTTGTACTCTTGCTTCCAGGAGGCTACTATTGATCTGAAGCTCCCAAGAAGAAGTTTGTTAGTAACCTTTACATGTGATGCTTGTGGTGTACGCTCAAAAAGGTTAATAAATAGATTAGCTTACGAACGTGGGCTCGTTTATGTGCAGGTAACTACGGATTTATGCATTCATTATTTGCAGTTCTACCATGTTGTCTTTCGTTTGTGTTACCATGTTCTTTTCACTTTTGTTTGATCATACTTCCTAAACCTATTTCTGTGAAAGAGAAGTCAGCCATTTGTCTGTTAATCTTTGACTAGTTAGTAGTTTGCAAGTAGACCCAACAGATGCACACTATGCCAGTTACCGACATGGTCTTCTGGACTTTCATTTTAGCCTCTCTGTGTGTATGCAACTTCCCTTTACCAGTCAGTAGGAAATGAGAAATCATTCATGCTCTTTCTGTGTTTTCTGAGAATCACAGAACGAGAATACAAAGATATTGTAGTCAAATTAGATACTGCTTGTAGAATCATGTAGGTTCGACGAATAAAATATGCAGTGAACTCTGAGGGAAATATTTTATATAAAGTCATGCTTGCAGTATCCAAAAATGGCTTCCTGAACACGTGATATCCTTAGATGCTTAGGGCAATCTGAAGTGTCTGCCATGTTTATTAATTTGCCTTTATGTGCTGTTGTAGTTTGTTTATTATCTGTCACAACTGACTATTCTATTCAACAGTGTTCAGGATGTTCTCAGTATCACAAACTAGTTGACAATCTCGGCCTTGTGATCGAGTACAACTTGCAGGAGGAAATTGATTTGAGTGCAAATACAGATCAAGTCTAGAGAGAGCTTTGAATCTATTCATGTTCAATTATTTAAAAACAAAAACAAAAAAACAAATATGTTTGTGGTCTGATGACAATTATTACTATTAAAAAAATTCATATAATGTTGATACAATATTTTGGGTAAAGAATGAAATCATATGGATAAAAATGCAGTGAATCTCATGCTCTGATCCTCTTCTGTATGCCAATACTCCTTTCTCCAATAAGAGTTAGGAACAGAAGCCAGTGATAGCCAAAAAGGTGGCCACAGCCAATCCAACGGTCAGCTGTATTCTAGTTCTTCCATTCTGATCAAGCGATCCAGCACCATTCTGTAATTAAGTGATGAGGAATTAGCAATTATTTGATGTTAAGATAATCGATCCAAAATGTTAAAAGGGTATCATTTTCATTACCAAATTCAAAGTCGGTGAAGGTGCTGGTGTGGAATCATCGGTATCTTGGACTGTAGGAGGTGCCGGAGGGCTTTTAGGAATAGGTGCAGGAGCTGGTGCATGATGATGCTTATGCCTGTGCCTTCGTTTCTTGTGGTGGCTGGGGGCTGGTGCAGGTGCTGCCACTGGTGGTACAGTAAACGGTGCTAGAGCTGGCGGTGGCACTGGTGGGGTTACTGCAGGGGTTGGTGCCGGAGATGCTTGTGGTGGTGGCACAGCTGGCGGTGTGGCTGGTGGTGAAACTGGCGGTGGTGGTGGTGATACTGGTGGCTGTGATGGAGATGCGACCGGTGGAGGTGGTGGTAGTGATACTGGTGGCAGTGATGGAGATGCAACTGGTGGAAGTGGTGGAGATTGTGGTGGTGGGGTTGAGCTTGAAGGTGGTGGTGATGTGGGGGAAGGGGTGGTTATTGGGGTGGCTGCAGCTGCCGGTGGCGGTGATGTGGCGGTTGTTGGTGGAGGAATGGTGGGTGGTGCATTAGAAGGAGAAGCTGCTGGTGCTTGGGAATTTACAGAGATTAGAAGGATGAAGAAGAATGAAAGAGAAGCCCATTGAAATGTGGCCATTTTGGAGAGGGTGAGTTGATTAGAACATGTAGATGCATTTATATTTATATCTCTCTCACATTTTGGAAGTAGGGTGATATGTCATAAAGGTCGCGTGAATACTATGGCTGCTCTACTATATTGCCATGTGTTTTTAAAAGAGAAGCCAATACCTAATGGCTTCAAATTTTGCATCAGGATTAGTGTCTTGATTTGACCCGGATGACAAAATAATCGGACAAAGACTTGCATAAGACAATCTTATGGTGGGATCGTTAACACTCATCTCTTTTAAAGTGTTAAAGTGTCATGTTCTAATTATACTCCACCTCACCGTGAAACATGCAGTACTTTCTCAAATAATTGATCCGACCCGGCCCTAGTTCGTGTTTATGACCCATTATCAAGATTAGTGTTGGTTCTACAGCCCTTTGGAGAATTAGTACCATTGGTAATATGTTGCTATCGACAATGGTGTATGGTTAGTACCATAATTATTCCTATTAGCTAGTAATCATATTAGAATATTACAAATTCATCATGCCTTATTTTATGTTATCATTTATCAAAATTTAAGACTTTTTTAATCTTCCTTTGAAGTAAAGGCTATGCATTTCTGCTTTGAATATGCAACGTAAAGGGGACATGTTTTTTTTGCTTAGCTATATTTGCCAATTTTGTTTTCTTGAAGCAATCTTGTTAAGCTTATAACATGCTGTTTTCTACAATGATTTGGCTGTTGAACATTTAAAAATTAAACTTAAAAACCACAATTATAGCGTATAATTATTGATGATATAAATGCTACTACGACAAAAGAATAGTGAAGGAAATGGAACCAAGAATGACAGCAAAATTTAAAATGGCATGGCCCATCAAAATAATGCAAGAAATATTAGTTGCGAAACACGAGAAACAAATTTTTATTTTTTTCAAGTACTACTAATTTCTAATGGTATTAGAAGGTGAGTTAAGACTTAAAATACTTCATTTTTTTTGGTAAATTTATTGCAAATCATTGTGTAAACTTTCCACTTACATTCTATCTCTTTTCGAAATTTACAAAGAAAAAAATCATAAACCGGACAACTCATGATGAAGACGTGTCAGCTAAACTTAGAATAGGGCAACTCACCAGATTTTGGTATTATGTCTTTTCATCAATTAAAACACATTACTAGTATAGTGAAAAGAATTGCAACACACACACACACTATGGTGCAAGAGAAGCTTGAATGAAAACTTTTTAAGAGATTGATACAAAATTGGGGCTTTTGTTTAAATAAAACCTTGATTCAACACTATTTTATTCCAAAAAATATAGGAGTATCTGTTTCTGTGGTAAATAGTCACACAAAAATCATCATCACAAGAACACTGCACCTAAATTCCCATCAACAAATTTGTGATCGTTCAACTGTGAAGCGTGAAAGTGACAATTCAATGATTAAATCATGTCGTCTAGATAGAATATTTATTGTCTGAAAAGGGAAAAAAGAGTATTCAAAGTTGGCTAGAAAAAGTGAAGAAATCAGCTCATCTCAGAAGAAAGGGAGATGCAACTAGAGGCATAACATCATGTGGAAAGCATCGTGCATCTTTGCCAACAACTTAGACGGGCGATTTGAAATGGGAAGACACGGAGCTGGTGCTGCAGGAGTATCATCAGCTTTCTTGTCCTCTTTTCTCCTTCGCCTGAAGAATTGCTGCATTGCATCTGCACATTCTGATGACAATACTCCACGTCTAATACTCATCCTAGGGTGGAACGGGTGAACCGGAGCAGGTGGCTTATCACTTTGTTCCACACCGTTTGCTCCATCACCAGGAAAAAGCCTATAAATGTCGAGAGAATCAAAGTTTTCATTGTAACCGTGGAATTGAGCAAAGAGATGTAACTAACGAAGGCAACAACATTTCTTATGTAAAGAACAACTTCATACCGTAATGACTATCATACCAGGTGGCACCTTACAAATAGACATGAAAAAAGCAAAGCAAACAAAAATCTCGAGGGGCATTCAGAAATTATTTTGAACAACACAATCTAATGTGAGTTTTGATATGTATAGTCTGACCTCCAATTATACTTTGGCAGCAAAACAGGAAACTACATGCAAAGCACATAAAAAGTACACCAAGAAAACAGCCTTGTGAGTTGTAATTTACTGACACGAGAAAGGGAAAGAAATACAGATTCACTATTTTTTTAAAGAATCTATATTGTAAGTATGCAAGCAGCCACTAAATTACGGTAACGTCAGGGATGTATTGGTAGCAATCTACATTCACAATCAACACTCACAACCAGTGGCAGATCAAGAGGGGGCAGGAGAGGATTTGACTTTGAAATCAAAACTATAACTAGGCTTGACCAATGTAGTAGCCGCTCAAATTAGGGAAGGAGTGGCAGTTCCATTAATGATGTAATAAAAAAGTATGTTAATCCCAAACTCTTCCCTGAGAAGGGGATCTAACTTGTTATGATTTCAACCCAGTTGAAGACCCGCTCACCAAAAACCTTTGTGGCACTAGTGTGACACCGTAGTCGTGGGTGACCACTGGATTCTGCTCTAACTTCACTCCGCCTGCTTCACCTAAACGAAAATTAATGTGGCTATGTGCTACTCCCTCCAACCCATTTTGTTTGTCGTTTTAGGATGTTTCACTCGAATTAAGAAACTCAATTTTAATTGCAATAAATTTATGTGCAGTGTATCATGTTTACCCTTCTATTTACCTACGCAGTCATTTAATGCATATTATTGCAAAAGCAAATGTAAGGGCAAAATTGAAATATGACATAAATTCTCCTAGAGTAAGACAAACAAAATGGGACAGAGGGAGTACCTAACATACCCAAATGCATGAATGATGAATTACCTGTCAATTATGGGGGTTTTCGAGGAAACAGATAAATACATTCATTTGAAGCACAAGTCTGTCCAGTCTCTCCTTAGTCGTGCATGTAGTCATTCTATGATTGCACTATATATACTGATACTATATGCACCCAAGGTCAAATAACCAGCAATAATACAAGGCATCCCATAAGTCCTGAAGTTACCAATTTCCCTAAGAGAAGACCCCTTCCTTTTCGCTGTTTTGCAATCCATAAAACACTGTAAATCTCCATCTAGGTTGATTATGCTAATTTATACAATTGCCTTAATATATATGTTACGATCCCACATTGAATTCGCAAGCAATTGTGGATGGGTACTTAAGTAGGGAGTCAATCCTCCACTCTTGAGCTAGCTTTTGGGTGGAGTTAGGGCTTCCAGCTTGAGTGCGTAATAATATAGCTCTGAACTACCACTGAAACCTCCTTCTTCAACAAGAGTACCATCCCTCCTACTTAGCCCTCACTTCCCCAATGGTGCAATTCCAACCAACCTGGGTGATATTTTCACATTTAGAATTTACCCTAGTATACATTCATTTTCACTAAGGGTGGATCTTCATTACTTTACGAATGAGATCACGGGGAGCACGAACTGTCCTTTGGTTCCCAAGCCCCAGCAGTCCCATAGAAATGGATGCCCCTTCTCTATAGTAGCATTATCTTGTGATCTTTCCCTACCTTTGGGCCAGAATATGAAAGCTAGATTTTCTTCAGGAAGGAAAACAGAAGTTGTGTAATATAGGATAGGAGGAATAATATCATATTGTAATGACACGAATCCATTCTCTAACCTACCAGATTACCTTAATAGTTTCATAGCAGAGATGAAAGACGATAGAATAAGGACAGGTGGCTACAAGAGTCAAAGTCGGGAGCGTCTAGTAGGTTTTGGATCAAGTTACCGTCCATTTCAAATAGGATTTTTCCCTGACACACGAGTAATCCAACCCGTAAGATTTTCCTTTTAATCTTCCCATTGTTGGCTCAGCCACTGCCCAAAACCTACAGACATGTAGGCCTGATTGGCAGTTGAGTATGTGGAATATATAGAATAATTTTATTAGAAACCCAAGCTGAATAAAAAGTTTCAACTGGCCATAGGGTACTACTGCATCAAGTAAACACGTGATATAAGTTTCTATTCAACATCTTTTGTCAAACCACACAGGCAAGATTCCAGCTAGGAGAAGCTAGAAAGGCAGAACCAGTAACAGATAGTGAAACCAAGTTGTTTTCATACATAAGCAGTAAATAATAGTTCCTTCAAATAAAATTAGAGCTGTCATAAGAGAATAACAATTCAGGTTAAAATAACAACAACGAACAAAGCATTAGCAAAACAAGTTATAAAATATGGGGTAAATACATTTTTTTGTCTCTTAAGTTGTACCAGTTTTTACTGTACAATTTAAGGGACAAAAAATGTATTTACCCTAAAATATATTCAGATTTCTCGAAGTATTATTACCTAATCCAGCTCCCATCAGCCCCCAGAAGCTTATTAGGCGCTCCCCAAACAACAGTGTCTATTCTAGCTTGAAGAATTGCTCCAGCACACATGGGACACGGTTCAAGTGTTACGTACAACGTAGTTTCCTATAGATAAAAACAAACTTGGGTGTTATGAAGAAACATTTTATTAGGCTTATCTTGGTGACGTTGGAGCAGAATTGCTATGATAAGAAAAATATTGGCATACAATGTCTCTTTATGGGAAGCAGAAAACAAAGTTATGACCCAGAAACAGTACTTAGTCAATACTAATGTAATGTTCTAAATATGGCTCATTATGAGCATCATAAAATTCAACAGAATCACCCAGTTTGAATTCCAGAGTCATAATGTATGGTTAAACATGAATTAAAAAGGTCAAAACGATAAGAAAAAAAATTCCTCAAGTAATTTCATAAAATATGTAGTATTAGTTTCTTTATTTCTTTTCACTTTGGACTGGAAACATGTACAATTCATATTTAGACCAGTGGAATCATTTGAAACAATCTGAAATTAATCTTGGTTTTACAGTACCAAATACAGTAATGCCAACTGAAACACAACCATAAAATTTACAGCAAACCAGATAAATTATTTTAAACAAACGTCGACAGAGATATTACTGAAAGCCTCCATGTCCGGAGCGTGTTTGAAGCTTCCCGTATGCACATAATTTCTGCATGAGCAGTAGAGTCACGTAGCTCTTCCACCCTGAAACATGGACTTTCATTAAAAAATCACAGTTTTTTCATATAATGATAAATAAAAAAAACAGAATGAATAAAAATAACTTACAGATTGCATCCACGAGCAATTATCTTTCCATTGTGCACCAGCACAGACCCCACAGGTACCTCCCACTTGTCAGCAGCCTTTTGGGCTTCCAATAATGCTTCCCTCATAAACATTTCATCAATTTTTCGCTGTTCTGCTTCAAGCCTATATGCTTCTTCCCATTCATCAAATTTATCCCTTACAACATGGTCTTTCCTCTGAAGTCTCTTTTGTTTAACCTCCCCTTCATTAACCACAGACTCTGTTTGCTCCGATGATCCAGCAGTTACTAGTTCACTCATACCATTATCAGATGTATCTGCTTCTGAAACCTCTCGCACAGCAGGAGATCTTCTTAACCTTAGTCCTGGCAGAGGAATCGAGGATTCAACTATTGCGAGAGAAGAGGTTTCTCCACCAGTAGGCAAAGAAATACTGGCTTGTGATGAACCACTTCCTCGAATAACTGACGAAGATGGTGCATTTACTCCCACATGCGTTTTATGGCCCTCTGATATTGATGAGCTGGAACTTTCTCCAATTTGAGAATGGGTGGTTTTTTCTTCGTGATGGCTACCAGATGAACCACTTCCTCGAATAACTGACGAAGATGGTGCATTTACTCCCACATGCGTTTTATGGCCCTGTGATATTGATGAGCTGGAACTTTCTCCAATTTGAGAGTGGGTGGTTTTTTCTTCGTGATGGCTACCAGATGAACCTCGTCTAATGCTTCTACCCTCCTTTTCTTCAGTTGCATCTTCATGTTCCTCTGTTTCATGTCCAGAAAACCATGTTACACTACTCGTGGACTGATTGCTTCCGCCTGTTTTCCTTCCTGAGCTGTGACTTTCAGAATGAGGTGACCATCGCAAAAGAACAATATCTTGAATGGTATTCCACAAGGTTCTTCCTGTTCTCTTGACGACTGTATCAGCTTTGCTTGCATTATCTTGGACTTCTCCTTTTGAGGGTTCCTGAACAGACTGTTCATCTACATTCCACATTTCATCAGCAGGTCCCTTTGTTCCAGACTGCTGATTCTCACTCCCCAACTCATGGTCCTTAGAATGAGAATCTCCAGAACTCTCCTCACGAGAAACCTTAGTTTCATGAGTTTCCTTCTCCTTTTGGATTTCAGAACTAAGAAGTTCATTCCTTACCTGTTTAACAAACTCACCAACGTAGTGTGCTGAGGATTTCTCCAATCGAGAAGCAGATTCAATTGCATCTTCACCAGTAGCAATCCCGACCTTTGACCCTTGAGACAATGCACCTGTCTCGGGTAAATTTGGAGAGTGTGTCACTGATGTCTCTGACTTATTCTTATTTCTCTCCTCCACCCTAAGTGCACCAGTATTTCCAGAGTGCGTGATTAAAACTTTGTTCAATTCATCAGATTCATTTCTAGAATTAACTTTCTTGGTACTTCTGGCATGTATCAAGGAGTGAGTCTCCTTTGATTCCAAAGATGATCTAGAAGCTAAGTTCACATTCTCTTCTTGTTTTCTAAGTTCAGCTGTTTCCGTTTTCAAAATTGAGTTACCGTCTTTTCTGGTCATTTGCTGGGATTTTCCCCTTGATTCCACCACATCACTTACATGATCATATTGTTGCTTTTGCTTCTTTGCATCATTGATGGAACTATGAATATCGGTTGAGTAGTCTTCTGCCCTGACACTGGTTTCAGACCTCTGTTGAGAAATGGAAGACTTTCTAATATCAATCTCTTGTATTTCTGATACTTTAGCAACCTTACGAGAACTTCTCTGATACTCATCCTCTCTGATTGCCTGGCGTTCTGCAACTGCTTCCTGGTCTGAACTTGCAACTTTAGCCGACATCTCTGCCTTTCCACTGTATATTTTTTCAGAGCCAGAAGTGTAGCCACTGCGGATATCCTGCCTTCCCACAGATTGTTTATACTTCAGCATGGTTTCAGATTGCCTTGAAACTTCTTCACTTGTTTGCCTAAGCTGTTGTTTCCTCTCTTCATCAAATTTCTTGCTTCCGGTTGATGTTACAGAAGACTTTTCATAATTACTTTCATGCGCCATTGATGACTTTGATTCCTTTAGCGAAGCTTCTTTTCTCGAATTCAACTCTTCCACTGATATATCAGCAAGTTTCTTCTCTGATTTCTTTCTGTAGTCGGACTCAACAACACTTGATCCATTATGAAATTCTTGAGATGAACTCTTCTTTGTCAAACCAAACCCATGGTCTTCTCTGTAATATTCACTCCTCTGTTCCTCTTCCCTGGTGTTATGATGAGCTATTTCATCATTCCTTAAATTTCTCTTATGACTACTCGACGAGTCATCCTGGATTCTCCCTACCGTAAGCTCAACATCATTGTCGCTGACATAATCACCATTTGAGGAGAGGGAGTAATAAGAAGAGCAACTAGATCCATCTTTCCTCAACTTGTGATTCTCTCTCCTCGAGAAATCTTCCCTCTCTTCTGTCCTTGACTTCACCTTCTGATTCTCTCTTCTTATGACTGATTCTCGCTCTTGTTTTTCCTCAGCCTTTTGAGTTGCTTTTCTCAACAAGGACTCCCTCTCTTCTTGTTCTCTTTCTGTCCTCTTCTTGAACAAAGTAGCCTTATGTTCTTCCCTTAAACTTGCTTTCCGATTTTCTTCTCTCAATAGAGCTCCTTCCTCTTCTTCGCTTCGAATTATTACTCCCTTTCTCCTTCTACTACTATCATTCTTGATTGAACTAATCCTAGGCTCACTCTCAGAAACACCCACATCAACTCTTTTCTTCTTACTCCCACACTCATGGCACTTCCCATCATTTTCTCTCTTTCCCACCAACGGTTTCCTCAACGATCTTCGGGTCTCCTTTCTCACAAGATAAGACTCTTCACCAATATCCTCAGTCAACAAACTAAGCAAAACCTCCGCCTCATCAACACTCCCACCTCCACAACTTTCACTCCTTTCCTCAAAAACCAAACACTTTCTTAACCCCCCTTTTCTCCTAGGCACAGTTTTCTCCCTATAATTACAAATGTTATCACAACAACATAATCCATCTACATCACGAGCTGCTAACCGGGAATGATAATCAAAACCACCTGAAATCAATCTCCTATAAGGCGACCACTGAATTAAAGAGGATTGCCTCAATCCATATAAACTACATCCATAAGTTAAGGGCACTGTATAAATAGAAGTACAACAGCAAGAACAACACGGATTTGATGATGAATAGGCAAAAGGGCGTCTTACATTTGAGCAGTTCGAGTAATAATTCGTTGAATATGTTGTTCTTAGTGAGACTGCTGAAGTTATACCAGAGTTGAGCATTGCTCGATTTCACAGAAAAAGGGAAGATTGAAAGGGGAAATTGTTACCTTTGAGATAGAAACGTGAAGATCCTACTGCAGAAAAAAATCAGGGAGCTGTGGAGTAGAGATTTCTCTCTCTATTATTTAATTCTTTTTTCTTCATTTTTCTAATCCTGATTCCTGATAAAGGTATAAATGGAGTATAATATTTGTTTGTCCAAAAAAAAAAAAAAAAAAGGTTTTGCATTAATGAAGATATCGATATTTCTATTCCAGATTTTCTGATTTAATTTCAATTTATTTTAAAAATTTATAGGACTGAAAAAATAGAATGAAAAGTATTATTCATATAAATTAAATATTTCTCCCTCCATCCCGATATAAGTTTCCCACTTTTCTTTTTTTTTGGTGTTTTGATTAAGGAATAGGATAAAATAATAGATGTAGTACAAGTGATGTGATGGTGAGAGAGAAAATAATTGATTAGTATGAGATGAAGTATGATAAAATAATAGATAAAGTATAAGTGATGTGATTGGGAGAGAGAAAATAATTTACCAAAAATGGAATGAGAAACTTATAGTGGGACATCCAAAAAAGGAAAGTGAGAAACTTATAGTGGAACTGAGGGAGTAATTTGTATAGTAAATAATATTACTCCTTCCGTCCACAAAATGTAATATATTGACACATATTTTAAGAAAAAATGTAGATAAAGTAGGGATATTGTAGAATATTCTGGGGATGCGTTGGAAATAAAGTGATTGTTTGTAATTAAATTTGAATGACAATTTGAGTAATTAAGTGATGATTGAGAATATAGTAATTGTTTCCATAAAAGAGAGACTAGATTTTTTTAGATAAACAAATAAATCAAATGAAACTATATTTTATGTACGGGAGTAATATTTTTTTAAACACAATTGCTTCTGTAAAAAGGAAAAAATAAAAGACATTGTTTAGCTGCAATTTTGTTAATAGAATTGTATTGATTGAACAATAAATTTGATGTGCTGGAGTTGTTTTCCCTCTGTTTTGCTAGTTGATGTGCCAAAATTTGCACGAGAGGATTACGTGTCCTTCGGATTGGATGTCCCACTCTTCGAACACGTACAATCACTCCAAATATGCTGTCTTTCCTCCAAATCTTCAAGAACCTGCAAAGAACACACCGGAGGGGGGTCCGGTGTGGACACTCCGATGCCTAAGTCAGTATAGGGCTTATCAATATCTTCTAAGGATCTTAAGATCCTTGATGTATCAAAATAGTTCTCAAAGAATCTCAGAAAAGTGTTTCGTATTCAGTATATCAAGTTTGTAGTGTATGAGTGTCTAACCTGGAAATATCTTCGATTTTACCTATTTATAGAGATACTTTCTGGAGAGGAAGTCAAGTCTTCCTCTTATTTCGGAGCTGCCCGTGAGACTCGGTCCTGCTGAGTGGACCAAATCCTCTCTTCTCTCCACTCCCTGAAGACTCGGCAGCACTCCAGCTTAATGGACCTCATTCCCTAAGATAAAGGAGGACAAGGTCTTCCTTTTATCAATTCTGGAACTGAAATCGCGGGAGTTCCCTATATCTACGGTTCATAACTACTCGTTAAGACTGTTTCTTTCTGATGCTCCTCTCCAGACGGAGTTCCCTCCAGAGAGACCTCTAGAGAGAATTCTTTATTCAGAGAACACTAGATGATTCAATCCTTTCCTCTCAATCCCATCATTCATACACGTGTCGACTCCTTATTAGGTGACATTTTTAGGCCGCATCATCTACTCCCCCTACTCTCGTAAAAGGGAGACATCTTTTGTGAGAGTAGAAAAATTTCCTAAAACTTAGTACAAAGGTCTTTCTGGAGAGACGTGTATTATTCCTGCTTCGGAGAGGAAGTTTCAAAACATGTCCTTCTCCAAAGGCTTTTCCCGCCTCCAATTCTGGGAGACTTTTCGGCTTCCGCGCGTGGGCTCCACGCGATCACTTTTCTCTCCCCTTTGTTATCCTCCCGAGGAAAATCCTCGATTCTTCCCCCTATCTCTCCTCATTTACTTCACGCAACCACCCCATTTTCCTCTCTTCACTTTTCAAATTTCATTCTTCCCAAAAATTTCTCATCGTCTTCATCTTTCTTCTCCGGTGTTCTTCATCCCGAGTTTCCGCCGTCGCCAGCCGCCTCGCCCGATTCCATAGTCCTTCCACTCAAGGTAACCCAGCTATCCTTCTTTTCTTCTTTTATTAGCACTGTAAATCGATGTCAAACCCTCTCTCTCCGCCGGAAGCCGCTAGCCAAAACTCCTCTGAAGTGACTCCCTCTCTGATAGGGAATCCAGAAAATAGGATTTCCCTTGCTTCCCAAATCGACCATACTCACCTAGTTAACCTTGCTCATGCCTATGGTTTTCCGTCGGAGTACGCCTTTCGCGCTCCTCGCTCAAATGAACGCCCAGATATCTCCCAGCCTCGAACTCTTGCTTTTTTCGAAGCACATCTTAGGGCAGGACTACGATTTCCGATTCATCCCTACTTGGCTGCCATATCAACCCGCATGCAGATCCCTCTTAACCAGTTTACTCCGAATGCTATCCGTACCATGATAGGTTTTTTCATCTTGGTGAAAGGGAATGGGGGTGACCCGTCTGCCGAACTATTTCTGAGCCAACATTCTTGTAAGGTGAATGATGGTTTTTTCTATGTTAGTGGGCGAAGGTCCCGTGTTTGTAAATTCTTGAAAAAACTCCATGAAGAAGACTCATCTTGGCGAGATTATTATTTTTTTTGCTACAAGCCCCACTGATTGGCCATTTCCTCACGGGGATTGGTTATTCCACAATCCAGGAGTAATTCCTCCTCCTCTGAAAGCTTACTCTGTTTCCAATCACACTATTATGAGCAATCTCAATACTCACATCCGTTTGCACAACTATTTCGATATTATTGGCATTTGCAAAAATCCTCGCATCCTCTCCCACTTCGGCTTTTGTCCTCAAGATTTTCCTTTAGATTCTCGAGATGGTAAAAAATCTTCTATTGCTGTATTTTATTTCTTGCGTGTGGCTGTTTTCTGAGTTCTGAAAATTTTCTTGATTATCTGTAGCAATGAGTTGGTTAACTTATATCTCCCGAGATGCCCCTGCTCTCAGCATAGTGAAGACCCCTGTGCTATCCGCTCCAGAAGATCCTCCAAAGGCTCCTCCGTCTCCCGCTCTCGAGAGCTCTGTAAAGACTCCGGCTCTAGAGGGTTCTTAAAAAATTCCTCCTCTCCCTAGTTCTTCTACTCAGGTCCTAGGTTCAGTTGCCAAAAGAACCCGTTCCGCTGCCAATGCTTTCTTTTCTGACTGTGGCACTTCTAAGAAGAAGAAGGGAAAAGCTACCCGTGCTGATAGGGGAACTCCTCCTTCTACTGTATACGAGCCTTTCCATCGCCTTATTGACCGATGTCCTGCTCCTCCGGATGCTGAGTTATCCGACACGCCCCTTCCTGAGGATCGACTGATCCATGGCGCTCACCTTCTTTCTGAGGTATTTTCTGGTATTTTCCATTTTCATAATCTCTGCCTTATTCATATCCTCAAGCGTTATTTCTTTTTCCTTTGTAGTTTGGTCTTACCTATGCTAAGATACTCGACCAAGGCGTTGAGATGGTGGCTGAGCTCGAACTTCTCCGGGCTGAAGCGTCCTCTTTCCAGTCAACCCTCAAGGGTATCACCACGGAGAAAGATAAAGCCCATAAGCGAGCTCAAGCTCTATCTGAGGAGTTGTCTCTCTTACAGACTCAAAGCAAGCAGGATGCAGCCATGATTAAGTACCTGGTGCAGGAGGTGGAGCGGATGGAGCGCGAGCTGCCGGATGTCGGAGTGCAGGCTTGCATTAAGTCCATGTTCACTTCCTCTTTGGGTCAAGAGTTCTTGGAAACTCTTCATACTTAGTGGCTGTCCAGCTTCCTAAAGAGCTCGAGCTTCCTTTGTGCCATGGGGCCGCATATCCCTCACTTCATCGACCACGGCTTCAACAATGCCGTCGCCGAGCATTCAGCCCCGGGGTTTGACGGAACTTACTCTCGCGAGTTCCATTTGGATCGTCTTGCTACTCCTCCAAAATTCTTGGGGGATCCTAAGGAGAGCCCCGATAGTCCTTGGTGGCTACCCGGAATGGGCCAGGCCATCGCCAAGCTGCAGGCTGTCAAGATAGGTATGGCTGAGCTAAAGCCTCTGGAGCGTCTGATTTATCCTTATGACTCCGCTCCAGCCATGACAACCGCAGTAGATGGAGGGACTGGCGTTGCCGATACCAGGGGAGGTACAGCGGGTCCAGAGGAGGGCGGAGGATCTAGCAACCATGTTGCTGAGGAGGAGGGCGCTGCTGGAGGAGCTGAAGGAGTTGAGGTCGAGGGGACTGTTGCTGAGGAAGCTGCTGCTGAAAAAGCAGTTTAAATTTCATATTTATGATCACCACAAACAATTTACTTTTCTCTTATTTTGCTACACTCTTTATTTTCTGCTCATAATATTTGCTCTCCATACTTTATAGGGGACCCCACACTCCTGGATATGTGGGGGCTTTTCGTAGTAATCGCATTAGCTTGATGTTGCATGTTTTGTTGTCTTTTTCTTTTTCTTTCTTGCATGAGTAGCTTACAAGACCAGCAAGGAATGTGTTGGAGGTGTGTTCTCTTCCCCCCCTTTTTGTTGGTCTTGTAGGCTATGTTGAAATCACTTCTTGGCTGTACAGTTTTTGTTTTTGATTTCAGGTGACTTGGTTGTGGGAGGTCATCCTCCCTCTTCTCTTGACTCCTGGATCATAAAACCTGTCTTCTTCATCATCTAGTCTTTGTAGTTCTCAAGCATGGTGAGGGCTTTCTGGAGGACCTCGGTTTCTAAGCCTCTAAGCATTTCGCTTTCTTTTCACTTTCTTGTACTTAAAAGACTTTGATTCGCAAAAAATCTTCTCCTTTCATTAATTCACCCGTTTGAGTCTCAAAAGAGGATGAGGGCTCTCTGGAGCACCTCGGCCTCTAGGACTCTGAGTATTTCTCATTCTTCTTTTTTAAAAGATTTTAATTCACAAAAATCTTCTCATTTCATTAACCCACTTGGGTCTCAAGTAAGATGAGGGCTCTCTGGAGCATCTCGGCCTCTAGGCCTCTGAGTGTTTCTCACTCTTATTCTTAAAAGATTTTAATTTATAAAATATTCTCATTTCAGTAACCCACCTGGGTCTCGAGTAAGATGAGGGCTCTCTGGAGCACCTCGGCCTCTAGGCCTCTGAGTGTTTCTCACTCTTATTCTTAAAAGATTTTAATTCATAAAATCTTCTCATTTCAGTAACCCACTTGGGTCTCGAGTAAGATGAGGGCTCTCTGGAGCACCTCGGCCTCTAGGCCTCTGAGTGTTTCTCACTCTTATTCTTAAAAGATTTTAATTCATAAAATCTTCTCATTTCAGTAACCCACTTGGGTCTCGAGTAAGATGAGGGCTCTCTGGAGCACCTCGGCCTCTAGGCCTCTGAGTGTTTCTCACTCTTATTCTTAAAAGATTTTAATTCAGAAAATCTTCTCATTTCAGTAACCCACTTGGGTCTCGAGTAAGATGAGGGCTCTCTGGAGCACCTCGGCCTCTAGGCCTCTGAGTGTTTCTCACTCTTATTCTTAGAAGATTTTAATTCAGAAAATCTTCTCATTTCAGTAACCCACTTGGGTCTCAAGTAAAATGAGGGCTCTCTGGAGCACCTCGGCCTCTAGGCCTCTAAGCGTTTCTCACACTCGTTATTGTTATATTCATACATCGCATGTTCAAATATGAGAAAGATAATCAAGACACAATAATTCTGAATAATTCTTTCTTCAAAAAGGGATAAGGCTTCATTGCTTTATTGTCAATTTTCAACATAGGCCATAGATAACCTACGCCGGTCTCATTAAAAACCTCTTTACGGAAAAACCCCAAAGGGGAAACCCGTAGAGAGGGAAAAAGAGCTCCGGTGAAGCCACAAAGTACATCAAGCAAAATATGAATCCATGCAAAAAATCACAAAACAAAAGTCATAGATGGTCTCAAGACCTTACACTGTCTTCAAATAAAGAATCTCTTCAAATGGCAAACGTTCCAGGGTCTAGCTATGTCGACCCCTTCCATACTCTGCAGTCTATATGCTCCTCCTTTCAGCACCTGTGTGATTTTATAAGGTCCCTCCCAGTTGGGCTCCAGCTTTCCTGTATTCTTCAGGGCGTCCGCTCTTCTTAGCACCAGGTCCCCCGCTCTGAAGGACCTCGGGATCACCCTTCGGTCATATGCAGCTTTAATTCTGCTCTTATATCTTTCAGCACGTACCCTAACCATCTCTCATTCTTCTTCCATCAAATCTAGAGCCTCTCTCATCAATCTTTCATTCTGATGCTCTTCGAATTGGGCAACTCAGTGCGATCGTAACACGGCCTCTGGAGGTATCACCGCCGTAGCTCCGTAGACCAGCTGAAATGGGGACTCTCCAGTTGCTGTCTTCGGACTAGTTCTATATGACCATAATACATTATCTAACTCGTTCACCCATCCTCCTCCTATCTTTGTCAGCCTTGTTCGAATTCCATCTACTATTGTTCGATTAGTAACCTCCACTTGTCCGTTGGCTTGAGGATGAGCTACAAAGGTGAATCTCTGTATTATGTTCAGTCTTGCACACCATCCTCGCACGTTTTCGCCGTTAAACTGTGTTCCATTATCAGAGACCAATATTCTGGGTACTCCGAACCTACAACAAATTTGTTTTTTCAAGAATTTAATCACATTTTCTTCATCTATCGTAGCCAGAGGAGCAGCTTCCACCCATTTGCTAAAATAGTCCACTGCTACTATCCAAAAATTTCTCCCTCCGGAGGCTGGAGGGAAGGGTCCTACCAAGTCGATTCCCCACTTAGCAAAGGGACAGGGAGAGTGCATCGCTCCCATCTCTTCCGCAGGGGTCCTTATCAATGGACCGTTTTTCTGACACTTGACACATTTTCTCACAAATTCTCTAGCGTCTTTTGTCATGGAGGGCCAATATAATCCAGCCCTTAAAACTTTCTTCACCACTGCTTTGTATCCTTCATGACTGGCTGCATCACCTTCGTGGATCTCTTTGAGTGTGTACATAGCTTCTCGAGTTGATACACACCTCAAATATGGGTGTGTGAATGATTTCTTGTATAAGTGCCCTCCGATAATACAATATTTAATCCGAAGGGCTCGGGTCTCTCTGGTGGTAGGGGCATCTGCTCCCTTGGTGAGTTCTATCCATATAGTTCTTCTCCAATCATCTTCCTCTTCAATGGAGCCAATGGGGTTCTCCAGAGTCTCTCTTTCTGCAACTACTAGAGTTACTGTTCCTTGTCCATCAAACTCTGTGGAGCTAGCGAGTTTGGAGAGGCTATCCGCCTGCATGTTCTTCTCTCGAGGTATCTGGACTACCTCGCACTCTTGGAACTTGCCCATCACTTCTTTGGCTCGTTCCAGATAAGCAGCCATCCTGCTATCTTTGGCTACATATTCACCATTCACCTGCTGAACAACTAATTGGGAGTCTGAGTATAGAGTTACCTTTGGAGCTCCCAATTCTAATGCCATCTCCATTCCTCTGATCAAAGCTTCGTACTCTGCTCCATTATTTGAGGTCATGAATTGAAACCTCACTGCAAATTGTAGGTCCTCTCCTCGAGGGCCTGTTAGCACAATCCCTGCTCCACATCCGCTCAGGGTCACTGAGCCATCTACATACACCTTCCATCCCTCGACTTCCTCTGGTTTGGTCGACTCTTGGATGAAATCGGACAAAGCTTGGGCTTTTATAGCCTTCCGCGGCTCGAAATCCACGTCATATTCTTGGAGCTCGATTGCCCACTTCACCATCCTTCCAGAGAGGTCTGCTCGCCCTATAACCTGTTTCAACAAGTAATTAGTGCGGACCAGTATTTTTTAAGAAAGGAAATATGGGCGCAGCCTTCGCGCTGTAACTACCACGGCCAGAGCGGCCTTCTCAATTTCTGAGTATCGATTTTCGGCCCCTTGAATGACCTTACTGACATAATAAATAGGGTGCTGCAGAGATCCCTCTTCTTTGACTAAGGCAGTGCTTAGTGAGAATTCTCCTACGGAGAGATACAAAATGAGGGTATCTCCCGGAGAAGGCTTTGTTAGCTTCGGCAACTGAGACAAATGATGCTTTAGGTCTTCAAAGGCCTTTTGGCATGTTTCGTTCCATTCAAATTTGGTCCCTTTCTTGAGGATTTTAAAGAAGGGATGACTCTTTTTAGCAGACCTGGCTATGAATCTGCTCAATGCTGTAATCCTCCCATTGAGTGTCTGGAGTTCTTTTATATTTCTTGGTGGCTGCATATCCAGTACAGCCTTCACCTTGGCCGGATTCACTTCTATACCTCTCTGAGTGACCATATATCTGAGGAACTTCCCTGATTTTACTCCAAAAGAGCATTTGGCTGGGTTCAACTTGATGCCGTTCTCTCTAATTACTTGGAAAATTTCCTTCAGATCCTCCACATGTTGATCTGCTTTCACACTCTTAGCCAGCATATCATCTACATATATCTCCATGTTCCTTCCCAGCTGCCTTCGAAAGACAGCATCGACCATCCTTTGATATGTTGCTCCGGCATTGATTAATCCAAATGGCATCCGAATATATCCAAACGTTCCGCAGGCTGCTATGAAGCACACTTTGGAGACATCTGCAGGGTTCAGTTGGATCTGGTGGTACCCTTGGTATGCATCCATCATGCTTAGCAGCTCGAAGCCTGAAGTTGCATCTACTAGCTGGTCTATCCTTGGTAGCGGATAGTGGTCTTTGGGGCATGCCTTGTTGAGGTCCCTGAAATCGATGCACATTCTCCACTTTCCTCCCCCTTTAGGCACTAGCACGACATTGGAGAGCCATTCTGGGAATTGGACTTCCACCACATGCCCTGCTTTCAATAGCTTCTCGACTTCTTCTTTCACAATGTTATTCTTCTCAATCCCAAAATTTCGTAGTTTCTGTTTCACGGGCCTTGTCTTTGGATCAACATTAAGGCAATGTATTGCTATCTCCGGAGGGACTCCTGTCATGTCAGCTGGAGAAAATGCAAATATATCGGAATTTCGACGTAATGTAAATATTACCTTCTCTGTGAGTTCAGGCCCCAGTTGGGTACCTATCTTAGTAACAAAGCCGAGTTTCCCTGGGAAGAGCTCCACACTCATCAGTTCCTCGTCTGTTTTAACATTCACCTGTTCAGGTGTTGCTCCCTCTACTTTCTTCCTCTTGATCTCAGGGTCATCTCCTCTCGTCCGCTCCAGGCCCTTAGTTAGGGCTCTGTCTGCCATCTTCACAGACTCTGCATAGCACTTCCGTGCTTGGTACTGGTCTCCTTTTACTTCTCCCACCCCTGTGGCTGTAGGGAATTTCATATGAAATGTAGAGATGATTGCCTGAAAGAGGTTCAAGCTAGGTCGTCCCATCACAACATTGTATGATGAGGGGATGTCTACAATAAGGAACTCCACCAAGTGGACCTTCCGGGCCGGAGCGTCCCCCAATCCTACCTGTAACATTACCGATCCCAAAGGTTGGATAGCACCTCCGGAGAAACCATACAGAGAGGTATCTACAGGACGCAACTTCACACTCAGCTCCATTCTCTTGAAACATTCGAAAAACATAATGTCAGCCGAACTCCCCGTATCTACGAAGATTCGAGCAACATCGAATCCATCTATGTCGGTAGTGATCACCAGAGCATCGTTGTGATCTTCCTTAACTCCCTTCACATCCTCCGGCCCAAATCGGATATTGGGCGTCTCCATCATACGCCCCACTTCTCTTAACTGGCTTCCTTGCTCTGCTTTTAGAGCTCGGACATTCTGCTTTCTCTTCCGGAAGGAATCTCCATCTGCTGGCCCTCCCACAATCATGTGAATTACTCCTCTCTTTGGTGGGGGGAGGGGGCATATGCTCAGCCGCTTCTCTGGTTTCCTTCTCTTCTGGTTTTCTTTCATGCTCTTTCCGCTTCTGCCCTCGAGGGTCCTGCCTATCTCTAAATATAAATTCTTTTAGATGGCCCGCTTGGATCATCCTCTCAATCTCGTCCTTCAGGTGGTAACACTGATTTGTATCATGCCCATATTCATTGTGGAATCGGCAAAATCGATCAGACTTGGGTTTCTGAGGTCCTCGACTTCTGGAATATGGGAATTTCAAGTCTGGCTGATCTCCTGCTACCTCCAGAACTTCGGCAGGTTCAATTCTCAAGGGTGTGTATTTCTCAAACCTCCCGCGAGGGCCAGACCGGGGACCTCCGGAGGGATTGCTATCTCTTGCTGATCCAGAGGTCCGAGGGACCTCTGGACTAAATCGTCTGGAGGGGCCTTCCCTTTCCCTTCTCCTCTCTCGATCTTGTGGCCTAACCTCCAATCTCTTTGCTTTTCGGACCTCCTCCAGAGTGAGGTACTTTTCTGCCCTATGCAGCAATTCATCAAAGTTCTTAACCGGCTTTTTAGCTAAGGAGGAGAAGAAGTCTCCATCACGCAATCCGTTAGTAAGAGCGTTGATCTTCACCTCTGGAGAGGCTGTAGGGACCTCCAGAGCTGCTTGGTTAAACCTCCGGAGAAAAGCTCTTAAGCTCTCGCCCTCTCCCTGTCTCAAATTAAAGAGGGTCAAAGTGGCCCTCGGTTGTCTCCGGGCACTGGAAAATTGATAAAGGAAGAGCTCACTGAATTCTTCCCAGGATCGGATTGTATTGGGTTCCAACTGAGTGAACCATTGTTGTACGGCCTTTGCTAGGGTAGTTAGGAAAACCCTACACTTTATTCCCTCTCCATAGCGGTGTAGTAATGCAGCATTCTCGAACCTTACTAGGTGTTCGTACGGGTCTGCCGTACCATCATATTCAAAATTAAGGGGCTTGAAATTGAATGGTAGTTCATCCTGTAATATGTTAGGGGAGAACTGGCATCCAGAGGCGTGAGCGGATCTACTGGTTCGGTTGCTCATTTGCTTCCTCATATCTCTCATCTCTTTCTGTAGGGCCAGTAATTGGTCGCTGACCGGCCCTCCGTAGGTATCATCCGTGCTTTCTCCTATCTCAAGGGGTTCTGTCCCTCGGGGTGCTGGATCTGCATTCCTTCTTGTACTCCGAAGAGGAATGCTTCTTTCCGCTCGCGAGGGCACCTTATCGTCTTCCTCCGCCCGCATCCCCATTTCCTTGGACAACACTTGGGAGGCTCCAGGGCTTCATCCTGGGGTCTCGGGGCCGGTACCTCCAGATTCCCCGGTGCAGCCCTGGGAATCCGGTCTCTTTGATCTGCAAAGGCTTTCTCTACAACTTGCTTGATGAGGGCGTTCAATTGATCGGGAGAGATCAGGAGTGGCCCTGAGTCTGGAATATCCTCTCGCTGAGGATCTGCGGTTTGGAACTCTGGGGCTTCAGGGTTCCCTGTTATTCCCTCCCCGACCGGTAGGGGATGATTTTCGTCACCCAAACCTGGAGTGGGTGCCAATGGCTGATTTGATCCAGAAGGAGTATGGACTGGGTTTTTCCCCCGGCCTCCCCTTGGTGGGGGATCAGTCGGCAAAGGGGAATTTTCCCCTGGAAGGTTCTTCTTTCCAGAAGTAGATGTTTTGTCTCCGCCACCCATTTGCTCGGACAGGTAGAAACTCGTGAGAAAATCTTTCAACTCTTTCCCACAGACGGCGCCAGTTGATGTGCCAAAATTTGCACGAGAGGATTACGTGTCCTCCGGATTGGATGTCCCACTCTTCGAACACGTACAATCACTCCAAATATGCTGCCTTTCCTCCAAATCTTCAAGAACCTGCAAAGAACACACCGGAGGGGGGTCCGGTGTGGACACTCCGATGCCTAAGTCAGTATAGGGCTTATCAATATCTTCTAAGGATCTCAAGATCCTTGATGTATCAAAATAGTTCTCAAAGAATCTCAGAAAAGTGTTTCGTATTCAGTATATCAAGTTTGTAGTGTATGAGTGTCTAACCTGGAAATATCTTCGATTTTACCTATTTATAGAGATACTTTCTGGGGAGGAAGTCAAGCCTTCCTCTTATTTCGGAGCTGCCCGTGAGACTCAGCCCTGCTGAGTGGACCAAATCCTCCCTTCTCTCCACTCCCTGAAGACTCGGCAGCACTCCAGCTTAATGGACCTCATTCCCTAAGATAAAGGAGGACAAAGTCTTCCTTTTATCAATTCTGGACCTGAAATCGCGGGAGTTCCCTATATCTACGGTTCATAACTACTCGTTAAGACTGTTTCTTTCCAGACGGAGTTCCCTCCAGAGAGACCTCTAGAGAGGATTCTTTATTCAGAGAACACTAGATGATTCAATCCTTTCCTCTCAATCCCATCATTCATACACGTGTCGACTCCTTATTAGGTGACATTTTTAGGTCGCATCACTAGTATATATTTTGTACACACAAATTAATGAATATAATAAAATAATAAACATAGAACGAGTGATGGTTGAGATAAATAAAATAATAAATGAAGTATAGTAAAATTATATGAGTAATTTGATAAAAATAAAATGAATAATATATAGTAAGACAATCTAAAATGAAAAGGTGTAAGTATTATATTACTCACTCGTCACCACGTCTACATAAAGTGTGTCTATTTTTCATTTTTGATTTTTCACATAAGATATATTCCGAATATGTTTCATTTAATATATATACTAGGTAGGATGCACCTAAAAAATTGAGGTGTTAACCCGGACATTTGTGTTTGAATTATTACATATTTGTAACTTTTTAAATAAAAATAGATTTTTATTAAATATAGCTTATAATATGCAAATATATATTTGAACATACTTATTTTACAAATATACATTTCTAATATTATAAAGTATTTATTACAATATTGTGTTACTATACCCTGTGATTTTGACGCTTATAGTAGGCATTTATTTATTTCTTAATATTTGCAACGTAATCAATCAATAGAGTGAGTCTCCAATCCATGTTCAACGACCTTCGTAAAATGATGGTTCATGCTGAATTAGAAATAAACACTCTTATTAACGCTTCAACTTCTTGTTGAAATGTGTAATTGTATTGACATTGTACATAATTGATGCAACTACGAGGAGAGAAGAGATCATACTATATTTTAATTAAATTGATTTTTTTTATATGTAGAGTAAATATATTAAAAAAATCAAACCATCATTGTTGTTAGGCCAAATAGATTATACTAATCATATCTTAACTATTGTTTGTCATATGTCACTTCAGAAATTTCAAATAATAAATATTAACATACATCCTAATAAAGAATAATCTGCACAAACAACCCATTTATCACCAAGTACTAAAAAAAATAAAAATTCATAGATCAAACTTTAGTTTAGAAAGACATACAAAACTCAAGAGAACCATAGATTAACACATGCGCCTGAGGTTTAGACAATGTAAAAATATAGACAATAATATCCTTTTAAATCATGAAATGTGGGGATTCGAGATTAGGGTTCGACCTCCTAACGAGTGAGAAGGGTTGAGTGACATGGAAGGGATTCGACCTTCTTCCGCATAATTTAGGGGAAGAGTTCAGGGTGTAATTGGATATATGATACGTGAGAGACGTGAGAGAGATACTTAAAAACCGAGGCAGCTAACGATGGACAAGGACGGACCTAGGCACACCCTTGGGGTGGCCATGTCCCCCTCAATTTTTTTTTACCTTTTTTTTACTATTATATATATTAATTAGTTATTAACTTAATAAATTTATTTATTATTAAATTAGTCACAGACTTTAGTTCAATTATTAATATTAAAATATATTTCAATTTTTAATATTTTAGTCATACATATTAATTTAAATAAATAAATATATATAAATGAGTTTGACAAAAAATGTGTGACAATTTTTTTTTTCTTATAGTGAATAAAATACAAATGTCATGTGCACATTTCGTGAAATTTTTGTGCATGATATGTATATGCATGTTTCATGCATGATCCTTATGTACACCTTTCATAGTTATATATTTTAAGATGTTTTTTACCCTTATATTCTTTTTACACCTTTTTTTTTTATATTCTAGTGATAACTTTTTTCAGAGTTAATATTAGGTGTAAAAAATGGACGGTAAAATATCTTTTATACCCTCTATAAAAAGTAATATTCCTCCCTCACCCAATCCTCATTTTGTAAAAACTTATTTACTCTGAAAATGCTAAAAGAAGGAATCCATTTTTCTTGTTCGTCCAAAACCTACAAAATTTCAGGACTGACACTGACAAGACAATTGAGTAGCAAAAACACTTACACAATTCTTCAGGATTTTAGATTCTTCTCAATTTTGTTATTTATTATTCACTAATTTTTTCCATTTTCAGATAATTATAGATTATAGGTCCAGATAAATTTATAAATATAATTTTATTATCAAATACTCCATCTGTTCCACAATTATTTGCACATTTCATAATTCGTTCGTTCCACAATTGTTTGCACATAATAAAATAATTTTTTTTCATAAACCTCACCCTCACAATATTCACATCTTTACACAATGTCATTATACTTTTACCCTCAATCCAATTATTCACTTTACTTAATTGATAAAAATTTATAAAATTATCCCTTAACATTCTACTCATTACACATTTTTTTAAATTTGTGTGCCCATAAATTGGTGCAGACACAAGTATATTATTGGATTAGTTTGTAAGGTCACGTGTATTGGATTAGAATATTTTATCTCACAAAAGTAAAGTCTAGGTTTAATTAATTGTTGATGTATGAGGTTATTCACTACAGCCGCCTTATTTTGTGTAGATACATAGCTTTTTTTTTTACCAGCCACCGGTAGAATACCGGTCACTTTTGAATTATTCACGCTTTATAGATAGTATAGATATAGATATAGATATAGATATATATATATCAACACACTTTATCTCCTCCCTACTTTGTGTAATACATACACTATGGGCATGTTTGATAGCAAAGATGGATTATCTAAGATTATGATGATAACTAAACTTTATAAATTTTAAAGCATAATCTACCCTTAATCTAAGTTATCAAACAACCAATAAAAATGATATATAGTTAATCTAGGTCTAATCTAAGCTATCAAACATGGCCACCAATAGTCAATTTTTAATCTTTAATTAATATGTATATTATATTAGTTGAACTGTGTAGGGTGACGAAGAGGATGGAAACCAGTTACGAGGAAAGAAGCATGCATAACATCTAGAACACTCCACAACTTTTTGGTTCAATTTTAGAACACAACATTAGAACTATTTGATGAGACAAGAAAAGTTAGAGATGAGTTTCTCATATTGGTTCATTGTCGTTTCAAGATGTTGGCATGTTGAAGTTTTCAAATGTTTTAGTTGTTCCTCAAATGGCTAAGAATTTCATCTCAGTTTCAACTTTATGTCGAGATAATAACGTTGATGTTGTTTTTTGTACTTCTTCATTTCAGGTGTGGGATGGCCGTACGAGGAGCGTGCTCCTCATGGGGAGTCGCATAGATAATCTCTATGTATGACCGACTCGAGCATCTAAACCTTATCCTACTACCCTCCTCTCCAATCAACCACCAGCCCGGATTTGGCATACCCGTTTAAGTCACCTGTCTCTTAAAATCCACTCTCACACCTTATCCAGTTTTAGTCTACCTAATAAATCTACAAAACTATTCAACTATGATTCTTGTAAATGTATCAAAAGTCATAAACTACCCTTTAATGATTCAAGCATTATGTCCCGTGCCCCATTAGAAGTCCTATACTCTGATGTTTGATCTTCTCATGTCCTATCTCTTGATGGTTTAAAATATTATGTCATATTTGTTGACCACTTTAGTAAATATATGTGGATCTACCCCCCTAAAACGAAAATCTAATGTACTTTCTACATTCACGTCCTTGAACCCTCTTGTCGAAAATTACTATAACACAAAAATCAAAACCATATATACTGATAACGGGGGAGAATTTATTGTTCTTCGCTTGTTTATTCAAAAATCATAAAAACAACAGTTAGTTATTACAATAACATGAAAATTTGTAGTTTTAGAGATTCACATACACTTAATTAGGTCCTTGGAATGAAAACTACTTGGTCGTACTTGCATACTATAATCGAACCCATACGCTTGTGGGGATCGTATCGTTGTTTGAAAATGTGCAAAATACGTAAAAAAAAAAGTCACCCGAGTCCCTAGACGCTTCTCCACAACCACCTGCACCACCTCCGATTCAGCACATGTCCAATATGGTTACTCGGTCTCAAAACAACATATTCAATCCCAATCCGAGGTATTGCCTTACATCAACATTAACTTCTGATACTGAACTGAGTTGTGTTTCTCAGGCCTTAAAAGATTAACGGTGGAGGGAGGCCATCTCATTTGAGTTTGATACTCTTCTCAGAAATGAAATGTGGGATTTGGTCCTTACTGATGAGTCCCAAAACATAGTTGGCTCCAAGTGGGTCTTTCGCATCAAACGCAAGCCTGATGGATCCCTGGACAAATTTAAAGCTCGCCTTGTGGCCAAAGGTTTCCATCAACGTCCGGGTGTTTACTTTTCTGAGACCTTCAGCCCTGTTGTCAAACCTGCAACCGTTCGAGTTGTTCTCAGTATTGCGGTAACTCAAAACTGGCCTCTTCGACAGTTTGACGTCAACCATGCTTTTCTTCATGACGCCCTGTCTGACACAGTTTACATGGCACAACCGCCCGGTTTTATCGATAAAATATTTCCGCCCTATGTTTGCAAATTGCATAAATTCATTTACGGTTTAAAACAAGCACCACGTACTTAGTACTATGCTCTTAGGACATTCTTGGAAGTGATTTGATTTATTCACACAAAATCTGATGAGTCCCTTTTTGTCTACAATAAATCTGGTACTATTGCTTATTTTCTTGTGTGATTCTCACAGGAAATGATATTCCCTTTCTCACTCGAGTGGCTAAAGAACTTGGCACGAAGTTTTCTGTGAAAGATTTTGGCCCTCTTTCCTATTTCTTAGGTGTTGAAGTTCTTCGTACCCAGAAGTCGTGCTTTCTTTCCCAACGGAAGTACGTGGTTGATCTTATGACACAATATGATCACCTCCAAGTCGGTTCAAACTCTTTTATCCACCACAACTCGTCTTTCTCTTTCAGACGGGTCACCTCCTACTGATGCCACTCAGTTTCGTCAGGTACTTTGTAGTCTTCAATATCTCTAACTCACCAGACCTGATATTGCATTTGTTGTTCATAAGTTGTCTCAGTTCATGCATGCTCCGACCACAACTCATTGGGCGGTCGTCAAACGACTTCTTCGTTATCTAAATGGAACTCGAGATGTAGGAATCACCTTGAGACCTGACCAGTCTTCTTCTCTACACTACTTCACTGATGCTGATTGGTCCGACAATAGTGAAGATCGTAGTTCCACGAGTGCTTACATTGTCTTCCTTGGGGCTAATCCCATTTCATGGTCCTCCAAAAAGCAGAAATTCATTGCTCGTTCCTCCACCGAAGTAGAATATCGTGCCATTGTCTCTGTTGCTTCTGAGGTTCAATGGTTAAAATCTCTATTTTAGGAATTGTGTCTCTCAGTTTCACCTCTTCCTGTGATTTATTGTGATAACTTTGGAGCAACCTATCTTTCTTCCAATCCCGTCTTCTACTCTCGAATGAAGCATATTATCATTGATTTTCACTTTGTTGGAGATCTGATCAAGACGTCCCAGCTTCGGGTATCACATGTTTCTTCTACGGATCAACTTGTTGATGCTCTCACCAAGCCACTTCCAAGCACTCGATTACATCTGCTTATGACCAAGATTGAACTATCCTTTGGTGCTCCACCTTGAGGGAGCGTATTATGAATATAATATTATTATTCATATTTATCTTCATGAAATGAATTTGACCTAATCTTGATATGTATCTTATAGATATGCATGTAGTATGTATAAATACAACCTTTGTAAACCTTTACAATTATTCAATAAAATTATAATTTCATAGTCTCTATAGTTTCAAGTAGATTTGAGCTTCAAATAGTTATACTTCCTCCCTCCATTTGAAAGTTGTCAATTTGCTTTTTGCAGATTGATTAAGAAATACAATATTATATGTGTAGTGTGTTGTTAATGTAGAGAGAGATATGAAAAAAAAAGTAGAAAAATGTAAAAAAGAAAAAAGATAGAGAGATAGTGAGTGTTCGACAAAAAAAATTACTCATAGTAAATTTCGGTACAACATCCAAAATGACAAAATAAGTCACTGTCGAAGTGACAAAGTGAGTATATGATTAAATGATACATTTGACAGGGAAAAAAAGGGAAAAAGGAACAAAAGTATATACTAGTAGTATTTTATTTTATAGAGATATAAATTTAGTTGAATATTTTTAAGCTTAGAATATATTATCATAGCCCTTTTCAAGTTAGTTGCTTATTTAGTTTTTTTATATGGAAATTAGGATTAGTCTCCAATGATTTATGAACCAATAAAATGGAGTTGTTGGCAAAAGCAGTATCTCATACTGTGAGTGTGAGGAGGCATCATGCACATTATAAACCAACAACTCTGATGACACCCTCACCTATCATAATTTTATCCGATTTAGATTCGAATTAATACATCTATTTAATTATCTATATTTTTAGTGTACAAACTATTTTCTTCCCATATACATCCTCCAAAAAAAAAAATTTAAAAAGAAAAGAAAACAATAGTAATGCTCTATGGATAGTGACACTATTTATATTTCGGAATTGTAGAATATATAAATAGGTACATAGTCATATATATATATAGTCATAAAGCATTCGCTTAAATAAATAATTTTTTTTGACATAAAATAATAAATTGAATTATTGAAATATTGTTAGCTGCAGCCTGCTGCAAGTTTGATCAAGTGTCGCTAAAGAATGTCCGTCTCTTTCACCCTCCCATTTATTTTTTCTGGTTGCTTTCGTCCCTTTCATAAATCACCAAATATATCAAATCATTAAAATAAATCAAATTTAATCCCAAACTCATCATAAAGATTGTGAATTAATAAAGAATATACCATATAGTTTTAATAAAGAAAATTGATGCATTTGGAGTTTGGACCACAGTTTTAATTTTATTCTAATATGGTGGATGAAAATTTAATTTGACAATTGAAGTTATCTTCAAATAACTTAAAATTCAATTACATAATATGCACTCAATTGTATACAAGAATTTGTCAAATAAGTATTGAATATAAAATATTTATATTAATTATACTCTCCCCGTTCATAAATAAATGACGTTTTGACATTCTATATTTATACTTAATTAAATGATGTTTTAGTTTGTTTCACACGCTTTCTTCTAATTTTATCCTCTTTTCAACTTTAAAAAATATTCTCAATTTCTAACTTACCTTAATTATGCCGTTTTAGCTTGTTTCACACACTTTCTTCCAATTTTATTGTCATTTTTAACTTTAAAAAATATTCTCAATTTCTAACCCACCTTTATTCTCATTTTTTATATTTTTTCACATGATACGTGTTCTCCCCATACAAACTTATCTATATATAAAGATAAAATATTTATAAGAAGCTAAAATTATGGAATGTGATAAGAGAATTTCATTAATTAATTAAAAATAAATTTGTCAATACATACACTTTTGGGTATGTCTATAAGGAATTGAGTCCATTTTTTTTTAAATGGGTAGGATTACTAATAAAAATAAAATACACAAAGAACATGTAAGCTACGTGTTGTCGCCCAAATGGTTAGATACAATCTATTTTATCTTGAGGTCGGGTGTTCAACTCTCACGTCTTAACAATTTTTTTTTTTTAATTATTATAAAAGTGTACGTTGGAAATAAGAAAAAGTGTAACATGCATTTTACAATTTTTTAACATGTTATTTTGTATTGTTAGGTTGTATGGTGTTGCAATAATAATTTTAGTTATAATGACATATATTTTTTTGTTAGATATATTTTATTGCACTTTTCAGTTGTAGTGACTTACAATTTTCAACAATATTTTAAGTTATACTGACTTTTTAAGTTATAGTGGTGACTTACACTTTTTAGTAATGTTATGCTACACATTTTAATCGTATTTTGTTGTATTTTTCAGTTGTAGTGGCTTACAATTTTAAACAATTTTTTCAGTTATAGTAACTTACACTTTTTAGTCGTACTTTGTTGCACTTTTCAGTTGTAGTGACTTACCATTTTCAACAATATTTTCAGTTATAGTGACTTACGTTGTTTAGTAATGTTATATTGCACTTTTTAGTTATATGAAGATGCACTTTTCAATGATATATAATTGTTGTCATTTACACTTTTTAAAATAATATTTTTAATTATATTGACGTACATTTTTTGGTAATGTTATATTGCACTTTTTTGTTGTATAAAAATGCATTTTTCAGTTATAATAACTTACATTTTTCATTAAAGTATTGTGTTGCACTTTTCAGTTATACTGACATGCACTTTTTAATAATATTGTGTTGCACTTTTCAGCTATACTAACTTGCATTTTCTAGTTATAATAACTTACACTTTTCATTAAAAGTTATGTTGCACTTTCCAATTATACTGACTTACACTTTTTAATAAAAAAATGTGTTACACTTTTTAGTAATATTGTGTTACACTTTTAGTAATATTGACTTACACTTTTCCACACACACGTTTTCGGAAAAAAATTGCCAACAAAAAAAAAATTACAAAAAAAAATTAAAAAATTGATCAAAATATATAGAATACATTGAATTTATTCTATACAAGATCAATAAAAGAAATTTACAAAAAAAAAAAAAAAAAAAACTTGACCAAGTCAACTCAATTCCATGTATAGAATTGATTCTATATAAGACCAATCCTACACTTTTTTAGCTTAAAAAAGATGAGTTATTGCGTATTACACTTGAGCAATTCCACTTTGTCTCATATAATGCATTGTATATTTGTATATATAAAAAAATATTTTTTTCATCGTGATATAAAATAATATAATTATATTATATAATAAATATATTTAAATACTACTAATATTTTTGAAATAACAAAATATATTTTATGATTTTCTAAGAAGTTTATTTTAAAGCAATATTTTTTAAATACATAAAGTTAAAAAATAATTTATTATATAATAGAAAATATACTTAATATATTTTTTTATTAATAAATGAAAATGTAATAAATAATTAGTGAAACTTACCTTTTCAACTAATACTCTATTGACATGTCAATTTTTAAAAGAAATTGAATTAATTAATAAAATAACACGTGTACTCAAATTATTCATAAAAGGACCCATAATCTAAATTAATGTGAGATTTACACGTAAAAAAAAACCACAAATTAGTATAATAACGAATTTTTATATATACACTTAAATGAGATGTCATGTTGAGTTTAAAAGACTTTTGTAAATGTTTGCTCTCAAAAAGAAAAAAAAAACTTTTGTAAATGTTTCCTGGGTCTTTTTAAAGACAGTCCAGTGTCGCCTGAACTATCAATAGTTCAATAATCTGAGCCATCAGATCTGAAATCTAATGGCTTATATTTGATGATCTGCTACCTATTGCATTTGGCGTCGCAGAATCCATCGCCTTGCATTGCATTTATTATCGTTTTTTGTCGCCCTATCACACTTTTAAATTAAATTTAATAATTTTAAATATATAATTATAAAATTACAAATTTATCCTCATATGATTAATAAAAAAATTAATTGATATATATAATCTTTATTTTAATGTCAAATTCTCCCGTACACTCGTATGCACCGTACACACCTAATTTAAATTTCAATCTTATAATTGACTACACCCCCAGCTTTGTTAACTTTACCCTCATAAATTATATAAACAATTGACCACAGTTATTTACACCTCCACTTTTGTTGACTTCACCCCCACAAATTATATAAACAATTGATCACAGTTATTTACACCCTCACTTTTGTTGATTTCACCGCCTAAATTATTATTTAAAAAAAATTATACCTAAAATTACTATAGTACTCTTCTATTAATTTATATATACTGTATAAACAATTGACCACGGTTATTTACACCCCCACTTTGGTTGACTTCACCCCAATAATTATTATTTAAAAAAAATACATCTAAAATTACTATAATGTCCTTCCATTAATTTACATAAAATATAATACAATCAATCATAATTTATATATAAACAATTGACCACGATTATTTACACCTCGCTTTTATTGACTACACCCCCCGCCCCCAAATTATTTTTTAAAAACAATTACACCTAAAATTAATATAATGCCCTTCTATTAATCTAAACAAAATATAATACAATCAATCATAATTTATACATGCAAATTTTTATATACACTCTATTGTTTATAAGGATTTGCGTATTTTTTCATTTGAATCTAGGTAAATATTTTTCAATTCACTTTTAACTCTAGATGCTGCAACATATAATTGTCTATGCATTAACATGTTTCAGAAGGTACACACTACACACCTACCATGAAAAGAGACTGTCCTTTAACTTTTATTTATCGTCATTGTAAAAGACAATAGAATAAGAAATTATCTTATTCGAAACTTTATGGGAGTCGTGTCATCGAAACACTCAATATAATTTTCAGAATAAAAACTTTACTACCAACATTCTTTCCAAAATAAAAAACATTCTTTCCAAAATAAAAATGTGTCCTCAATAATGTGATTTTCAAGGCTTGTAACAATCAATCTAGTTTCATTGTACAAATCGGACTTTAGGTCAATGTTCTTAAACAATTTTATATGAACACATATTTTTTAGAACTAATCGATGGTCTGAGCATGACGTTTTCCTATAATATTATTTTGTATTAAAATTTAAAAAAATACACATGAAAAAATGGAAAATAAAGGCAGGAAAATAAAAAAATAAAAAGTAAAAGGAAAAAAACGAAAAAAATTAAAAGTTTGGAATAAAAACTGAAAATGGGAGAAAACGAGGAAGGGGAAGAAAAATTAAAAAGAAAAAAAAATCAAGATTTGTGGCTAATTTCGATAGTTTTTTTCTTTTAAATTATGCTTTACGATTTTTTTTCTAAAAATATGGGTGACTTGATGGTGAATCAACGGTAATTCGATAATGACTCGACTACAAATTGTAAATATACAAATTAAGGTTGATTTTATTATATTTTTTGTAAATTAATAAAAGGATAATATAGTCTTTTAAATGTAATTATTTTTTAAAAAATATTTTGGGGTGAACTCATAAAATGAGGGCTGCAGATAAACGTGGTAACAAAATAATTTATGGGTGAACTCATAAAATGAGCGGGTGCACATAACCGTGATAAAAAAATGATTTGGGAGTGAACTCATAAAATGAGCGGGTGCAGATAACCGTAGTAAAAAAATGATTTTTGGGTGAACTCATTAAATGAGTGGGTATAGATAAAATATAAATAAAAAATTAAAATTGGTGTGTACCGGTATCTTGCATGTACCCAACTATCACCCTACAAATTAGTGTTGATTTTATTATATTTTGTATAAATTAATAAAAGGATAATATAGTCTTTAAAATGTAATTATTTGAAGAAAAAAAATTGGGGTGAACTTATAAAATGAGCAGGTACAGATAACTGTGGTAAAAAAATAATTTTGGGGTGAACTTATAAAATGAGCGATTGTAGATAATTATGGTTAAAAAATGATTTTGGGTGAACTAATAAAATGAGCGGGGTACAGATAACCGTAGTAAAAGAAAATTTTGAAGGTGTACTAATTAAATGAGCGGGTGTAGATAAAATATAAATAAAATAATAATCTAATTTTGTTAAAAAAAATCTAATTTTATAGTTCGAATTGTTTAATTTTAATATTAATATTATTCATTTTAATTAAGGATAAAATAGTAAATAATAAAATAAATTTTAAATAATTATTTTAAAATATTAAAAAAAGGCAACAGGTATCAAGTTAAGGCGACACAAAACGATACAATTTGACATCCCCTAAGAAAATTCCTCTCAAAAAGAAAAAAAAAACTTTTGTAAATGTTTAAACATAATCTGTATAAATAAGTTATCTTTAAAAAAAAAAATCAAACTTGATTTGTCTATTAAGATTCATTTTAGTAGGGTAGATTAATCAAAATTGATGAATAATTGAATTTAAGATAGACGTCCAACTCGATTGTGAAATACGGAGTACTAAATAATCGAAAGACACATCATTTTTTATTGGTTCCGTGTCGATTAAAAATATAGATGATGGATATGACAACATAAAATGACAGAAGTTGTAACCTGTTCCCATCCATGCGGAGCCACGCCATGGGACCTTGGATTTTTTATTACGTAATTTGGTGTCCGAGTGGTTGAGAGCCCTTTTCATCAATTTTTGAATACACCAACGTTTGAATCCTCATTCCCTTTTTTTTTTTTTTTTTTTTCTCTTTCAAATTGATTGAACACTTTTAATATATGGGGTTTAACTAGGAACTATCATGAATGTCATCCACGGTAGTTGAAGGTTTGATCCAATCATGAGAGCTTGAAAAAGATTCAAGCACTCTAACAAAACGATTAATCAAATTATTTGCATTTCTATAAAAATGTTGAATCTCAAAATCACTATGTTGTTGTAATATAAATTTACAAGTCATTACAGATGAAAAAACACTGTATATCTCTAACTTTCTTCTTCTTTGGTATGTCATAATAAGAATAGATTAGTAATTTTCACCGGAATCTCCACCTCTTAAACTACAAATTGTCGCACTCGTCAATCCACCTCTCTCATTACGCAGTCAACACTTCTCGTCAAGTTTTGAAAATTCTGACACCATGATTTCACAAGCCAAATTGAAGAAAAACAAAACAAAACAAAGGCTCTCAAGTCTCAACGCAATTTTCATGTTGAATTCATGTCGTGTCGAAAATTGTCACCTCTACCCTCAATTCAACGTAGGACAGAAAACATAGGCTCTCAATCCAGGATTATTTATATATAATGATTAGCTCGACTTCTATCTAATCTAACATAATTTTCGACCTGCAGTTTTAATTTTGTTTTATTTGTTATTAGATAAACTTTAATTGTGTGAGATTGTTTCTTGAATTGCACTTTGTGAGATGTAGTGTAGCTTCAAATTTGTATCAATTAAATTTCAAATTGTAATTTGGAGGGCCATCTATATGTTATTAGTAAAAGATTATCTCAAATAATTACAATAATTGCATCTTAATGCTAAATCATTAATTCCAAATGGGCCTCTCACAATATGTCATAAAAATTATCCTCTTTTGAAAGGGACCATCCAATAGGAGATCACCAAATCCACTTTATCACATTATTATTATTATTAAATTAATTTTTTGTCTTTTTACAGCAGGGGTTTTAGCACTTTGTTTTGGGGTTTTAGCACTTTGTTTTGGATATTCTTTTGCCTTGCTATTTAAGGCCAAAAATGTTGTCACACGCTAAATAATTTCTTAAGATCCACTTGTACCTCTTGTTACGTAAACAACGATTCAGTTGAAGATATTCATGGCTATAGGATATATTTAATTGTTTTCTGTCAGAACTAAACTCATGTGTTTATCGATAAATTGTCCAAATTTGAAAGGAATAAAACGAAAAAATAAATAAATCTGACTAATTACAGCAAACGTATAAATTTAAGTTTCCACAATAAAGAAAACAGATATATTTAAGTAATGTGAGAGTAACAATTGAATTTTATACATGCATGTGACCTGTTTAATTTCAAGGAGAAAAAATCACAAAATATCATGCATGTAACTTTGTTGATCATTTCTTCTTTTTAGTTTTTAATTGTAGTCCTTAATTTAGTTATAATACATATTATTTCTGGCGTAAATTTAAAAAATCGACTGGAATTAATATATGGTAAAGTCTCGAATAGACTTGAGTTCTTACATATAAGAACTCACTCAGTGTTGATCACGTTGACTTTTTTTTTTTTTAAATTGTAAGTTGCTATAATTGAAAAGTGCAACACAATATTAATAAAAAATGTAAGTCATTATAACTAAAATGTACAACACAATATTATTGAAAAGCGTAAGTTATTATAACTAAAAAGTGCAACACAATATTATTAAAAAATGCAAGTCAATATCACAATTTTTAATGAAAGTGTAAGTTATTAGTATAACTGAAAAATACAACACAATATTACTAAAAAGTGTAAGTCACAATAAATGAAAATATTATTGTAAAGTGGAAAGCGACTATAATTGAAAAGGCAACACTATATAACTAAAATGAATAATATAACATTATCAAAAAGTGTAAGTCAAATATAACTGAAAATATTATTGAAAAATGTAAAGTCACTAAAAATGAAAAGTAAAAAAAAAAAAATTGGTAAAGTCTAGTATGCACTCGAGTGCATGTTGTGCACCCTAGTCCATGTGCACTTTTCAGTTTTACTGACTTACACTTTTTGGTAAATGGTGTTGCACTTTTCAATTATTACTAAAAATATTATTATACAGTTTAATAATTGAAAAATGCAACACCATTTACCAAAAAGTATAAGTTAGTAAACAACTGAAAAGTGCAACATGGACTATGGTGCACAACATGCACTCGAGTACATAGCAGACCAACCCAAAAAAATTAACACAATCAACTCAAGTTCTTATAAGAACTTAAATCTACCCCAGACTTACTCTAAATATATACGGATTAAGTGAAAATTGGTCTTGCTTCAGTCCTAGCGTAGCTAGCATGCTTTTTTTTTTGGGCAGCACTTATGTGCAATATTTCACGTGAAATATTAGTATATTTAAGGAAGGGTCAAAATTCGCGGACATGTAGCGGGTTTGACCGGTCAAACGAATATTTCCTTAAAAATCGTGAAAAAGTCACGCGCAGGAGGCTAACAGGATAACGGGTTTCAGGTCTGTGTTACTGTAAAAGTAATTATATGTTACTACAAGACCAAATATGTGTTACTGTAAGTACAAATAACACATAAATTGACTTTTCACAGAAAATATTAATACAAATTAATTTAAGGAAAGATAAAATAGAAAAATTTCTCTTAATCCGTGTTACTATAAATATAATTATATGCTACTGTACGGACAAATACGTGTTACTGTAAGGACAAGTAACACACAATTGGCTTTTGAGTAACACATATTTGACCTTAAAGTAACACATAAAAATGTGTTACTATATAAACACAAGTGTATTACTGTATTAAGAAAGATGTGTTACTGTATAACTAAAACGTCATTATTGAGAGTGAATGAGATACCCACATTAAAAAAGACGAAGAACAATAATTGAAAACACGAAAAACACAACTATGTTGAATAGTTTATCGATCGCTTCATTCAAAAAAATATATTTCTCCGCTTGTTTCGTGATTAGCAGATCAGAAATCTGAACAGTTTCTGATTTTTTTTTTTTTTTTATTGAATCTGCAGATTTCTCGCAGCGGGCAAAAGATAAGCATCGTATCTGTCCCGCCCAAAAGATAAGGCATCGCGAAGAAGGAGATCGGTGCAGAAAAGAAGGCAGCGCAGAGAAAGAAGATGAGTGACCGGGCGGCGACGCAGAAAACAGAGGAGAGAAGAAGATGGATACCGGATAAAAACATAAGATTAGGTCATATTGCACATAAGACTATGGTGAAATATTGTATATAAGTTTTTGCATTTTTTTTTCATATTCTTTTTGGTTGAATTTGTTTTTTGACTGAAGATTTTTTTTTTATTTGGACAAACCGAAACCCTAATAACAAGTTTATTTAAATTTACAGTTTTTTTTATTACGATTTAATTATAAATATATTTTAATTTTCTAATGCACGGTGACATGATTTATTTGGTGGGTTGAAAAGTCATGCAAAAGGACCATTTTGGATATGCTCCTCCATGAATGTTAGATGCACTCTTCCGATACACGCACTTCTCCGATACACACATATATTATAGATGCACTTCCTTAAATTATCTTTAAAACCTTTTTTTTTTAATTTTTCATAATAAATACACCCCTACCTATAAAACTCTAATTTTTCATTTTTCGATAATGATGGGTCGACCAAAAACACTCCACCGGAGAGTTTTTGGTCGACCCATCATTATCGAAAAATTTAATTCTTTTTTTTTAAATTCTTTCGACAAAATCTTATTGACGAGATTGTTTTGTCGACAAATTAAAGTTGATCGGAGTAATTTTTGTCGATAAATCAGTGTTTTTGGTCTACTCTGATTTATCGGTGGTTGTGGCTGCTAGAGGTGGACTCTGGTTAACAAAAAATTTCTTAAGTTCTGTTTTTCAATTTTTAAATTTATTTAGTAAGGCGGTTGACTGTCGGAGGTGGGAGGTGGGCGGCGGTCACCGGTGGCTGCCGAAAGTGGGGTGCGGTAGCTGCCTCTCTAATTAAGGTTAGTGTTAGAGTTAGAATTAGGGTTAATTTGAATTTAGGGAAAATGCATCTATCAGTTTATATTTTACTAGAAGTGCAAAATAAATATTTCACATTAATATTAATTTAATTAATAAAAGTTAAGGAGGAGTGCATCTAACATTTATAGAGGAGCATATATAACCCACGCTTTTTTATTTTTTTAATTTTCCCCAATTTTGACATATTCTAAAAACAATATGACTATAGTTAAAAAATAAAAAAGATGAAAAGACAAGATGTGAATTTAGGAAGAATTACATGACCGATTTTTTTTTTCTCGTCAAGTTTTTTAATATAACATTAATAATTCAATTGTATAAATAACACATATTAATAAAATAAATATATAAAATATATTATTTGATTAACATAGAAATAGGATCAATTGCACAAAACTCTTTCGTAGTTAAAAAATATTACACAAAATTCCATCGTTGTTTGATAATTACATAAAATATTATAGTTATAGATAGAGTTCGATTCTATTATGACAGTTAGCACTTTGATGGGCTCTACACCTATTATTACTTGACGTTTAGTCGTTTACGGGGTCTTTGGAGTTAGGTCCACGTCCACCCTTTCACTGCAGGCATGCACATCCGGTATTCCCGCACTTTCAGAGAGGTCAACCATGCGTCACTAGGATCGTTGTCGGATGTCAAACATACAATAATAAATTAAAGCTTAAATTAAACATGCGTCTAAAGAAGAATTCAGATTCGTTACCCTTAAAGATCAAGGTGTTGATTTCACTACGGATCTTCTAGTCTATTTCCCAAACTCGTTCGAACATCGGGTGGACGGCACGCCATCAAACGTGGAGAAGGTGGCCTTAGTTTCGTTTCCTTGAAACTCTAGCCGTTTTCTTCTATTTCGTGTGTGCTAGGGTTTCAGACTAACTAAGGTCCCTTTTTATATACTCCCCATAAATTTTATGGGCCAGGCCAGGGATCCATTAGAAGGTATAGGGTTTGGACTTTTTATAGGTCCAAATACTACTATGTTCAACCCAAAACATATAATTTGACCCAAGAACATTAATTCATCCCACTAGAGAATTAATGTTGCACTCTCATCCTATCCCGAATCGAATCGGGACTTCTACTAGACTTTATAATTCCCCGTGTTTAAGATATCGCACATCCATTAATTATTAAAGCTTCTGCCTACTTTAAATAATTATTTTCTATAATTCTTTGAGTAGTAACACTCAACCTTGTTGTCGTACGGATTAAATCCACATGCAGGGATTAATACGACAATCTTTTATGAGTTTTCTCAAGAGGACGTCATCGGTCTGAATGTTCAGGACACGATACTCTAATGCCAATAAGTAGACATCATGCGAGCGATGTCACTACCCAAAATACGGAGTGTGAAGAATCTACCAAGATTCTCACCTATGGTTCATGGCACATCAAAGTAGTGAACAAACACCCCACACATCTAAATATCACACTAAGGGGATGTTTGTTTTGGGATTTGGGGGATTTTGAAATCTGGATTTCAAAATTTAGTGGGTTTCAAAATCCTATGTTTTTTTTTTTAATGTTTTGTGTTTATTTTGGTATTTATAAGGTTGATTTTTGCAAGGTTTATAGGTATTTGTAGAGTATAATTTTAAAATCCTAAATCTAAATCTCAAATTAGAACATGGATGAAATTTCAAAATCCCAAATTTGAATTTTCCATCCCAAAACAAACTTCCCCTTAGGGTTAAGAATCATAAAAGTCGCTAAGACCTCTGGTTCTTCATAACCATCAGAACAAAAGAACATGTATTATTTGTGATCAATTCAATATGCCACAGCGCACTAGTATAAACTAATGGCCAAGACAAGTCACACTAACAAGTTTATACTACAACATTAAAATGTTGTGTTTGGATGAGGGGATCTGATCTGAGGAGGCATTTGAAATGAATGTATTTAAAAATACATGGATTTCAAATTACATGTTTTTAGTGAATATTTAAAATTCTCTTAATTTAAACTAAAAAAAAGATGTTAAGTATTTCAAATTCATTCATTTACTTTTTAATCCAAACAAGTGAAGATTTAGTGAATTTAAAATCTGTAGACCAAATTCCTTCATCCAAATGGAGCCTAAGGCCCTAAGGGTATGATTGGTATGTAGTAATAGATTTGGAATGGAATGAGCATTCATGAGTCTATTCCTAATCTCACGATTGGTATGTTTTTTTATTTGGAATCGCGATTCCACAGGGAATGGTGATTCCCAAAAATAAAGAATTGTGATTCCTCTCCATCCCCCTGTCTTTCCCCATTCCATTTTGTGTGAAATTAATTATTTTTTAATTTTTAAAATAAAATCATCACCTATATTTTATTTTTACAAAATTATCCTTCCTAATAATTAAACAAGATATTCATTAATCACGATCTTTAATCAAAACCTTGAACCCTAATTCACGCAATGATTTTCATAAACCTAATTCTCTAATCTCTACAACCCAATTGACGGCTTCACGCAAGAAAAAAGATGTCAGGAAGTGAAGGACGTTGATTCTCTAAGAAAGAAGAACTAAACAAATGAAATAGAGAAATATCCAGAAGTTTTGTTCTTTACTATATATATATAAAACAAAAGAAGAAGAAATAATTATAGATATAATTGCAGTTTAATTGTGTTCATTCATGATTTGAAAAGATATAATATATATATACATGAATCGTTTCTTGATTGCAGAAGGAATCGTAAGATGTTCACTATTTTTTCTAAATTAAAAATTATTTATCTAAAATTTTATTATTATATTAATAATTGCATATTGACCAATTTAATATATTTTTATAAATATATATTGAAGGGTATTTTAGTCATTTAATATAAACCATGTACATTATTTTGCATCTCATTTATTATACCAATCATGAGAATGGAATCAACCAAGGAATGATTTTTCCATTCCTAGTTAATACCAATCATGAAAATTTCATTCAAACATTCATTCCATTCAGCCTTCATTCCATTCATGAGTTTATTCCATTCAGTCACAATTTCATTCAGTCATAACAATCATGCCCTAAGGGTCTTTGTTACAAGTGCACCAATTTTGATTGATGCACTTGTAATAAAGACCTTTAGACTTCTTATTTGATTGGTGCACTTGTAACAATGACCCTTAGACTTCTCTTTTATATAGTATGAAGAAGTTCTCCCCTCTTTGTTCACAAACAACGTGGAACAAAAAATCCTTATTTTATTTTAACATAAGCCCAAACCCAACAATTAGTCTTGTATTTGATTGACGCACTTATAAAAAAGATACTTAAGCTTCTTATATAGTATTAGAAAGTCCTTCCCTCTTTGATCACAATCGATGTGGAATAAAAAATCTTTTCTTTTCTTTATTTTATTTCTTATTTATTTTTCATTTTCCTTGAAGAATTAATTTTTCAACACTTTAAAATTATGAATTTGATTAATTCTAATTATGCGTGTTTCAATTTAACTTGTATGAAAATTATGATATACTCCATATATATATATATATATATATATATATTACATGCTTAATTGAAAAAAAAACACGACATTTACCGTTTTTATTAATTACAACATATCATATCTTTTTTTTCTTTGCAATTTGATACACCATCATTATAAATTTTACAATTCAATGCACTTATCAATTTTTTAACAACAATTAAACTATGATGTGATTGTCAGAGCTGTCAAAATGCCACAAATAATTAATAATTTATTTTTTTAATTTTAAAACGTTTTTAATTAAATACTACAATACTAAAAAAATTGTTTTAAACTAAAAACAATACTAAAAAAATTATTTTTTAAAATAAATCATAAATCAATTTATTTATTACTTATTTTCCCCCAAACTCAAATGAATGGAATCGCGTCATCCAAATCACTGTCCACAAAAAATAATGTAAAATTTTGCATATTATTTTTATTTAAAAACGTTTTTAAAGTAAAAATATTTTTTGATCAATCATAACATTTACGTGGATATTTGTGTTGAACCTTAATGCGGTTTTGATATATACTTTATTTATGTGTTGTCAAAAAATACACACATGCATTAAATTGTAAAATTTAAAAGTTAATGTATCGAATTAAAAAGAAAAAATATATATTTCAATTAATAAACATGGCAAAAGTCGTGATTTTTTTTTTTCAAGTAACCTATACTACAAAATCAAACAATTAAGTTGACTAATATTATGTAAATAAATATGAAAAAAAAAAACACCAATTTCCTTGTTCTATGTCTGATAGAGTATGCTATAAATAGATTGTAGTACAAGTTTTGTACTCCCTTCGGTCCAATTTAATATCAATAAAATATATAATCTCCTTTTATTTACATATTTATATATAGTTAATGTCTACATCACAAAATTGAAAATCTAGTCATTCAATTTTTCTGATTAATGCAAAATGAAAAACACTACAAGAAAACTGCAATTTAGTCGCGAAAAAATTTGTCGCTAATTCTAATATTTTCGTCGCTAACTCACGTTAGCGATGAAATAAATTTGTCGCAGGATTTATTGCTATACACCCGTCGCTAACGTGTTTGTGACAAAAAAAATTAATTTTGTTGCAAATATTAGCGATGAAAATTTGAGTTTCATCGCAAAATATTAGCGACGAAAATATGAATTTCATCGCAAAATGTTTGCGAGGAAAATCAAACATTTGTCGCAAACACGTTAGCGACGGGTGTATAGCAACAAATCTTGCTACAAAATTATTTCATCGCTAACTCACATTAGCGAAGGGTGTATAGCAACAAATCCTGCGACAAAATTATTTCATCGCTAACTCACATTAGCGAAGAAAATAATATAATTAGCGACAAAATTTTTTCGTGTCTAAAATAATTTCTTACTTCGTTACTAATTTTTTGTGATAAATATTTTAATTTCGTTGCAAATGTTAGCGATGAAACCCATATTTTTTGTTGCTAATATTTTGGCTATGGATATCCGATTTTTGAATTGTTCTCTAAACCCACATCCGCACTCGACCAACCACCCAACCGACCTGCACCCAACGAAATGAAGCAATTTGTTGCTATTTTAATTATTAACAACGAAATGAAGCAATTTGTTGCTAATATAGCGATGAAATATATAAATTTTATTGTAAATATTAAATCTAAGAATTTAGCGACAATTTTTTTATTTCGTTGCTAAAAATTGATTTTAGTGATGAAATTTAGATTTGTCGCAAAATTTTCATCACTGTACCCCCTTTTTCTTGCAGTGAAAAGTGAATATTAAAATATACTCCAAGAATTTGAATACGAATACAGTACCATGAAAAAAGTGTTAGTATATAAATAGGGACCATATATAGTTAGTTGAACTAACTATTCAAAATGAATAAAAAGTCAAGAATTGGCTTGTCCACTGATTTGATTTACTCCTAATTTATGAAGTGAGGGAGCCCTAGTCTATATATATTAGCTACTAGTCTAGTGGAGAAGCAGTTGTAATTTCATTTTCGTACCAGTGCTTTTATTTTATTAGTATGTAGTATTATATGATACTTAATATTAATATGACATATATAAACATGACTTATCCGATAAAATAAATTAACTACTCCCTCCATTTTTTAATAAATGAGATTTTCATTTAAAAATTATGAGATTTTTTAAATAAAAAGTGTAAAAAATTCTAAAACATCGTTTAATTGTGTACAAGAGAAAAAGACTAAAACATCATTTATTAAAAATTGAGAAAGTATTTTATAAAATATCATAATTCTTTATCAAACAAAACACATGACACATATCTTCACTAGACAATATATGTTAGTTACCAAAACTATGGATAATCTTAAGATTAAACACGGAATTGTATATTTGTAATATATTCGTCATGCATATCCAGCGTAATACCAACTCCTTGTATTTCATTTTTCCACTCGGCGCATTCATGCATTTGTCTCTTATACTTTTCAATTGAAATTAGTATTAAATTTCGATACAACATTGTTCAAGTGAAAACGACAATTTATTTTATTTACATACATTAACTCACCTCGTTTCAGTTAAAATTAGTTTCTCTTACATGTTTCAATTTTAATATTATAAAATTGATGCACAAGACAAGTGACTAATACAATCAATAAAAGTTTTGATGGGTAAGTATAACCCAAAAAATAAAAATCATGATATATTATTATTATTATTATTTTTTTTTTTTTTTTAAGGTTGGACTTCTACCAAATTTATGCTCGTGTGATGAATAAAGGAGTTGATTGTTGAAAAAAAAAACATATATATTATCATAATCTTTTTTTTTTTGAACCAATATATTATCATAATCTTAATCTAAGAAAACACGTTACTTTAATCTACCTTATTATTAGCTAGCTCAGTAGCTCCGTCCTTGACGGCCACATTTCATATATTACAAAAAATAATAAAATTTTGCTCAACAATTGGTCTAACCAATATTTTACAAAAAATAATAAAATTTTGTTGAAGATTTAGTATGTGTGATTAATTTTTCATTGTTACCTGTTTTATAACTAATAATTTATAGTAAAACAATGAATACTACTACATTTTAATGAAAAAAATAATGCTATCAAATTAACATTTTTAATAAAATAATTAATATTATGTAAAAATAAACACAAGACTTTTGCGCCACAAATTTTCTTTTGTTACATAAAAGAAAATTATAAAATAAAAGATGGGGTTTAAGTTTAACCTATGTTCATCAGATGTTCATGCACCATCTAGCTAGTTATGCATGGTAACCATCTTTTTTGGTAAAACGAAATATATCCTCCGTCCAGTTTTATAATTTTAATTAAAAAAAATTACGTCACACTATATTATCTTTACATTTAATTTTTTTTATATAAGTATTTATGTTTTTCTTTAAAACAAGTACAATTCAAATGAGAAATATAAAAATAAACATAGAGGTGCATATTGTATATGGATTAAAGAGAAAAAAATGGATAAGGATTAAAAAATAACATAAATAAAAAGGTTACGTGGAGGTCCTGGACGTACAGCGTTATATATTATACGGAGTATAAATTTCAAAATTCAATAGTACATGTTATCTTATTACCAAATAAAGCATATAAACTCAACCACCACATACTTAATACTTAAATTACAATATGATCACATCAATAATTTAAACTTGAAAGCACGACAACATTATTTAATTAAACATAAAATCCAAATGGCGATCAACCACGAGTAGATATTAATAGATCTTGTGTGATATACAGTTATCCCATTAACTAAGCATTTCTTTGTCCTAAAATCTAAGAACAAATAAAAATCATTCTAAAAAAACTCGAATGAAGTATATCTGATATCTGGGCAGTTGTCACTTGATAGCTGTAGACTAGTATATTTGGTAAATGTCAATATGAAATACTCCCTAACGAGCCCAAATTAATTTTAAGAAAAAAACAGATAAAATAAAATCATTGTAAAATTAATTGTGAATAAAGTGATTTTTTGTAAGTAAAATTAAATACTAATAATTTAAGTAATTTTAAAAAGCATCAGTCTTGTATAGACTCAAGTTCATATACAAATTTGAGTTGATGGTTTTATATGGTGTTGCATTTTTCAATTGCAGTGATTTACACCTTTTCAATAATATTTTTAATTATATTGATTTACATTTTTTTGTAATGTTATATTGCACATTTTAGTTATAGAGTGTTGCATCTTTCAATTGTAGTGTCTTACACTTTACAATAATATTTTCATTTATAGTGACTTACACTTTTTATTAATATTATGTTGTACTTTTCAGTTATAATAACTTACATTTTTCATTAAAAATTGTGACATTGACTTGCACTTTTCAATTATAATAACTTATATTTTTCATTAATAATGTGTTGCACTTTTCAGTTATACTGACTTGTACTTTTTAATAATATTGTGTTACACTTTTTAGTTATAACGACTTACACTTTTCATTAATAATGTGTTGCACTTTTCAGTTATACTACTTGTACTTTTTAATAATATTGTGTTACACTTTTGAGTTATAATGACTTACACTTTTCATTAATAATGTGTTGCACTTTTCAATTATTATGACTTACGTTTTTTTAATAAAATATTGTGTTGCACTTTTCAGTTATAATAACTTATATTTTTCATTAATAATGTGTTGCACTTTTCAATTATACTGACTTGTATTTTTTAATACTCCGTAATATTGTGTTGCACTTTTCAGTAATACTGTGTTATACTTTTTAGTTATAATGACTTACACTTTTCATTAATAATGTGTTGCACTTTTCAGTTATACTGACTTGTACTTTTTAATAATATTGTGTTACACTTTTGAGTTATAATAACTTACACTTTTCATTAATAATGTGTTGCACTTTTCAATTATTATGACTTACGTTTTTTAATAAAATATTGTGTTGCATTTTTCAGTTATAATAACTTATATTTTTCATTAATAATGTGTTGCACTTTTCAGTTATACTGACTTGTATTTTTTAATAATATTGTGTTGCACTTTTCAGTAATACTGTGTTACACTTTTTAGTTATAATGTCTTACACTTTTCATTAATAATGTGTTGCACTTTTCAATTATTGTGACTTACGCTTTTTAATAAAATGTTGTGTTGCACTTTTTAGTTATAATGACTTACACTTTTTATTAATATTATATTGCACTTTTCAATTATAGTGATTTACACGTTTAAAAAAATGTAAAAAAAGAAATAATAAAAAAAAAAGTCAAAGGGTCAGCTCGAGTTCTTATAAGCATAAAGCACTCTAGTCTATTTGAGACCAATCCATTATAAAATTATGATTGAAGGGTGAAGATAAAATGATGATTTTTGTGCTTCCTTCGTCCGGTACTTGATTAGACATTTATCAAAAAGGTCTGTTCCAAACTTAATTGAACATTTTCTTAACTGAAAATAGAACTATTATTTACTCCTTAAACATCTCTCTCAAACATCTCAAAATTACACCCTATGTCACTATATTTTTGTTTTTTTTATACTGCCCCTTCATTTTTTTTGTTTTATTCTCTTCAATTCAATTGATCACCATATTTTTTTCTTCTTCAAAAAAAAAAAAAGTAATTTTATCATTTTAATACTATAAAACAACTTATACATTACTCCCTCCATCCATGAAAAGTAGGGACATGGGGATGGGGCACAAGTTTTAAGAAAATGGTAGATAAAGTAGATAAAGTAAGGGTATTATAGGGTATTGTGGGGTCCATTGTGAATAAAGTGATTGTTTAGGAATGGCAAATTGAGTAATTAAGTGATAGTTGAAGGGTGATAGTTTCCATAAAGTGCATGGGACTACATTTGGTGAACAAAGAATATGTGTCAAATGGGACTACTTTTCGTGGACGGAGGGAGTATAACATGTGTAATTAAATACTTCCTCTGTCCAAATTTATAATTTCCAATTTTCTTTTTTGTATGTTAAATTTTATAATTTTCATTTTCTAAAAATGAAATATTACTCACACTCCCTATTTTATCTCCCCACTAAAACTTTTAATTTTTATATAAATAATTAATTTTCTTTAAAATTCGTGTTCAACCCAAATGGATATTATAAAATTGTACGGAGAAAGTAGTAAATAAATAAGAAAATAAAATTGATGAATAGATGAAAGTACTATATACTATCATAATTAAATGTGGATCAATTTATGTGCCAATAGTGAGGTGCACGGTGTGGGGCATATGAAAGTACACGAAGACCATTCAACTTACTACATACATTATTATTAATCGTCGGAAATTTGACAAATTGTAATGTCATCGCATACGTTGCACCCTAATCTTTATTTAAATCACCCATCACTATATTCTACTAGTTCTATACATGTACCATAAAATAAAAATAAGAGGATATTATTATAACAATATATATATGATATGTAGTAGTACTTTCAATAGAAACCCAATTTGATACTTGAAAGATCGAATGGCGAAAATGAAAAAATAAGAATTTCTCGGATGAATGCAGCAAAATCCTCATTAAGACAACATTGCAAATTGTGCATACGTATACAATGTCATGCTTTCACGTTCCTATCTTTATATGTAATAATTTAGAAAGGATTTACTCGAAATTTTGATGGATACGATTAGGGAAGAAAAAAAATTCATTAAAAAAATTGAAATTCTTTGTACTTACCAAAAAAATGAGTGCGGTATGAGTTTTAAATTAATATTATAATTGTTTATTCTTACGCCGGTGTTGCCCTATCGTGTATATATATATTTGAGATAAAAAAAATGCGGTGACATTCAATTTGCACAATGAATGTACATTTGTTCATATATTGAAGTAGTGAACCCGGCCACCCTCCATGAATTAAATCTATTTTTAAAGCACCATGTATCAATTGCTTTTTTTTTTTTTTTTTTTATAATTTATAATTTTACAACCATATTACATATGCATAATACAAAATTTAGATCGAAAATATGGTTTCTATTGTTTTAAAGTGTCTTTTTTTTAATTGTATGAGTTAATATTTTTTTAATTATACACGTTTTATTGAATTTTATTACAGTATTATTTATAAATCTAGTAATTGTGGTGATTTAGTGTATAATAAAATAACTTAACATATAAGATTTTAAAAATAGTATAATATATACTCCAGTATTTAATAAAAATGGATTTTTTACACATTTTGAAATTGATGAGATAATGACACATGTTAGAAATAGAGATGTCACAGAATTTAAATATTTTAAACAAAATATCTGTAAATAAATACGATTTCAAAGTTAAAATTTCACAATATTAATTAACTACTACTATAACATTAAAAAAAAAAAATCATGAAATTAGCTTAGTAGTAATGTACACTCGTGGCCCATGGGGTGCCTCCTCATTTTTTTTTTTTTAAATCAGATTATTATTGCTAATCAAATAAAGAAGATTATGTTTTGTGGCTACTTTTTGCAATTTCAAAATATAAGTACCCCGGGTGACAATTTAAAACATTATCTCTCTCTTTTTATTTTTATTTTAAAATCGTTAACTTATGCGGCGAATTTAAATTTTATCTCCCCGCCTTTTTTATGGCTTTATTTATTTATTTCTTTCTATGACCCGTCTTTTTAATTTGCACAGTGGGCCCTTTTTTACTTTTTGACCATGAATCCATGATGATTGATGAAGCTAAACATTACTCATAAATTATTAGTAATTGCAAATTAAATTTCACCTTTTATTTATTAGTAATTTAATCTAATTTTTTTTAAGATAATTGTATATAAATTATAAAATTTAAATATTGTTGTAATTTAGATTTTTTAACAGTTTTCTTTGTGTTAAACTCGAACTCGACTCGATTAGAAAATTCAAAGCTCGAAATTTAACTTGAATTTGATCGAGGTGTTATTATATATAAAAAAAAAAACTTTGAACTCAACTCGATATCTTATGTAACATCAATTAAACATTTTTATTTTATTCATAATTAAAGTATATTTATATTATTATATACTCAGCATATTAGGGGAAAATCGTAAAATTATGTGAGCTCGATTAAGTTCGATTAGACTTGCGAGTCTAACGAGCCTACTATTATTAAGTTCAAACTCAAGCTCAAAAACTACTTGAGTAGTTAAATATCAACTCGATTAAATTCATCAATTTTGAGTTTTTCTTAAATTTAGCATGAATAGCTCATGAGACAACTCGACTAACCTACCTCCCTAATTCGGATTTCGGAGGAGAAGGAATCGAGTTATCAGAATTAGAGGTTGTACAGCCTAACCTCCGCCTCCTTCCGCCTCCTTTCTTCTTTTCCCTCCTTTCTCCTCCTTTTTCGTGTAGAAATTATGTAGATCAGTCGGCGCTTATTCAGATCTGGGACCGTGGGCTTTCTACGATTTTACTTCCGTCGATCGTCGCCCGTCCGTCTTCTGACCGCCGGCCAGCACCGCCGTCCAGATCTGCTCGCCCCGTCAGTTTTATGTTTGTCTTATGATACATTTTATGTAAATTTTTTATAGGATTTAGTTGGGAACAATGGTCAGTCTATCCTAACGGAGCTACGGTGACCGTTTGGAGGAGTGTTCCGTTGATTCCGTTTAATTTTTCCGTTGATTAAACTTTTTTATGGTTTTTCTAGATAGTTTTCTTATTTGCGTTTTCCCTTTCATTTCAGTTCCTCTATTTGTTTTTTGCCCTAGTTTTAGATAGTATGTTATTTCTGTTTCTATAGAGCATTCTAGTTTTATGGTTTTGATGTTATGGTGCCGTCGGCTTTGTCCGACTTCTCTACGCTATATGCGTCCTGCTTCCCTTCTATGGGACCCTGTTTTCCCTCTTTTGGGACCCTGTTTTTCCCTCTCGGGACCTGTTGGTAGTTGGGATTTGGATGTCCCTAAAGAATCTTGGTGCTTGGTGAGCCTTTGACCTCATGATTTTATCTCCATTGTTTTAATATGCTGGTACCTTAGTGTGGGGTGTCTCGTATTGAGATTTGAAGATCTGTGCTCTTTTGGTGGACAAAGGATTCACTCGTTTTCCTCTTCCTCGCGATTAGATGGGGCAACGATGCCGAGTTGATTTGCTGTGGTTTGAAGATCTAGAATTTAAAATTGTATTATCTATCTTTCATGTATTGATCTTGTAAACCTTCTAAAAAAAAAAAAAAAGAATTAGAGGTTGTGATGTATTTATACATACATATGCATAAATAATACTCTCTCTCTACCCAAATTTATTTTGCCCATTTATTCAAATACAAATTTTAATGAATACTCCTTTCGTTTCATAATAATTTTCACATTTTTTTTCTTAAAACGTTCCACAATAACTTTCACATCCTTAAAATGGAAAACTCTTTATAAACTCCACTCTCACACTATTCTCAATTTTACATAAATGTCATTACTTTTTTTTTTCACACATACATAAAAGTCAACTCATTTATTTACTTTATACATAAAATTTTACAAAATTATCCCTCAAAACTCCACTCATCCCACAAAGATAGCTACATTTGACTTTACACACAAATTAAGAAAAATCAATAAATGTAGTCAAGTTTAGCTAATGTACAAATTTTGCCCTTGAAATCTCATACTTCAAAATCTGTTAAACATTAATTACTCTTATTAATTAGAGGTAAAATTGACAATAAAACATTTAATACTAAAGTAAAAGAAAAAATGTAATTTGAAACATCCAAAAATGAATATGTAACTATCTTTATGGGACAAAGATAGTACATTTTTTTAATATACATGTCTATCTATCTATAAAAGTTATCTTGAAATGGAGGGAGTATTAATTAATTTATGAAAAAAAATTAAGTGAAATAATGTTTTAACTTTTCACCGACCACTATATTTTGAAAATATTACTAAAAGATACTACAAAAGTAATTTTGCTAATTTAATTTACAATAATCTGATAAAAAAGTCAGCCTCTTCAGTTGTACGTATAACCCTTTCCCCACGTAATTTTTATTTAAAAAATTAATTTTCTGTCATTGTCTAAATCGAAAAAAACAAAGTTTTTATTTTTGGAATCTGATTTATCCAACTTCGTACAGCGCACTCTTCATTTAATTAATTTTCCCACTTTCTTCCCTATATATTATAGTCAACAAATGCAATTATATACGTACATGCACGTATAAGTATAAATATAGCCTTTTCTTCAACAGAGAAATTCAGACCCAGAACAGAGAGAAAATAGATAAATTTTGCCAAAATTCACAAATTAATTACATTTTCTTGGGAAATAAATGTTTCCCGCGAAAGTTTCCATCTTTTCATGTGAAATCAAAGGAATCCCACAATCTTATTTAATCGATCCCTCGTTTTCTTTTTCTCCTTCACCGAAATTTTCAATCTTTATACAAAAAATTTCCTCTTTTTATTTTTTTTAGTCTCCCTCTCTGAAACAATTATTAAGGTTGTTCAGTTTGGTGGGTGAATGTTGAAAGATTCCTCCAGCATTTGAGCAAGTGTTATCAAAGTCAAACCATTAGAAAGTGAGAGGGGAGAAGAAACCCAAGTCAATGATATAAGGTTTTATATATGTTTCATTGTGTTTTTTCACTCAGCATTTATGTTCTTACACTCTGTGTTTAAGTTATAGTCTTTTATGTCTCTTTCTTGATCTGCTTCAGCTGAATTTGAATTAAGGGGTCTTAAAGATTGAATCTTTATTGGTGGGCTTTAGCTTGTTTTCCCTTTCTCCTAAATCATTTGCACATCTTTTTTCTCCGATCTTTGATGAATCTCTCAAATCTTGATAATAATTCATATTTGACAACTGGGTTTTTTCCAAGATTGTTTATTTCATGGTAGTTGGGAGAGTGTAGGTGTTTGGTAAAATAGGTGCCCCTGAAGGCCTGCATTATTAGGTGTGTTTGACAAAGCAGGCCAAGAATTAGGCTTTTTGTTTAGAGGGTTTGAGAATGAGAAATAAAAAGAAGACGAGGTTTAAGTTCAGCAACATATATTCATTCAAATGTGGGAAGAAAACATCAGAAGAAGAGCATTCACAGATTGGTGGGCCAGGGTTTTCAAGAGTGGTGTATTGCAATGAGACAGATGTTTTGGAGGCAAGTGTTAAGAAATATGCCACGAATTATGTTAGGACAACTAAGTACACTATTGCAACTTTTTTGCCCAAGTCTTTGTTTGAACAGTTTAGGAGAGTGGCCAATTTCTACTTCCTTGTTACTGGTATTCTCAGTTTCACTTCTCTTGCCCCTTATTCTGCCAGCAGCGCCATTGTTCCATTGATTATAGTTATTGGAGCAACCATGGTTAAAGAGGGTATTGAAGATTGGAGGCGAAATCAACAGGTACTATTCATATATATATATATATTAAAGTGTATTCTTGTGTTTCTTGAGTGTTGGAGGAATTTAAACTTGGGTGTTCTACTTTTCTTGGTCTTATTTGGGAATTGTTTGCAGAATTTGGGCTGTTACACATTTTTATGGAATTTACCAAGATTCTTGATGGTTTAAAGTCAATGTTTTTCCTTGTGAAGATGAATTTTCTGCTTTTAACTGTTTTCCTATTCTTAAATATGGACTTAAATGTGTAAAAATTAATTGTATTAGAGATTATTCAAGCAGAAGAAATAGTGACTGGTTTTCGAAACCAGAAAACCCGAAAACAGTAAGATCTCGGGTCTGGGCTTGAAACAAGTACGAGTATCTGATTCCGTATTTCTGAATATGCTTTTATGAGGATACTAAATCCAGTTAAAAGGAATTGCAAATTGTTAAAATTATTTTCTGTTTTTTGTTGTTGTATCTTGTATCTGATTGATCATGATGTAATTCAGGATGTTGAGGTGAACAACCGAAAGATAAAGGTGCACGAAGGTGGTGGAAAGTTTAAGCAAAGTGAATGGAAAAATCTGAAAGTGGGGCATGTAGTTAAGGTGGAGAAGGATGAATTCTTTCCTGCAGATTTAGTTCTACTTTCATCGAGTTATGAAGATGCAGTGTGCTATGTCGAAACCATGAATCTAGACGGGGAGACGAATTTGAAACTCAAGCAAGCATTAGAAGCAACTTCATCGTTACAGGAGGAGGACCTCAAAGATTTCAGGGCTGTAATAAAATGCGAAGATCCCAATGCTAATTTGTACAGTTTTGTTGGAAGTATGCAGCTCGAAGAACAGCAGTATCCTCTCTCTCCTACACAGCTGCTACTTAGAGACTCTAAATTACGAAACACTGATTTCATATACGGAGCTGTTATCTTCACAGGCCATGACACAAAGGTTATTCAGAACTCGACCGATCCTCCTTCAAAGAGAAGCAAGATTGAGAAGAAAATGGATAAGATTGTGTACCTTTTATTTGGTGTTCTGTTTTTGATTGCTTTAGCTGGATCGATTTACTTTGGCATCGTTACCAAAGAGGACTTAGACGGTGGGTATAAAAGGTGGTACCTTAGGCCGGATGATGCTGATATATTTTTTGATCCGGATAGAGCGATCGTTGCTGCAATTTATCACTTTATAACGGCCTTGTTGTTGTACAGCTACTTGATCCCGATTTCTTTATACGTGTCAATTGAAATCGTAAAAGTGCTTCAAAGCATTTTTATCAATCAAGATGTGAATATGTACTATGAGGAAACCGATAAGCCAGCTCGTGCTCGTACTTCGAATCTGAACGAGGAACTAGGCCAAGTTGACACAATTCTTTCAGACAAAACAGGCACGTTAACTTGTAACTCTATGGAGTTCATCAAGTGCTCAATTGCCGGTACTGCTTATGGATATGGTGTCACAGAAGTTGAAAAAGCTATGGCAAAAAGAAAAGGGTCTCCATTGATTGTAAAGGGAAAAGATGTTCTTGAGGATCCTGAAGATACCCCTAAAAGATCATCAGTCAAAGGATTCAATTTTGACGATGATAGAATCATGAACGGGAACTGGGTAAACGAGCCCCGTTCACATGATATCCAGAGGTTCTTTCGTGTGCTGGCAGTTTGCCATACAGCTATACCGGATATTGATGAAAACACGGGGAAGATTTTATATGAAGCTGAATCTCCAGACGAGGCTGCCTTTGTTATTGCAGCTAGGGAGCTTGGCTTTGAGTTCTTTAAAAGAAAACAAACGAGTGTTCATGTAAATGAGCTGGACCCCGTCTCTGGAGAAAAAGTTGAAAGGTCCGTTTTCTTGTAAAAATATTTGATTGAGAAGAAATATGTTCGTGTTTTAAATTTTATTTTATTGCTGATGCAGGTCGTACCAGCTGTTAAATGTTTTAGAATTTGACAGTTCAAGAAAGCGCATGTCTGTGATAGTTAGGAACAAGGAGGGGAAGCTGCTATTGTTCTGCAAAGGTGCTGACAGGTTAGTTGCTCTTACATTGTATTGTAACTTATAAATTGTATAGATTATGAAAACTATTAACTATTCTCTTTGGGGGAGGGGGGACATTTGTAAATACACACTGCTATATGTAGTATATATTACTGTCAGTTTAAGACAGCATTTGATCACTTACAGTGTGTGCTCTATTTAGAAACAAATCCTTATTCTAGTCAGATAGATGAGGTGGTGGCAAAGCAACGTAAGCGAAATATATTTTGTTCACAGGCACTGCACAAAAATATGTTAGGAATTTCGTCGTTATCTGGGATTTGTACACACCTAGTGTGTTGCCAAACTTGGCATATATCACAGCATATCATTCTCTCACCGTCATCGTCTTTAGTACCACAAAGACAATCAACAACCATTTGGCTTTCACAAATCCCGCCACTGATGCCTTCTTGTCTGAACAGAAACTCGATTTTTCCACCTGGCTTAACCATCTTAAACACCAGATCTGATCCTTTGGGGTTCATATTCTTAATTGAATCTGCAGCAAAGTTCGTTAGTACGAAATACGTCTCTCTGAATGTCTTCTCTACTTCATTCCTTAGCTCGTCGAATACTGTAGTGTCTGTCAATACGAAACAGTGGCATGGCGTTATTGCTGCTTCTTCTTCTTCATTTTGTAAGATAGCCCTGCAGTAAATCATCCTCTTGTTTGCTTGGTCGTTGGCCGTCTTTTCTCCAGAATATTCTTTAATAAAATACTTTGAATCAAGAATAATTCTTGAAGCCACAGGAATTGTAGCTAAAGCTCCGTTCTTTGTGTACTGATCTCCAAAAATGTTCTTGTACATGTAGAACATGTCCTTCATAACTTGAGCCCATGAAATCTTTTTCTGAGGTTTCGATTTTGTTTCGATTATCGGGAAAACTTCTTGCTTGGGAAACGTCCTCGATACATCTTCCAAACAGTACTCCAACACTTTGGTAACCGGATTCAAACATCGACGAACAAAGTACTTCCCCACCATATGGTTTCCCAATGATTTAAGCACAAAATCGAGCAAACCAGTGTCCCCAATATAAGCACGTGCTACGTCCCGTACGTGTTGCCTAGAAACCCACTGAAACTCAGCCCGTTTCAGGGCTTCAACGACCACATGAATGGCCATTTCAACGCGCTTAGGGGACCATCTGCACGATGCGTCTAACATGATTCCTGGATAGTGAGAATCCATGCCGTTTTCTTTGGGAATTCGAAATTTTAGCTCAAGCATGAAATGGAATAAATCACCTAAAGTAACCAAAGAATGACCTGATAAGACTTGATACTTAGGCAATATAACTTGGATTTCATTCTGAGTATAACTTCCAAATCCAGGTTGATGAGCTATTAGGCTTAGGGGAATGTTTTGAATTGCTTTTACTGCATTTTGATATGTTTCTTGAGTAACTCCGAAGCTTGCTCGCCCAAACATGTAGTCCCAGTGACCGAACCATGGTTTTCCATAGGCGACTGTGTGGAGTAGCCTTAGATCCATGCTTTTCTTCTTTGCCACATCTCTCAAACTCACTTTCCTACAACATCAGACAAGTTTTGACAAGATTAAGATTAGGTGCACTGTGTGTGGTTTGATTAGAATTGAAACATACAAACCTTGCTCCTAATCCGGAGCACAGTCGATCCCAGAATTCCATGATCTGGTAACCTGCCAAATCTGACCCGGTTTCGGATCCGTTTATGCAAAGCAAATGGCCAAATCCATTAGAGTGAAAAACACCATGCAAGCTATGACTCTCTCCCTGAAACTCAATCACATTTGACCTACAATACTCCACACAACTAGCCTTTGATGGCAACAAGAAATGGTACTTCTTATTGCAGATCAAGTGTTTCCCCCAACCTAAACGACGACACTTTAATCGTAAAAAAATACAGTCGTATACACAAGAGACATATATAGTTAAGCAAATATGAATTACTCTACCTATGTACTGACAATGCTTGCAAGAAAACTCAAGGGAGAGCTCAATTGGCTCTTCTACAACAAACAGAAACAAATTCAACAATGGATGGCGACGAACTTCCAGCTGAAAGGACCAGCTAGCCATGGCCCCACAGACACCATTTTCAAGCTGCCCAAACTCCAAAAGGGCTCTCACGTTTTCTTGAAATGAGCCGTTGAAGTTGGTGGGGTACCCTCTCTCACCGAACACCTTGAATTTAAACACCCTTTCAACTCTCTTCCTCTTCCTGAAACCAGTCAGATCCAACTGAGACATTTTTATTTCAGGGAACTTAACACAAGTTCTGATGAAAGAAGGATTTATATTGATAATATCTAGGCTTTATTTTTGTGAGTTATATATATTGCTAATATAGTTCACACACATGGTGCCTAGGAATATAGAAAACTTGAATGATGAAGCTCTGAGTTTCTCATTCTCTGAATAAACGTACAAATGCAAAAGTATCGCTGTGGCAGCATGCATGAGTTTTTTCCAAGTAAATTAATGAATCCATGCTTTTCATCCTCGTGCAAATATATATACGCGTACACATCCATGGTTTAACTAACTTGCTTAGTGTTTGCATTTGAAATTCATTTTTGACATGCTATATATCTATTTAAATAAAAATTCTAGCTTGATTTTCGTCTTTTTTTTTACTCATATATACATTTAAATTCCCTTTAAAAAAAGAAATAATAAAATAAAATTCAAACACACCCTATGTGTCTCGACTAATTCTAAGGCGAATGTGGAAATACTTGAGGTCATGTTGCTAGAAGGGTTAATTTAGTGAAATACTATGTTCTTGGCCAACTACCACTCATGAAAATTTTGTTTGAGGAGTGCTATGTTTTAGGCCAACTGCCAAACTTCTATAATAGCAATATATTGATCTAAAATATTGATGTAAATCATTATATTGTATTGCCTGATTGCAGTGTGATGTTTGAGAGGCTCTCAGACAATGGAAGGAAGTACGAAGAGGCAACGAAAGAACATGTTAATGAGTATGCTGATGCAGGATTGAGGACCCTGATACTTGCTTATCGAGTACTCAGTGAAGAAGAATATGTTACATTCAATGAAAAAATTTCTGAGGCCAAGAACTCAGTGAGTGCTGATCGTCAGGAACTGATCGATGAAGTGACCGAAGAAATCGAGAAAGACATGGTTCTTCTGGGTGCAACAGCTGTAGAGGACAAGCTTCAGCAAGGGGTTCCTGAATGCATTGACAAACTTGCACAAGCTGGAATAAAGATATGGGTTTTAACTGGTGATAAGATGGAAACTGCCATCAATATTGGGTACGTTTTCAGCAAAAACTATCACTTTTTACTTTTTAGTAAAAAAAACTTATTCTACTTTTTAGTGAAACAACTTTGCACACCAATTGCATGGAACAATTGGTGTATACACAAGTTTTTGCGTTTCCTGATCATGTGAGTCGACTTTGCAGCTATGCATGTAGTTTGCTCAGACAAGGAATGACACAAATTACCATTACCTTGGATACACCACAGATCATAGCTGTGGAGAAAACTGGGGAAAAGGGCTTAATTGCCAAGGTAAACTGATTTATAATCCCCTATCATCATCTTAGAAGCCAAATTAGAAGTACTGAGTCAAAGTGTAATCAATTTGTGTCGATTCATCGTTTACCTTGCTATGCTGCCTTCTTAGTGCTAGTTCGTTACCATAATTTAAGTGCTATTAAGCAGCATGTGTAATCTAGGCACTGAGCAGGTTTCATTTGTTTTGTATATTTTTAGGCTTCAAAGCAAAGTGTTCTCCAGCAGATTATTGAGGCGAAGAAACTGGTTGCTAACGCAAGCTCTGAGGCATTTGCCTTGATCATCGATGGGAAATCTCTTGCATATGCTTTAGATGATAATGTCAAAAACTTGTTTCTTGAGCTTGCAATTGGTTGTGCATCTGTAATATGCTGCCGCTCATCTCCCAAACAGAAAGCATTGGTTAGTGTATTAAGCTCTATTTTCAGTGTCAACTCCCATTGCTCGATGCTATTTCCAGAGAGTCTATACAAGAAATAAACTGGGTTTTCACCATACAGGTAACAAGACTCGTAAAGGAAGGAATAAAGAAGACGACCCTGGCAATTGGCGACGGAGCCAATGACGTGGGAATGCTTCAAGAATCAGATATTGGAATTGGAATCAGTGGTGTTGAAGGAATGCAGGTAATTGTTTGTTGGTCATTTGTAGGAATTCTTGATAAAACGAGTAATTTTCCTTCATATCTTGAATCACTCCCTTGTGAATTCACCAGGCTGTTATGTCGAGTGATATTGCAATTGCTCAGTTCCGATTTTTGGAACGCTTGCTTTTGGTGCATGGACATTGGTGTTACAGAAGGATTTCTTCAATGGTATTTTTTTTTAATCAGCACAGTTAAAAGTTTTGAATAAACATCATTTCATTCACTCTGCATACCTTTTTTGGTGCAGATTTGCTACTTTTTCTATAAGAATGTCACTTTTGGTATCACCATCTTGTTGTATGAGGCTCATGCATCATTTTCGGGACAACCTGTATATAACGATTGGTTTTTGTCCCTTTACAACGTGTTCTTCACATCATTACCAGTGATTGCTATGGGCGTATTTGATCAGGATGTATCTGCTAGATTATGCCTAAAGGTATGCCTTTTGCCTTATATAGATGATACTATCACTATGCTCATTCAAAACTTGTTCAACTCAAATTTTGTTTTGGCAGTTTCCATTGCTTTACCAAGAAGGCGTACAGAACGTCCTCTTCAGCTGGGGACGTATAATTGGTTGGATGCTCAACGGTGTTTCCGCTGCCATCATAATCTTCTACTTCTGTGTAAGAGCTCTAAATCCTCAAGGATTCAACAAAAGCGGAAAGCTAGCAGATCACCAGATTCTTGGAGCAACAATGTACACGTGCGTTGTCTGGGTCGTAAACTGTCAGATGGCGCTTGCAATCAGCTACTTCACAGTAATCCAACACATATTCATCTGGGGTGGAATTGCTTTATGGTATATTTTCCTCTTAGCATACGGAGCTATACCACCAGAGACCTCCACCACTGCGTATAAAGTGTTTATTGAATCTCTTGCCCCGACTCCTTCTTTCTACATAATAACATTGTACACGGTTATCTCAGCTCTCGTACCTTATTATGTGTACAAAGCAGTTCAGATGAGGTTCTTCCCAATGTACCATGGGATGATACAGTGGTATAGGTACGAGGGTCGAACAGAGGACCCTGAATATTGTGACATGGTGAGACAGAGGTCTATAAGGAGCACGACTGTTGGCTTTACTGCACGTTCTCTGGCACGAACGAATCCTCTGCATGATAAAAGTCAGAAGCATCGATAACATGGAAAGAAAGTGCGATCGACTCCATCCTTGATTGATTGTATAAACGTATATAGTAGCAAACAGACTACAGATCATGTATCGTAGCGCGTTGTACAATACGTTGCATCAGCCTCGTTAGTTTGTATATGTTGAAGTTAGCAGTGAGAAGAGAAGATGTTTGTTCAATTTTGTATCATGTACACGGTTGAATTCTTCTGTATACATACATCATTCAGAGAAATATACTGTATTTTGTATCTTGTACAATTTTGGTATTGTTTCTTGTGTGGATTCATGTGATCTACAGAATAGTAGTGCATTTATCCATCTTTTGAAATTCCAAATTTGCATATACCTGTACTGTATGTATTCACAAAGATTTTTCTTTTTCAATCAACGTTTAATTGTTTTATTAAGTTTTTCAATCAGATTCCTTATACAAAGCTGAAATTTTAAAAAATGCTGATAAAAAGTTCAAACTTCCGTTACACACAAGGTTTTTCGATATGATAAAATAGAGATTAAAATAAATAAAGTAAAGAGGAGATAAAGTAAATGAGGTGACACATATTTTTCAAAAGAAAAATAGACACACTTTATCCACAAAGGAAAATATACACACTTCAGATGAACGAAGAGAGTACTATAACAAAGGAAATGAAAGAAAGAGAGCAAGTCAACTCTAAACACCTCTCTTATCCCAAATCGATTTCTACATATTCTTTTTTGGTCCGTTCCAAATTCCTATGAAAGGTACGGAGTACATTTTTTCTTAATTTTCGTGCCAAAATCTGTGAAAGACGGAGTTAGTATAACGGGTTAGATTTGTTCTATCTACAATTTAAAGAAAAATATTAATGCTAAGATTCAGGTAGGGAAATGAATTAAATAATCAACCTCACATGAATGAAGAACCTTACCAAGAAGAATCTTAGTACTCATTGTCTCATAAACACAGAATTAAATAGTAATTAGATTAGAATAATTGTGTTTTCTAGCCTTCTAACTGAGTCATAATGATAATGCTACAACTTGCTGTTCTACCACCAATTTGTGTACGTTACAACAAGCACCTAAACAATTAGAATAATTCATGAATCAATAATGTATTAAATAAAAAGTTTGATGGACATGGACCAAGTCATGATCATATCATTCATGGCTCCCATTTTTCAATTTCTTCCTCCTCCTCCTTTGCCACATTTTTATCAACAACATTGATCGAATTATCAGCTACCAACATGTACAAATTAACATCAAATTGAACCCTAATTTTTAGGATCTAACCGACAAACCGAAGTAATCGACGGCGGATTTGCCCAAAATGTTAGCGAATTCATGGAAGCTGATGACGCCGTCGCCGTTGGTATCGGCTTCCTGCATCATGTTGCTCAATTCTCTGTAGGTGAGCGGGTGGCCCATTTTGGCCATCTGTCCGGCGAGCTCTGCGGCGGTGATGAAGCCGCTGCCGTCGCGGTCGAAGGAGCGGAAAACCTCCATGAGTTGATCCTGATTGATGAGTACCTCTTCGTTCATGTCGGGTAAAATGGCGTTAACCAATTCTTCGAATTCGATAGATCCGTTGCCGTTGGCGTCGATGTTGGCGAGAAGGATGTGGATTTGGTCGCCGTTAGGTTTTAGGCCGAGGGAGCGGAGAAGGGCGGCGAGTTCGAGCTGAGTGAGGCTGCCGTCGTGGTCCATGTCGAAGCGGCTGAAGATGTCCTTCAGCTGCTTCAGCTGATCCGTTTGCATCTTAGCCATCATGGCGGAGGGGGGAGAGAGGGGGAGGGGAGGGGAGGGGAGGGGGGGAATTTTTGTGTTTGTTTGTTGTTGAGGGGTTGTAAGTATCTTTGGCTGAGCTTGGAGTTTGGAGGAGGCTTTAATGGTGTGGGGTTGTGCTTTCTTCTCTTCTCTTCTGTTTTTGTTTTGTTTTTAAAATTGGAATTTGGATTGACGAAAGAGAAAGCGCGTGGGAAAGAAAATATCAATCAACTAACTCTCTCTATGTATTGACTATTCATATTGATAGATACATGTAATTCAAAGTGAACCCATGTGACCTAGTCTTAATATACTCCCACTGCTCATGCTAATTCATTTTAAAGGTGTGAAAATAATTGTAAGACGTCTTAAAGTGTGAAAGTAATTGCAAAACGGTCATTCTGTCCCGTCCGTCTATAAATTTTCTAGAGTATCACTTTTGAGCAAATAAATTAAGAAAAGTAATTAAATAATAGTTAAAAGAGAGTAAAAGTAAAATATAAAATGAAGTATAAGAATAAAAAAAATTAAAAGATATTTTATCATAAAGGATATGAAAAGCTTATAGGTGTCATAATGAGAAATTTATAGACAAACAAAAGAAATATAGTACTATAATTTTTTAGTAGTAATTATTATGTCACTCGCTTAATTTACATTTTTTGTTCGCATATGTTTTAATATATGAGTTATTTATTACTCTCGATTGTCCATATAAAGTGTGCATATTTTCTTTTAAAAAAAATCAATTTTGATACTTACTTTAATTTTTCCCACATTATCTATATTTTTCATTTTTATTCATAAACATAGAGGATAGAGAACTTATTATGGGTATTTACTTTGTAAATAGACTTGGCAAGAAATGCATGTAGAATGACCAAGAAATCTATGTCATAAGAGGAAACATATACTTCCTTCCTACATCTATACGCGCGTTTCTCGTTAATTTTGAATACTGTATAAAGATTAAAATGAGTAATTAAATACGGAGTAATATATATTACAAATTTCTATAATTGAGAGAATAGAAAATGTAAGATATAAAGACAAAAGTAAAATTAATTAAGTGACATTATATATAAATAAGAGTGAAGTGTAAGAATATATATTTAAAAAAAAAAATATATATATATATATATATAACTTATAGACAAACGAATTAAAATGATAAAATGAGAAGTTTAGAGATAAATGAAGTTACCTCTCACGTTGATACAGATCATATGATATCGATACAAAAAAATGTGATTGTATTATTGTTAATGAATATGCCTAAAATTAACTAACAAATTAGTGTCAATTAATTACTGCACTAAATGTGGTTGAATCTTGGATCCTTAGTTGATGCAATAAATTAGTGTTAAGAAATACTAATAATAATTTCATTTACATGTCACTACTTAATTGTAGCAGCTTCAGCAAATTACTGTTAATAAACAAAATAAAATGAGGAGAATCAAATGGTGCATATATAAATAATTATATAAATGGCCTCCCAACAACATTAATATTTAAAATAATAATAATTTATATAATTAAAGCACCGCCAAGAATATGCAGCTTCCTCCCAATTAAGTTGTGCTCCTTCATTGCCAGTTCACTATCTCTACGTACAGACAATGTACAAACCCGACATTCTTTTTTCAGAAACACCAAGTTAATGGTGTAATTTATCTATAAACTTTTATTTATTAATTAATTAATTAATTAATTGAATAGTTGAGGTTGGAACTTTGTCCGTGTCTCACAGAATTAATTCATACATAAATTTGCTTCTTTTCTTAATTCCCTTCAATGTTGGTTGGATGCAGTACAGTACAGACGATCTAATCTGTGGAAAATTAATTGATCTCCAAGGACAACTGCGGGGTCTATTTCTCTTTGCTGTTTTGTGAAGATATATCCCACATCCAAAGAATACAAACTTCTCAGATATGTTATAAGCATGGAAAAGGCTATGACACATCGCCGAGCTTGGTAACGCAAGCCTGTGACCCAAGTGGGGGCATTATTGTGATTGGACGTTGGGCCGGTCCATTTGACTGGGTCGATGGTGGCTTTATTCTGGCCTGCCCGTTCCAAGCTGGGAGTTGGGCAACGGTGTCTGAGCGAAGGCTTGGGCTTCGTGGCTCCTAAAGCAGTGGGTACTGCGCCAGGCTGGCTCCACAGAGCAGCGACTACCACCCCCTCTCAGCAGTGGAAGGATAACGGGCCGGTTGTCTTCTCGGCCCAATACAGTTAAATGGGCTGGTCCTAATTGGACAATCACTTTTTTATTATATAATATAATTAATACCACCCTCAACTTCAATTTATTTTTTGAAGTAGGGTAAAAAGACTATCTATATTTTACAAACAAACAATTTTTGTGTTTTTTCTCCCTCCCAAAAACCCCAAAATTTTGTTTAGGGGTACCATTTGTGGAAACAAGTGAACAACTAATAAACCAGCTTTATATGTGTGTGTTTGTGACGCATTATGTACGTGTTGCTTGCTTGTGTAGTGTTGGTTTTATGATTTAGTAGACGCGATGAAATCATGAAAAAGAACAAATTATGAATCAAATGGGCATTGATGAGTATTAACATTTAAAAAATGATTTGATTCGAAGAACACATACTGACTTTTATGAAGGAAAATATACTTGGAAAATGAATGGTGCAATTTGGTTATATACTAATCTAAAAGACTAAAACTAAATAACTAATATTCGGATATGGGGGGATTCTTGGCTAAATATTCAGACAGTGTGGATGGATTAGAGGACCTGCAGCAAGTATTAAATACGGAGATCCCACCTTTGGGAGCTGCTTAGAAATTAATATGCATGACATTCAGAAAAAAGGAGAAGATAAACGGTGAAGTCATCTTATAAATTGTGGATGCGGATACATAGTAATCGTAATCTCAAGGTAGACAGTGCTATTGGGTAAATCTATGGTATTCCAAGAATGCTTTGAGATTGCTATTGGGTTTTTTTAAGGCAGGTTAAGGCTAAATGTAATTATTTATATATATAAGTTGCTGGAAACTACGTGACCATTTTCAGTGAACAAAACAATCATTTTGTCACAATATTGCACCTGCTAGTCCCACCCAATATCAATTGATCGTCAAAATTTGACAACTTGTTTCATCTACAGACAAGCCTTTTCCAATTTCCATACATCTATATGATGTTTTTATTTGCTGTTTGGGGATTTGAACATATATGATATAATATCCCACATCGAAAGAAAACAAACTTGGCAGCTGCTTTATAATCCTAACAAAGCCACAAACTCATCGCCGAGCTTGGTAACTCAAGCCTGTAACCCAAGTGGGGGGCAATAGGGCGCGGTTATACACACCCACCAACTTATTGAGTAGTTATACACACCCACTAGACAATTTTTTCACCCACTGCATTTTATCTTCCCCACCACCGTCTCTGTGCCAAAATCAATCCCACCATCACCACTATGATGTTTGAAATTTTTATCAAAACAAAGTTAACATGTCCGAAATTTTTTAATGAACAAAAGCAATATGTTCAAAAAAAATACCAAAACAACTTAAATTTGTCCGAAAAAAAAAATCGAACAGATGTTCGAAATATTTTCCAAAACAAACACAAAATGTTCGAAATTTTTTCCAAAACAAACACAAGATGTTCGAAATTTTTTCCAAAACAAACACAAAATGTTCGAAAATTTTTCCAAAAAAAAATCAAACATCTTGTTCGAAATATATTCCAAAACAAACACAAAATGTTCGAAAGTTTTTCCAAAACAAACACTAATTGTTCGAATTTTTTTCTAAAACAAACTCAATATGTTCGAATTTTTTTACCGAACTTTGAAAAACCCTAATTTTCCTAAATTTTTCAAAAATCCTAATCTTACCTGAAATGAGGCGGCGAGGGGAGAAATTGTGTGGCGAACGGGCGGCATCTTTGAGAGGAGGGCAAGAGAGGAGGCCGCGGCGGACGAGGGATGCGAGCGGCCACGTCTTTAGGAAGAGGGAGACGGCGGCCGCGTCCTTCTTGCGGCGGCGGCGCGAGGGCGAGAGAGGAGGCCGCGGCGGCGGCGCGAGAGGGAGGAGGGATGCGAGCGGCTGCGTCTTAGGAGGAGGGAGACGGCGGCCGCATCCTTCTTGCGGAGGCGGTGCAAGGACGAGAGAGGAGGCCGCGGCGGCGGCGCTGCAGCGAGGGTGGAGGGGCGGAAGCAGCGGCCGCTGCGAACGTGTGAGGCCGACGTCGGTCGTGGCGGCTGGGGAGGTCGGTCGTGGCGGCTGGGGAGGTCGGCCGCGAACGTGGGATGCCGACGCCGTTTGTGGAGAAGAGGAGGGAGGTGGGTGCGCCGTTTGTGAAGTAAGAAATGGGGGGAAGAGGGAGTTTAATTAGGGTTTGAGGTAGAAAGGGTATTTTTGAGATTTCTACGTGGGTGTCCTCATCCGAATTGTGTGTGTCCTCATCGCGTGGGTGTCCTCAATAGGTTGGTGTGTTTCTATAACCGCTCCCGGGCAATAAGGTGATTGGACTTTGGGTTGGCCCATTTGGCTGGGTCTATGGTGGCTGATTCTGGCCCGCCCGTTTCAAGCTTGGAGTTGGGCTTTGTGGTCTGAGCGAAAGCTTGGGCTTCATGGCCCCTAGAGTGGCGGGTACTGCGCCAGGCTGGCTCCACAGAGCAGCGACAACCGCCCGCTCTCGGCAGTGGAAGGATAACGGGCCGGTGTCCATCTAGGCCCAATTTAGTCTAATGGGCTGTCCTCAAATTGGACAATCACCTTTTTTTTCTTTAATTTGAGAATTTTCCAACTAAAAGATGTGCTTATTTTATTTAATTCTCAAATTGCATTTTCTGGATTAATTTAAAATTTTCCACTCACATTACAAGGATAAAATTAAAAGCAAATAATTGATGTTTAACAGAATTTTCCAACTAAAAGATTTGCTTATTTTATGAATTAAAAGCAGATAAAATCGTGATAATTTATTTTGCAGTTCTGCAAAAACCTTATTACATAAAATTATGATAAAATTTAAAATATTAATTAAATATACTTTTATTTGGTGTTTTAGAGTATCATCTTTGTTTTCAAATTATTTGATGTTTTTAACCATTTTACCTTTATTTCAATCCCAAAAAATCTCTCATAATTTTGATATTACCTTTATTAATTAATAAAGGACAAATTTGCCATGGTTCACTCCACCTTAATTTCACCAATAAATACAACAAATATTAAGCATGTAAGGAAAAAAGTAAAATACAAGACAATGGTGAAATTCATGGACAGAAGTGCAAAACCAGGTGATCTTAATCGGTATATCAAATGTAAAGTTTCTTCTATTTACAGGGAAAAAACTGCCCCAACAAAATGAAAATACCAAAATCATGAAAATCCTAACTACTAAACATTCAGTTCTGTGCATGTTACATGGCATCCGATGAAATATACTGGGTGTGTTCTACTTACTAAACGCACCAGGTATATTTCGTAAGGCATCTATTGAGAACTAGCAAAGCAAAACACGGAGGAAGAAGCAATAATCCCTCCCAGCAGAATTGCTGTTGCATTTACATTCAATATGTTCAATCAATGAGTTAGTGTGCATCATTCTATCCGGGTATTTACGTTGTCACCTTCACTAATCGAGCTACTATCTTGACGGAAAAAACCGGTACTGAAATCTTGACTACCAAATGCCATCCTCTCAAGTACTCTAATTTCTGATGACTGTTGTCCACTTTCCCCCACTCTCATTCCATTTGTCAAATCTGTTGAAGCCAAAGTGTCCAATGCCCTAACAACCTGCAAACCATTAGCATATCAGAAAACCAAGTCTACATTGTATATCGTTAACAAGTAAAACGGATATTCGTTCCAAACACATTACCTGTCCCATCTTGGGCCTCTTTAGAGATGAATGGCGCACACATGCTGCTGCAGCTTCAATCATTATATACATCTCACTGTCAACGTATTGACTATTAAGTATCGGATCAGCCAACTCCCCAAACTCGTTTGTCTCAAGTGCTTGACTTAGTCGAGGTCGAGCCTGAAACATAATTAACTTATGAAGCTTTGCTGAGCTCATAATGGTGTTTAGCTTTATGCTCTATACTAAACAGCTTTTTGAGACACTCAATAGCCAAATTTTAGGAACTTCACATAAAAGAAGACAAAATCGTGCAACACTTCTTCATTACGTCTACCAGTTTATTTTCTTTGAAGGGCCAATATTTGAAGGCTAGACTTTAGTTCTACTCCAATAATTTAACAGAATGCTTTTTTTTTTTTATTCTCCATATAAAAAAAATGTAATATGTGCTGTAATAGTTATAAAACCCCAGTGAACGTGTGACTGTTATTGTTTGTTATGTTAGCACACTTGTTGTACAGGAAATATGCTCTAAGCAATTTTTTTTATTCTCCATATAGAAAATATGTGCATATTGGAAAGAGTAGTCACAACTGGTGGATTTCAAAACAAAAGCCTCAAATGAGATCCCAAATTCGGTGAGATGGAAAAACTCAAGTTCTTGATATTTATTTAGCTACTGATGAAAATAAATAAAGGAAAGCAGATTTATTTTGATCATGCGGAACTTGGGCATGATGGAAGGTGGACTGCTCTTGTATGAGTATTACCCTCAATTAGCTATTTAGCTAATATAGTTCAGCTATACATCCTAAATAATCATCATCTCTTTACATAAATTCACAAATTACACAAGGCTTTTATAAAAAAAAAAACAGTTTGAGACACACTCACATATTCCAACTTTTTAATTTTTCTAGCTAACTCCTCATCAATTTAAAGAAGGGCCTTAAACTAATATCCAATGAGGCATTCAACTTACATTTCAAAATATGTTAACAGAGTGACCATGCCTTTTGATGAATCCACATTACTGGAATCATTGAGCCAGTCCACAGCTCCTTACAGAAGCCATTATATCAATGCTATTAAAGGTAAGGAGCAATCCTTTCCCCTTAACTAACAAGTCATTGATGGGCCATACACCTTGGAGCGCCTAGAAGGCTTAGGTGAGTACCAAAGGTGCACCTTTGTGACATCCTTTGTGTTTTATTTTTATTTAAGTGCGTGAAGCATCAATTTAACAATAAAGAAGAGTTATAGACCTAACTGTATCTAAACATTTTAAGAAAAAAGACTTAGGGCAAGAAGGAGTCAATCAAGCAAGATAATGATTTTGAAGAGACGAAGAATATGACGAATAAGTGGTTATTGGAAATGATAAAACTTGATGACGATGACGAAGATTAGAAGATAATATTAAGCCATCAATTGCTTAGTGTGTCTTGATAATTGATAAGTATTAAAATTACTGGTACTTAGTGTTGGAAACCTATACATATTTAGGATAGATCAAATCAACACGGCTGAATATATTTGAACTTTGCTGTTATGTAGTTTGGTCAAATGGTTATCTAATGAGCTAGTGGCCTACCTTGGAGACAATGAGCTAGTGGTCTACCCTTGGAGACAATTCCTTTATTTTATATTCTACCCTTTTTAGTTCATTCCCACTCCCATTCAACACCCACCCACCCCACCCCACCCCACCCCCCCCCACCCCCCACCCCCTTACAAGTCTTTAGGATTTGCACCCTAAGCCATTAATAACTATACCCAATATTCTGATCAAATTGTGAATCTTGCATTCACCTAGACAAATTCATTTACAGGATCTGTTAAGCCTGTTCCAGAGGGAAAACTGCCTAAAAATTTAAATGGCAAACTATTACAATTGAAGCACACTAGCCTTACAGATTAAAAATAACCTTCACTTGCACATTGCGATAACAATCAACAGGCTTGCAATAGATGAAAAGTTACAGTGTGCTTCAATTGTATCCAGGAAATCTTACAATCTAGTCATGCATCCTATTCCTAAGCAAGCATTTTCAGGTATAAAATATAATTAAATAGGTCTAGTCCTTGTGGGTCATAAATAAACCCACTGTAAAATGAGCTTACCCACTCAACCAGGCTTTCATCCTGAGATGCATTTACAGGCTTGCGTCCAGTAATTAACTCTAATAGCACAACTCCAAAGGAATATACATCGGACCTTTCAGTCAATTTGCCAGTGGATGCATATTCAGGAGCCATATACCTGAAAACCCAACTGAATTTATTAGTACAATTTAAAATCATTAATTCCTTGATGCTTTGAATAGTTGTCAATGAACATCATGACCAGTTTCGACTGTTGACTTACCCAAATGTTCCCATCACACGTGTGGTAATATGTGTATTTGTTTCCACAGCTAGTTTAGCCAGTCCAAAATCAGAAACCTTGAAGAAAAGAAAAAAAAGGGGGAAATGAGAAAGATATTGAAAATGTTCTAAATACAAAAAGTATGACTGTATGCGTTTGTAAAAATTACACATACCCGAGCTTCAAAGTTGTTATCTAGAAGGATGTTTGATGACTTGATATCTCTGTGGATAATACGAGGATGGCCTGAAGATTAAACAACATATCAGAAAATTAATGCCCTTCTCTTTAATAGGTTATAAGATGCAATAAAGTGATGGGCTATTAAATCTCAAAATGCCAAAATTAACAGTAGTTGAGAGTGTACAGTCCCATATATTGTATTGTATCTAAATACTCATTTAATAAACAACGGATGGTGTTTTGTATTATCAATTCCTGAAAATGCCTCCAGATTCTTTAGCATCTCTGCTGAAGAAGAGAACTTATACAAGAAATGCAAAAGAAAAAGGCAAAAAATTATTATGATTACACATTTTCTTCTTATCCAACTCAGTACATAATGGCAGCCAATATGACATAAATTGCCTATATTGTTATAATTGATTGAGAGTCCCGAACTCAAAAGCTTTGTGCTAATATAAGAGGCATGTAAATATTTGTTTTTCTGATATAAGCTATATAGGTAAGAGAGATGACAAGAGGATGACACTGCAAACTTCATAAGGGACCACCCTTTTCTCATTCATTATATAGTTTTCGAGTCTTATTTTCCAGTTTTCCTTTCACAATGAGAAGGAAAAAAAAAAGAGACAGCATAATTGTCATGATTGGATAAACAGAGTAATCACTATGATATGTCTCAACTCTCAACGTGTGTTTTGACTTTTGAGAGAGGTTTCATCTTAAACAGGTCGTCACATCTACTCATGAGTTCCTTGATAAATTCAATACCAAATAAATTATGATCAGAATATAAGTTGAATTTCATCAAATGGAAGAATGTGTTGTGATCCAAGAGAAAGGAAGAAGGAAAAGAACAGATCTTTATAACAAAAGTCAACACGGGGACAAATTTCAATATAATCAATTATTTTAAATGGGAAATAAATAGATTAATCAGCTTACAGTCTTCATGAAGGTAAGCTATTCCACGAGCAGCACCAAGAGCAATCTTTGCACGCATACCCCAATCCAAAACAGTTTTATTTTCATCTGAAATTGAGATACATAACATCAAAAATATTTTATCGTATATATGTACATCAAAATAAAGAACTAAATTGTTTACCATGAAGGTGGAAGTACAGGTTATTATTAGAGACATAATCATACACAAGCAGCCTACTGTTTTCATTAATGCAATAACCAACGAGGGAAACCAAATGTCGGTGGTGTATACGACTTATTATCTCAACCTCAGCTCTAAATTCTCGCTCCCCCTGCCCTCCACCAATCCTCAACTGTTTAACCGCTACAACTCCACCATCTGCCAGATTTCCTTTGTACACAGACCCAAATCCTCCTTCACCCAAGAGATTTTGTGCTGAAAATCCATTAGTTGCTTCAACCAGTTCTTGATAGTTGAACCACGTCTTAGAATGGCCAAAGCCACCAGGCTCACGAGGAGAATGGACGACTTTAGTGCCGGATCCACTACCATTATTCGGTGCTGACATTTGCACCTTCATTGATGCAGAATCTGGGCACAGGTCAGATAACTTCTCAAAAAAAAAATCATATAAAAAGAATATTTATCCCTGCTGAAAATCAAAGACATTTACCTGCTTCTTGATAAGAACCAGAAGAGGTTGGCATAATGTAACCACCATTATGTCCAGAAGATTTCTTTCGTTTCTTCAGACAGCATGCAGCAGCTCCCAAGATACCAAGGAATAACAGACCAAGTACTACAACAATTGCCACTATTGGTCCAGTACCAAGGCCCCCACCGCCACCGGATTGTGAATTTCTTGGCGCACTATCACTGGAACTATTGGTGCTTGGAGTAGTTGGAGACACTATAGACGGTGATGGAGGGGATGGTGGTAATGGAAAAGGCGGTGAAGTTCGTATTGCAGGTGGAGGTGGTGACAATGGAGAAGAAATAGAAGGTGGTGGAGACGTTGGTTCAGAACGAGGTGGAACTGGAGTTGTGCCAGGGTTAGAGGGTGGCGGTGGTGGTGGTGAGTTTTGTGGAAGGGAAGATGATGGTGGTGGGGGGGAACTTTCAGGGGGCTTAGGTTGTGGTTGTGGTTGTGGTGGTGGTGGTGGTGGCGAACTATCAGGGGGCTTAGGTAATGGTGGTGGTGGTGAGCTTTCGGGGGGCTCAGGTATTGGTGGTGGTGAACTTTGAGGCGGCTGGGCTGGTGGAGATGGCGGTTTCATAGTAGGAGGAGGTGGGGTACTTGATTGTGGTGGGGGTGGAGGCGAACTTACAGGGGTCGGTGATGAGGGTGGAGGTTGATTAGTAGAAGGGGGAGGTGGAGAATTGCGAGGATTAGTTGGCGAAGGAGGAGGTGGAGAATTGCGAGGATTAGTTGGCGAAGTAGGTGGTGGAGAAACAGGAGGTGGGGGCGAAATTGGTGGACTAGAAGGTTGAGGTGGTGGAGTCAATGATGGAGGTGGCAAATTGGGTGAGGACGGTGGTGGAGATGGTGTAGGTTCAGGGGGAGGGGATGATTTTGGAGGTGGGGAAGCCATGGAAGGGTTGGATGGCAACGCAGGGGATTCGATTACACTACTAGCAACTGGTGGAAGAGATTGAGGTGATGGAGTGGAGATGGGGGAAGATGTTGGTGGAGATATAGATGACATCTCATCAGGTACCAGCCTCTTGGTAAACCAACTTTTTCACCATTTCTACCACAGCAAAAGCAATCCTAAGAAAACTTCAACAGCATATGCAATAAACCCCAATAAAAATCCACAATATACTGGAAAAAAATTCAGCCCCTGTTGAGAGATTCAAAATTGTTTCCTCAAGCAGTCCATCATTAACTATGCATGAGTCACTTTTTACTTACAGATCATGAAATTCAAGATTACCTAAGTATTCAAACTTCCACCAATAATTAAACTCCCAATTCTACGCAAAACCTAGCCACCAATTGACTTCCAGCAGATGCACAAATCTCATAAACCGACTGAATTACAAAAATTGGGTACAATCCAGAATCTACAAACACTGTATAGTATAGAGCAGCGAAATTAGTGATGAGCACCAGAATCTTGAAAACGAAAAAATTAACGAAAAATAAAAACCCTTCAACGGCGTATGAGAAAAAGACAAGAGACGTACATGCGCACAATCTTTTTTCTGAGTGGCGTATTGATATCCAAATAGCAACCATGCAAAGGGAACCGATTTCTCGAAAAGGACTAGTGATGGGACAACAGATGCTTACAATCCAATACAGAATTCTCACCTTTCATTATCCATGTCAAATTCTTTACGTTCGTTCATCTGCAAATTCTGAGAGCAGCTTGGTTTTCAAGATGTATATAATGCTTATTTCAGTCCTGGAAAATCAATCCCAATCCCAAAACCAGAACAAGAAAATGGGGTTGGTGAAAACTGAAAATTATTCCAACAATTTGAATGTGAGAATCGCTGTTGAATTTTTCAATGGTGTGTAGACTGTAGACGGGGCCCGAGTGGGCGTGTGTCAGCTTTTTCAAACAAAAAAAATAAGTGTTCTTTTTTCTTTTGACAAGTTAAAATAATGGAGTGAGTTAATTATTGGCCAATAAGATAATAGTGTGGAATCCTTCACTTTTTCACCTCAAACTCTTTTTTTTTTTTTTTAGATCAACTTAGGTCATTCTCTTTTTGGATTACGTAGAATGAGAGAAATTCGAATAAAATTTTTTGGATGGAGAAATTCGTTGGATAGTAATTATGTATGTTTATTTTTGAATGTTGAGTAGAATATGACATAACTTTATGTCAAATCAAGTGTGTAACAATGTTTAATGTTGTGGAGTATTATAGAATGTAATTTTATGTCAAATTAATTGGGTAAGAGTGGATGATGTTGTATTATTATAATGATAGAATATATAGTTATTTTTAGGGGTGAATATGATTGGATGTATTATTATAATGATAGAATATATAGTTATTTTTAGGGGTGAATATGATTGGATGGTGAAATCTCGAATTAAATAAAAGATGTTAAATAAATAATGGAATGACTCATGTTCAATAGTGTAGAAAAAATTAATAGATAGAAAAAAAATAGGAGAAATGTTGAGAATTTGAGATTCAGAGTTTGTGTGAAGGAATGAGAGTGAATTTGAGAAAAGCTTTTCATCCTAACTAATAATCTTTCAAATATTTTGCAATGGACAGAATCGAAGCTTTCACGTGTGGAGAAATCAAAAGGAACTCCTGAAATTAATCCAATTGAGGAGATAAACTTGTAGGATGAATCATGAATGAAAGTTATGTAAGTTTTTTTTAAAGAAGAAACTTGAGGTTTTGAGAGAATGAGAAGAAAGGGGGTTGTATGTTATAATTCATAGTACTTTTTTAATTTGAGTTTTTAGTGATTTTGAAGATTGTTTTTGAAATTGAGTGTATAGTAATATATGTGTTTCTTTTGAATTTTTTAAGTGATATTTTCTACGTTCTGAAATTATTTGCACATGAACAATGACACACAATTTAGAAAATGTAAACTTAGTGAATTGAGAGTATTGAGTGATTTAGTGATGTGTAAAAAGAATAAGATGTGAGGTAAAATGTAGACAAAAAAATGAGTGATATTTTAAAAATAAAAATAATATTGTAAAATTATTATTTATGTGTGTTATTTAATTTATTTCTATATTAGAAGGGTCTATGATACAAATAAAAAAACTAAAGTTTGCGAATAATCGGTTTCGGAGGGAGTACAATTTTATTAAAAAGTTCAATTGGAAAGACGATTTCACAATTCACACCCCACTCGTCCTATATAATTAATAATTGGGGTAATTTGAAATAATCACTTGCATCATACAGTTATTTAATTTATATAAATTATCTGACACTCATCTAAATATTTTATAAGCATTTGTCATTTTCTAAAGAAAAAAAGCTCTCTCATTTTTCCGTGAAATCCTCGTCAACTCTTATGTTACTATTTTTCATCGTTATCTTTGATTGATGGATAATGATAATGTAGTTAATTTTGACAAAATAATACTCCTTGTACTTGAGTCCCTATAAAAGCTTGTCATAGCTTTTGAATACAAAAATTAAAATAAAATTTCCAACTAACAAGACAAATATGTACAGTATATACTTAAATAATTTTAATTTTTTTTTTTTTTATAAAAACATATCATCATATATTATTATTATTATTAATTCAGGTGATATGCAACACTAAATAAACAACCGCAAGTGTACGGCGTCTATTGTAACGTGATAAGCACGAGGTCAATCCCACAAGGAGGTTAAGCGTAAAAGGGTAGTTTGCTAATTGAGTTGAGTTCTAAGTAGACGTGATCGATAATTTGAAAGTTGAATTACCCCTAAGATTGTATACTATAATTAAAACAAACATGTGATATCACTTATTTATTCGTAATCCTCCGCTTGATGGTCTCCTGTATCTTGGGTGGTCCTCACTTTTGAGGTAGTACGTGGATGTAAACAGGTCCTCTGTCTGTCTGGGCCGTATTCAACCGTGTTGGTAATGGATTCGAATTCATCACTCAAATCACCTCCTTCCACCACTATGTATATCGTCCATTACATCGGTCCTATGTTTCTTGACCGATCCAACTCCGTGACCTTCCTTCATATATTCTGGATGCTCTTGAAAATGGGCAACCTCCTTCATATATTCTGGATGCTCTTGAAAATGGGCAACTCGTGGTACGAGGCTGTCGACGTCAACTATATATACCTTGAACAACAGACGTGACGATGAGATCGAACAACTCAGTTCAAACCCATCTACAATTACAGACATGATTATTATTATTTTAAAGAAAAAGGAATACGTACGTTTGAGTAAACATTTTATAGATGAACATAAGAGTGGTCTTCATTGATTCTCTTTCTTATTTACATAGACGGGTTGGTCGTCGTAGTCGGTCACGTCGTGATACTGTGATAGTAGAGAGAAGATGAATTTTATAGATGAACATATATTATGCATTTTCACTGATTCTCTCCTTATCTACACATACTAGAAATCTGCCTCTTTGAGGTGGAAATTTCCAAGAAACTAGTACTACTTAAATAATTTACAATTCAATTTAATATATCTATTAACTCCTAAATTAACTTAAATAATTTACAATTCAATTTAATATATCTATTAACTCCTAAATTAAGGGGATCTAGTTGAAAATAAATACTAGCAGTTGAGATGAGACGTAACAAACATGGAAACCAACCAAGTAACAAAGACGCAACTGCTAAAACTAGCTTGATCGAATTCACTTTAATTGCACGTTTTTTTGTTATCTCAACTGCAGGGATTGTTCCCCACTTTCTAAAATTTCATTTTTTTTTTCTTACTTTTGTTGAGTATTTATGAAAAAAAATACTCATCTAAAAGTTATATAGAATTTTATTTATATTAGAAAAGCCACTGTGTTGTGTGTGTGTGTGTTTTTTTTTTTTTTTTTAAGTGATTTTAAAAGTTGTTTTGTAAAAGTTCAATGTCTGTCAAAACACACCATTATTGTAAACAATTTTTTCCATTCATCCAATTATAAATCAGGCTTTAAAATTACGGATGCTGATGCTCTATGAAAAGGACGGTTAACAATTAATCATAATTAAGAGATTTAAACAAATTATAATTAAGCTTGCACAAGTCAAACTCTGAATGGTTTACTTATCAAATTTAAACTAAAACCGGCATTCTATAACTTGTCAAATGAGCTCATGGTAATCGGCATGAAGTCAAATATTGAAAACTTGAATTGACTAAGCCCTAATCACATTTAATTATAATTAGAAATAAGTCTCTCTCAAAAAAAAAAAAAAAAGATAGAAAAAAGTTTGGCATATTAATAAGGAGTAGGAAAACTATAACAGTTTCATCATTCGACACATTTGAACTCTTTAAACAATACAACCTGTGCTCACGTTTACGTCTGGTCGAAAAACGGGGTACTTCACTAGGGGTTTCGACAAAATTGAAGACAGACAACTAAAGTTACCTTGATTGAAAATCATAAGGTAATACTTGCTAAATGAAAGACTAGTTAGGCCCTATTTGCTAATCTTGCATTTCTTCTGGAAATGATTTCAGCTGCCCATCTTTTTCCAGTTTCGGTTTGAAATTTCCCTTCATTAAACGAAGACAAACGCGAGTTATTGACTAGAAAATTGATAGCTCAATCTTAATTAAATACTCATCAGATTTACCTGCAGTTGACAGGAAAAATTCATCCAAGATCCTCCCGTGCTCTACAGAGAGTACCAATAACGAAATGTTACCATCGGATAAGATTCCATCTCATAATTCAAACATTCATCCGTTAAAAAGTTTGTTATTAAGATATCAACTGTAACATATATAAGCACTGGATATTATATTTCAGATAAAATGAATTTTGTAGAGTATGTACAAAAAAAACACAGTTTACAAATTTAGAAACTACTTATTGGTGTACATAGTAACATTTTTGGGCTCAAAGTTTACCTGTTTCGTACTCTAATGCTTGCAGAATCATTTCAACCTGAAGAAACATTAGACCCGTTAAGTATACAAACCGAATTTCCATGGAACAAAAGAAGATGTGAATTTCAGTGAAGACCCACCCAGCCTTAGTAACATTTATATAAGTAGAAATCAACATCATACAAGAAGATGCATTTAAAAGGGCAAGACGGAAGTGAACAGGATAAACCGATGCTCAATTGCCTTCATCATATGTAAAAGGAACTATTATAAAAGTTGGGAACATTTATGATCATCTCTCCTTCAAAGAATCAATCACAGGAACCAAAAATTGATTATAATGCCAAATTTATTTCTATAAATCCATAAAAAATGATGAGATAGCTTATATGCAATTCTTCAGAAGTACTCTGAAGTTCAATTCTGTAAAGTGCAAGATAGGGTTCTTGAATTTGAACTCATTTTCGGACAAGGATTAGGAAGAGACAATTCAGGGAGGAAGGTGTAAAAATCCAGAACTACTAAAACGTAAAACCAACAGAATTTACCTATTTATTTTTTTACTTAAGCTTTTGCTAAAACGTGAAACGGTAAGTAAAATTGTTCGAGAAATTTCGACATTACTACATAAAGATCATATTCATATTAACAACAGCTTACGAATTTGAATCAACTCCCACACATATGGATTTACATACCTTGTCAAAATCTTTCACAAGGTTTGCCTCTAAAGATGAGTTGTTTTCATACTCTTGCCATAGTTCTTTGATTTCTTCAGCTGCCAAAAAGGTAAAAATATCACAACTGATACAAGAAGAAGATCATTGAATACATTTTATATATAGCCTAGGTTTTAGTCAAACCTCTCATCCCTCCACCAAGAACTTCGCACATTTCATCCAATGCTTCTTGCTCCATCTTACTCTTCTCTTGCTTTGGCACACCATCAGATGGAGTTATATCTCCAACAATAGCTACAATTCAATATAACTAATACTTCAAAATGTTGAATGCAATACAACAGACAATGATATTCATCACAGTTAAAAATACTGAAATCCAAAAATGAAAAGAGGGCAGAGCACTGTGGGGCTTCTTGTGCTTAGGGAAGCTCATATTCATCATCCAGAAAGATAGACCAGATGTGCAGACACTATAATCAGCTGCCTAATGAGAGGCCTTTCTACGTCACAAGGAAAGTCAAGCTAAAAAAACATGGTGGCATGACTGTTGTGATTAAAACATCGTTTATCCTATTTCTAGGAGGATTTTACATGACTGAGTAACTGACCGTTGGGTGACCATAATCCTACACATAGTAAAGTTTCTTGATGATAAATCTATATATATATATATAGTAGTGGCAGATTCCTAGACGTTGATAGAACATAAAAACAGCGCAAGTGAATATAGAGAAACACAAATAAGCAGAAGGGATAGGAGATAGACGCAAAATGCTATACTCCTATTACTGGGAAATGGGGAAAAGGCAGTGGCGTATTACAACAGTAGAAAATTAGTAATTGAAAGATACAATTGGGTCAAGAAAATACCTTCGGCAATGTCATGAACAATTGCTATCTTGACACACCTGTTTTATGCAATAATAAACAAACTGTGTAAATTTCCAAATGAAGCTTAACAGAGTATTTTGATGGCGTTCAAGAATCAAAATAAATTCAACCACAGACCTTTCCCTATTAACACCAGGAAGGTCTTCAGCAATCAAAGCCATCAACGCCATACGGTACATATGATCAGCTATTGATTCAGGACCCTTTATGCCATGATTGATCCATCCTTTTCGTTTTGTAGACTGTTAGATAGAAATAAAGATTTAAACTATCCTACTCAAATGCAGATAACATGACAGTTAAAAGCGTACAGCATGGAACTTTAACTATACCACTGACCAATTGCTTTTAATTTACAAGAATCAATATTTCTTAAAGTAAGCTGAGGGCCTGTTAATTGACAGAGTTCTAAAATGGCACATACAAAAAATTTTTTTACGTCCTTTCTCTTCCTTCCAATCTTTTCTTTTATTGTCACATGCTAAGCAACTTGAATGCCAATATTTTATCCACCTGATAAACTTATTGCATATGTAGTGATTTTTCTGACAAGAGTGTGCCATTATTCTTATTGATGCACACTTTTGAAGTACAATAGCATTCAAGTTGAAAAAGGAAGTGTGAAAATGATGAGCATCACCCTTTACCTTTACAATGATAAGCAAAAACCATATACCTACAGAAGCATATATTAATCAAATCTGTTAGCCCACCAAAACCAACATTGGAACTCTATGGATAAGGGTAGAAATTGCATTTTAAACTACTCTGTTAAAAGAAAAATCACACACCCATTTATAATCCTTATGTATGCACATACAACAATTAATCCAACTCCTACTGCCTACTCATATGACACAGATAATACCATAAAGTTCATAATCTCTCGAAATTCTCTCCTTCGTCAAACAATTATAACAAAAGTAGTTTACATGATGCTTCTGTAGGTGCTTCATAACACACATCATTTATTCTAAAAATCCAGGTGAGTTCTACACTGGATTCTCTCTAACGCTTCTGCTGCACCCTCATCAGAATATTCCTAACTTTCACATCTTGTGGTATCCTAAACCCGCCCATGGGCATTTTTAAATTTCCTCGAACTTTCTCTATTTTTGATCAATTTTGATTGGGGCCCTAGTGATACCTTATAATACTAAACCAAAGACATTCCCTGTATATAAAACGCATTCTACACAAATGATTAGTTTCTATAGAACTAATAACGAACTCAACCCAGAAAGGTTCTCAAATTCAACCCCCTTTTCAAGAAGTCACAAGATTTTAGGAAGAAAAGAATACATAAGCAATAAACTCAACAAAACAAGTAATCTTTAAAAAAGCAAGAAGATAGAAATGTGGAAACCCCCACCCCACATACCTTCAAACGATGACACAGGGTGAGAAAATCAATGGCAGAAGAAGGGGAGGAAGACTTGTGCGAAATGGGCGGGCCTTTGGTCCCTGATCCGACAGTTTGATCCGTTTTGAAAGAACCGTGGTCGGGGTTGTTGGAACAAACCGAAACGAGTCTTCGGCGAGGTAGCTCCGAGAAAAATGGGATTCTGATGGCGCGATTGTGGGAAATCTTCAAGTTATTGTGCGAGAGAAAACATGGGTTTGCTTTAGGTGCCCTTAAAGATGCCATTACTGTAACGAAAATTGCTTGGAGAATTGAACACAGTTTTTTGTAGCTGCTGCAACGAAAATTAGGCGCCGATACGTTTTGTGATTTTTCTTTTTCTTTTCTCTTCTAGTTTGGGGTTGACGACAGCCACAAGGCGCTGCGAGGAAACTGCTAATTTATTTTCACTCTACAAAATATAATACATTTTGATCTTGTACTCCCCCCACAATAACTTTCACACTTTCCTTTTCGGAACGATTCCACAATAACTTTCACACCCTTAAAATAGAAAATCCTTTATAAACTCAACCCTTAAAATAGAAAATCCTTTATAAACTCAACCCTTAAAATATCCTCAATTTTACACAAATGCCATTACTTTTTCTACACAAATACACAAAAGTCAACTCATTCTTTACTTTATACATAAAGTTTTACAAAATTACCCCTCAAAACTCCACTCATTATTACACTTTCTTAATTTACGTGTTCACCTACCTATGAAAGTTAATACGGGACGGAGGAAGTAGCATATAGTATAATATACGATTTTGCTCCGGAAGTTTTGGGTGAGTTTCTATAATCAAAATATTCAAAAATATCTTCAATATATTTTCGGTTTAATTCTAAATAAATACATCACCTTTAGTGATGTGCATATTACACTTTATAAAAATAAAACTTTATAAAAAAATAAAAATAAAACTCCGTCTTTGCGTCTTCTCCCCGTTTCTCAAACTCAAATTTTCTTCTTTTCAAACTCAATCAAGTTCTTCTTCCTTTCTCTCAAAATCAATAGAGTTCTTCTTCTACGTCTTTCTCACCTCTCAAACTCAATCAAGTTCTTATATTCTTATTTTTCAGGAATTCTTCAACTATTGAATAATTTTGTTATTTTGTTCAACTAGTTCTTCATATAACAGTGTCAAAGGCTTCGCAAATCAATACACTCAGTGTTTTGGTTTGCCATTTTTCTTCAAACATGAGTCACATGACAAACATATAACATGACATTTTTTTTGAAGGAATAAATTACATTTTAAATATGTGCCAAAAAAAATCAGTATAAGTCCGCACATTTCTTTTTGGTGTGGCCCACTACATTATATACAAAGCAAGTCATTTGTATCCCATATCTTGTCAATTTTGTATAATTTCTAGAATTTTCTCTCTTCCTCATCTTCCACACCCTTCTACCATTCAAGGGTTGAATGTCATTCTGATATGCTTGACCTATCAACAACATTGTAGTACCTAGATTTTTTATTTTTTTTTTAAAGGATTTTTTACAATTTTGTTACGAATAAGGATGAATGAAGACGGAGGTGCAAATACGACCCAGGGTGTATTGAAGGGTGCGCAATTAAGGGTGTATCTACTATTTCCATTAGTTTCAATAAAATGTAAAATTGCATTTTGTATTGAGTAGAATCGCACGCGCGATTCTTTGTACGGACTCGGACGAGTATATAAACACCCGATCCTACCCATTTTATGCAGCTGGTTAAATCACGTGAGCTGTACGAATGATGGTGTCGAACACAGATCGAATTGGCAGGCTGGAATCACAATTTGATGCGATGGAAGGACGAGTGATTTCGGTGGAAAAAGGGATAGACGACTTGCAAAAGGATCAGGCGGATGGAAGAAATGAATTGTTAAAACGCTTCGATCAACAAGCAAAAGAGCAGAGCAAGGAAGCAGGGCTTTTGCGAGAGCAATTGGCTGAGTTGTTCAAGCAACTGTGCTCGAACAAAGAAAAAGCTCATATGGTGGAGGAGGATCCTGGAATACCAGTTGTGGATATTTCTAGTGGAGTGGGTGATGGATTGCTTCCCACACCACCACCACAAGCTTGGTTATTTGATCCAAAAGGAGGTGGTGCTTCTAAAGGCCTAGATGCGAACTCACATGATAAATCTAAGGCTGGAGCTATACCACAGGAGGTTATTCATTCAGCTAAGAGGTATGATTCTAAATTTCACCATAATTCATCTCTGGAGTTAGAGACTGAGTTAGTTGAACAGAATAGAGGTGTTGAAATGAATAATCACCGTAGATCCAGTGAGCTTTTTAGTCAAAACAGGAAACCTCGGATGGATTTTCCTAAATTCAATGGAGAAAAGCCTAGACAATGGATAACAAAGTGTCATAAGTACTTTACTTTCAACACAATGTCAGATAGAGATAAGATCATGTTAGCTGCATTTAACATGGAAGGGGCAGCAGATCATTGGTATGTGGATTATGTGGATGGAAGAGAGAACATGCCTTGGGAGGAGTTTGTTAAGATGGTCTACAAGAGGTTTATCAATGTAGAAGATGAGAACCTTATTGGTAGATTCAATAAACTGACACAAACAGGCACTGTAATGGACTACATAAAAGAGTTTGAGGAGTTGAAATCTTTTATGGTGGTGAGGGTGCCATGGCAAACAAATGAGTACTACACTATGAGTTTCATACTTTCATAAGTGGATTGAAAGATGAGATAAGCCAAATGGTGAGAGGTTTTCAACCTGAATTCCTGGAGGAAACAATGCAATCAGCCATAAGGCAGGAACAAGTTCTCTTAAGTAGGGAAAAAGGGGCAAGAAGTTACAAAACTACTTGGAATCCTTCTAACAAAACTCAGTGGCAAAGTGGTGATAAAGGTAAAGGAGAAGCAAAACCTCCTGAGAAAGTTGTAGCATCAGGAGTGTCCAAAATACCACCTGCTAGAAGGTTGTCCCCAGCTGAAATGGAGGAAAGGAGAAAGCAGAAGTTATGTTTCAATTGTGATGAAACATTCCATTTTGGGCACAAGTGTAAGAAATTGTTTATGGTGCTTGGGGAGGATAATGAAGAAGAGGTGGATGAGCTAATTCTGGAGGAAGCTGAAGGGGGAGAGGGTGAATCAATAGTGTCTTTGAATGTTGTAGCTGGACAGAAGCATCCAGATACCATTAAGATAACTGGAAAAGTGGGTTCACACATGCTATCTATCTTAATAGACTCTGGTAGCACCCATAGTTTTTTAGACCCCAACACAGCAGGAAGGTTGGGTTGTTTAGTGGAGTACACTAGTCCCTTAATGGTCACTATTGCCATTGGCCATAGGATTGAGTGTAACACTAGATGTTCTAAATTTGAATGGGTAATGGGAAGTTGTAAGTTTGTGGCACCTGTGAGGATCCTCAAACTGGGAGGATGTGATATGGTGGTGGGGGTAGACTTGCTCAGCCAACTTGACCCTATTACTTTTGATTTCAGATCACACCAAGTTCAGTTTAAGAAAGGTGGAAGGGAGGTGGTGTTACAGGGTAATGATGAAGATGAAATCAGAGTATCTATGATTTCAGGCAAGCAACTTAAGAAGATGGTTAAAAGAGGAAAATATGAAGATATGGGGTATCTTTACTATATCAAGAGCAATCTAGAGTTTGAAAAGTGCACTATACATGATGAGTTGGAACCAATCATTGAAGAGTTTCAGATTGTGTTCAAAGCCCCTACTGAATTACCCCCACAGAGATTAATGGATCATAGGATCTGCATCAAATAAGGAGAGAGACCAGTGACACAACCCCCATACAGATACCCTTTTCTACAGAGGCAAGAAATTGAAAAACTAGTGAGGGAGATGTTGGATAGTGGGGTGATCCAACCTAGCAATTCACCATTCTCTTCTCCAGTGTTGTTAGTAAAGAAGAAGGATGGAACATGGAGATTTTGTGTAGATTATAGAAAGTTAAACAACATTACAATGAAGGATAGTTACCCTATTCCTTTAATTGAAGATTTACTTGATGAGCTTGGCCAAGCTAAGGTGTTTTCTAAGATTGACTTGAGGGCTGGTTATCATCAGATCAGAGTTCACCCACCTGATATCCAGAAGACAACTTTTGCCACAGTCTCTGGCCTCTATGAGTTTGTTGTAATGCCTTTTGGGCTAACAAATGCACCAACAACATTTCAGACTATCATGAACAAGGTGTTTGCACCTTTTTTGAGGGAATTTGTTCTGGTCTTTTTTTATGATATTCTGATATACAACACTAGCATGGAGGAGCACAAGGGTCATTTGAGAAGGGTGCTAGAAGTTTTAGTGGAGAATACACTTAAAGCTAAGGTTTCCAAGTATGTTTTTGGGGTGGATCAGGTGGAATACTTGGGACATATCATATCCACTAAGGGAGTGCAGGCCGACCCTAACAAACTCAGGGTGATGCAAGATTTGCCTACACCCAAGACCCTGAAGGAGTTAAGGGGGTTCCTTGGGTTAACATATTATTATAGGAAATTCATCAGGCATTTTGGCATTATTGCCAAACCCTTGACTTTCCTGACTAAAAAGGGGCAGTTTAAGTGGAGTGATGAAGCAAACTCTGCTTTTACAACACTTAAGATGGCTATGGTGTCAGCACCTATTTTGCAGCTACCAGATTTCAAAGTTCAGTTTGTAGTGGAGACATATGCTTGTTATGGAGGTATTGGGGTTGTGATGTTGCAAGGGAAGCTACCCATTGCCTTTATAAGCAAAGCACTTGGGGTAAAAAATTTGGGGCTGTCAATCTATGAAAATGAGTTCTTAGCTATCTTAATGGCAGTGGAGAAGTGGATGTGTTATCTTATCCATGCCCCTTTCCTAATCAGAACTGATCACCAAAGTTTAAAATTTATTCTGGAGCAGAAGATATCCACTCTACTACAACACAAGTACTTAACTAAGTTGTTGGGTTTTGATTACAAAATTGAGTACAAAGATGGGCATGAGAATATTGTGGCAGATGCTCTGTCAAGAAGAGAGCATGCTCAAGGGGAAGTTACTGCATTATCAGCTGTTAAGCCTTATTGGGTGGAAGAACTACAAGGGAGCTATGAAGGAGATGATTTGGTTTCTGAGGTTATAACTGATAGCCTTACTACACCCTATAATTTGTCATTCTATTCTTACAGTGGGGGATTAGTGAGATTTAAAGGAAGAATTTATGTGGGGACAGCTGCTGACTTGAGATCAAAATTGGTGCTACATGTTCATTCATCAATAGAAGGGGGACATTCAGGGGAGAATGTCACATTCAAAGGTTAAGAAACGTTTTTTGGTGGCCTATAGATGATGGAGATGGTCCATAAAGTGATTTCTGAATGCCCTACATGCCAACTTTGCAAGCATGAACTACTAAAGACTCCTGGATTGATTCAGCCTTTACCAGTTCCAGATCAAGCTTGGACTGATATATCCATGGATTTCATTGAGAAGCTTCCTAAATCCAATCAAAGGGATACTATTTGGGTGATTGTGGATAGGCTCACTAAATACAGCCATTTTATTGCCCTATCTCATCCTTTCACAACTTCAGATCTAGCCAAGATCTTCATTACTGAAGTGTACAGACTATATGGTTTACCTTCCACCATTGTATCTGACAGAGACAAGATTTTTACTGGGCATTTTTGGCAAGAGTTGATGAAGATTTTGGGGGTTCAACAATTGTTGAGCACAGCTTATCACCCTCAAACGGATGGGCAGACAGAAAGGGTAAATCAGTGCCTGGAGACATACTTAAGATGTATGAGTGGGAGGAGCCCCAAGCACTGGGCTCAATGGTTACCCTTAGTTGAATTCTGGTATAACTCCAGCTTCCATTCAGCTATTAAGAGATCCCCTTTTGAGAGCTTGTATGGATACAACCCAAAATTTCTAACTTTTGGCCCTCTAATGCAAGGCAAGGTGTAGAGGATATGGTGCGGACAATCAACAAATATTACATCAATTAAAGCAGTTTATACCAAGCTCAAGACAGAATGAGATTTTATGCAAACAAAAATAGGGTGGATAGGGAGTTTCAAGTGGATGATTGGGTGTACCTGAAACTCAAGCCTTACAGGCAACTCTCCTTGAGGAAGAGTCACATGTGGAAGCTGAGTCCCAAGTTTGCAGGCCCTTTTCAGGTCGTGCAACGGGTGGGTGGGTGGGTGGGTGGGGGGGGGGAGCTTATACGCTGGCACTGCCAGCAACTTCTAAAATTCATCCTACATTCCATGTGTCGGTACTGAAGAAAAAGGTGGGGCAAGGGGATTTAGTTTCTCAGCATTTATCTGATTTCGACGACGACGGCAAGGTGCTCCTTTTGCCTCTGAAAGTTCTTGCTCGTCGCCTGGTTCGCAGGGGAAACTTGCCGGCGGTAGAGGTACTCATTCGTTGGTCGCGTTTGCTGGATTCGGAGGCCACGTGGGAGGATTTTGTCACTTTCAATAGCCTCTACCCTCAATTATTTGCTTGAGGACAAGCACTGTCTGAAGGCGAGGGTATTGTTACAAATAAGGATGAATGAAGACGGAGGTGCAAATACGACCCATGGCGTATTGAAGGGTACGCAATTAAGGGTGTATCTACTATTTCTATTAGTTTCAATAAAATGTAAAATCGCATTTTGTATTGAGTAGAATCGCACGCGCGATTCTTTGTACGAACTCGGACGGGTATATAAACACCCGATCCTACCCACTTTATGTAGTTGGTTAATTTTCTCAAATTCTCCTCCTCCAGTAACGGTTTCTCCCTCCCATTCTCAATCTCTCTCTCAATTTCTATAATTCTGTTCTAATTCGTTCGTGAATTTGTGTCGCTTAGCATTTTCAATTTTTTTTTTTTTGCTAAGTGTTAGGTTCTATCTTATGATTTTGATTTTTTTGGGTTAGAAGAGAAGAACTTGATTGAGTTTGAGAAGAGAGAAAGACGTAGGAGAAGAACTGTACTGAGTTTGAGGAGTTGAGAAAGACGCGGAAGAAGCGGAAGTTTTATTTTTATTTATATAAAATGTAATCTGATGTGAAAAAAAAAATATGTGTAATCTCACGTGGCGAGCTCCGATAAACCACATCATCAATTGTTTGGCCGGAGAAAAAAAAATGTGTATCTAATTGCAACACGATGAAAGGTTGGGTTTTTTACAATAATCGTAAAAGTCGTGATTAAATTGATACCGAGACTAAATGTTGTGTATTTATTTAGAATTAACCCTATATTTTCTATATATTCAGTTTTTTAGTTTTGATAACTTAATTTTAATATACTAGGTTTTTACCCGTGCGATGCACGGGACAATTGTAATTTTTATTTTTAATAACTTATGGATCTGTCATCAATTTTATATACATATATTTTGTAGAACTAATGTTGTATGAAATGTACAAACATTAAAAATACAAAAATTTAAATTAGATTCAACCCTTATTGGTGGAGACATTTGCTTTCCTCGTCACCACCAAAATCATTTGTATTGCAAAAAATAAAACGACACATATTAAGAATTAAAGGGAGCACTACGCTTTATCATTCTGGCCATGGATGCAAAGGGATAGCCTCAAGAAAGAAAACGAAAAATGTCACTGGAAGGGCCCATATTTCCCATACTCGGCTTCTTAATCCTTTTTACAACCTTTTTTATTTTCTTCATCTTAAGATGTTTAGCTTCTACAAGATGGGACCCTTCCGTATATGATCCAGGAAGGTTCAAGTCAAGGATAGTTGTATTGATAACTTGAGTAGAAATTTAGATTCATTAAATAAATCACAGTAACTACATCAATGGACAAAAGACAACTACAACTCCATCACAAATAAACGAAACCTGCTTCTTGTCTTGAGCACTGTATACCATCCCAACCCAAACATTTGTCCATCACCCACAATCATATGATGATGAAATTTTTCAAAAACTTAATACTAAAACACCAGAATAAGCCTCATCATCTTTAGTTTCTAAATAGCAATAGTTATAGGTTTCCATCCTGAGTGCGCATGCATGATCCATTGCTTTTTCGTAATAATCACATCCAATATTCGAATTACCTATCCAAAACTAAATTGTCCCAAACAAGAGTTTTTAAGAATCAAAGCTGCTTCATACCTGAAAACAGATTAAACAACGTCATCAGTCAGTTCCTTTTGCATTTTCAAATCAAAATTCAAAGACATGCACCCCATAATTTACATGTATTCGGATGCTTTCAAAGCACAACTCTCCAAGCAGAGGAAGTTATGAAATTCTGAATTGCAGCCCATGTTTCACTTGTGTACAACTCAACGCTACCACCAATAGGATTCTCGCATGCCCACAACCTCTTCGTCCTACCGGTGTAAAGCTCCATCATACCTAAATGTCTCTTCACTATCATTTTTTCTCCAGCGCACATTCTAAAGCCATCCTCACATCAATCTTGCAATACTTTGGATCACCATAACGGATATTGTTGATTATATTTGCTTTTGTATATAGGAACATTTTTCTTAACTTTTAGAGCATGCAAAGCTATGATGATAACACCTATGAGGCCTTTTCGGGGGAAAATAACATTATCCAATCAACTATGATTATTAACATCAATATCATTATTCTCTTCATCAAATTTGGATTTTTGTTGACAAGTCAAGTGAGTAAAAACACTTCTCATGTTAACATTGGAGTTGGCATGTGGAGCTTCTGGAGTTTTTTTTAGCTCACTGAGATTCATATTACTAGAGTATCTGATGTACTGATTCTCACTACTCTCCTAACATAAATTGAGTTTGTATTTTAAGCATACCAAAATAACATATAAAAATATCAAAAAATAAAATAAAAGTAAACACAAAGATCAATATACATTTTTGATTAAGATATCTTTCTCTCGCTCAAGCCAAATGGTAAATAGTCATATTCTATGCTTTGACCACACAACATGACAAAGAAAGTGTGTTTAACTTTGTGCAATTAAAAAAAAGAGGTCACTGAAAGCATAATTCTAAAATAGGCTCTAGGTCTTAAACTTTAAAAAAAATTACCACCTCATTTCTCAAATATTCAAATTTGAGTCTGCAATCAATAAAATCATAATTTTAAAAAAAAAAATCCAGCATAACTGGGCCCCATTACGATTAAAATAATTTAGCTTATTTTCCCTCATTCTTATATTCATTTAAGGTGCAAGAAGATAACAAATAATTAGCAAAGAAACTAACAACAAATCTCGAAATTACACTGATTACAAAAGGTTTTCCACCTTCTTAAATCTTATGTGAGATACTACTTATTCTTACTTGACGCAAACAACGGTTGCACCAATTATTTTACTCATAAAATACTGGACCTCTAATTGATTTATCCCAAAAAGAAGTAATATAGGAAGAGCATGTCTTTATTTTTGAGATAAAAATATTGCAACACAATTAACTAAAATCAAGAGTATCTTAATTTACTGGTATGCAGCTTTCTATAATACCTGAAATAGTTGTGGCATCAAATTAAAGTACCGGTGACTCAATGTATTTTCTCCATCTCCACTGATTGCAACAACAATACAGATGGAGGCAGCGACAGTGTGCAATATAGAGAGAAAGAAAAGAATGAGAAATATAGGAAACAAAAATCCTTCGTCTCAAATTGCCACATGGCAAAAGGAGAAGAATGATACCAAATCTTAATTTGATGGTGTATCGGAAGTATTCATCCATTGTAATATTTGATATAGCTGCAAGAAAGGTTAATTAAACTCTAACCCATAATGTTATACTCCTACATTAAAGTTTTGTTATCTCAATGTCCAATGAACATTTTCAATAATTATAATGACCCTATTCACAAATATGGATTCAATATATGCAAGAAAGGTTGTTAATAATTAAAGTCATTTGATCAAACCTTGCTAAGAAATAGCAGCCACTTTTGTAGCCAACCTACTTCATAAATTCTGTGATCAATTTGAAAGGATTGTTTACATACGAAATTGGAAAAAGAGCAATTTTGGCGGAATCACCTATATAATTATAAAAGCTCACATCAGAATACATGGGAATTAATGCAGTACATACCACATGAAATATTCAGAAAAAGAGAGAGTCCTTACTATGTACCAGCAATATTCCTTCTACAATATACATTTTTTGTTTATATGCACAATTAAAGAATACTTGATAGTTGAACAATGTTGAATAGATCGATAGAAGAAGAATTAATCCCAGCAGTTTCAACACAAACTTGAACAGAGACAACCACTATTGCATTGCCTCTAGGATCAAGGAAGTTCCTCTGAGAGAATAAATACACTCCACATGGGTTCTCTCTACTCTAGTAGACATGTGCATGCCAATTCCTATACAAATAATAAGCCCACAACAGTTTATGCCTTAAAGATCTTAAGAAGAGTGAAGGTAATAAAATGTATTGATAGATTTGCCAAATATAATGGTGAATAAAGTGGAATAAACTATGAGAGAAGTTATGTACTGCGATTATAAAAAATCTCATAGACAAGAAGAACATCAGAATACATATGCCTTTCACTGTAAGGGATGTTTAGCTAGCTTTTCAATCAAAATCCAATTCTAGAAAGCATGTATGTCCTCAATTATCTGGAAAAAATGTAATTTAAATACTTAGAGCATATACTATAAATCCCAAAATACTTCAATCAACTGCTCTCCTAAAGATTCAAAAGAAAAAAAAAAATACGACAACTCTTTTAACAGGGATTTAGATGAACATTACAGAAAAAATATGAATCATATCAACTAATCCTTCCTACATGCATGCATCAAAGAATAGAAGATATAAAAAGCTTTGTAGTCACCAAAAGAAGTTCATAGAGTAGTAAATGTATCATATATCAGACAAAAGCAAGGAAAGGAAAGAGAATGGTGAACAGTACCTGTTGCATGCGATAACGTAGAGAAATATTTAGGTGACCTCTGCGAATAGGTCGTTGCAAGTAATAAGGTTCAATTGGAGATATCCCGGGAGCTTCTTAACCACAAATATACTCCCTATATTTAGGTTCATTTGAACTGGGCTCCTCGTTGTTATTTTATTTACCTTCCATCAAGACTATATAAAGATAATTGTCAATCACCAAAATTGTTATGTTGGAGAAACATCAGACTGCATCCATTTTTGTTACAGAGCAACATCAAATGATACCAAAATTGTAGCCAAACGCGAAGGTAAAATGCACAAGTTTAACTACAGAATTAAGGTAACAATTCACTTTCTTATAGGCAAAGAAAATAAATTGCACTATCAAATATTCAACAGTTAAATAGAGTCTTTAGAGCACATGCTAAGGGGTATTACTTTGAAGAAGATAGTCCATGTAAATTTGGTTCACATGAGACCGAATCAAAATCTACACATGACCATTATTTATATTGTATGTTGCAAGAGTAGATGATAATCCATTAATTACCAGGTGCCATCAATAGTGCTTTGGTTTTCGCCAGGTTTTGAGACACTCTTAAGCTATGTCGTCTCTTTTCTCATTTCCCTGAAATATATCGACAAAGCCATGAAATTAAAGCCGAGAAAAGTACCATTGATAGAAGTAGAGAATGAGGTAAAATATGAGAAGGAACACCAAAATCAGTACTGAAGTTGTTACGTAGAAGGTGTTGGTATGCTTCTGAAAAGGCAACAAATGAGATGTGCATTATGAACATAAAACATTAAAATCCATACCTTGAAACCCTTTTTCAATTGTAGTTCCCGAAACATCTACTAAATTGCCTTCCTAGAAAAGTTCCTCCACCTTGAACCTTCTACAAAATCTAGTATTAATATCAAAGAAAGAGAATACTAACATAATCGAGCATCGACTGACCCTGACCCTTCGTCATCGTCTCCTACAACAATAAGGAAAGATTTCAAATGCTCAACAACAATAATAATAATAATTGACTGAAGAACATAAAGCAGAGTAAAATATTTTAATCTTATACATTTCAATTTAAAAAAACATACATTTCTTTTTAGAATCAAAAGAATCCATTTTCATTAAGAAAAATCATTGTTTGTTAGAAAAATTATTAAAAATAGAATATAAATTCAAACATATCTAGATAAAATTCTAATAAGACACAGTAAATAGACATAGTCGAAAACCACTCACAAAAATAAAGTGTGTTACAAAAAATGCAATAACACATGCAATTCAATAATAAGCAACAATGGGTCACATACTACACAAATCCCACTAGATTAACAAGAAAAATCAGCAAAATCCCAACTAAAGATTCATTATTATTATTATTTTTTAAATAGAAATGGTAAGAGATGAGTGAGAGAAAGTAATTTGAAGAGAAAGAAATGCTATGGCGCACACCTTCGCTAGGGAGTCTCATAGATTCACAAATTCTCAAAGTTGCCATAAAGAAAGCTAAACCCTTTCGAGTGTTTTGCTTTTTCGTGTGTGGGATTTGCTTTCCCCTATGTGGGACTTTTGGACTTTTTTGAGTGGTTTAAAGTTTGGTAGGTCATGGTATTTAGTGGAACTTTGGTCAATTTTTTTGTTTTCGATTTATTAATATGAGAAAATCTTAGTGTGGGGTTGTCTCATGTGGAGCAAAGGGTACACTCATTTTCCTCTTCCTTACGATTGGATGGGGCAGGACAGTGACGACCTGTCTTGGTTTGAAGATCATTAGATTTGGAAGCAAAATTGTATTAATATTTGATTTGATCTTGTAAACCCTAAAAAATAAAATAATAAAATAAAAAATAAAAAAAAAAAAAAAAAGCTAAACCCTTGGTGTTCAAAAAAAAAAAAAAAAAAGAGAGAGAGAGAGAGAGAGAGAACGTTGTGGAAATAGCAAACTTTGATTGATTTTTTTTTTTAATAGAAATTGTAAGAGATGAGTGAGAGAAAGAAAATGAGTCTAAAGAAAATGTTAGTTGTGAATTTTTTTTTTGTGAGAGAAAAACAGTGGAAATAACAAAAGTTTATTGATTTTTTTTTTCTCTGACAAGAATGATAATGAGGGTGGAATAGAAGTGATTTTTTTTAAGAAAAAATTGTAAGAGAGGAGTGAGAGAAAGAAAATGAGTTCAGAGAAAAGGTTTGTAAAATTTATTTTGTAAGACATAAATGTTAGAAATAGCAGAGTACTTTTTTGTGAGAGAGAAATGATGGAAATAGCAGAAGAAGTTGATTGATTTTTTTTATTTTTTTTTAGGAAGAAATTGTAAGAGATGAGATGAGATGAGTGAGAGAAAGGAATCTGTCTAGAGAAAAGGTTCGTTGTATATATATATATATATATTTTTTTTTTTTGTGAGAGAAATGGTGGAAATAGTAGAGAAAGACGTTGATTGATTTTTATTTATTTATTCCCTGAGAAGAAATTGTAGGAGATAAGATGGGTGAAAATGAATTTGAAGAGAAAGAAAATGAGTGTAGAGAAAAGGTTGAGTGAGTTCTGAAGAGAAGAAAATAAGTGTAGAGAAAAGTTTAGTTGGTTGAGAAGATTCACTTTTTTTTTTTGTGAGAGATAAATGATTTTTTGTGAGAGAGAAATTGTGGAAATAGACGTTGATTGATTTTTAATTTTATTTTCTTTAAGAGATGAGTGAGAGAAAGGAATGTGAAGAGAAAAAAAATAAGTTTAGTAAAAAAGTTGAGTGAGTGAGTGAGTGAAACGAGAAATAATTTCTGGCATTCTCAAGTTTAAAATTATAGAGATATCATTCTCTCGTTTTTTGTCTCCGTTCACTTTAATTAAAAAAAAACATCTTAATAAATTCAATTACATGTATAAAATAAATAATTACCTTGGAAATGTTGCTAAACCCTAATGATTTCTAATGATTCCAATTACTTCTCTCTCTTCCCACATTTTGAAAACTTCCCACGAATTTGACCTCTTTTTTACTTCCTCTTGCGTGTTTATCTCTCTTGTATCCACACGCCCACAAAAATTAAGGATATTTAATTGTTAATTATTTAAATTTGATAGTATTATATTATGGGTATTGTTGTTATTTATTTATTTATATATTTTAATATCCTTTTTATTTAATTAATAATTACTCATTCCTATTCATAATATAAGTTTTTTTCACTTTCATATTCATTTACAAATTATATGAGATTTTACATTTTTTAATGCAAATTAATTACATTTATTTTAAGTTTACCCTTAAGGTCAATAAACATTTACAAAAATGTACAGTATATTTTTTATATGAGAACTACAAGCATTAATTAGGAGTAAAATGAAAAATCAACTATTTTCTTAATACATGTGTATTCATTCAAAATGACTTATATTTTGAATAGGAGAGAGTATTAAAATTTCTCAAATTTGAAATGTAGAATTTATTTATTTTCATATGATCAGGTTAAAATGGAATTAAAAGACACTATTTTTTTTATAGAATATTTAGGTAATATATTTATATTAAACTCAAATTAACTTTCTATTGATTATTCTCTTGATATTTCAACAGTTAAAATTTTATTCAATTAATATAATAAAACTGTGAATATAAACTTTATATATTTTAATTTGTGTTTCTTGAATTATCAATAGTTGGTTTGATATTAATGTTAAATTTATTATTCTAATTTCACTGTATTTTTCACAAGGACCAAAAAAATAAAATCACACTACTTCCCCACTAAATTAATTCATTATGTTCATTCTTTCGTACAGAGTTTTAATAAATAACAATTAGTTAAAAAAAAAAAAATTGGTCTGATGCATAGTGCACACCGTGCACAGTAGAAAAAATGGACACAAAACACACCTGCAAGAAGCAATAACACATGCAATTCAATAATAAGCAACAATGGGATACATACTATACAAATCCCACGTGATTAATAAGAAAAATCAACAAAATCTCAACTAAGGCATAGATCTGCGGTACAAAAAATGGACACAAAACACATGCAAGGAGCAATAACACATGCAATTCAATAATAAGCAATCTAGAGAAAATGTTCGTTATGATTTTTTTTTTTGAGAGAGAAATGCTGGAAATAGCATAATTCTTTTTTTGTGAAAGAGAAATGGTGGAATAGCAAACGTTGATTGAATTATTTATTTTTTCCTCTGAGAAGAAATTTAATGAGAGTGGAATAGAAGTAGTTTTTTTAGAAGAAATTGTAAAAGATGAGATGAAGATGAGATGAGTGAGAGAAAGAAAATAAGTTCAGAGAAAAGGTTCATGAATTTTTTTTGTAAGAGAGAAATGGTAGAAATAGCAGAGTTCTTTTTTGTGAGGGAGAAATGGTGGAAATAGCAGAAGTAGAAGTTCTTTGATTTTTATTTTATTTTTTTTCTCTGAGAAGAAATTGCCCCAGAGAAGACTCTCAAGCTAATGAGAGTTGAATAGAAGTGGTGAAAATAGCAGAGGAAGACGTTGATTGATTTTTATTATTTTTTTGGAAGAAATTGTAAGAGATGAGAGGACAGATGAGTGAGAGAAAGGAATCTGAAGAGAAATAAAATCAGTATAGAGAAAAAGTTCGTTGTGATTTTTTTTTTTTTAAGAGTGAAATGGTGGAAATAGTAGAAGAAGACGTTGATTGATTTTTTTTTTATTTTTTCTCAAAGAAGAAATTGTAGGAGATGAGATGGGTGAAAAGGAATTTAAAGAGAAAGAAAATGAGTACAGAGAAAAGGTTAGTTGGTTGAGGAGATTCACTTCTTTTTTTGTGAGAGATAAATGATTTTTTATGAGAGAGAAATTGTGGAAAGCATATATTCTTTTTATTTTCTTAAGAAGATGAGATGAGTGAGAGAAAGGAAGAGAAAGAAAATAAGTCTAGTGAAAAAGTTGAGTGAGTTAGTGAAACGAGAAATAATTTCTGACATTCCCGAGTTTAAAATTAGAGATGCATGTGAGAATTTGTATAAAATAAATAATTACCTTGGAAATGTTTTTTTTTTTTTGACAGATACACATGAGCAAAGAAACTGTAACAAAAAAGAGATTCCTGAGTATCAAAAAAACTTCTCCATTTCAGTCAGGTGAAATGGTAGAGTGTACTGCTTCTTGAGCTAGCTGATGCGCTGTTTTGTTATTCGCTCTTGGGACGTAACTGAATTTGCACACTACAAATTCTTTAGAGAGTTTCCCAATTCTATTCGCAATCAAACTGTCAGGTCCGAGTCCTCTTTTGAGCCCCGTACTCATTGCAATTGCTTGTTTGCAATCGGACATGATCATAATACGTTGACATCTTATTTTTTTAGCTTCATTTAACCCAATCTCTATAGCCTTAAGTTCAGCTCCCAAAGGACTCCACTGTGGCTGTATTTGATAAGAAAATCGAGTTAAGATTCCCAGCTCAGCTTCATAGATAATTCCTCCCACTCCAAATTTTCTGCAATCGGAATTAAAGGCTCCATCCACCTCAACCATGGTAATACTCAAATCAAGGCTCTCCTAGACTGCTTCACATGCATGATTATCCCCATGATATGCTCCACACTTCAGCGTCTGTTGAAAGGTATTGAGGTAAGTCAAGGCTCTCTCCCCATCTTTGATTTGGATATTCCTTTTCGTCCGCCGGTCATCATGCAAGATGGTGCAACGATTTCTCCAAATACCCCATGCCACCATAAGAATTTCATCAAAGGACAGCAATCCTGGGTTCATATGCATAAGTAAGAGAAGCTACATTGTTGACAAGTGCCTATTTTCCTTGACTGATCTGTATATGCCAAAGTGCTTCCAGATTTTTCGAACTCCGACACATAAGAAAATCGTGTGTATTGTATTCGGATCGTAGCAACCACAAAGTCAACATATGGGAGGGATTTGGATATGCCTTCTTGCGAGATTTCCTTCCGTTGCTATGTAATCATGAAATAATTTCCATCCAAAGATTCGTACCTTTGGTGGAATATTTGTGGCCCAAAGTACTTTCCATCCTCTCTTACTCTCATCGTTCGAAGAAGCAGTTGGGGTATCCCCCTTTCTCTTTATCTCTTCTCTTCTAAGATGATATCCAGAACGTACTGAGTATCTCCCAAAGTTATCATGAATCCAAAATCTCTTATCATGCTCATCTTTGTCCCCTACAGTGGTCCGAAGAATTCCCTCAGCTTCAAAATGAAGAAAAGTCATTCTCACCAAATTTTCATTCCAACCCCTATCTTCATTAAGGAATCTAGTCACATTGCTTCCTGTAGCAATTTTTGACTTAACCATCCCATCCGATAAGCCATGCACCCATGCATGCTTATGAAGCTTGTTGGTCCTGAAAGGAGTATATAACAAGTGTATGGGGGGGGGGGGAATACACTTGTATGCAAATTCTTTTCTAACTTGATCAAACCAGAGCTCAGCAAGGTTGTCTTGGACAACTCTGCTGAAGATGATTAACTCTTCTAAGATAATCAGACTACTAAGTACTATTGAGTACTTAGTTGAATAACTATATAGGGGAGTTATATGTGCGGAATAGTGGTTGGCCCTTTTAGTTTAGACTCCTTTAGATTCTGAAATCACTTAGTCAATTCAATACAGTCCAGTTTCAGGGAACTTGTCCAAATCAATTTTGCACAGTCTTTGAATGTTTATCCTTTGAAAGATCAGTTTTGTGTGCAGTGTTGAATGTATGAAAGTACTTAAAATGTAAATCAACACAAGAGTTTATAGTGGTTCAGAGACTCAAGCTCCTACATCCACTTTCCCTGATTGAACAGGATAATTCCTTCACTCTTGGAATTAACTTGTTTTATAGTGCCAAGGTGCACTTGATCAATAACACCACTCCTTGGTGAATTGATCCCTAGGATGTCTAGAGTCCTAGTACCCTCTTCTCAACTCAGAACTGAACTGTTCTTCTCTCAACAGTCAGCTCCTACCACTTCTACTACTACAACCTTCTCACTTTCACTCTTGAAAGATATGAGGATTGAAGTAAGGTTCCAACTAATGAGATATCCTTTACAATGAAGATCAATGTATAAGGATAGGATATCTCTCTAAGCTTGTGTATGGATATACAATGTAGTACAGCTTAGAAGAAGTGTTTGAAGACTAAGATAGTCTTTGAAAGCACTCTAGCTTGTAAGAACTTAAGGTTGAAGGTGCTTTGTTGAGGTTGAAGTTGGATGCTTTCAAATGGTCTTCACACTTCTGTATTTATAGACAAATGAAGGATTTGCCCGTTGGAGAGGCAGCCCCAAATGTCCATAAATGTCTTCTTTCAGTTCTTCAACTTAGAAGACAGAATCTTGATAGTGACATGTCCTCATTTGGGAAATAAACGGCTGTTAAGACTTTGTCTTCATTCTGCAGCACTCTTCCCAATGTCTGACTTTCAGATTCTCTTGTTAAGACTTGGACATGGCTTCTGAAGGTTATTCCATTGATAGGACAACATTCCTCATCATTTGGACAACTCTCCTTATCACTATCAGCAGTCTTGCTTATCAGCAAGGTTGGCTTGCTTCTCTTCAGATGACTTGGCTCATACCCTTTGCTTCACTTCAAAGTGATCTTAGCATGTTGATTTGTAGTTCTTTAGGGTGTGGTTGTCTCTATTTCTTCAGCATAGTTGACCTCAAGCTTTCAGAGCACTTGATCTTGATTTCTTGTACTGAGACAACTCCTCTGGACAACTCTCCTGATCAGTATAGTTGGTCTTCAAAAGACTTAGTGTTGTATCCAGAGTTTGAGCCTTGAGGGGACTTGATCTTGATGGACTTCTAAGCATGTGTTCCCCCTCAAATTGTGCATCTAATCATCTAAGAGCTACCTAACATATTAGCTCCTCATCTAGCCTTTATACTATATGTTCTACCATTTCTAGAACATATTCAATCATGACTTAGGCATGTCTCAGGGGGTTTTGGTATTCAATCAAAACATAACTCATTTTATTCCCAACAATTTCTCCCTTTTTGATGATGCCAAAACCTATACAACTTATGCAAAAGTGACTTAGCTACACCTATTACATTAATCTTCAGAAGACATGACTAAGGTCAATTATCCTGAAAAACAATGTGTTAGTGTACTCACCATTCATGTTGCACATAGGTTTCATAGATAGGCATAGAGAGATGAGTGTATCTTGATTCAAAGTAAATTCAACTATCATTCATTAGAAAATCATTACAAGCATGTTGATAGTTGAAATTAACATATCAGAGCATGAATCATTAACACTAAATACATCAGAGCATTTCACTATACAAAATATTTCTAGAATTTTAGAATCAGAGCAAATACTAACATCACTTAGTAGTATTTGGATCAGAGCAAAACATCAGATATCAGAGAATCATGCTTATATCAGAGCAATCCAAAGCATATCAGAGCAAACAGATTTTCACAGCACACCACATCAGCACTCTTGACCATATTTCAGCATAGTTGATCAATCAAGATAGGTCAGAAGACTTAGCCATTTCAAAGATCATCCTCAGGAGGTGGCAACATCCCATATTGTGTCCACACTCTTCTTTTCAAGGCCATGGCTTCTTGGTTTGTTCCCTTAGGTCCAAGAACCATCTTGTTTAGCTTGAGGATCTCAGTGAATTCTCTCAGAATTCTTGCTTGATCAATCCATCCTTCAAGCTTTGGAGGCATGTATATGATTGGCTTGGGAGCAGTGAGTTCAAATCTTGCAATATCAGCAATTGCAAGCAATTGTTGATAAAGTTCTCTGTAGTACTCTATCATGAACTCAGCAAAAGTGGAGTTGGCATCCTTTCCATTCCATCTGTCAACGACATAGTAATCATAGACAAACTCCCTTTTTGCTTCCTCCCATGAGTCATTCAGCTGTTTTGGTACCCATTTATCCAAGTGAGGATATTTGGTGTCCATTGGGATCAATAGCTGTGGCTTCATTTTGTTATATGTTGCTCTCTTCCTTCTTGGCTTCTGGAAGTCTGCTCTTCTCTTATCTCTTGCTCTTTGTGCTTCATCCATCAACTCCATCTTTTCTTGGGCCCTCATCATGGCCAGTTTCTGTTGAGTTTCAGGGTCTTTGCCATACCCTTCATGAAACAGCTTTGATGGATCATTTAGCACCACTACTTTCTTCTTCTTGAGTCCTGGTCCAAAGCCTTCTTCATACAACTCCTCTACATCTTCAGAAGCTTTGGCACCTTTAGTGGACTTAGTCTCAGAAGACTTTTCTTCTTCAGAAGACTTGACTTTTTCAGCAGTCTTGGGCTCTTCAGTAGTTTTGGCCTTCTTTGAGATAGGCTCATCATCAACAACTCTGAATTCAGATGGAAGATCAAGGCTGTTGGGAAAGTCAGTGAATTTCTCAACTTGTCTTTTCTTTCCTTTTGCCCTCTTGATCTTTCCTCTAGTTTGGACACCTTCAGCATCTTTGTCCAAACCAGATACCTCACCACCTGGCCTTTGCTGTAACCTCACTCTTTCCTCTTGAGCTGAGGCCATTGAGTTCTTCAAGGCAAGTGCTAACTGCTCTTCTTCATCCATTTCTTCCAAGTTTAGCACTGCTGGCTCCTTTCCCTTTCCTTCAGGAGCTATGTCCTTACCCTTTCCCCCTTTGACTAGGCTTCCAATTACTAAGGCACCTTTTGCTCTTGCTCTTTCCCTTTCCCCCTTTTTGGCAGCATCAAAACATTCAGGCTTCAATTCACTCATAGTAGATGCCAATAAGGACTGGGCTTGGGTTAGAGACTTCATCTCCTCCAACAGATATACATTCTCATCGTGTATATTTTGCATCCTATCACTGCTCAAGCTAAGGAAAGCTAGAACAGGCTTCATTTTCTGTTGAACAACCTCCTCCATGGTTGCCTTTAAAGATGCATCTAGTTGGGCCTTAAGAAGCTCAGTGAGGTTGGCCACTGCACCTTCAGCAATGTTGGCCAATACCTCTTGGGAAAAAATTTCTGAGGCTGCTTTCACCATAGCTAGCCTTTGCTCTTCAGCTCTTTGTCTTTGCAGGGCAGTCTTTCTTCCAAGAGCTTTCTTTACCACTGATCTCAATGTCTTCACATTCCTATTGTGGTTGATTCTTAGCAAAGATTGCTCTTTCTTTACATCCTTTGAAACTGACCTCATAGTGTTCTTAGCCTTGATGACTTCAGTGGAGATGGTTTGCAGACCAGTCTCAACTCCACTGATCCTTGCTTCCAAGGTAGGTAACACCACATCTTCTGAGCCAGTTAGCCTCATTTCTACAGATGCCAAGGTTCTTCCATGCTCATCCAAGGCTCCAGAAGTTTCTGCATGAGCTGTTTGGACTTGATGAGCCAAGGAATCCAATTTCTCTGATTGCATCCCAAGCAAGGCTTGTGCTGATCCACTATCAACTTGAATGGGTGCATCTGTTAATAGTTCATCTGCAAAAATTTGATCAAAGGTTATACCTGCAATATCAGACAAATCAAATGAGTCAGTAAACACACAATTGCCTCCCTCAATTTCTTTTTCATAAGACTCTGATACATCAGCAGTCTTCTCCTCATTTTCAACTATTTCTTTTCTCCCTTCATTAATGATTTCCTCACCTAAAGGTAAAGGCCTCCTCTCATCAAGGGATTCCTGAAGTTCAGATTTGACTTCAAGAATAGCATGCCCTTCCTCACTTATATCACCCTCATTTGGTGGTACACTCACTATCCTAGTGATCACCACCTCTCTATCATCTACTACTCCCTTTGGTTTTTCCACTAACCACTCCTTTTCAACTCCATCACCTAAACCTGCAGCATCTCCACCTTCAACAAGGTTCAAAGATGGCAGTTGTGGGGAGATCACAGTGCTTACATCAACAGCCACTGAGTCATCCTGAATGATTAAGGGCTGATCAGTGTCCAACCCATCTGACACTGAATAGGCCTTAACCAAACCAGCCTCTAAAACAGGAACCTCCACATCTTTAGGCTGTGCCTTGGGTTCAGAAGAACCTTCATTGGCAGATGTGTCTTTGGTTGTGTTACCACCCTTGGTCAACACCTCTGAAGATACAGAGCCTTTCCTATGATAGGTTCTAGGAGGGTTGGATAATCTTTCAGATACAAAAGGCTTAGGGAGATTAGCTTGAGGGGTTTCAGGAGGGTTGGGTTTTGAGGGGTTTGAGGGATCATCAGGGGAATCATCATCATTAGAGCTACTTTCAGGGTGTTTGATGCCCTTAGCTTTTCTTTCCCTCTCCTCATTAATCTTATCAGCTACCAGCTTTGCAAACACTTCCTCATCAATGAGAAATCTTGTCTTTGAAACTCCAGCAAAGTGTAGCAATCTGTTCTCCTCCACTTGCCACCAGTTTGCACCCTTATCTTGGATGACTTGTGATATCTCCATCATAGACTTGTCTTTTACATCAACAAGCATCCTTAGATCATGAAATGTCTTCTGAATTCTTGGAAATTCAGCAAGCTGTGGGTACAGACTATCCACAGTAGCCATGGCTCCTCCTCTGAGCATACTTTCATAAGTATACTCCTCCTCATCTCCACTTGAATGGGGACTTTGGGTTATAGGGGAGTTGGCTCTGGGTTCCCTTAAAGTGGCTTCAGGAAGGTTTAGTTCAGGGATGTTGGCTTCAGAAGGGTTGGGTGCAATAGAAGGTGCTTCAGTTGCTTTTGAGAGCAATGGATCTGAAGGGGCTTTACTCAGGGGGGTTGGCTCAAAGAGTGCAGCTTCTAAAAGCTTTGAATAATTGAGCATAGATGAGTCAAGGGGAGAATTTAATCTTGTCTCATCAACTGCTATATCTGCTAGCACATCTATCCCACTTCTTTGCACACTCCCTTCAGGAGAGTATCTCTTTGTAAGATTGATGGGGGTGATAGGTTGATTGGTTGGGGTTATATGGGTTTCAGGGGAGTTGGGCTCAGGGTTCTAAATTTCAGGGATGTTGGCCTCTATTGGTTGACCTTCAGGGACCTTGGATTCTGGAGTTCCAGAACCAGATGAGTTGGTCCTTGACTTGGATTTGGTCCTGCTTTCAGCTCTGCTCTCTCTAAGAGCAAGTTGTAGAGACCTTTCCTCTTGGAGCTCCAACACCTTTTCAGTAGGCTTGGCCCTTCTCTTGCTAGCCCTACTGCTACCACTTCCTTCACCATCCTTCTCAGGGACAACCTCCCTGATCCTCTTATCACCCTTAGACTTTTGTCTAGTCTCATTGTATTTCTGCCTCAACTCTTCTGAATGATCAGAAGGTACACTCACTCCCTCTTCAGCAACTTCTTCAATTTCAGTTGAAGCATCTGATTTCTCCTCTGAGGGGATTTGAGACAGTTTCCTTGTCTTCACCACTCTGGCCTTTGTCCTTTTCTTCAATTTAGGCTTCTCCTCCACCTTTTCTTCAGCAGGTTTGGCCACTAGCATCCTCCTTTGCTCAGTTTTCTTGCTGAGCTTTCTGAACAAAATCTTTTAGGCTGGGAGGGGCTTTGCAAAGGTTTGCATTTGTGAATAATGGGAGAACTTCTCAATCAACAAGCTTGCCCTGGTGCAATACTTGAGTTTCCCATCTAGCACAACCTTGTTGTGGGCTCTCACTTTAAATTTGGCCTTTTCCTTCAACATCTCAGATATGATGAAGGTCCTCCAATCAAACTTGATGCCTTTGTCACTAGCATCAATAATTGCAGCCATGATTCTGATTCTTGGATGGCTGACCTGCTCCAAACTTCCAGTGTTGCTCAAGAGACTCTTAGCAACTACCTCAAAGAGGTTGAGAAATTCTGGTTTGAGAGTCTTCTTGTTTTGTGTTGAAGAGATGGGACCTGGAACTATGAGCCATTCTTGTGCTATCTCCTCTTCATGATCAGCACCATAAAATTCTGGATTCCTTCCCTCTGAAGGCAATCCAAAGGCTCCTTCAAGATCTTCTGAAGAGAATTTCACTCTATGAAATCTCTCTTCCTCCTCACCCTCTGCAATATATGACAGTCTGGTGGAAACTTCACCATCTTCTGGCTTACCTCTCCATTTGAGAAAGGCAAAGAACTCAGCCATGTAGCTTTCCAGACAAGAGCTTGGCTTCTCTTCCATAAAATTTTGAAGACCAGCCCTTCTCAACCATCTCAGGGTTGGAGTGATTTCAGGATCTTCACTTGTAAAGGATACTATTGGCTCAAAGTGAAGGTTGTTTTTATTGCTCAAGTAACCAAAATCAAGGTCTAGAGCCTTGTTGGAAAAATCTATGATCATCTCTGGTCTAACTTTGGGAGCCATTGAAAATTACAGAGATGAAATTGAGAGAGTTTTGAGAGAGTTTGAAGAAAATGAGCTAGGGTTTCGAATACTTGGGGAAGAAGAGTGTGTGGGGAGTTCTTAAGACTTGAGAATATTCTAAAAAGAATGTTTGTCAATGAGTTGGTGAGATTTGTGTATTTTCAACGGTTGTCAAAAATGGAAAACACACTTGGACGGCCAGGATGAATTTCAGTAGAGTTGGCCAGTTTTGATCCAATGGTTAAAAACCAATGTAACAGTGACTTGTTGGTTTTATTCAAAACGTGGAAGGTATTTAATATTAGTTAATGGTTGGGGAGTTTTCGAGATAGATCATGGCTTGAAAAGTGTAATGCAAACAAGAGTTAAATCTTGGCATTTAATGCATGGAAAGTGACCTTTTGGGTGGGGGACAAATTAAATCCCACAGAGATGATATCTGTAATTGGGACAGTTATTAAGGTGGACAATGATTACCCAAAATAGGTGCTTATCAAACCAAGAAAATAGTTTGATAGCCAAGACAACTTATCTGACCCTACAAGGACAAGTGTCCTGAAGAGATGTGGACAAGAGTCCTGAATATCAATGGACAAGTGTCCTGAGTGATTGTGATCATCTCTTCTGCACTTCAGTAGACTTGTCCAAGTCTACTGAATATCAATTCAGCTCTTTTACTCCCATTAACTTCAATGAGTTTTACTTGTCCAACTTCCCTGGATCAAGTAAACCCAACTCTGCTGATAGCTCCAGAAACCTTGCCTCTGCAAGTGGCTTAGTTAGTATATCAGCTTTTTGATGATCTGTGTGGATCTTGACCAACTTTATATCCTTCTTCTCCACATGATCTCTAATGAAGTGATGCTTGATGTCCACATGTTTGCATCTTGTATGCAAGACAGGATTTTGTGATATAGCAATGGCACTGTTGTTATCACAAAATATTGGCACTTCAGTAGAGTTGACTTTGTAGTCTCTTAGTTGTTGTCTCAACCATAGGATCTGAGCACAACAACTTCCAGCTGCAACATATTCAGCTTCAGTGGTGGAAGTTGCCACTGTGTTTTGCTTCTTGGAGAACCAAGATATGAGCTTGTTGCCTAAGAATTGACAAGTCCCTGAAGTGGACTTTCTATCAATTCTGCAACCTCCATAATCAGCATCTGAGTAGCCAGTTAACTCAATGTTGTCATCAGCAGGGTACCAAAGGCCTAGGTTCTCAGTGCCTTTGAGATACCACAAAATCCTCTTAGCAGCCTCAAGATGGCTTTTCTTAGGATTTGCTTGGAACCTTGCACAAACACCTACTGCAAAGGTGATGTCAGGTCTGCTGGCAGTGAGATAGAGAAGTGAACCAATTATTCCTCTATACTCAGTAGAGTTGGTTGACACACCACTCTCATTAGGATCCATCTTCCAATTTGTGTTCATTGGGATCCTTACTGGCTTGCTGGTAGCACACCCAAACTTCTTGATCATTTCTCTGGTGTACTTAGCTTGGTTGATGAAGATTCCTTCTTTTGATTGCTTGACTTGTAGTCCCAAAAAGAAGTTCATCAACCCCATCATGGACATCTCAAACTTGCTCTGCATTAGCTTGGAGAACTTCTCACACAGTTTCTCATTGGGAGATCCAAAAATTATGTCATCCACATAAATTTGGACAAGCAAGATGTCCTCTCCTTCAGAGATTCTGAAGAGAGTTCTGTCCACAGTTCCCTTGGTGAATCCATGATCCAAGAGGAATTGTGACAGTGTATCATACCAAGCCCTAGGGGCTTGCTTGAGTCCATATAGAGCCTTTTTTAGTCTGTAGACTTGATTTCCAATCTCAAAACCTGGTGGTTGCTCCACATAGACCTCTTCTTTCAAGACTCCATTCAGTAAGGCACTCTTGACATCCATTTGGTATACTTTGAATCTCTTGTGAGCTGCATAGGCTAGAAAGAGCCTTATTGCTTCTAGTATTGCCACAGGTGCAAATGTCTCATCATAGTCAATGCCTTCATGTTGGCAATAGCCTTTTGCCACAAGTCTTGCTTTGTTTCTGACAATCACATCATTTTCATTCTTCTTGTTCTTGAACACCCACTTTGTTCCAATAACATCTTGATGTGAAGGTCTATCCACCAGCTCCCAAACTTCATTTCTGGTGAATTGATTCAGTTCTTCCTGCATGGCTGTGATCCAATTGGCATCTTGAAGTGCTTCCTCAATATCACTTGGTTCTTGCTCTGACAAGAAACAACAGAAAAGAGCACTTTCACCATGAAATTTCCTTGTTTTGACTCCTATACTTGGGTCACCAAGTATTAGATCAGTAGGATGGTCAGACAACCAAGTCCTTCTTTTTCTGATCTCTTCAGTAGAGTTGTCCTCTACTGAAGTTGAGTCATTTTGATCATAAAATTCAGGGTAATTGAATGCAGGATCTAATTCAGGATCATAATCAGGGGTGTTGTCCTCAATGTCAGGGATATTGGCATTTTCAACATTTTGATTTCCCCCTTGATTATTTAATCCATTAACTACCTCAGCAGGAACTGCTTCTTCATTGGTAGTTGTTACCTGGATGTGAACTGGGATTGGATCATTCAGTTCACTATTTCCTTCAGTGGGATTTGCCTCAGGAAGGTTGCCTTCAGGATTGTTGTCCAATGGGAGTTTTTCAGGTAGGTTGGCTTGGACAACTTCTATGAATTCAGTGTCTTTGTCTTTTAAGCTCAGTCTGGTTGTCCTTTGTGTGATTTCTTCTGATTCCAAGTTCTCATTCCTGAACTCATGAATAGATTCATCAAACACAACATGAGGTGTTTCCTCTACAATAAGGGTTTTCTTGTTGTAGACTCTGAAAGCTCTACTGATTTGAGAGTATCCAAGGAATACTCCTTCATCAGCTTTGCTATCAAAGGCTTTCAGCTGATCTTTCCCATTATTGTGAATGAAACACTTGCAACCAAAAATGTGAAAGTATGACACTTTAGGCAATCTTCCTTTCCAGAGTTCATAGGGGGTTTTGCCTTGCCCCTTAGTGATCAAACATTTATTCTGAGTATGGCATGCAGTGTTTATAGCTTCAGCCCAAAACCTCTTAGGCAAATTAGAATCAGCAATTAAGGTTCTAGCAGCCTCTTTTAAAGTTCTATTTCTTCTCTCTGCAACTCCATTTTGTTGAGGAGTTCTAGCTGCTGAGGTTTCATGAGCTATTCCATTAGATGTGCAATACTCATTGATGTATGAATTAATGAACTCAGTGCCTTTATCAGATCTTATCTTGATAATGCTAAGACTTTTCTCATTTGACAATCTCTTTAACAGTTCAGGTAGTTTGACTTGAGTTTCCTTCTTATTAAGGAGAAATACTACCCATGTAAACCTAGAGAAGTCATCTACTACAACCAATGTGTATTTTCTACCATTTATGCTTGCGGGGGTAATTGGTCCAAATAGGTCCATGTGTAGGAGTTCAAGCACCCTTTCAGTAGAGATGACTGGTTTTCCCTTAAATGAGGCTTTGATCTGTTTTCCTTCTTGGCATGGTTTACAAACATGCTCCTTAATGAAAACCTCATTAGGTAGTCCTTTAACTAATGCATTTCTAGCAATCTTGTTCATTGTTTTGAAGTTCAAGTGGTTTAATCTTTTATGCCATAACCAACTTTGTTCACTAGAACTCTTAGCAATGAAGCATGCAGCATCAGTAGACTTGTCCCAGTCTGCAAAATACACATTCCCTTTCCTAGTTCCAGTCAATAGAATTTGTTGAGCCTTATCTTTGATTAAGCATTTTCCACTAGAAAACTCAACACTAAAGTCTTTATCACAGAATTGACTGATACTTAGAAGATTATACTTGAGACCAGCCACATAAGATACATTGGATACTTTGATGTTACCAATCATCAAAGTACCATAACCTTTTGTAGTTGCTTGTGAGCTGTCTCCAAATGTGACATTTGGGCCTTCTTTTTCAATAAAATCAGTGAGGAGTTCCTTGTTTCCAGTCATGTGCCTTGAACATCCACTGTCAAGGTACCATGCTGACTTTTTGCTCGTGCTCCTCTTCTTGTGGCCCATAGGTACCTGCAATTAGATTGGTTTAGGTACCCTTTGAGTTTTGGGTCCTGAGAGGTTAGTTGTACCTTTAGGAACCCAAACTTGCCTAATAACCCTGATTGATTCAAGGTGGCTAAGTTGTCTTCCTCTAGCATCTACATACACTGTCTTTCCCTTAAATGCCTTTGGGAAAGTGTGTGTGAATGTGTTGACTCTGTAAGTTTCAGGAGAGTTGTCAAGTCTCCTGAACTTTTGAGTTCTTTGTGCAACTTGAGGGAATCTTTGAGGAAAGGCTTTCTTATGACCATTACCCTTTGGCATGAAGGGTTTTGGTCGTCTCATTTTATTTTGCCTTTGAGGATAGTTATCCTTAGGTCTATTCAGCTGAGGCTTTCTCAGAAGAGTTGGCCTAGGCTGATTATACCTTGGACAATTCCTCTGAACATTGTTCAGGAGAGTTGCCCTTCCATTGGGTTTACTCTGCTGACCAACATTCCTCTTATGTTCAGGAGCTTTGGCCATTTCCTTAGGTTTAGGCCTATTCTCCTGAAGCATTTGAGTAGGCAGATCATCTATTTTGCCCTTTCCTTTGTTCAGTGGCTGAATCATTTCATTTTCAGTTTGTGCCACTGATTTAACAAAGATTATCTTAGTGTTACTCACAGAAGCAACACTAAGACAAGGTGAAGATTCAAATGGATCAAAACCTAATCCACTTCTTTGAGCCATAGGTCTTTGATAAATCTGAATTTCCTCTATTGCTCTAGAGGATTTCTTCAGAGCAGACATCTTTAATTTTAGGCTCTCTTCACTTGATTTAAGAATGTCATATTCATGTGAGAGGTTTTCAAACTTGGCATTTGGAATTTTAAGTTCAAAATCTTTTCTCTTCTGAGAGAGAAGTTGATCATCAATCTCCTTTTGTTGGTCAACTATCCTGAGATTTGCTTCCTCAAGCTCTCTCAAGACTTGTTGATACAACTCAGTAGACTTGACATCAACAACTGCCTCAGAGTTTTTGGCAAGTTCAATAGCCAATCTTTCATTTTCTCTCACACAATTATCATGAAATTCTTGTAGCATAGTGAAATCTTCCATCAACTTTCCAAGGGAAAGCTTCAAGTTGACCTCACTATTGTTTTGTGAGATGAATGATGGTGAACTAGAAGTTCATCATCACCATCACTGTTGGAGAACAGTCCATCAGAAGAGTTGAAGCTTTCAGCACTATCAAATTCTTCACCAGCCATCATGGCCTTTCTATTGGTGAATTTTCTGTCTCTTTTAGCTTGCCTCTCTCTTCTCTCCTTAGAGCTTAATTCAGGGTTATCATACTGGAAGTGCCCTTTCTTCTTGCAGTTATAGCACATATCTTCATCATCTTCTTTCTTTGATTCTTCTCTTCTTTTTGATGATGAGGGTTCAGCTCTACTGGACCTTCTCCTATCAGAGTACTTGTCCTCTGATCTTTTCTCTTCAGGCTTTTTGGCTTCAGCCTGATCTTCAGGAGAGTTGTACCTTCTCCTGAATTTGTTGTCCTGGTAGAATTTCTTGTATCTACCAAACCTTGAATTTAGCTTTTCAAACCTTCTAGCCATCAAGGCTAGTTCTTCCTTCATTTCAGTCTTTGAGACTGACTTTGATGATCTTGGAGTGGACTGCATTTCTGGTTCAGCAGCTTTGGCTTTGAATGCCACTCCCTTAGTAGGATTTGAAGGTTCCTCAATAGGCTTTCTTCTATTGAGGTCGAACTCATAAGTTTTGAGTTCTGAGAAGATTTGTTGCATGGGCATGGTGGAGAGATCTTTGGTATTTTGCATCATTACAGCATAGACATCCCACTTTTGAGTGAGACTTCTTAAGATCTTCAACCCAACTTCTCTCTTGGTGTAGACCTTGCCCAATGAGTTGATCTTATTCATCACATCAGTGAATCTACCAGCAAACTTATCAATGGACTCCTCAGACTCCATTGCAAACTGTTCAAATTTCTGCACTGCCACTTGGAGCTTATTCTCCTTGATCTTTTCAGTACCCTCACACATTTCTGCAAGAGTATCCCAAATCTCTTTGGCAGTTGTGCAGTGGTAGACCCTTCCCATGATTGCATCTGGAATTGTTTGATAGAGGGTGTTCATGGCAAGATAATTCAAATTATCTTTCCTCTTTTCATCAGCAGTGAAGTCATCTTCATCTTTGGGAATCAATTCCCTTATATCTGCTCTTTGAGCCTCAGTGACTCTGGGATTGACAAAGGTGAACACAAAAGGACCTCTTGTGATCACTCTTAACATATTAGTATGCAGAGATGCAAGATGAGCCCTCATTCTGATTTTCCAGAAATCATAATTGTCTATTGAGAACATGGGCAATTTGTGATGAGAAATGTGGTTGACTGGATTTGTGGCCATGTTGTCCAATCCTTGAACAGCAGGAGGTGGAACAGCAGCATTGTTGTTGGCCATATCTCAAGAACACTCAGTTAGTCAACAATTGATAGGATTTCAGATAGATCAGTTCAGTGACCACACTAAATATATGATTTTGAAAACCAAGATGGCTTTTCAGAAGCAGTAGTCTTTGAACCCCTGCTCTGATACCACTTGTTGGTCCTGAAAGGAGTATATAACAAGTGTATGGGGGGGGGGGAATACACTTGTATGCAAATTCTTTTCTAACTTGATCAAACCAGAGCTCAGCAAGGTTGTCTTGGACAACTCTGCTGAAGATGATTAACTCTTCTAAGATAATCAGACTACTAAGTACTATTGAGTACTTAGTTGAATAACTATCTAGGGGAGTTATATGTGCGGAATAGTGGTTGGCCCTTTTAGTTTAGACTCCTTTAAATTCTGAAATCACTTAGTCAATTCAATACAGTCCAGTTTCAGGGAACTTGTCCAAATCAGTTTTGCACAGTCTTTGAATGTTTATCCTTTGAAAGATCAGTTTTGTGTGCAGTGTTGAATGTATGAAAGTACTTAAAATGTAAATCAACACAAGAGTTTATAGTGGTTCAGAGACTCAAGCTCCTACATCCACTTTCCCTGATTGAACAAGATAATTCCTTCACTCTTGGAATTAACTTGTTTTATAGTGCCAAGGTGCACTTGATCAATAACACCACTCCTTGGTGAATTGATCCCTATGATGTCTAGAGTCCTAGTACCCTCTTCTCAACTCAGAACTGAACTGTTTTTCTCTCAACAGTCAGCTCCTACCACTTCTACTACTACAACCTTCTCACTTTCACTCTTGAAAGATATGAGGATTGAAGTAAGGTTCCAACTAATGAGATATCCTTTACAATGAAGATCAATGTATAAGGATAGGATATCTCTCTAAGCTTGTGTATGGATATACAATGTAGTACAGCTTAGAAGAAGTGTTTGAAGACTAAGATAGTCTTTGAAAGCACTCTAGCTTGTAAGAACTTAAGGTTGAAGGTGCTTTGTTGAGGTTGAAGTTGGATGCTTTCAAATGGTCTTCACACTTCTGTATTTATAGACAAATGAAGGATTTGCCCGTTGGAGAGGCAGCCCCAAATGTCCATAAATGTCTTCTTTCAGTTCTTCAACTTAGAAGACAGAATCTTGATTGTGACATGTCCTCATTTGGGAAATAAACGGCTGTTAAGACTTTGTCTTCATTCTGCAGCACTCTTCCCAATGTCTGACTTTCAGATTCTCTTGTTAAGACTTGGACATGGCTTCTGAAGGTTATTCCATTGATAGGACAACATTCCTCATCATTTGGACAACTCTCCTTATCACTATCAGCAGTCTTGCTTATCAGCAAGGTTGACTTGCTTCTATTCAGATGACTTGGCTCATACCCTTTGCTTCACTTCAAAGTGATCTTAGCATGTTGATTTGTAGTTCTTTAGGGTGTGGTTGTCTCTATTTCTTCAGCATAGTTGACCTCAAGCTTTCAGAGCACTTGATCTTGATTTCTTGTACTGAGACAACTCCTCTGGACAACTCTCCTGATCAGTATAGTTGGTCTTCAAAAGACTTAGTGTTGTATCCAGAGTTTGAGCCTTGAGGGGACTTGATCTTGATGGACTTCTAAGCATGTGTTCCCCCTCAAATTGTGCATCTAATCATCTAAGAGCTACCTAACATATTAGCTCCTCATCTAGCCTTTATACTATATGTTCTACCATTTCTAGAACATATTCAATCATGACTTAGGCATGTCTCAGGGGGTTTTGGTATTCAATCAAAACATAACTCATTTTATTCCCAACAAAGCTGAATTGTTTTTCCATTGCCCAGGATCCATCTAGTTCCTGATTGGATCACTTTTCTACTTGAGCACAAAGAACGCCACGTAAAGGAGGGATTGTTACCAATATCAGCCTCTAGGATATCTACATGTTTAAAGTATCTTGCCTTTAACACCTTTCCAAGCAAAGAACCTGGCTTCTCAATTAACCTCCAAACTTGTTTCGCAAGAATTGCCTCGTTGAATATTGCCATACGTCTAAACCCCAATCCCCCTTCCTCTTTAGGTTTGCACAAATCCTCCCACTTTTGCCAGTACATTTTCTTACCTTCCTTTTTCGATCCCCACCAGAAATTTGCCATAAGAGCCTCCAATTGATTACAGATTTGTACCGGAATCTTGAAGCACATCATTTCATATGTAGGGATAGCCTGTAAAATGGATTTAATGAGTACCTCTTTCCCTCCATCTGAAAATTCTTTGTGCTTCCAATCATCAATCCTTTTCTTCATTCTATCAATAAGATAATGGAATTGAATCCTCTTTGCTCTTAAGGAAAAATTCGGGAGTCCCAAATACAATTGATGTCCTTGGGTGATTCTAACATTAAGTTCCTTCATTACCTCCCCTTTTGTATGATCCGTAGTACAAGGGCTAAAACAAATACTCGATTTCTCCAAATTAATAACTTGCCCCGAGGCCTGCTCATACTCTTTGAGAATTCCTTTCAATTTCTCAGCATTTCTAGCATTTGCTTTCAGAAAAAGAATACTATCATCTACAAAGAAAAGATGTGTTATCATGGGTGCTCCCCTTGCTACTTTGATCCCTTCAAGTCGTCCCTTATTTGCCTCTTCTGAAATATATGATGACAATCCTTGTGCACACAGAACAAAGAGAAAAGGAGAAAGTGGATCCCCTTGTCTCAAGCCACGAGTTGGTCGAATATCACCCGATACCACACCATTTATCTTGAAAGCATATTGCACTGTCGTAATACATTTCCAAATCAGGTCCACAGTTTTAACACCAAATCCCAATTTCATCATTTGAGCTCTCAAGAAACTCCATTCCACTCGATCGTAAGCTTTGCTCATATCCAACTTCAGGGCTGCGTATCCGTGTTTACTTTTATTCTGTCGCAGCCAGTGCATACATTCAAATGAAAGTAACACATTATCTGAAATTTGCCTATCACTCACAAATGCACTTTGCTTATCGTCCACAACAAAAGGTAAAACCTTTTTTAGTCTATTTGCGATCACCTTTGCTATAATTCTATATCTTACATTGCTCAAACTAATTGGCCTATAGTCTGAGACCTCTTCTAGTTTCTTCACTTTCGAAATAAGAGTAATCAAAGTCTGATTCCAGTCTCTTACTTCTTGTCCTCCATTTAGAATTCCAAGAACTCCATCTGTTATAGCTACACCAACCACTTCCCACATTTACTGAAAGAATCTTGCGTTGAAACCATCAGGCCCTGGCGCTTTATTCGGTTGCATCTCAAAAATCGCAGTTTTAACCTCCTCCTTGGTGAAGTCAAATTCAAGGTACCTATTCATAGGGCCATTGATCATCATCTTTGTATTTTTTGTGATTTTTTCAATGCTTTCATTTGTAGGTTCCATAGATTTGTATAAGTTATTGTAGAAACGATCCAAAATTGAAAGCACTTCCCCTTCTCTTGTTATCCATCTCCCCTGCTCATCCCTCATCCCCAAACAATAATTTCTTTTTTGTCTATCCGAAGCTCTTTTATGGAAATAAGTTGTATTTCTATCTCCACATTTAATCCAATTTGTTTTTGCCCTTTGGTGCCAAAATTCCTCCTGTTGTGAATTGAGTTTATCCAATTCAGCTTCTAGCAATTCAATCTCCTCCTCACCCCTTTCATTGTTACACGTACCTTCCTTAATTTGAATCAAATTTGTAACTCTTTTAACTTTCTTATCTATGCTGCCAACATTATTTTTTGCCCATTTTAAAAGATGTTCACCACACCTTTGCAAACGATGTGTGATCAGACAATCTGATCTTGTCAAATTCCACCCTTCCTTGACAACCTCCCCAAACTGATTTTCCTGAATCCATGCATTTTCAAATTGAAACCTTGTAATTTTTTTAACCCACTGCCAATTCGGCTTTTGAAATTTTGTGACCAAAACAATGGCTCGATGATCTAAACCATACCAGTGAAGATGATTCACCTCAAAATCTCGTATCAATTCAATCCACTCCGTAGTAGCGACAAAACGATCCAATCTTTCTTTGATAGTGAATGGTTTTTTCCTTTTATTTGTCCAAGTATACTTTGGACCTTTAAAACCCAGATCATTTAAATCCAAATCATCCAGAATTTTCCCAAAATTATCCATTTGTTGTTTCTTAGCACTATTTATCGTCCCTCCCACAAGCCAAGGTTTATTAGGCGCATGAGTGCTCCTAATCTTGTGTAACAAATTAAACGAATGTAAACGATCAGAACAGTTTGGACTTCCTTGAAATACTGTAAAAAACCATTCCACTTCATTTGAAATTAAAGTAACATCAATATGTCCACCAAAAAAAGAGTTCAACCTAACATTCAATTCTAGACGAAACAAAAGGAAAAGTCCAATAATGATTTCCAAACATTTGCAATCCTAGACGAAATTTTGGACTCCATAATAAACAAAAGTGAAGGATTATTTAGTGCGATAACTCGCTTAAGCTTAAGGAATGCGTTTGGCCCCTTCAAACCTCTCGCATTCCAACACGGTACTTTCATGGAGATGAACAGAACTGGGAGTTCCCAGCCCCTCCTTTGTTTGAACTGCCCGAGTCATCATCACTCTTATGCCTCTTCACTCCTCCCGAACCCGTCTTCTTGCCACAAACTTCATAATCACTGCTCTTTCCCCCAACCTTCTGAGATGCTGTAGAAGGGCGACCTCTTTTTTTGTAACTTTTCATTTTTGGATTCGTACCTGCGTTTTGGACCTGAGCTTGTGAATCTGCAATTTGTGAGTTCGCATCTTGTGAGACCACGTTCCTTGGGATATAGACCTCAACTTCCTTGAGCATAGGTGGCCCTTTGCTGCTGATAACTTCTTTAAAATTGTCATGTATCACAAGACTCTTCCCTGCTCCCATGCCCTCTCTAGTAGGAGGGCCTCTTTGTGGTCCATACAAGCTTGTTTCCGTTATATGCTGAATTGGAACCTCATGTTCCACTTCCACATATGTCCCCTGTCCTTCATAAGTCTGATGTTGTCCAATAATTCCAATTACTTCTCTCTCTTCCCACATTTTGAAAACTTCCCACGAATTTGACCTCTTTTTTACATCTATTTCTTGCGTTTTTATATCTCTTGCATCCACAGGCCCACAAATTAAAGTATATTTAATTGTTAATTATTTAAATTTGATAATATTATATTATGGGTATTGTTGTTATTTATTTATTTATATATTATAATATCTTTTTTATTTAATTAATAATTACTCATTCCTATTCATAATATAAGTTTTTTTTACTTTCATTTTCATTTACAAATTATATGAGATTTTACATTTTTCAATGCAAATTAATTACATTTATTTTAAATTTACCCTTAAGGTCAATAAACATTTACATAAATGTTTTTTTTTTTTGTATGAGAACTACAAGCATTAATTAGGAATAAAATGAAAAATTAACTATTTTCTTAATAGTATTCATTTAAAATGACTTATATTTTAAATAGGAGAGAGTATTAAAATTTCTCTAATTTAAAATATAGAATTTATTTATTTTCATATGATCCAGTTAAAATGGAATTAAAAGACACTATTTTTTTAAAGAATATTTAGGTAATATATTTATATTAAACTCAAATTAACGTTCCATTGATTGGAATAGAAGTTGTGGAAATAGTAGAGGAAGACGTTGATTGATTTTTATTTATTTTTTCTCTAAGAAGAAATTGCCTAGAAGACTCTCAAGCTAATGATAATCAGAGTGGAATGGAAGTGGTTTTTTTTAAGAAGAAATTGTAAGAGATGAGTGGGAGAAAGAAAATGAGTCAGAGAAAAGGTTCGTTGTGATTTATTTTTTTTTAGAGAGAAATGGTGGAAATAGCAGAGTTCATTTTTTGTGAGAGAGAAATAGTGTAAATAGCATAGGAAGACGTTGATTGACTTTTATTTTATTTTTCTCTAGGAAGAAATTGTAGGGAATGAGATGGGTGAAAGAAAGGAATCTGAAGAGAAAGAAAATGTATCTAGAGAAAAGGTTAGTGAGTTCTTAAGAGAAGAAAACGAGTCTAGAAAAGAGGTTCGTTGGTCGAGGAGATTCACTTTTTTTTTTTCGTGACAGAGAAATGGTGAAATAATGGGGGAGTGAAACGAGAAATGATTTCTGTCATTTCTGAGTTTAAAAGTAGAGGTATCATTCTCTCTCTTTTTGTCTCCGTTCACTTTAATTAAGAAAAATATATAAATAAATTAAATTGCATATGAGAATTTGTATAAAATAAATAATTACCTTGGAAATGTTGCTAAACTAGGGGTGGGTAAATATACCGAAATTTCGGTATACCGAACTTTTCATATCGAAAAAATATCGAAATTATCGAAATTTTCGGTATATTGATATTTTCGGTACGGTAACGGTATGGAAAATGATTATACCGCGGTATGTCGATATACCGAAAAAATTTCGGTATATTCGGTATGAAATGGTATATCGATAAACTGAAATACCGAACCTTAATAAAATAATATTTTTATATTATTTTAAAATTAAAATAACTTTAATTATTAAAATTTAAATAAAATAAATCTTAAATAATTAATTTCGGTATAAAACAATGCTTTAATATTTTCGGTATAAATTGGTATACCGGTATTTCGATATGAAATGATGGTTTAATATTTTCTATATGAATTGGTATACCGATATACCATACCGAAAATTCGGTATACCGAAATTACGGTACGGTATCAGTATGAATTTTTATATACAGAAAATTTCGATATATCGAAATTTCGGTACGGTAACGGTATGAATTTTTTCAATATCGAAATTTTCGATACGATAACGGTATGGTCAACCACCCCTATACTAAAGGCATGATGTTGTCCAATAATTCCAATTAGTTCTCTCTCTTCCCATATTTTGAAAACTTCCCACGAATTTGACATCTTTTTTACCTTTATCTCTCGCGTGTATATCTCTCTTGCATCCACATGCACAAATTAAGGTATATTTAATTGTTAATTATTTAAATTTGATAGTATTATATTATGGGTCTATTGTTGTTATTTATTTATATATTTTGATATCCTTTTTATTTGATTAATAATTACTCATTCCTATTCATAATATAAGTTTTTTTCACTTTCATTTTTATTTGCAAATTATATGAGATTTTACATTTTCAAATGCAAATTAATTACATTTATTTTAAATTTACCCTTAAGGTCAATAAACATTTACATAAATGTGTTTTTTTTTGTATGAGAACTACAAGCATTAATTAGGAGTAAAATGAAAAATCAATTATTTTCTTAATACATGTGCATTCATTCAAAATGACTTATATTTTGAATAGGAGAGAGTATTAAAATTTTTCTAATTTGAAGTGTAGAATTTATTTATTTTCATATGATCAGGTTAAAATGGAATTAAAAGACATTATATTTTTTGTAAAATATTTAGGTAATATATTTATATTAAACTCAAATTAACCTTCTATTGATTATTCTCTTGATATTTCAACACTTAGAACTTTATCCAACTAATATAATAAAAATTGTAAATATAAACTTTATATATTTTAATTTGTGTTTCTTGAATTACCGACAATATAAAAACACACTACTTTCACTCTAAATTCATTCATTATATTCATTCTTTCGGACAGAGTTTTAATAAATAACGATTAGTTAAAAAAAAATTGATCTTTGGTTTATAGTGTACAACGTGCACACTGTGTTTACCAGTAAACTTTTATAATTTACAAAAGTGAAACCTCTGAACAAAGTAACCAATGGCGAGGTGTTTACAATGTCTTAACCTAAGTTTGAGGTGATTATAAAACAAGAGTTTTCATTAACAATACTTAACACTTTTCAATATTATAAAACAACACTTTTCACTAATAATAGTTACCGCTTTTCTTTTCAGTATTATGAAACAACACTTTTTACTAATAATAGTTACCATTAATAATTACCATTTTTCACTAATAATACTTACCACTTTTCAGTATTATAAAACAAGACTTTTCATTAACTATACCTACACTTTTCAATATTATAAAACAACATTTTTATTAATAGTAGTTACCACTTTTCAATATTATAGATTACCATTTTTCAATATTAATAGTTACCACTTTTCACTTTTTACTAATAATAGTTGTCACTTTTCAGTATTAAAGATTACCAATTTTCACTTATAATAGTTACTACTTTTCAATATTAAAGATTACCACTTTTCAGTATTATGAAACAACGATTTTCACTAATAATAGTTACCACTTTTCAATAATATTAAAAACTACCACGTATAATAATTTCTGAAAAGTGGAAGATGATGAAGTTGTCGACAAATACACCTGGTGTGCAATTGTATACTGCGGGGAAAGGGGGAAGTGTTTATCAATCTCATGATAGCTTTGTGTTTAAAGACTTGATCGGGGTTTCCAGATTCGGTGAATCATCCTAATTTTCCTTTACATATTGTTAATTCCAAATTACTTTAGTGTTAAAGAAGAGTAGCAGAAAAAGAAGGAATGATGAAGGAGATGGAGATGTGTATTTTCTGAGAGAACAACAAACAAGAAAGGAAGAAGGAGAAGAAATATGTAAGAAGAAAAATGCGGTTAAAAAATTAGAGTGCACCAAATTGGTTTGGTGTGTATGGTGATATGAAACTTTCTTTAAAAAAAAAAAAATTTGAAAACAATGAATTTAACTTAAAAATAAAACAGCTAGAGTAATAAAATTGTGAATACTTCTTCTTTGGGTGAATGCACCTATTATTCAACCTCAACCCTGTCACTTAGAATTATAAAGAAAATCAAATCAATAATGGATGTTTTCCTGTACACCAAAGTGAAAAATTGCAAGTCTTTTTAAAAAAGAAAAAAGATAAATTTATATAAATAAGAATCCATTAACTAGTTCTTTATTTTCTGATTGCGTGGGAGCTCGAGAATTTCATTCCCTCTTCCACTCTGTCCCGCATAAAAATATGTCGCTGATGTGAGTAAAGTCAGAGCAATAGTAGCAACTGCGCCGACAAGTAATAGAGCAACACACAAAATACTGTAGAATTTGACCATTGAACGAAGGGTATGAAATCAGAGCTCTGCTCTTGCACTTGGGTCGTTGCTATTACTACATAAAGAGAAGAATGCATTGAAAACACATACAAAGTAAGCCACAAAGCTTAATAGAGAGATAAGGGCGTGGTGAGGGGGGAGATGACACCATGATGGAGATTAAAATAATTATATTTTGAGGAATAATTACATAAAAGTTGTAATAGGAGTGGTTATGTGGTTATTTTCGTAATAAGACTTTTTTGTGGAGTAGTTTTATTAGTTGGTTATTTTCTTGTTAGCTAGTTTCTTGTTAGTTAGTTAGTTTACTTGTGCCAATCAATTTGTATTTCTGAAGGAGTAGTTATATATACTCCTCATGTTTGACACTGTTTAGTTGATTGATTTTGAATGAAATAGAGAGTTTAGTCTCGTCGGGTTGTCCGTTTATTGTTCTTGACCTTTGAGAGTATAGCTTGCGCGACGTCAATTGGTATCCAAGCTGGGAACTTCTAGGACGATGTTGCCTATACGATACGATCACCCCTCTTTTGATGTCCTAAGTCTTGGTCACGATGTTGCGCAGATCCTCCAACAAGTGGGGATCTCTAGTCACGGAGATGGCCGCTCTTGGAATTCGACAAGAACAGTTGGCCATGTAGCAGCAAGAATTGCTCGCCACCCTCCGCGATCATCTTCCCGCTATCGGCCGCCTAACAGGCCCTCGCCAAGATCCGGAAACCAACCAGTCCTCGGACAATGAAACAAAGACACTCGACACCCCTTCTCCCCGTTAGATCGAGACTGTAGGCAACGACTTGTTCCTAGCGACCACCCTTCTCATCGAGATGATAATACTCGTTGGGAATTAGGTTTCAAGATGGAAATTCCTGAGTTCCATGATACTGCCACATATTCTGTGTTTAGTGATTGGTTTATTCATGTGGACGGTGACGGATACGTCGGTCCCCCTGTTTACGACGACGACTTCGATGCCCTCTTCTATGGGGAAATTGTGTACGGAGACGACGAGCTTGTTAATTATCCCAAGAGTACATTAGTTGCAGAGGACGTTGTTTATGGCGGCCCCCCAATTTTTTATGATGATCTTGAGGGTGCCCCTCGTGTGTTTTTCTTATCAGTTGGCGCCCTGATTGATTCAAGTTCTTGCGACAAGGTGGTTGTTGGGTCTGATGTCCATTATTTCCCCTTCAAATTAGCATGGATGCACCAACATACCTTCTTCATCGATAAGTAGCCTTTCATGGTATCTTTCACATTCGGTTCGTCTTACAAGGTTTCAATTGGGTGCGTTTCGTCGAGAGTGTTTTATTGCATATTCATATGAATGCCTAGCATATGTCTTCCTTTTCCAACACGTTGTTATGATTTTTTTTGAACGTCAACCATATTGTGCCTTTTGTTGAGGTTCACGATGTTTCCAATTCGAGGGCTAATCGTATCCCACCCGGAGAGAATGATGGAGATTAGGATGTATTATATTTTGAGGAATAATTACATGAAAGTTGTAATAGGAGTGGTTATGTGGTTATTTTCGTAATATGACTTTCTTTGTGGAGTAGTTTTGTTAGTCGATTTTTTGTTAGTTAGTTAGTTTATTTGTATTTAGGGTTAATTGCAAAAAAAATCACGACCTTTAGAGTTTTTATCAATTACAACATATCTTTTTTTTTCTTTGCAATTTGATACACCACCTTTTTAAGTTTTGCAATTCAATACATCTGTCAATTTCTTGGCAACAATTAAAATTATGATGTGTTTGTTAGAGTTGTCGAGGTGCCACATAAATGTCACGAATGATGAATAATTTATTTTTTTAATTTTTAAAATGTTTTTAATTAAAAAAAAAATACTAAAAAAATAATTTTAAACTAAAAAGAATACTAAAAACAATTATTTTAAACTAAAAACAATACTAAAAAAATTGTTTAAAAAAAATCATAAACCAATTTAATTATTAGTATCATTTCTCCAAAAACGCATCCTCCAAATCACAATCCAAAAAAAAAAAAAATGTAAAATTTTGTATATTATTTTTATTTAAAAAAGCTTTTAAAATAAAAAAAATACATTTTATTGATCAGTCATGACATTTACGTGGACATTTGTGTAGAACTTTAATGCAGCTTTAGTGTATACACATGAATTGTGTTGTCGAAAAATAAACACATGCATGGAACTGCAAAACTTAAAAAGGTGGTGTATTGAATTGCAAAGAAAAAAAAAGGATATGTTGTAATTGATTAACACAGTAAAGGTCGTGATTTTTTTTGCAATTAACCCTTGTATTTATGAAGGAGTAGTTATATATACTCCTCATGTGACATTGTTGGTTGATTGATTTTGAATGAAATATAGAGTTTAGTCCAGTCGATTTGTCTATTTATTGTTCTTGATTTTTGAGAGTATAGCTTGCGCAGCGTAATAATGTTATTAGTTATCACCTTTTTACAACAGGTTGTTCTATGAAGTTTTGATTGTATTTAATTGCGAGTCCGTCTCTTATGTTCTCTCCTTGTAATTACTAGTTTTTTGCCCGTGCATTGCACGAGCCTGCAATAGTTTTATTTTTTATAACCTATAAATGAATGGTCTTTTATATATAGATATATTAAAACATTTTTACAGAAAAAGTTTGAAATCAATATTGATATCATTGCTTTTTTCGAATTTGATATTCATACAAAACGTAGTAAATTCAATAAAGTAAAGGAAAATTCGATTTTTTTCACCCATATAAGAAAAGAAAAGGAGTCATGATAATGTTGAAGCTAGCTCAAATTAATTTTAATGATCAGCTAGGAAATAAGAATTAATGTCCAAAAGGTACTGAATTCTGAAGCTGCAAGCCAACACTATCGAACTTCTGAATGTCATTTGTCAACCAAAGTACCACTCCAAAACATACCAATATTAGGTTCATGAGTATAAGCTATGCAAGAGCAATTACCCAAGCATATATATACTCCTGCATTCATCTATATTATAAGAGAGAAGCTGGGCTGAGCAAAATCCGGAACCTTCATAAACTGCAGCCTCGAAAATTCATCTGAAACGGTATGATCACAGTTGAGTTGCTTTGGCCTGTGGCAACCACTACTCCAATTCCCATCATCCCATTTTGAAATTGCATGAACTAAAATGGCCCAAAATTAGGAGAGTCCAAATCAAAATTTCAGATTGGGCGCGGCTAAAGGCACACACAGATCCTATGAGGACACCCACGCGATGAGGACACACACAAAATGGATGAGGACACCCACGTGGAAATCCCAAAATTACCCTCTTCTCAATTAAAACTCTAATTCATTCTCTCTTTCTTCTTCTCAATTCAGGACACCCACCTCCCACCTTCATTTCTCTCTTCACGTCGGCGCGGAGCGGCGCCGCCTACCTCTCCACTTTGTCGCTGCAGCCCACGCCGACCACCTCGTCGCGGAGGCCCACCCACTGCGCATCACTCTTCCCCCCCTTCGCGGCCGCAGCCTCTCCCCATCCCCTTCATCGAACCCACGCACGTCGCTGAAGGTAGGTTTTTTTTATACAATTTTTACAGATAAAAAAATTAGGGTTTTGAAAATTTTAGAAAATTTAGGAAAATTAGGGTTTTTAGTAGTTAGGGAATTATTTTCGAACATATTGAGTTTGTTTTGGAAAAAATTTCGAACAAGATGTTCGATCTTTTTTTTTCGGAAAAATATAAGTTGTTTTGAAATTTATTTCGAACATATTGAGTTTGTTTTGATAAAATTTTCGAACATATTAAGATTTTATTTTTGTTGTTGAAATTTTGAATTTTTAGGATTTTTTTTTATCAAACTTATGGTGGTTGTTTTGGTGGTGATGGTGGATGATTCAGGTGTGAAATGATGAATCAGGTGTGAAATGGAATGGATGGGTGTACTCATCCGTCCTTTTTTTTAAAAAAGTGCAGGAGAAGTATAAACGTCATTTCGCATACCCCTTGTGATAAAAAAAAGTTCCTGTGGGTGTCCTCATAGGATCCTTGGGTCCTTTAGCCGCGCCCTTTCAGATTTTATTGTGACTAATTTAAATTAAAGCCCAATTAATGGGGTCCATGGCCCATGGGCTAAATATATTGGATACCTAATTCTAAGAATTGACGTGAATATATAATTGTAGGGAAAATTATTTTTTTAGGACCGCAACTTAGGGGGGTTTGCAAAAAGAGGACCGTAACTTTACGGGCTGGCAAAATTAGGCCCGTAACTTCTTTTTTTCTCAATTTCAAGACAAATTAGCCCAATCAACCCAATTTCGGGCTAATTGAAGCCCATTTTTGGGTCAAACTTATTTATGGCAAAAAGAGGACTGTAACTTTTTTAATGCAATATTAAGAAACATGACAAAATAAATAAAAAATACTCATAAACTTTTAAAAATTAAATTTGAAAGTTGTAGATGTAATATTTTTTTATGAATTAGACAACATTATTTATGTTTAAAGAAACAAATATATACTACATATAAATTATAGTGAATTGAAAAGAACAAAATATTATAATTTGGGATAATAAATTTTTAATTGTTAATTAAAAAGTTTGTCACAATTTTTAAATATAAATATAATTTTTAAATGTTTAATTAGTAAATTTTAGATTTTATTTACATAAATAATGCTTATAAATTTTATTGAAGGAAAAAATTTCATAGATTTATTATTGAGAGGATTATAGTAAACATTAATTACAAAATTTCGATCAAACATTTTTCAGTATTTTTATTTAAACTATTCGATTCGAAATTTTATGGAAGAAATTTGTATAATATTTTAAAATAATATAAGGCATGAGAATGAATCTAATTGATGAAGGAAATATAAACTAGAGTATATTTTAAAAATTATATATTTACTAGTGGAAGACCCACGTAACACGCGAGATTGAAGATAATTTATTATATTAATATTTTGACAAAAAATTATAAGACGGACTCATACATATTTTTAACACTTATAAATTTTATAAAGTATTATAACCTTATTTAAATCGTATTTTAAAATAAAGACTATATATAAAGTAAAATACAAACTCTAGAGTAAAGTTCAATCTCGTTCATGAAAGTCAATTTCACACAAGATATTCATTGTTTTAAAGTAACATTAAAAATTAAGATTTTAAAGTTTATTTTATTATAAAAGTTATATTTTATTTTACTTTAAAAAAAAATTCTCGTGAGACCCAATTTAGATCCAAAAAATGAAAAAGAGTTTATTTTTTTAAGATTATAAAAAATGTATTAAAATACAAACACAATTTTTAGAATTTAAATTGTTAAAAATTTGGAAAGATGAGTGGTAGAAGAAATGGTTAGAGACAATTTTAAACCTCTTAAAAAAAACTGTTTTAAAAGGAAAAAAAAAAAGTAAAATTATGAGAAAATTATAAAATATGAATATTGAATTTGTGTTGAGACACATAGAAAAAAATGATTCTAAATTATTATAATTGGGATATTAATTGATCCTAAAATTGCATTAAAAAAAGTTGCGGTCCTCTTTTTGTCATAAATAAGTTTGGCCCGAACAATGGGCCTCAATCAGCTCGAAATTGGGTTGATTGGACTAATTTGGCCTGAAATTGCGAAAAAAAGAAGTTACGGCTCTAATTTTGCTAGCCCCGCAAAGTTACGGTCCTCCTTTTGCAAACACCCCTAAGTTGCGGTTCTGAAAAAATAATTTTCCCTATAATTCTATGAAGGCAGAGGAGGCGTGAACTTATATTAGAAAAGGAGACAGGTGTGCGCGTGAGTTTGAGAAAGAAAAAGAGATTTGTAGCCGTGGCTAATTTCCTTTCCAGTTCAAGGGGGCGCTAACATTATTATGATTTGATTCTTTATTATTTAGTAATAAATTTTTCAATTTTTTTTTCGTAATTTGATTTATGCTATGTGCTTGATGATTTTAATTATTTTGTGAGCCTGATCTTGCATAACTAATTACTTATTTCTAAATATATTGCGCATTATAATTTGTAATTGTTATAATTGTGTAATTTGAGTAGCAAATAGGGAATCGAGCGTCTCGTTTTCATAGTTTAGTTTGCTCTATTATTTTAATTTGTTAATACATTATGTGAATTGAATTTTGAATACATGTTTGGGGTTATTCATTAGAATAGATTAAGAAATAATTCGAACGAGTTTGATTGTATCACTGATTTAGGAGCAAGATTTTTTTTTTTTTTTTATTTAAATTTTCGTGAATTTTAATTGTGTATGAGAATGATTTGGGGGAAAGCAAATTTGAAGACTATAATCTTATTTTATTTGTTTGTGTATTTGTTTAGTAGTAGTAGAAACAAAAATCCAAACCTCCTCTTTAATATTTTTATAGCACGAATTGCTCAATGAAATTTGTTACTCTTCGTGTGATTGACCATTGCTTACACTATACTTGATGAAATTTTATCACTCGATTCCAATCTTTCTTTTCGTCAAATTCTTCAATTTCAATTTTTATGGACCCTTGAATGTTAAGGTTGCAAGGTCTTGAATTGCTTTGATGAGTAAGGATTGAGAAAAGAAAAAGATTTTTATGAACTTATTGATGAAAATGTATGGTTTTTTTATTTTTAAATAAAAAAATATACCTCTTTGTCAACTCGAACATGTTCATAAAAAACTTTTTATTTACTTCCTTGTTAGGAATTGTAGTAGAAATGAAAGCAATCCAAGACTTGGTTATGGAAATCAATATCAAATATCTAATTAAACATTTAATGATGTAGATATGGATGGAAATCAATATCAAATATTTAATTAGATATTTATACTTATATTTAGGAGATTTATTTTTATTTTATTATATTTAGTATTTATGTGTTTCTTATTTTCCAAGTATATTTTATATTATAAATAGATAAGTTTTAGATTGTTATTATGGATATCAAATTGATTAATAAAATATGAGAGTTTATCTCGGTATCTTCTTTACATATTTGAGTTTTAGCACTTCTCCGAGTATTTGTAGAGTATTTGTAGAATCGTGAATCAACGTATTTGAATTTTAGCACTTCTCCTACGAATCACGGATAAGGTGTGTTCTTCGTATATTCTTCTTTTATACGCTCACGTTGCCGCATCAAAGACCTTCATGATACTTGTCAGGATTTGTAGTAGAGATGGTAGAAGGTAGAATAGATAGATAACATTTTATGTCCAACTTTGATATATTTTTTTAATTATATAACTTTTAAAAAATAAATTAATAGGGGTGTAGCCAACTCGCGAGCTACTCGTGCTCGATTCGAAAAAAGATCAAAATCGACTCAAAGTTAATCAAGTCGAGTCGAGTTTCGAGCTGCTCATAAATACTCGGCTCGAAAGACTCTCGAGCCTAATCGAGCGTGAACTATATTTACTATTTTGTCATTAATATATAATTTATATTTATATACAGTACAAGTAATCGAGCATGAGTTTATTTTAGAAAAAATATGTTTTACAATTAATTTTCAAAATTATGTAGGTAATCGAGTCGCCCAAGTTTATCAAGTTTCTTATTGAGTCGAACTCGATCTTTAAAATTTTAATTTTTAAAATTTTAAGCTCGACTGAGTCGAGTTTTGAACTCCGCACTACTCGACTCTCGGCTCGTTCACACCCTTAAAAATTAACACATAAATAAACTTTTTTTTTATAAAAAAATAATACTTAAATAATACTCCCTCCGTCCACGAAAAGTAGTCCCATTTGACACATATTCTTTGTCCACCAAATGTAGTTCCATGCACTTTATGGAAACTATCACCCTTCAACTATCACTTAATTACTCAATTTGCCATCAACTTTATTCCTAAACAATCACTTTATTCACAATGGACCCCACAATACCCTATAATACCCTTACTTTATCTACTTTATCTACCATTTTCTTAAAACTTGCCCCATCCCCATGTCCCTACTTTTCATGGATGGAGGGAGTAGAAAATACTGAAAATTTGATAAAACAGGGAAGTATTTATTGTTGAATAGATGGTTGAGGTAAAATGTTTATGAGATAATTATTTAAGATTTAAAATAAAAATTTATGTGTAAATAAATGAATGGAGTTCATGTTCCGTGATAAAATAGTGGTAAAATAGTTTATAAGATAATATTTTTTTTAAAAGAGTAGATAACGTGAATCTTATTGATTTTAAATTTGAAGTATATAACTGTGTAAATTGAAATATAATAATTAATATTATTATATTGAAATTAAATCTAAATTTAATTTAAAATAGCATAATAAGAAAAGTTGAATAAAATAGACGGGTGACGTGTCGTGTTTTAAGAGGGGTGTATTCAATTGAAATTCTGTTGGATTTTTTTGGACTTTAAAAAGTTAGTGGATTTAGAAAATTCATAGACTCTAGGCAGAGTTTGCCTGATTTTTTTTATTGATTTATATGGATTTTTATAGATTTGACAAGGATTCTGAAATATACATTTTTTTATTGATTTACATGGATTTCCATAAACTACGTCCCTAAAACCTAGTTCAATTTTTTTTTTTATTATTTATCATTATTATTCTCATCTTCATTTTCATCACACCTCGGCCTCATTTTCACTTAGGAAAGTTATGTAATCCAGCGAACTTGTGAATTGCAATTTGAAAATACCAAAAATTATTTGAAAATACCAAAAATTTCGATTGATACTTGCATTTCTGGGGTGATGACCTTGACCACCAAAATCTTTTAGATGATATCGAACACCACGTAATGGGAATTGACGTCGATTAGATATTATTGACGGTATCCGATATACTATAATTTTTAAAGAAAGAACATAATTTTAAAATACAGAGATGTAATTTTTTTCAAGATAATAATGGTGGTGAAAAATCTGTGATGCTTATCAAAGAACATAGTTAACACAGTTTTTTTTTTCTTCTCTTTCAGAGTCTTCTAAGAGAATCCGTTGAAATCTCTACTTTTTAGAAGAGATTTTGATTAGTGAAATTTATTTATATTTTTGAAAGAGAATCCAACGAAATCTATAGAGTATTAAAATTTGATTGTTGAATACCTAAAGATTTTTAAAGACTTTTTAAAATCCGTATTGAATACCTCAAAATTTTGAAAGACTTTTAAAAATCCGGATAGAATACCCCCAGATTTTAAAAGTTCAAAAAAATCCAACATAATCTCAATTGAATACATTCTCCTGAGAATAAGATTGGATATGATAAGATGAAATGAAATAGGGGACGGGGATTTAAGAAACTGCTCTTATCCAAACTCAATTAAAAAAATTATCTTTATCCAACATTGACTTTAATTTTTAGTAAAAAAAAAAAAAAAAAAAAAAAAGTACAATTGTACTCTTGTTCTTTACTTCATATATGGCCCTCAATTGAACTAAGCTCGTTTACCTTTTGATAGTAAAATTTTGTTTTGCTGAGTCAAGTTTGAACTATTTATGAATTATGTATTTTAAAATTGAGTAAGCTCAAACTACTATTAAAGTTTGAGCCAAACTTGAGATTGGATTTTTTAAACAACTAAACTTAAATTTGATGGTATTATGTTCGGTTAGAATTGAGTACATTTCCCACTCTTTCTAAAAAATGTTGATATTAACCGGTGTTTTTAGAATGGTCGGTCCAACAAGTTGCATTGAAAATCGACCATGAGACCGGTTCAATTACTTCCAAAAAATAGTTTTTTAAGGTTAAATCGAAAAAATCGATCAGTACCCAAAAAATGAATTTTTAACAATTGAAGTTGAAGTTTTGAATACATAATGATACTTGTCTTATTATGGTTATAATCACCACAAATTTGTAAAATGAATTTAATTTGATACTCTCTCTGTCCCATTGAAAACTAAAATAAGTAGATGTATTAGAGGTGAAATGATTGAGAGAGAGAAGAATATAATGAAATGTGAATATAATGTGAGGAAAAATAGTTTATAAAAAGAGAATGTGTAACTTTCATTGGAACGAACGGAAAAAGAAAGTTGGATAACTTTCACCGAAACAAATGAAATACCTTTGTATGTATATGATTATAGATGAATTTTTACTTTGCAGTTTTACCTATAATTTCAGTAATTAATATTTTAATTTAAGACTTCATTATACCTTATAGTCTCTTGACTATTGTTTTGTTTATTTCAATATGAATTTTATTAGTTATAATTTCAAATTTTATAAATGTAATTTTTTTAATATAACATATGAAATATTAAAAAAATATATATATCTAAGGGTCATTTTAAGGGTTAGGCCGTCGGTCCAACCGATTTAATGCTAAGTCTGATTTAATCACCTTCGATTATAAAAAAACTAAAATTAACTATACACATTACGCATGATGAATTATTGTTCCAGAATAAAAATAAAGAACACACGAGAAAGTATGTTAACCTCTTAAAACCATTTTTTTGGAAAGGAAGGTAAAGGAAGTTTTGTGTTAATTTTTAATTGTAGAAATTTATGTTCTTTAGGACCTTGAATTGATTTTACTATTTTTGATAGTATCACACAAGCTATTGCTTGGGTGGTAACATGCAGTAATTTATGCTATGTTTGTTTCGGAATTCAGTTGGATGGATTTAACACTTTGAAATCTTGATAAATGGTAATTATTGTGGATTTCTTTTACGTATTTTTAGAATATGAAGATTTGATTTTATGTCAAATCATGTAAAATTTAATTTAAGGTAGAATCTTAAAATTTAAAATTTAATTTTTAAAAATCTATGGTCTGTATACGTCAGGTCATTCAGAGTAATTTCAACCACATATAACATTTATGTCGTTTTTTCAAAAGATAAAGAAAAAATCTTACGAAATTGAAGACTAAGTCGTTTGTCTCAGTCAATACAAAAAACGTGTATCAACTGAAAATCCATTACACGATTAAACTGTGATTCTTGATTAATAATTTTTGTATTAATGCAACGATGTGGCTCCTTATCTTTACTTTTTATTTATTATAACAAAATGTATTTTATACTCGTCAAATGTATTACTAACATGTAACTTTTTCGTATGTTCACATTTAAATTAAAATTTAATTTTGATTGTGTTAATGGTCGTTTGCCAGGAAAATGGGAAGGAATTAGTGACAGAGCAAATAATTTTTGTGTAGGGGCGCCTATTTATTGCAAGAATTAATAGTACACCCAAATTTATTAATTAAAAAAGTTATTAATTTGAGTTGGTCTCTTGTGTGTAGTGTGCACCGTGCACACTATGCCACTAGTCAACCCTTATTATTTAGAAAGACAGAAAGTTTACACAAATTAGACATGGGTGAAGTGGTTACTACGGGTCACCTCCGATTGAAGGTCGCGGGTTGTGGCTTCCATATATATTTATATATGCATTTTAAATAAATTAATTTTAAAACTATTATTATTAACACTTTTCAACAATTTTTATTTAAAAAAAATACCACTTTTAATATTTAAAAATACCACTTTTCATCAATAAATATTTTCACTTTTTACAAAAAAAAAAAAAAAATATCATTAATAAATATTACCACTTTTTACAATTAAATTTTTTTTTTAACACTTTTCACTAATAATATTTACCACTTTTTAGTATTAAAAATTACCACTTTTCACTCATAATAGTTACCACTTTTCAGTATTAAAGATTACCACTTTTCACTAATAATATGTACCATTTTTCAGTATTAGAGATTACCATTTTTCACTAATAATAGTTACCACTTTTCAGTATTAGAGATTACCACTTTTCACTAATAATAGTTACCACTTTTCAGTTTTCACTAATAATAGTTACCACTTTTTCAGTATTAGAGATTACCACTTTTCACTAATAATGTTTACCACTTTTCACTAATAATAGTTACCACTTTTCAGTATAATAGATTACCATTTTTCACTAATAATAGTTACCACTTTTCAGTTTTCACTAATAATAGTTACTACTTTTCACTAATAATAGTTACCACTTTTCACTAATAATAGTTACCACTTTTCACTAATAATAGTTACTACTTTTCAGTATTAGAGATTACCACTTTACACAAATAATGTTTACCACTTTACACAAATAATGCTTCATCATAAACTGAGGCAACGGTCTTCATGGACGGTCGGAAGAGGAACCTGGAGTGGGAGTAGGTGGCCGGAACTGAGGAAGGCGACGACTACGGTGTGAAGACAAACATAGTGAAAGGTGTATATATTTTTAGAGTTTACATATTCTCTCAAATAAATAATAAAAAGCGGTTAAAAAAAAAAGCAGGAAAAAAAAAAAGGTTAAAAAAAAGCAGAAAAAAAACGGATAAAAAAAAGTAGAAAAAAAAAAAACGATTAAAAAAAGCAGAAAAAAACGGATAAAAAAAAAGCAGAAAAAAAACGATTAAAAAAAAAGCAATTAAAAAAAAGAAGTAAAAAAAAAAAGGAGTTAAAAAAAAAGGAGTTAAAAAAAAAGGAAAAAAAAAACAGAAAAAAAGCGCTTAAAAAAAAAAGCAAAAAAAAAAAGTGAGTGCACCACATCACTTTGGTGTGTATGGTGCATATGAGACTTTTCCTATTAATTTATATATCAATTAATATTTTATGAATTTATAATGAAATACGCAATCACATATTCACATTGGAGCCCCCTTCGTGAAATGATGTTATTAAAGTGATAATTACATTGAATAATTTTATTGTTGAGCTATTAGAAAATAACAATAGAAGTTCTTACCATGATAAGAAAAATTAGAGACAATATTCAAATTAAAATTGATTTTAACAAAAAAAAAAAAAAAAGACAATCATCATTTCAAGAAAATCTCATAAATAATTCATGTAATATGCAGTACATAAAAAAATATTAATTATATTTTATATAAGGTCTATAAAAATTATTAAAAACATATTACATGTATCTTAATTATTAACTTAGCACTTTATCATCAACTGACGCTACAACAAAACTGGTTTTTAGTCACAAATTCCTCTCATTATTTCTTCTCTATCTAAAAGTCTATAATGACAGGAAATAGAGAATTAATGATATGACCTGTCACTAAAAGTCAATTCATGTCATTAAAGACTTTTAGTTAGAGAAGCTATAATGACAAAATTTCTGTCACTAAAAATAAATTTTCTTGTAGGGTGACCACCAAATTTATCATCTTGAAGAATTTGTTAAATAATTGAGTACTAATTTTATTGAGTTTCTACTGTATATTCATTAAGTTTTTTGCATTCAAGATTGTTGAAACATCTCAATTTATACATAGTAACACTTGGCTAGCTAGATTTCCACAATGAACTTGATGCACAACTTGTTTGAGAATTGATTTTGGAAAACATTTTTTGAGCTAGTTTTCATGTTGGTTTCGCCAATTAATTTTGGTGTCTATGAGTATGTCAAGCAGTGGATCGCACAGGCTACATAATAATATATAATATGTGAGAAAATCAATTCTTTAATGTGAATAAAAATTGGCTCTTGGTGAAATTGGATTAAATTATTTTATGGAAATTAATTAATATTATTGTGACTTTATTGAGATTAAAACTCTAAAATGAGTTTATTTGTCCTCATTAAATCTTGTTAATTGACCATAAAATTCCATAATTCTTATTTATTGTAGAGTAATGAAAACTCTACAAATTCATTCTCCACTAATATAATAAGGTGTTTCTCTTCACTATTTTTACACAATAATAGTAATTTTTCATCTCTTGCTTCATCCATAAAATAGAGTGTCAACAAATTGTACCTACAAAAGGTTCGATAATACTGTTTTTTGTGTCTTAAGAGGTTTTCTAATATACTGTTAAAAGTTGCTAAATTCTCAAAAGGGTTTCAACAAAACTAATACTTTGTAATAAAATAATTAATCCTAACAACCTAGTACTAAGATACCTAAAATATTAATATAAATCTTAGTTGGTTGGTGGTTTTTATGATTTATTAATCGTTTTAGAATTGATTACAAACTTGAGTACTCGAACTCACGTGCGTAACTTTTCTTTTACTAATCTTTTCGTTCGTCCATTTGTTTGAGTTTGAGATTGCTTTCTTTTTTATTGTAAAGGAGATAATTTTTTTTAATACTTTTTCATTTTTGATTTGATCTAGCTATAATATTAGTTTCTCTTTTCTTTTTTTTTTTTAAAAAAAAAGCCAATTTCTTCAATTTCCATCCAAATCCCAAATTACAATATTAAATATATTAATTTATTAATGATAATATCATAAAAATATTTAAAAATGTTTTAGGTATTCTATAATTTTATATATATATATATATATAATTAGTAGATATATTTTTTAAATGAAAATATATAAAAACTTGAATACTCTGGCTGACCATAAGAATGAAGCGTAACCACAAAAAGCATGTAATGTATATACGTAGAAATAATGTGGTTTAGCTGAATCAGAAAGTCTACATCGGTTGAAAAGAAAGGACCCTCAGGACCCTCACTATATTTTAACTAAGGAACAATCAGTGCCGTTTGTACATTATCGAATTAATTCTTCAATCATCCCATAAGTTCATACTTTTAGACGAGATAATTTTTTTTATATAGTATCAAGAGAGTTTATAATGAATTTTTTATTTGAAAGGTGTGAAAGTTTATAAAATTTAACTTTATATCAAATTAATGAATTAATTTAATAGGATGATTTTTTAAAATTGTAAATAAAATCGACGTATGTTATGAAGTAATGCAATTTTGTTATGTTAGCTGATTCTAATGCATAATAGAAGAAGAAGTTGTTAGTCGTTTGATTGGATCAGATCAGCTGATGAGGCAGATTGGTCAACTAAGCTAATAAACTTAGTCATCATATCTGTAGTAATCTCATTTAATAGAGTAAGGACAACTCCACTAAGTCCATGTCTTCTGTTCTCATCAGCAGAGTTGGAAAAAAGGATGGGTATTTAACTTCCATAAAAAAAAAAAACAGAGTTGGAGTCCAAGTCATCTGAGCCAAGTCAACTGATACTCATATCAGTTAAGTCAAGTCTGCTGATTATGTTAGTTTCAGAGTTAGTTTCTTAGGGATTATTCTATTCAGGACAATTGTTGAATTAGTTCATTTAGGCATTATTCATCTCATTTAGGCATTATTCATCTATATATACCCCTTAGTTCATAGTGTTTATGTTGGATCAATTCGGATCATATAGCAAATTATTGAGAGTTCTATACTTGTAATCTATAAACATTCATTACAAGTTCGTGAAAGAAGTCTATTAGAGAATAATATATTATAGGAATAATATCATATATTATAGGTAATAATCTTTTATTTATGGTTTATATTTATTTTCTTATTTATCTATTTCCTTGTGTATCTCTTGTAATCCCTATATATAGTACTCGTATCATCTCATTAACGGTGATTGAATATAATTCTCACATGGTATCAACCAAATACACTGAAACCCTTTTTTCAACGTCTCCGACGGGCTTGGTATCCCCCGTCGCCGCCTTGCCCCTTCCCCTTTCTTCTCAATTTTTTCGGCGTCCTCGACAAGCAGGTATCCTTCGTCGCTGCCTTGGTTTTTTTTTTTTTTTTTTTTTTATCTCGAACGAGCTAGTCTCCCTCGTTCCCTCTCCCGGCCGCTTTTAGCCGCCACCGACAAGCTTGTATTCCTCGTCTCCCTTCTTCTTCTCAAGCGAGCAAGTCTCCTCGTCCCCCCTTCTTCTTCTTCTTCTTCTTCTCGAGCGAGCAAGTCTCCTCGTCCCCCCATTCTTCTTCTTCTTGAGCGAACAAGTCTCCTCGTCCCCCCATTCTTCTTCTTCTTGAGCGAACAAGTCTCCTCGTCCCCCCTTCTTCTTCTTCTCGAGCGAGCAAGTTTCCTCGTTCCCTCTCATGGCCGATCAAGTTATCTCCATGACTGTTTTCACTCATATGGTGTTAGTCACACTCACCTACACTCTAATTTTCTCTATAGCTTCACGCCACATCTTTCTTCTTCTACTTTCCTCTCTCTGTAAAGAGCCCATGACCGACTTTATTAGCTTCGCGCCCTTCCTATCTATCTTGTTTGTGCTCGGTTCAATTGTTTCCACAAAATTTGCAAGTGTTTCTTGTCTATTTTTTTGTCATCGTTCGTCCTTCAAAGGATTTCGGTGTTTCGATTCATTTGCTTCCCGCTTTTTTGCGCCTTGGCATGTCCTATTTGGTGATTCCGAATTTCCGTTATTTCTCCTGCTCTATGACAACAAAAGTGCATTGTTTTACGGATGTCTTCACAAAGCTTCCATCTCAAACTCGCTTCATATTGTTACGTACCAAACTCGTGTTCATTTACATTCCCAGCTTTGCTTGACCGGGTTATTAGAGAATATTATAGAATAATATATTATAGGAATAGTATCACAGGGGCGGATGCCCCCCTCAAATCAATTCCAACTTCTATATATTATAGTATTGGTTAGATATTAGATGTGTAAATTTTTAATTTAAAAACCTTACTTAAACATGTTTAAAATTATAACAAGGCTATAAGTAGTTTATAATTTATTCCAAGAATGGTTGAAACTTTGAAATTAATAATTTCAGTTAATTTTTTTTATATAAAAATATATTTTATGTTCCTATAATTAGTTTTTTTTTATTCGAAAATTATGAATTAAATAGGGGTACTTTATAAAAAATAAATACTTTGACTGGTTCTGGTAGAAGCTTTCTATTACTTTTGTCACATAAATTAAGAAATATGATAGAATAAGTAGGTAAAATAATATAATGAGATGTGAGATAGAATAGTCTACTAAAAAGAAAAGAAAAACTTATTAGAATTGACGAAAAATGAAATGAGAAGCTTTTAGATGTCAAACAAGCCAACGATGAAAATCATGTTTTTTATTTTTGGATTGGGGTGATATTATTAAGTAATACAATTATTTTTTTCTTCTTATAATTGTGTGATAAATATTTATTACTCACGAATTTGGCCCCCTCTCGAGTCAATCCTGGGTCCGCCCCTGTAGTATCATATATTATAGGTAATAATGGACCACTCTTATCATTATCATTTGAATTTGATTTATGTTGAGATAAAACGTAACAATGTAGATCTTAAAATTTAAAATCTAATTTTTTGGAGGGGAAATATCACCTCAAATATGGTCGGTATAGTGCAGGTTATAATTCCGAGTGATTTCAACCACATATAACATTTCTGTCGTTTGTCTGTCAGGCAATACAAAAAACGTGGATCACCTGAAAATCCATTACATGATTAAACTGTGATTCTTGATTAATAATTTTTGTATTAGTGCAACGATGTGGCTCCTTATCTTTAATTTCTTTTTACACTTTTAATTAGAATAAAATCACATTCCCCATCCAAATCCCAAATTCCAATATTAAGTATATTAATCTATTAATGATAATGTCATAAAAAGATATTAAAAAATGTTTGGGTATAAGAATGGGGCCTAATGTCATCTCCGACCACAAACTCTAAAATGAAGATCTCTAAACTCTAAAATACACTTTTTCATACTCTATTTTAAAAATCTTCTCCAACCATAAAACTCTATATCTTATTCTATTTATTATTTTATTCATTTTTAATATATTACTATCATTAAATAATATATTTATCTTCATATTTAAATTAATTTATACAATCATAAATTAAATATTATTAATTTTATCAAAATCATAATATGTAAATAAATTTGTAAATTTTAAATATTACTTTTATTTAAATATTAAATTACGAAACACATAATGACGTAAAACGATATATGTGAGTATAATCTAATACAACACAATTACACGCATTACGTTCAAAATAGACAAAGTAAAATAGACTGAGTATTTCTTTTCAGTTTGTGTTCACTTATTTTAATATGTCCGTGTTATATGTAGCTAGGTAATGCATGTATGTCCGTTTTAATATGTAATGTATTTCATATTTAATATATAATGTACGGAGTATGTTTTATTGCATTTTACGTTTTTTTTTTGTTGGTAATAATAATACACATAAAAAAATAAATAAATTATACAATTAAAATTATATTATAAATTAGAATAACAATATAATTGTAATTATATTTAACAAATTATTAATATAGTATTGTAAATATTAATAAAATAATAGATATAAAATATAGAGTTTTAAACAGTGAACTTCATATTTAAAATTTATTATTCAAAATTTTATTTTAAATCTTTAAAATAGAGTAGGGTCGAAAGAAGCCAAACTCTATTTTTCAAGTTAAACTTAGAAGACATAGAAATAGAAATAATGTGGTCTAATTAGCTGAATCAGAAAGTCTATGTCAAATAATATCAATATAGATCGAGTGTCAGGTTGAAAAGAAAGTACTTTGACTATTTTAACTAAGCAACAAACAATCAGCATTATTTGTAGATTAATCGATTTTTTAATAATATTCCATTTGCCACATCTTAATACTAACTTTTATACGCAGATCAACCTATTTGTGTAATATTGAGGTGAGTTTTGAAAAATCATTTTTATATATAAATAAATGAATCGATTTATGTGTATGGGGAGATCATGATCACTCATTGGAATAATTAATGAACAAAGAAGTAGAATACATTTACATGAATATAAAATCTAGTGGAAAAAGTAAGAAATAAAAAATTGCTCCCTACTCTGTTCATGAAAAATATGCACATTTTTTTCTCTCCACAAAAAATAAAATAAATTAAATTAACTTTTAAATATTTTTTGTACTCGACAATATCATTTATGTACTCTTTACCCTCATATTTGTTTTATATATTAAAATATAAATTACTTTTAAAACTTGTATTCAGGGACACACTCTCAGCAGATGGGGGAGTATTAGTAAATGAATAAACTTTCCCCTATCTACAAGTTTTTTCCTTTCTTTTTATTAGAGATGTTTATCTGGGCCGAGCTAAACGAGTTGGTCCGTTTAACCCTAAAAAATGCATGGTTAGGGTTCATGAATTGAAGACCCGTTTAAATTCGAGCTTTTTTGACCCGGATCGGTTAGCTCGCGGGCTAAGTCGGGCCAGTCCGCTAGCCCGGGTTGTTATACTTTTTTTTTGTTTTTTTAATAAATACTCCGTAACTTGCGAACAAATTTTGGATCATTTGACGCATAACCATAACTATAAACAACACATTACCATTCATTAGTCATTACTACTAACTTTTTATTAGATTATGATATTTATTTGGCCATATTAAGGACCAATGAGTTCTTGAATTGTGTTTAAATTATACTTTTATTTTTCTCATTTACTGATCACTAACTAATCATATACTCCCTCCGTCCAATTTTATTATGCCTACTTCTTCGGGCACGAGTTTTAATTAATATTGATTAGTTTATTCATAAAGTATATAAATTGGGGGGTATGATGGGGTATTGTTAGGGGTGTAAACGAGCCGAGTCGAGCCGAGTAGTGCTGAGCTCGAAACTCGACTCGATTGTTATACTCGAATCTCGAAACTCGACTCGATAAGAAACTCGATAAACTCGAGCTCGACTCGACTACCTATATAATTTTCAAAATTAATTTTAAAACATATTATATTTAAAATAAACTCGAGCTCGACTCGGCTCGATTACTCGTATATAAATATAAATTATATATTAATGGCAAAATAGTAAATATTGTTCAAGCTCAATTAGGCTCGTGAGCCTTTCGAGTCGACTATTTATGAGCTCGAACTCGAACTCGGTAGCTACTCGAGTAGCTCAAAACTCGACTCGACTCGATTAACTTCGAGTCGATTTCGATCTTTTTTCGAGTTGAGCACGAGTAGCTCGCGAGTAGGCTCGACTCACTTACACCCCTAGGTATTGTGGGGTCCATTTGTAAATAAATAATTGTTTATGAATAAAGTGAATGACAAAGTGGGTAAATAAGTGATGGTAGGAGGGTTAAAGTAGTATGAATAGTGTGAGAATTAGGGTTTGATCACCGTAACTTTGGTGAGTGGGATAACTTTGTATATATACTGAGATTTACAGTAATAACTGATTACATAAAAGTGGGCAAGAAATATGCACAATAAACCCTATATACAAGGAAAGGAGATAATTATGAAATTGTATGGAATTATTCCTTAATATCCCCCGTCAAGCTTTGCGTGGGATGCGGAGAGACACAAAGCTTGGAACGCAAGAACTCGAACGCCGGGCGAGGAAGACTCTTTGTGAACATGTCCGCGAGCTGGAGATGAGAAGGCACAAAGTCGGTGAGTAATTTTCCAGAAGTGACCATTTCCCGGACAAAGTGGCAATCAATGTCTATGTGTTTCGCCCGTTTGTGAGCGACCGGATTTTGGCTGAGGAAAAGAGCACTTCGATTGTCAGTCAGAAGGACCGGGCGAGCAGGTGGGAGCTGACCGAGTTCTCGCAGAAGGTTCGTCAACCAGATGATGTCGGCAGCAGTGTTCGCCATCGCCCTGTATTCAGACTCACAGCTCGAGCGAGCAACTGTTGGTTGCTTCTTGGAACTCCAAGAGACAAGGTTGCCTCCCAAGAAGATAGAATAACCATAATTTGAGCGACGAGTTTCAAGACACCGGGCCCAATCGACATCCGAATAGCCTATAATTGATCGATCAGGTCGGCGAGCAAAGGATAGGCCATAGTGAAGTGTCCCTTTGACATAGCGAATAATTCTCTTGACTGCAGAGAAGTGATCGACAGTGGGCGACTGAAGGAATTGACTGACATGATTTACCGCGAAGGAGAGGTCTGGTCGAGTGATCGTCAGGTACTGAAGAGCACCGACAAGCGAGCGGTAGAGTGTGGGATCGGAAAAAGAGGCACCCGTACTCGTAAGAGATTCGCCGGCGACCAGTGGTGTAGCAATTGGGCGGGAGTCGACCAGAGATGCTCGGTCGAGGATGTCGCGAGCATACTTAGACTGACCAATGAAAAGACCATTCTGAGTATAGGAGATCTCAAGACCCAAAAAATAGTTTAAGCGACCTAAGTCCTTCAGGGCGAACTCCCTGTGGGCCTGCGAGATGAGGCGAGCGAGGAGGGGAGGATCATTACCAGTAAGGATGATGTCGTCCACATAGAGAAGCAAGTAAATGACTGACTTGCCCTGTCGGAGGTAAAAGAGCGAGGAGTCGGATTTGCAAGCAGAGAAACCAAGGCCGAACAGGAAAGTACTGAACCGCTGAAACCAGGCCAATGGTGCTTGGCGAAGACCGTACAACGCCTTCGTGAGACGACATACATGATCCGGGAAGCGAGCATCAACATAGCCAGGGGGTTGGGCCATGAAGACGGGCTTATCCAGGACGCCATTGAGAAATGCATTTTTTACGTCGAGCTGATGAAGAGGCCAGGCCGACTGAACGGCAATGGCGAGGATGATTCGAACAGTCGCAGCCTTAACCACTAGACTGAAGGTGTGGGAGAAGTCATCGCCAGGAATCTGAGTGAAGCCCTGGGCGACCAGTCGAGCTTTATGTCTTTCAACAGAGCCATCAGAGTGATATTTGGTCCGAAACACCCATTTGGACCCAACAATATTTACGCCCGAAGGGCGAGGAACCAGTTCCCAAGTGTGATTATTGCGAAGAGCATCAATTTCTTCCTGCATAGCTGCCAACCAGAGAGGAGACTTGGCAGCTGACTTGAACCCTCGTGGTTCAGATGAGAGAGCCAAGGTAGAGATAAGTGTCGAGGAGGTCGAGCTAAGTAGGTATTTGGGCTTAAAGATTCCTGCCTTACCCCTAGTGACCATTGGATGTGAGGACGTTGGTGGGGGCAAAGCGCAAGCAGGTGGTGGTGGTTGGGCGACCACCGGTGCGACAGCAGAACCTGGGTCAGAAGAGCAGAGCGAGCAAGGAGTGGGAGTGTCTGGAGGAGAGTGGTCGGCAGATGAAGGCGAGCAGTCACGCTCCAGAAATATTGAAACATCCAATAGTGTCACAGGAGAGGAGCGAGGAGATGATGAAAAGGGAAAGCAGTGCTCGTCAAATTTGACATGACGAGTGACGAACACTCTTCCTGAGTCTGGGTCAAGACATCGAAAACCCTTGTAAGAGCTGCTGTAGCCCACAAAAATGCAAGGACGACTACGAGGGGCCAGTTTGTGCGAGGCATAATCTCGGAGAAAGGGATATTCCCGACAGCCAAAGGGCTTGAAGTTCTCGTATTTAGGCGATTCAGAGAAGATGACCTGAAACAGAGAGGTGCCTTTCAAGATGGTAGATGGCAGACGATTTATGACATAGACAGCTGTGGCAAAAGCATCAAACCAAAAACGAGCAGGAAGATTTGCATGAAACATCATAGAGAGCCCCGTCTCGGTGATGTGTCGGTGTTTTTGCTCGGCCCTGCCATTTTTCTCGGGAGTGTACGGACAGGATAGTTTATGGTGAATCCCATGTGCTCGCAGAAAATTGGAGACCCTGTTATTGACAAATTCCGTTCCTCCATCACTTTGGAACACTTTCATGGTAGTCGAGAACTGGTTGCAGACAAAGGAGTGAAATGTCTCCAAGATGGTAGGGAATTCACTCTTAGCTCGCATAGGATATATCCAAGAGAAGCGGGAAAAGTCATCAACAAACACGACATAATATCTATAGCCATCTGTGGACAGAAAGGGAGCAGGGCCCCATAAATCACAATGCACCAATTGTAAAACAGATAAAGCTCGCTTTTCATTTATTTGAAAGGATAGACGTTTGCTCTTAGCTAACTGACATGAAGAACAAACTCCAGGAGTTGGTAATATAGATGTAACTGAAATAGCTCCTAACTTATGTAAAAGTTTCAAAACATCAAACGGGACATGCCCCAATCTCAAATGCCATAAATCATAGGAAGCCTTAGACACAGCTGATCGAACATTTGCAACGAAAGCTGGAAGAGACGACTCCAGCACATAAAGGCCTTGCTTACACCTACCCCGAGCGACCACCTCCCTGGTGTTCCGCTTCTGAATTGTAAACGTCTTGTCAGAAAATATAACATCAACAGATAAATCAGAAGTTAATTTGCTGATAGACAAAAGGTTCTTTGTAATGTTAGGCACAACTAACACATCACGAAGTTGCACTGTACTGGAATTAGAACGAGAACCAACATGGGAGATAGGTAGTGCAGAACCGTTACCAACTATGACCGAACCATTACCAGAATACGGCGAGCAGGTGTCCAAGTCGGTCGGGCTAGCAGTCATGTGTGCCGAAGCCCCAGAGTCAATGTACCAGTCGGAGGCAGAGGGCTGATTGAGCGAACATGCAGAGTGAAAGGCTTGTGCCAGGTTCGCATTTGAGTGATCGGGCGGACGAGCATACGATGGGGCAGATGAGTGCTCGTGTGGACGAGCATAGCGACCAGGACACTTGTCGGCATAGTGGTCGCCCCGACAGATCTGACAGCGAGGAGTGAAGTGTCGACGGTCACCTCGGCCAGAGGCTTGACGACCACCCCGAAACGAGGACGAACTGCCTGTTCGATAGGGGGCCTGGCCGCGAGTGTGCGATGAGGAGGCAGAGGTCGGGCGAGGTCGATTATGAGCAATAAAGGTAGCCTGAGGAGGAGCAGCATCGGGGGGTTTGTTCATGATCTCGAAGGCTGTGGCCTGATGCACGAGATCCCGAAAAGAGGGAACAGGAGTCATGGATATGCGGGTGTCGGCGAAACCCCCAAAGTGAGCCCCTAGGCCGTGGAGAAACCAATGAGATTTGTCCGAGTCATCGACGGGTTTGCCGATGGCGGCCAGTTGGTCACACAGGAACTTGAATTTGCGGTCGTAATCAGCAACAGGCATATCGTTGCGTTTGAGGAGAAGAAGTTCCTCGCGGAGTTGTGTGGTGCGAGACTGGGACGAATGACTGAAAGCGGCCTCAAGAGCCTGCCAGGCTTGCCGAGAGGTGTCACAGTCGATTACTTCGGACAGTGACTCCTCGGTGAGAGAGGAGAGGAGAAGACCAAGGACTTTTTGATCCTTAGAGCGCCAGACGGTGTAGGCCGGATTCGCGACGTTGTCGACGGTTTTGGGGGGGGCGACAGTGGTGCCGTCGACAAAGCCGAACAGATCGGCACAGACGAGCATCGGAAGAACCTGTTTCTTCCAGAGAAGGAAATTGGTGGAGGTCAGTTTGACTGTGACCATGTGTATTAAGACGTTCATGGGGATTGAGGAATCGGCCATTGTAGGGCAAATCGAGGGGAGGAGCTCGATATGAGAAGGGAAGAGTGAGCCGTGAGGGCGGAGGGAGAGAGAGATGTTTAGGATCGAGAGAAGGCTGATACCATGTGAGAATTAGGGTTTGATCACCGTAACTTTGGTGAGTGGGATAACTTTGTATATATACTGAGATTTACAGTAATAACTGATTACATAAAAGTGGGCAAGAAATATGCACAATAAACCCTATATACAAGGAAAGGAGATAATTATGAAATTGTATGGGGTATGAGCATAATAAAATTGGACAATAAAAAAAAAAAAAATGGAAATAATGAAATTGGACCGAGAGAGTATTATTTTATTTTATTTATTTGTTGGATATGTCAATTGAGACATTTAATTTTAAAATAAAAAAATATAATTGTAGCCCGTTAGTGGTCCGTTTAGCCCGTGGCCCGCTAGGGTTAGGGTTAGGTCCCAACAATTGTAGGACCGTTAAGTATGAATCGGTTAAGGTCCTAGTCCATTTAGCTCGTGACCCTTTAGGACTGATTCTATAGGGCAAGGGTCAGCCCGATAGACATCTCTACTTTTTATACGGTAATTAAATTATTGTTTTCAAGACCTAAATTGTCTATATATATTTTGTTTATATGCTACTCCTTTTTATTAGTATTCCAATGTTTTATTGTGCAAATCTTATATAGAATTTTGGATTCGCCACTAACCCCAACATTCTTACACTGTTACACCATTCGAATATGAATTCTCGATCTTCAATTTTTTTTTTTTTTTTTTTTAATTTCTTGTAAATTTTATAAAAAAATATGACACATGGTAAAACAATGAGTGAAAATATAAAAATTTGAGAACTATTGAATGTATTTATTTCTCTCCGAAATTTAGGGAAAAAATGAAGATGATGTAATGTCTACAAGTAATGCTACACCACCCAATTGGAAAAGCGGTACCATCCAAGGATGAAAATATCGAGACTTTAAATTTATGTAAATATCGATAAATTTTAAAAATTGTAAAAATTTAATAACAATCCTGTACATAAAATCAACAAAATAATTTGAATACATTTTATATCAGTGATAAATTTATATAAAATATACGGAGTATTATACAATGTTATTTCATATGACATTTATCGATATTTTTAGAAATTTATCGAGATTTTATCGATATTAGGCTCGATATTTATTGATATTATCAATTTTTTTACAAATATTGGTTCTTTCCAATATCGATATCGTGACCTCCAAAAATGGATATATAGAGGATATATGAGAGATATTTTCAGATATTTCCAACCATGGTACCATCTTTGTGTATCTGAATATATATAAGTCGTTATTAACGCGTACGTTGTACAAATAAAAGTCTTGTACGTCTTCATCCTAGAACACATGTACAATTAATGATGTATACATATAACCAATTACTATTTGTCTGGAATGATTACCTTAACGAAATTACCAACATAACCTCCAAAGTCACCGCGTGGTTCAACCGGGCCGGGGTCTATAAATAATAATACTACCCTTGGTACCAAATCAAATTAAACCAGCAAAATGCAGCTCCCAAACAAGCCTCTGCAAGAATATTTGAAACTTATCATTACCATAATTATTGATTTCATTGTTCACCAATTCTGCAGCAGTTGCAATGTTACTCATCATCATTCTGCTGATGCAGCATCTGTGGAAGAAGAATGCGCTGTTTGTCTGTGCAGAATAGATGAGGAGAATGATGAAATCAGAGAGCTTAAATGTGGTCATATTTTTCACAGTGTTTGCTTTGAGAGATGGCTCGGGTACGGGCATTGGACTTGCCCTCTTTGCAGAACCCACATCTCCACATTTCCCACACTTGATGATGCAGCAGCAGGAGGCCAATATTATATTTTGAAGTTCAATTTCTGGCAAGTTGGAACGTCAAGGAATAGAGACATGTACCTTAATTTGATCGACATATGACTTATTTAGGTACTACTTTCTCTGTGTGATTGTTCTTTTAAAAGTCCAAAGAGAAAAATATAGTCAGTCTAAAACTTCAGCTCCAAGAATGTAGGCGCTCTAGCTTTCAATTTGTTAAGTTATGTAATACGAAATCGCACTATATATAGAAACATGATGATGATATGTAATATTAGAGGCAAGGCAACTAGTTCAAGTGTGAAATGTGAAACATAAAATAAAATAAAAATGTGAAACATAAAATTTAAAGAGTGACACTTGTGTACCATTGATTGTTTCTATACAATTGAAATTGAACTCTAATTGATTGAGTTAAATATTAAATTAAAGAAATGAAATATTAAAATTCAAAGGTGTTATTTATATACTCAATTGCATGAGAAAATTTGTCTAATTTAAATATTTTACCGTCAATCAAATGATCACTTATAGTATATGAAAAATATGTGATGTGATTAAAATAGTAAAAATAAGTGATGAATAAAGAATTTTTCCTTAAAAATACTTAGATATTTTATATAGGATTAATAAATTGATAAGAAATTAGGGGAAAATAGTTAAAAGAACAATTAATTACCAACGAGCAACGAGCTTAAAAAAGACACTTAATTCAAAACGGATGCAGTATATCTGTATTTAACATTTTATTAAAATCTAAAAAGTACATCTTGTAAGCAAGAACAATAACAAACTAAAAAAATGTCACCAAAAATAAATTATATATACAAATTGGGAGGGGGTGCTTGTTGTAGCCTAGCTTGTTGCTCATGTACTTCTGTTTAATTCTAGTACTCCGTGTTAATTAATAAATTGGTTTTTGCTTGTTTCTTTTTGTACAAGATTTAATTTTTTTTTATTTATATACAAAGTAGATAAAATATAGATTAAACCATTTTAATAAAAGAATCATGCACATTTATGTGGAATTATGGATAATCCAAAAAAAAAAAAACTTTTTACGTGTACGACGGGGTATTTAGGAGTGTTCAAACATGATTGGACCAGATTTTAAGCTAATTGATAAGGTTCATGCTAATGTTGTCTACTCAAACGTACAACAAAATAAAGATTAGGCGTGGGTTTATTTGTTCCTCCAACTATTTAGATACACCCCCGACAATTTGTAGATGCACTCTCCTATAATTATCTAAATTGTCATTTTCTGTCAAAACTTCCTCTAATTTTTTTTGTCGGTAAAAGATTATATATATATTAACAAATGTACGAGTACCTGTACAATTATGATGATAATCAGTGTCTTTGAATCAGACGTGTCCCAGTTATCAGAGTTGTCGAAAATACACTTATTGAAAATATCTAAAATTTTAAATTTCCTTAGTTTTTTTTTTTTTCTTTAATTTCTCAATTTTGTACGAGACTTTCTATTGATTTTGGTGGAGTTGGTGGGGGAGGTGGTGGTGACTTGGTAACGGGTTACTTTAATTAGGGTTAGAGTTTGAATGTTTTATAAGAGAGTATTTACTAGAAATCTTTTTATTAAAAATAGCAGTTTAAACAATATTTAACATTTTATATGTTTATTAAATGGAAGAGGGGAGTGTATCTAATATACTTGGACATATTTGATAGATTACATTAAATTAAATTAATTCCATCACAACCTTATAATTTATTTGATCATTATGATTTAAAATCTAAATTTTTTAAATATCAAACGTGGTGGCTTGGAGGGTCAAATAACCCAGGTGAGAAGATATAGTAAAAAAATATGATGCAATGGCTGAACCGCCGGAAGATATATGTACAAATATTGTTTTGATAAATATGAGAAATACCACACATTTGGAAAAAACAAATTCTTCCGACAATATCATACCAATGTACCAAATCTCACACAACTCACAAAAGCCAATCTAAATGCAACATTCATCATTATACAACCATAAAGAAACTACTGAAATATACACACTAGACAGCAAACTCATAAGAATCAATCTATTCCCATTTGGTCTTCATCTGATTCAAGTGCTTAAAATCATAAGCCATCAACAAACTTCCATCCATTCTCTTGAAATTAAACCTCTCAACCAACACATAACATCCAAACTCACTCCATTCCCCGCCACCTTCCTTCAATTCCTCCACTCGACTAATCCTTTCTCCTTTTTCGTCCGTTCCACCTATCCAACCACCTCTCTTTTCCTCCCATTTCATTCTCTCAACTAACTCGATTCTCAATCCAACTCCCGTTCCAGGCCCATTAGTCGTAAACCAGACCACCCCATCAACCACACTTTTCACATTCCACACAGCCTTATTCCCACCAACAAACACTTGTTCGTTTTCAACTACAGTATCGATTGTTACAGAGTTTCCCCGACTCTCATTACTCTTCCTCGTGCAGCTAAAAATCCGCTCCCATCTTTGCTCCAGTGTCACCTCGTAGTACATTGATTGTTTCACCTGATCTTTTATTGATCCATCCTTCACAAATACGAAGGGGGTATACCATTTTCCGACCACATGAGACTCAGAAGTCAATTCTGGAAGATGAGCACGAAGTTTGGAGTCGAGGCCTTGTGCTGAGTCGAGTTTGAAGTTGTCAGGCGTATTGGTGTAAATTGACCACCCCTTTCTTCGTAAGAAGTAAGGAGGGAAACCATCTGATGCAACCGATTTAGCAACGAATGCATCCCTCCCGCTGCAAAGTCCTTCATACCGAACAATCTTAAATTGCTGATAAACGTTGCTTGGATCTAATGGCCTCGATTTTACATCTTTAACACAGCGACAGAAGAAACAGTTGGTCTTATCTTCTTCCGTGGAACACGTGAATGCTTCCCTGAAAATGATCAAGTTCATCACGAGTATCAATACTTTTTAGTGAAACAACTAATACTAGTATTAAAAAATACGCACTTTTTAGTGAAACAACTAATACTATTTAAAAATACGCATCAGTTGAACGTACCCTTTGCGTTTTCTATGGGGAACGATGGCATAGTAACGATTGGCAGACAAGGGTTGATTGAGGACAGGAATTAAGAAAAGGGGGTCAAGAGAAACATGAGTGTTCTCCCCTGAGCTTGTTACATATCGGACAGTCAACTCCTTGTTCTGAGGGAATGGAAACTCCTTGAGGGTTCGATTCTTGCAGAGTCCGAAACATGAGTATGTTTCGGATTCGACGTCCTGGATGACCAAATATCCAGAATTCGGGCCATCGGTTGGTGCTGCCACAGTTTCCGGGGATCTTAGCAGCTGAGAAAGAGGCCTTGTCACATACATATTCTTTTTTCTTGTTACAATTTGCCAAATTCTTGATACCAAATATCAATATAATGTTTTATATATAGATGATGATATATGAAATCATTACAACACGTCTCAAGTTTGACTATTCTGATGAGAATGATAGTGCCAAGAAATTAAGGCTACATATAATATATGTATTCTCAAAGTTGACCTTTTTGGTTACGGAAGTTTCATCTTAGCTCACTTCTTGATAAGATTAATTTGTAAGGGCAATAACTAGTATAGCATTGTTTGGACAATGTTAGCTGGACCAATTACAAATTTCACTATCCTAATTTTTTTTTTTTGAAACAATCAAATATACTAGCTCCATAGTTATAGTTTTGGAAGGTATCATCCCACGTCTGTGTTACTTTGTTGATAACCAATAAGGTTGTTGGGATGTGCATATCAGTTCATTTATTTTGCAATTCTATCATGTGGCCTCGCACATGCTATAATTATTCTACCCTTCAAATCATGTCCACCAAATTCAAGATTATGCAAACTCAGATATCAACTTCAACTCACACCCACAGCTAACATTTGTATGTACTAAAAAAGAACAGCTAAGCTATATGGGCTTGTTTGATTTGCAATTCACCCGGATATTACGTCTCCCATATTGTTTTAATTCGAAATTTAAAATTCAATCACATTCATCAATAATATACTCCCTCCGTCAAGTGTTCCTGTTTTTTTCTTTTTGAAAATATACTTCATCCCACATACTTTATCTCCTCCCTATAATTATACTCCCTCCGTCCATAAAAAATATGCACATTTTATTTTACGGAAGTAATTACTTTATTTTTATCTCACAATAACCTTACAACACTTTTACTTTTTCTTAAAACTTGTGTCAAACAATGTGGTCATATTTTTCATGGACGGAGGGAGTATTATTTACATTATAGATAAACAAACAATATTCTTTAAAAACTTGTACATTAATAATATCACATCATTACTCATACATATTTGACATAAAGTTCCAACAATAATACATATATATATAACATCATATCATCTACTCTTACACATTTGATTTGATATAAAATTAAACCCAAGAACATTCAAAACAAATACACACTATTACTATTCAAATCCTGAATTTCACCATCCCAAATTCAAAATATTTAATTAAAAAAAAAAAAAAATCAATTTCCAATCCTTCTACTTTTTGCTCCCCTGCTCTAATCCTCTCTAGCTCATTCATTGCAAGAACCCCCTTTTCCATAAACCCCATTTGCCTTTCAAACTTGCAAAATTCCCTCCAATTTTAGAATTCTCATTTCCGTAAATATCAGAAACTCGATTGCCGCCACCACCACCACCGACGAAATCTTCCGAGAGCGAATCGAGGTTTAGATCAATGAACTCACAATCATCAGTGGAACTGAAATGATCATCAGTTGCCTTAATAGGAAAATTACAAACTCTATCATGATGAACCTCCATCTCCATTTGATTAGAAAAACACCCAAATTGGGCATTAGTAGAATCATCAGAAAAAATCTTGGCATTAGAAGAAAAGGACACAGACCTCGACACTCCATCGGCCTCGCCATTCTTGTTTGTTTTCTTCCCAAATAGAAGCCTCCAAAATCCATTCTTTTTCTTCACTTGTTCCACACAAGTGCTGCTGCTTCTTCTCAAAAAGGCTGACTTTGTTTTGGACTTATTCTTCTCATTATCAATGAAAAATGAGAGCCTCCCAACAGAGCCAACATCGAAAACGCTAGATGAAGAAACGCGATTGGAGGAGGAGTAACAACAACATGAAGAAACACGACTTTTACCGCAATCGGAACAGACCAAAGTCGCCAATTTGTGTGTCAAACACAAGGGGCAGATTCCGACATGAGATGAATATGGGTGTTTGTCGCATGTTTTCATGGCTTTTTAGTACTATACTTTTGCACTTTAGGTGGAGAATGGATTCAAATACAAGTACAGAAAAAGAATTAAATAGAGGAGAAGAAGAAAGTTGAATTAATTGAGCAAAAAGCTTTAACGATATACTTCCCTCCCTCTAATAAAAGACTGTCTCCTTTTCATTTTGGTACTCTTTTATTAGATTAGTAATTTCCAAAATAGAAATAAAGTTACTTTATTTTTCCAACTATCTCCAATAAAATACTCTTTTATTTTTACCTTGCAAAAGCATATTCCTTTTGTTTTATTCTCCTTAAATAACTAATACACCCTTAATAAAAAGTTATTTTAATACTAATAATCAACTTTCACATTAAAATTTATATTAAAGTCAAAGAAACAAACAAATAAAATAGGGAAAGAGCAATTGAGAGGCATGAATGAAAATATTTTCGATATATCCAATTTAAGTGGTCACGATATCAATATTGGAAAGAATCAACATTTTCGAAAATATTTGTGAAAAAATAAAAAATATTAATAAATATCGGTATGAAGATAAATTTAAAAATATTTTAATAAATATCATATGAAATAACAATGTATATCATATTTTATATAAATTTATCATGATTGTAAAATGTATTCAAATTGTTTTGTTAAATTAATGCATTAACATGCAGTTTGTTATTAAATTTTATAATTTTAAAAATTATAGATATCAATATTTGATATTTATAGATATTTTCATAAATTTAAGGTCTCGATATTTCAACCAATACCAATATTTTCAACCATGGAGGCATGGATGCAATAATGGAATAATGGAGCCTAAGTAGTGTGCGTCTACTCAAATTTATGACGCAAAGTTATTGAAAGTTCTAGCAATATTAAGTCGCTGTTCCCGTCAAAAAAAAAAAAAAAAAAGAGTAGCTGTTGAGTGAAAAATCAATGAATTGGAAAGGGAAAAAGATCTTATAAATCTCTTGTGTTTTATCAGTTGGTTTTTTTTCTTCTTTTTCGTTGTCAACTTTTTCTTTTTCTTTTTTGGCTTTTTATTCATGTTTTTGTTTACAGAAACGTGAGATACATGCATTCTCTTCTTGGTATTATTATTAACTTTTTTTTTTTTTGGTCTCTGCCGTGTACTGATATGTTGTAATTTTGTTTTTTTTGGTTTGTAAAAATATTGTTAATTTTATTTTTCAGCATTAAAATTTCCCTTTATTTTATATTGTATTCCCTCCATTATACTACTATAATGAGTGATTATACTTTTTTTTAAATTTAGAAAATTTATTACTCCCTCCGTCCCGTCCCGTGATTACTTGCACACTTTTTTTATTGGGACATCACAAAATTACTTGCACACTCTTAATATGGAAATACCCCACAAAATTAATAACCTCACAATATCATTTTATTTTTAAATTTGTCACTCATTTTTCCCATACATTTCACTTTACACATCATCAAATCCACTTTACACTTCATCAAATTACCTAAAATATCCCTTATTTATCTTACATCATCAGCCACTGAATCCACTTTTCTTAAACAACGTACCGGTCAAACTATGCAAGTTATTCCGGTACGGATGGAGTAGTTTCTAAAATTAGGGTGTGTGATTAGGGATTTCATTTATTAATTAAGAGTAAACTTATTATACACACTTTTTTTTTACTTTCAACAAAAAAATGAACTTATTGTAGAATAGGTACAAGGTTGCTGATTCTAATTTTATTTGGTTAATCTAAAATTTATCTTTAGAAAGAAAAGAAAAATAATAAGAAACGTTCAATTTAAAGGAAACAATTACTGTAATATTTACAATCTCTATAATTATATTTGGGCCAAATGATCAATTATAGTCTATACTTTTCTTTTTTTTTATCAATTTTAGCACATACTATTTTTTTTCTTCAAATGATACCTATACTTTCAATTAGTACTTAAAAACATCCCCGTTCTCATTTTCCGGCAAAGCCCGTCTGATGTGGACGCCGGATTCCCACGTGGATGGCTGACATGGAAATTAGTAATTGTCCAAATAATTTATTATATCCCATACTTTTCATTTTTTATTAATTTTAGCCCATACTTTTCATTTTTTCAATTCTAGCCCATATTTTTCATATTTTCATCAATTTTAGCTCATACTTCAAAAAAATCTATCCAGTATCATTTTTTGCAATGCTCGTCTTACAGGACGCCAAAAATAAATTGATAATAACTTGAAGGAATGCACCCATCAAATATTCACACTACTATTACAAAATAAAAATGTCATTACAATGCAATGACCGTATTTATTGTCTACAAAATAAAGATGTCGTTACAAGACATTTGATCATAAGTTTTGTCACTGCATGACATATGCAAAAAGAAAGATGTCAACATGATATATCCAAAAATATGTCATAACAAGGCACATCCAGTACGACCTAAAATATAGATAAAATAACGATCACATGTTGTGTGACTTTATAATGTTGGTGGTGAAGTGAAATAGTCAACAACATCTGATTTTTGGCTGCTACGATCTTCAACTTCACGAGCATTTATTCGTACTCCACTAGAGGCAGCAGCTGCAGTAGCTATAGGACCACTCACTGACCTTGACCGACTTTGATTGGACATCTAAATATAACACATATATAACAACTCAAATACCATAACAAAATTAATTTTAAAATATCAAAGTTTAATATAGATGACCTTATTTCAAACACTTACTCTATAATACACTCTTCCAGAATTAGCCAAAATCATACCTTCACTTCCTTACATGGAATGAAAGAGACATTTAAATATTAATCACTTTAGTACCAACGAAAAATTGAAATTTTAAAATAGACATAAAAAAAATCACCCTATAATTTGCTCATAAGTCTGAACATAAATTAATCTCTCCAACATGAATTAGAAACAGTGATGACATAGTTGAAACACACCCTTCAAACAAAGAATACTAAAGTATACCGTGAAGCTAGACCACGAGAAACAGGTTGAAATTTAGTTTCTTCTCTAGAATGTCCAGCCAAAACTAAAGAATGTAATCTAAATAATGAGCTAGAATTGAGGAAAATATGAAAAGTATGGGCTAGAATTGAAAAAATAAAAAATATGGGCTAAAATTAATAAAAAATGAAAAGTATGGGCTAAAATTAATAATAAAAATGAAAAGTATGGGATATAATAGATTATTTGGACAATTACTAATTTTCATGTCAGCCGTCCACGTGGAATCCGGCGTCCACATCAGACGGGCTTTGCCGAAAAATGAGAATGGGGATGTTTTTAAGTACTAATTGAAAGTATGGGTATCATTTGGAGAACAAAAATAGTATGTGCTAGAGTTGATAAAAAGGGAAAAGTATGGGCTATAATTGAATATTTTGCCTTATATTTGGTGACATGATTCAAGGAATATTATTATTTATTTAGATTCAAATATATTGATATCTCAAATTCTGAATTCAATTCCAGACGAATTTAATTTATGCGCAGTGATATCGTGAAATGAGTTGGCATATATATTAATTGATGAGTAGTAAATGTAAAATGAGTATATTACATGTCTTTTGGAGATTTCAAATTATTCAAATAGGGATCCACATGTGCTTTTTTATTCGTACACAGGCAGGGCTCATAAACTTAACCACCGGTCTACTTGTAGTAATTCATCAAGGAAATTATGGCCTAATCTACTTATACTTGTATATATTATATCATCTGTGAATTTATAATGAATTATATTTTGAAGTAAAGGAAAGTGTAAATTTTAAAGTGATGTTTTGTCTCGTCTTATGTATGAAGTTGTCTGATGCAGTGTTAATGTGGTAACTAGGGGGAAGGGATAAAACGCAGGGACTAGTCTTATGTGAAATATTGCATATATGCATTTCAGTCATTTACACTCACATTTTTTATAAATACACCTATTGACAGCTCAACCCACATTTTTTTATAAATACACCCACTAACAGTTCAATTCACACTCATATTTTTTATAAATACACCCACTAGCAGAAATTGTACTTAGTCGTCTTCTCCGAAAAGTTTTCGGTCGACCCAGGCCGCGGCCGAACGCTGCAATTTACGACGGCCCTAATCTTTAAATATTTTCTATTTCTTTAAATATTCTTTAATAATTATTATGGATCAAGATTATTTTATATTACTACATGCAATAATATATGTTATTATATGTTATAATGTGAGTTACTTAATCAATAAAAATTCTAGAAAAAAATACTACATAAAAGAATCGATATTACTATATAAAAAATTATATGTTACTACGTACATACTACAGTTTGAATTACTACATTGAATATGCGTTTGTTACTATATATAACTTTATCAAATGATTTGCATTACAACATGGTTATTGTGTTTACTACATGCGATAATATATGTTACTACTTATTATAATGTGAGTTACTACATTAACAAAAATACTAAAAAAAAATATGTTACTAAATAAAAAAATTTGTATTATTATATAAAAATAGTTTGTGTTATTACTACATAAAATAATGTGTATTACTACATATTACAATTTGAATTACTACATTTAATATCCCGCGTTCGGCAATAAAATAAAAGATAAAAAAATCACAGAAATTGGTAAAATAAACGGGTTAAATTTTTTGGTCAAAATTAGAACACAAGCGGGCCAGTTGACAAATAAATTAAGAATTAACCCAAATGAATTAATGGTGGCCCAATAATATATATTTTCAGCCCATTGACTTAATAAGTAAATATTTTCAGCTCAATTGACTTAATTGGTCAATATTACATGTATGCAATATTGCATATAAGTTTTTGTGAAAACGCAGATTTAATTAATCTTGATTAAAAAACTGTCGTTCCCGATTACAAAATGAGATATAAATAATTAGAGTTTTCTTGGACAATTAAGGCCCATAATGGTAAACTTAAATGGAATTTAAATGGCATTTAAATAATTAATAAATGATAACCGACTCGTAAATTCACAATTTCTTCTCCATCATTTCCTCCCCCACTGAAGCGATTCACCCTCGAATCGGAATCAATTGATTCTCCATGAACAAACGAGATCAAGTGTTTGACGTTGAAGACGTCGGACGTGCGCATATGGGGAGGAAGGCGCAAGCGGTAGGCATTAGGGTTGATTTTCTCCACCACCTCCACCGGGCCAATCTTACGGGATGCTAGCTTGTTGTACTTATGAGTGGGAAAATGATCCTTAGAGGATGGCCCACACGAGGTCCCCAACCTCAAACTCGATGTGGCACCGCTTCGCGTCGGTGTCATGAATTTACATAAGCTCGTCTCAATAATCCACTACACCTGCATCAATAGGAAAATCAGAAGGTAAGGTCATTAGATCAACGGGGCCACGAGGCACTCGACCATAAACAATCCGAAAATGACAAAAACCTGTGATGGGGTTGACCGCTGACTTGTGTGTGTATTCAGCTTGACTCAACTTCATATCCCACGTCTGAAGGTGATCACCAACCAAACAACGAAGCAGGTTCCCCAAAGAGCGGTTAACCACCCCCGTCTGGCCATCCGTTTGGGGGTGATAGGCGCTACTGAAATGAAACTCAGTGTTGGCCATGCGCTAAAAACTACGCCAAAAGTGGCCCAAGAAATGTGTGTCCCTATCAGAGACGATGGACGAGGGGAGACTATGTAGGTGGTAGACGTCCCAAAAGTAGATTTGGGTAACATGAAAGGCATCGGAAGTCCGCTTGCATGGAATGAAGTGGAACATCTTGCTAAATCGATCAATGACGATAAAAATGGAATTGAAACCCCACTGAGTACAAGGGAGGCCAATAACGAAATCCATACTGATGCCGAGCCATGGAGGGTCCAGAACAGGAAGAGGGTGGTACAACCCGACATCAGTCGTTGTCCCCTTCGACACCTAACACTTCTTAGAGTGGAGAATATGAAGGACGACGCGCATGTGGTCAATATGATCCGCCTCAGATTGACTATAAATCAGAATATCGTCAAAATAGACGACAATACAAGTCCCAATAAGAGGCCGCAAAGCATGGTTCATCACCCGCATGAAGTTCTTGGGGCGTTCGAGAGGCCAAAGGGCATGACGAGCCACTCAAAGAGACCCTTCATGGTCTTAAAATCAGTCTTCCACTCATCCCCGGGTCTAATCTGTATCTAGTGATAGCCGCTACGAAGATAAAGCTTAGATAGAACTGTCGAACCACTAAGCTGGTCCAGTAAGTCATCAAGGCGGGGAATAAGGAACCTGTAATGAAGTGTGATCTTGTTGATAGCCCGACTATCAACACACATACACCTAATGCCATCTTTCTTGGGCGTAAGGAGGGCAGACACTGCACAAGGACTCAAACTCTCTCTAACAAGGCCACAACTCAGAAAATCCTCAACTTGTCGACGGAGCTCAGCGTGCTCAGAGGCGCTCATACGATAATAGAGCCTGTTGGGAAAAGAAGCCCCGGGAACCAGGGCAATATGATGTTGAATATCTTTGATTGGGGGAAGCTCAGAGGGTAGCTTTGTAGGAAAGACATCTGAGAAGTCCTGCAAAATGAGGTGAGCGATAGGTGGCACAATAGAAGTATAAAAAGTATCAAGAGCAATCAATAAGAACCCCGGAGAACCTGACAATAACTCACTCTCAAAGGCCGGGCGAGAAAGCATAACAATTGGCGTGGAAGGTGCAGGTAAAGGGTCAGGTTTTCAAGATGAGTGCAAAACAAACTTAGAGTCGTCCACAATGAAAGAATATGTATTAAGAAACCTATCATGCATGACACGATGATCAAATTGCCACAAACGCTCCAACAGAAGGTGGCAAGCGTCCATGGACACCATATCACACCAAATAGTATCATAATAATGACCACCAATAGAAAAGGAAACTCGCACACGATTAGCCACAATAATCACATTATCACGACTTAACCAACCAAGATTATACGAGTGAGAGTGAGAAAAAGTAGTAAGAGATAATTTAGACACGTCAGTACTAGAAATAACATTCTTGTAAACACCCGAATCAATAATAAACTTACAATTTTTGCCATTGATCGTGCATGTATATTGGAAGATGCAATTCCGCTTGGGGCATCAACCTTGGGCAAGCAGAAAGCACGACGAAGAACAAGCAAGGAGCCGATGTCGCCCTCGAGGTGTGTTTCGGCTGGATCTTGTGTGGGATCTTCATCAAAGACGGGTGGTGCTCCATAGAGATCATCAATATCGCCCTCAAGGGCCTCAACCAATAGAGCACAGGAGCTATGTGGGCTCGGACATGCACCCATGTGATGGCATGAACCCCCACAATTAAAGCAACGGTCAGTAGGTGTGTGCAAAAAATGACCGGACCGCAAAAAAGACCAGCCCGGACCGACTGGTTAGTTTCCGGTCCGATATTTGGTCCATCAAAATCTAGAATCCCGGGTTCTAGTCCGGTCCAGTCTAAAACCGAAATTTACTGGTTCGGGCTGGAAACCCAATTTTTTTTTTTATTATTATTAGACTTTCTAAAAAAATTATATTTTTTATTAATATATTGATAAAATTTAAAACCTTTAAATGAATCTCCATAACATAAATATATTTATTTTTCTTCATGTTAGTACCTAATTAAAGTATTTTTCTTTAGACTTTTATTAATTCCTATGAAACGTGTATTGATTATGAATATTTTGTATTAATTTATTACATCGCATGTCAAAATTTTATGTACGAATGGATTAAAAAAAATTCAGTTTGAAACAGTCCAAACCCTAACCGGACTGGATTGATTCAGGTCTGATATCCGGTCCACCAATTAGAAGGATTCTGGTTCCGGTTCGATTTTGGACCGGTGCACACCCCTAGCGGCCAAACATGGATGGACGAGGCCCGACGCCGAGAGGAGGCAAACGAGTAGGGGGAACACCCGAAGCGGTGCCCACGGGTCGACGGTCAGACTGTGGCGGTGGTGGTGCGCTAGTACGATGCCTATCAAGTTGAAAATTAGTCGAAGAACCGCAGCGGGAAAGCTAAATCTCTAAGGCGGCAGCCTGTTGGTGCGCGTCTGCTAGTGTTTCTGGGCACAACATATTCAATGTGTCCTGAAAGTGGATCTGAAGTCCGCTAACATACCGGGAAACAATCTAGGAGGAGGAGGTCTCACGACTGTCGATACAAGTGAGGAGTTGATAAAACTCAACAGTGTATTCATCAACCGAGTGTGCCCTTGACAGAGGTTCTGAAACCTCTGATACAACGTGCTGTCATACTTAAGGGGTAAAAATTCCTTGGATAAATGCTGCTGGAATTTATCCCAGCGAGTAATTTCAGACTTTAATCCTGTACGATGGCAAGATTTTTTTAGGTGGCGCCAACAAGCGGCAGCGCGGGAGCGAAGAATGGTCACGACCAAGGCAACACGACAGTAAGGCAGTAAAGATTTAAATTCCAGTAGGTCCTCAACCATATAGAACTAATCAAGAAAGGCGCTCGGGGAACCGTCGCTGGGGAACTCCGGAATATCAAGGCGAAACCCTATTTCCCAGCGAGGAGTAAGGGCGGGTGGTGGGTGGTCGTACGGTGTGAATTGGTTTTCCGTGGTGAGAGTGGCTTCATCATCAGACAGATTCTACTCAGATGCCTCGTCGCGTGGTGAAGGCATAAAAGGGTGTCGTTGGCCATCTGGGATCAGGAAATCGTTCGGATCGAGAATTTGAGTATGCTATGTTTGCATCGCAGATAAGGCCTAAGTGAGGGCAGCCACTTCATCACGCAGGGAGGCGATCTCCTGTCGATCATCACGTTTAGGCGATATTGTGTGGCCCTGAAACTGACTCCTAATACTAACTGACGCAACGTGAACGTGGTGACTAGGGAGAAAGGGATAAAAGCTATATTTAATTAATTTTGATTTAAAAACTGTGTTTCACATCTTGTCATTCAAATAATTTATAAATGATAACCGACTCTTCAATTCCCAATTGCTTAATTCCCAATTGCTTTCTCCATCACTGTCTCACCCCCTTGTTGGCCCTCACTTAAAAATAGTTTTTCTACCATGGCTTTTGCCTTTTAAAATAACTAAAGTGAGGTCCATTCCATTCCATCTTTATTTTTTTTCAAATATGAAAATTAACGAACTCAAGAAGGCGGCCGTCAGTAATGCCAACCGTTGACCAAGACTTATAATTTAGAATTTAATGTACTCTTTCAATTAGTTAATTTGTGTTTGATTCTCTTATAGATGAAAAGTTCACAGACAATTTTTTTTCTTTGAAAGAAAGAATAAAAATACTCAAGTATCTCACTCAAATTCATTTATAGATAATGATGAGAATCGTCCCTCAAAATCTTCGCTTATAGATGATTTATGTGACATGAAAGAAAAATATTTTAAATTTTAATATGTTGTAAGTTTAATGTTATATTTTGAAAATTTTATGATAATTAGTACTCCCTCCATCCCTGAAAAGCTTGCGGTGCTTTTTGGTACAGAGTTTAAGGAAAAACTGTAATGATTATAGTATTGAGGGGTAATTTTGTAAACTTTTATATATAAAGAAAATAAAGTAGTTGGATTGAGTGTATGGTGAACCCCAAAAGTAATGACATTAAGGATAAATATGTGTATATTGTGAGGGTGAGAATTGTGATGATTGTTTTTATTTAAGGGTATGCAAACTTTTGAGGGAGTATATTATATATGAACTAGTGCAAGACCCGCGAATTTCGCGGAATTGTAAAAAAAATTATGTTAAGAAGTACTCCCTCCGTCTTAAAGAAACTTTCACACCTACTTTTTCGGTCCTTTAGAAACTCCACCCATGCAATATCTAAAATATTATATTTAATGTCATTATTTTTATGGTACATACATACACACAAGTTAACTCACTTATTTATTTTTTTAATAAAATTATATCTCAAAATTTTATTTATTATAATATTTTTTTTAAAAGGGAGTGAGCAGTAAGTATGAAAGTTAATTCGGGACGGGGGGAGTATTATTTAATAATATTTGAAATTGCAAAATGGCTCAATAATTTTGAATTTGAATCATATTTTGTACAATAAAACTGTACAATTTTATTGTACATATACAACACTGAATTCAAATTCCATAATTTGTAGTAGTAGCTATATTTGCAACATACATGAATTATCATGTAAATCTTAATTAAAGAATTGTTTGTTTCATGAATTATTAATTTATTGTTATATGGTGTATATCTACATAATATATTACAATTTGTATTGAATAAGCAGAAGTAGTAATATACATTATAAATTCCTAAACACTTTATTGTAAACAACATTGGGTTGCAAAATATTGAAGATATATTATATTTATATGTATAATATATATATATATATAAATATAAAAACGGGTCATGGGTTGAGGGTGATATTCGGATCCGCCCCATTTCAATACGTGCACGGGTTGTGGCGACCCAAATAACACGGGTCGGGGCGGGTTGGAATTGTCATCCCTAATCAAAGGCAAATATTTTCAATATTAGACATATACAATAAATGTTTGGACTTTAGCATAGTTCAAACCATAACATTTTGTGTAAATAAATTGTTATTTGAAAAAATTATTACAAAATTGAGTACATACTTTTTATTTTTTATCCTATACTTCAATATTCAATAACTTTTTAATGCGTCCATTTATCTTCGAATAAAAAATGAACATGCTATAATATCTTCAAATAAAAAATGAACAATAATTTGATATTAATAAAATCAATTTTAGTTCAAGTGGAGAACACCTTAAATTCAGTTAAGTGGAGATCACCTTGTCATTTGTGTACGTTGTGAAAGGATAGTTAATTTGATGTGTGTTTTGTAGGTAATATGAGGGGTTGGCTTTTCAACTCCGAAATTATACAAATTGTACTTTCAAAATTTAGAGCACTATGTAAAACAGAGAAAGATTTAGAAATTGTGACATTTTTAAAGAATTTTACAAAGAAAGTGAGAGCATAAAAAAAATGTAGAAAAAAATAGTAATTAAATATAAGATTTTTTTTTTTAAGAAATCGAGAAAGGGGAGAGAAGAGAGAACAATTGAAAAGAGAGAGAAAAATAAAGATAATTCCCCACTTCTCTCTCTTCTTCACTCATTTACAATTTTAAAATCTAATTTATCTATTTATCAATTTACACGTGAGTCCTTCTGTAAATAATGTTTTGATAGTCCTTCAGTAATAATGTTTTGATACCTAAAGTATTTTGGTATATTAACTTTGGCTGCGTTTGGTTGGATGGATTTGGGCTTATGGATTTCAAATTCACAGTCCAAATTCATTCTACATGTTTGGATTATGAATGGATTTCAAATACTTAGATTTGTGTACACACACTTTTAGTTAAAATTGAGAGGAAATTCTTACTAAAACCATGACATTTGAAATTCATCTATTTTTAAATCATTTCATTTGAAATACATTCTCAAATCAAATCCACTCATCCAAACACAACCTTCTCAAATCAAATCTCGGCTTAGGCTGTAGCAATGTATAAATGCATAATTTTGAATAATTTACACATGAAAATTAACAAAATTACAATTTTCATATTCAAGATGACATGAATTCAAACCTCGCCCTATTTAAAGATTTTGTATCATTACCGAATAATTTATTTCAAATTTTATGAGAGGGCCTTACTCCATATTTAAAATTTAGTGCATTAATAATGACAAATGCAACGTTAAAAAAAATACTCCCTCCCTCAGTTCTATTTTTTAATTTACAAAAAATATGCTTATTTTATTTAAAATAATTAACGTTTGAGTAACTTTCTAATTTATACTAAAATTGAATATTTATCAACAAAATTTTTACTCGTTACTCTGTATATCTTTTTTATAATTAAAATGTGTGTTTTTTTTTTTTAAAAAATATGTATAAAAAGTGAGTACGCTTTTGATGACAGAGCCACAAAGGGAAAAGTAAAAAAAATAAAAATTGAGTGAGAATGTGCAGGAGGTTGCAAAAATTGTGTAAGAGGTATAAACAAAAATGAACATTTGTTAGTGAAAGAATCGAATCAGGATGTGTATGAAAAAATTTCGTCTCATCTAAAAGTTCAAACTTGTAAAGAGGTGTAGAATTAATTTTTGTATATTAATTTTTAATATTATCATTTATAGGTATTTGTAGAGTTAAAAATAAAAAAAGAATTCTTGATTGAGTTTAACATCGATTTTGTATGAATTTCAAAATTCCAAGTAAACAAACTATAAAATCATTGATTTCAACATTGATTTCAAACTCTTTCTCTGTTAAAATGTTTTAATATATTTATAAAAGATCATTCATTTATTTTTTTACAACTAGTTTAATTTAAAAAAATATAGGAGTATTATGGTAAGACAAAATGGTAAAATTATGGTAAAATTAGTTCTCCAACAGTTGTAAGAAAAAATAAAAATAAACATCCAACTCACCTTAAGACTAGACAGTGTCAGTGTGTATACCAAACTCCCCGGTACAATGAATCAGTCAGTTATGTGTTTTTTCATTTTGGTACGTTTGTTTATAAGATTTTTATATTCCTTTTAATAAATATTTTTTAATTTTTTATTTTTACATTTTATTTTATACTCTCTCCATCTCTGAAAAACTTTCATTTGATGTAATGTAGTTTAAAAAAAAGTGTAATAATTAAAGTATTGGAGATAATTTTGTAAACTTTTTTTATCTAAAGTAAATAACGTAGTTTGATTGAGTGTATGATGGACCTCAAAAAATATTACATGAAGGGTAAATATATGTATATCGGTGAGAGTGGGAATGCAAACTTTTCAGGGATGAAGGTAATATTTACTTTTTTTTTCTATCTCTCTATTTCTCTCAAATCTCAATTATTTAATCACTTTCTTTAATTTATGTACCAAAAAATAACGAAAAACTTATAGCAATAGAAGGAGTATTAGATATGTTGCATTAGTGTGATTAGGCATGATTGCTACCAAAGGAGGCTTAATGATGTAGATATATAACTAATTATATGTCTGGAATAGTACTTACCTTATCAAAATTACCAAGATATCCTCCAAAGTTACCGTGGGGGTCTATAAATAAACCTCCAAATATATAAAATCAGAAAATGCAGGTCCCAAACATGCCTGTGAAAGAATATTTGAAGGTTATCATGACCATAATTATTGATTTCATTGTTCAACAATTCTGCAGCAGTTGCAATGTTACTCATGATCATTCTGCTGATGCAGCATCTGTGGAAGAATGCGCTGTTTGTCTGTAATAGACGTAAATATGTCAATATTTATTGTAATTATAGATAGTTATTTGATTAGCCTAATTATCAGTAATTATAGGAGATTGATTTGTATATATGACATCAAGAATGAATGAGAAGGATACGGAAATTATCATAATCTTTTATGGTATCAAGAGAAAAGGTTGACCACCCTTCCTAAAATTCCGCTGCACAACGATCGATTCTCCTTCTCCGATCGTCCTCTTCTTTTCCTCTCTACTCCGTTGTGATTTCCGCCATATCCCATGGCAGCTTCCAACAACTCAAAGCATCCCTTCCATCCCGCCTTGGCCGTCTCCAATATCAAAAACCATGTCCCCATAATTCTTGAAATGGAGAATATGCAATACGGTACGTGGGCTGAACTCTTTAAAGTTCATACTCGTTCACACCGTGTTTTGGAGCATATTATTCCAAACCCCCCCCCCACACCAATCCCTACAGATGCAGACGAAAAAGAACAGTGGCTCACACTTGATGCCACAGTCTTACAATGGATATATGCCACTATTTCGTCGGATCTGTTACACACCATTCTAGAACCGGATATGACGGCGGCAACAGCGTGGGACCGGTTGAAAGATATTTTTGAAGATAACAAAAGTTCTCGTGCGGTTTCTCTTGAACAAGAGTTCTCCCACACGGTCTTGGAAGCCTTTCCGAATGCCTCATCCTATTGTCAGAAACTCAAGGGTTTGACCGATCAACTTAAAAACGTCGGCGCTTCGGTATCCAACGATCGTCTTGTCCTACAAATGGTATCGGGTTTGACAGATGCCTTTGCAAGTGTTGGCACGTTGATTCGCCAACGTGATCCATTGCCAAAGTTCTATCAAGCACGATCGATGCTTGTGCTTGAGGAGGCTGCCTTGGCTCGCAAGACGTCGTCGGGCACAGCTTTGGTCACTGCCATCGTCCCTCCTGCAGATTCTGTTCCTTTGCACTCGGCTGCTGGTGCCGGACGCGGAAAGAAGAAAAAGAAAGGATTACAAGGTTGGACTTCTAAATATGGCCAGGCCCAGCGTCCAACTTTCCCTTCTTGGCCAAACCAATGGCCGACTCCTGGTTCATGGCAATGGCCCAGTCCCTGGCTTGCTGCCCCATGTCCCTACCCCTCTCTTCCATGGCAGTCTCGACCTACAGCTCTCGGGTCTCGCCAACAACCTTCCCAGCAACAGGGTCTCTTAGGGCCGCGACCTCAGGCCTACTCGGTGCAAGGTAGTCCGTCCCCTACGGATATAGAAGCTGCGATGGTCACTCTTGGTCTCACACCTCCGGATAACAGTTGGTATATGGACACGGGTGCAACTTCCCACATGGCTTCGGGAGCAGGTACTCTTCAGTCTTATTTCAATTTGAGCATTCCTAATTCAATTCTTGTTGGTAGTGGTCATCAACTTCCGATTTTGGGTACTGGAAATGCTACTTTATCTTCCCCACATCCCCCTTTATCCCTCCGAAATGTTCTTCATGTTCCGGGTTTAATTAAAAATCTTGTTTCTGTACGCCAATTCACACGTGATAATTCTGTGTCTATTGAGTTTGACCCGTTTAGTTTTTCTGTCAAGGACTATCGGACGGGGACCCTTCTAATGAGATGTGAGAGTACGGGGGAGCTCTATCCTATTACTTCTAGCACTTCGACAGCTCTTGATGCGTTGTCTCCAGGGGTGTGGCATGATAGGTTAGGGCATCCGGGAAATGTTGTCTTTGATTCGTTACGAAGAAACAATTTTATTTCGTGTAATAAGTTGAACACTACTTCTTTATGTGATTCTTGTTGTCTTGGCAAACATATACAGCTTCCCTTTGCTAAGTCTATGTCTGCTTCATTCAGTCCTTTTGATATTGTGCACTGTGATTTATGGACGTCTCCAGTTTTGAGCTCCATGGGTCACAGGTATTACGTTATTTTTTTGGATAGTTATTCAAATTTCTTATGGACATTTCCTCTTGCTAGAAAGTCACAATGGTTCGCACTCAATTTGATAGTTTTTTGCTACTTTTCTGTCTTTTCGCGCAATGGTTCGCACTCAATTTGAACGTGAAATTAAATCTTTTCAGTGTGATAATGGTCGTGAATTTGATAATAAGATGTTTGCTGATTTTTGTTCTCATAATGGAATGGTGATGCGGTTTTCTTGTCCATACACTTCCTCTCAAAACGGGAAGGCCGAACGTCAATTTCGTACGATAAATAACATGATTCGTACACTTTTATTTCGTGCGGCTGTTCCCTCAACATTCTGGCATCACGCCCTACATATGGCCACTTATCTCCTAAACATCTTACCACGCCATCATATGTCCTATCAAACTCCTCTTCTTAGGCTATATCACAAGCAACCATCCTATACTCATCTTCGAATATTTGGGTGCTTATGTTATCCGTTATATCCTCCGTCTACTATCCATAAACTTCATCCACGTTCTACACCGTGCGTGTTTCTCGGGTATCCCTCGAATCATCGGGGATACCGGTGTTTTGATATTGTGAATAAGAAACTAATAGTGTGTCGCCATGTTTTGTTCGATGAATCACGGTTCCCGTTCCTTGACACGGGACCACCAAATCCTTCGTCTTATGCATGTTTTGATGACAACCTATCTCCTTATATCCTCCATCATTTGTCCACACAATCAAACACTCCTCCCTCTCCTACGACTACGGATATTCCTCGGACACCGTTGGCCGAACCACCAAACACAATTTCTAATCCTCCACCTACTGTGGCCGACCCCCCTCCTCAAAACAGACCTACTACTCGAAGCCAACATGGCATTTTCCGTCCGAAACGCCTGTTTAATCTTCTAGCTACTATTGATAGGTCTCCTCTTCCAAAAAATCCTATTGTAGCCTTACAGGATCCAAATTGGAAGATGGCTATGCAGGATGAATTTAATGCTCTTATTGCTAATAAGACGTGGGAGTTGGTTCCCCGTCCTCAGGGTGCTAATGTAATTCGGTCCATATGGATTTTCACCCACAAGGAACGTTCTGACGGTTCTTTTGAGAGGCATAAAGCCCGTCTTGTAGGTGATGGACAGACTCAAAGGGTTGGAATAGACCGTGGAGAAAATTTTAGTCCCGTAGTGAAGCCTGCTACAATTCGCACGGTACTGTCTATAGCTCTCTCCAAACACTGGTCCATTCATCAACTTGACGTGAAGAATGCGTTTCTCCATGGCACTCTGACAGACACAATTTATATGCACCAGCTCGTGGGGTTCAGGAGTTCTACATATCCTGATCGTGTGTGTTTGTTAAAGAAATCTTTATATGGGTTGAAGCAGGCGCCTCGAGCTTGGAATAAGAGGTTTACTGAATTTGTTACCTCTCTTGGTTTTATTCGAAGCAGGTGTGATCATTCTCTATTTGTCTACTGTCAGGGTGATCGAATGGCTTATTTACTTCTATATGTTGATGACATATTACTCACAACTTCTTCAAATTCTCTTCGTCGAGAGTTTATTTCACAACTCAGTGGTGAATTTGCAATGAAAGACTTAGGACCTGCTAACTATTTCTTGGGTGTTGCCCTATCGTCGCATAATAACGGTCTTTTTCTTTCTCAGCGCAAATATGTTATGGAAATTTTTAATCGTGCAGGCCTTCTCTCCTGTAAACCTGCGCTTACGCCTGTGGACACCAAGCCGAAGCTTGGTCTTTCATCCAGTCCTCCGGTGTCCGATCCCACTCATTATCGAAGCTTAGCTGGGGCACTTCAATATCTGACGTTTACCCGCCCTGATATTGCATATGCAGTTCAACAAATATGCTTGTTTATGCATGATCCTCGGGAAGCTCATATAGCTGCTATCAAACGTGTTCTTCGCTACATTCGGGGCACACTTGACTACGGCCTTCACTTGTCTCCATCATCTTTCTCATCACTTGTTGCCTATACAGATGCAGATTGGGCTGGCTGTCCCGACACTCGGCGTTCCACATCCGGGTTCTGCGTGTTCTTAGGTGATAATCTTATATCGTGGTCTTCAAAGAGACAAAATACTTTGTCTCGTTCCAGTGCCGAAGCAGAGTATCGAGGTGTCACAAATGTAGTTTCTGATACGTGTTGGCTTCGGAATCTCCTTCTTGAGTTACATTGTCCTATCTCATCGGCAACATTGGTATATTGTGACAATGTTAGCGCCATATATTTATCTGGTAATCCGGTTCAGCATCAGCGGACAAAGCATATAGAGTTAGACATTCATTTTGTCCGGGAGAAGGTTGCAAGGGGTGAAGTTCGAGTTTCACATGTTCCGTCTCGATATCAGATTGCGGATATCTTCACTAAGGGCCTTCCTCATGTCTTGTTCGATGATTTCAGGAACAATCTCAACGTTCATCCACCGCCCGTTTCGCTTGCGGGGGAGTAATAGACGTAAATATGTCAATATTTATTGTAATTATAGATAGTTATTTGATTAGCCTAATTATCAGTAATTATAGGAGATTGATTTGTATATATGACATCAAGAATGAATGAGAAGGATACGGAAATTATCATAATCTTTTAGTCCGTGCAGAATTGATGAGGAGAATGATGAAATCAGGGAGCTTAAATGTGGTCATATTTTTCACAGTGTTTGCTTTGAGAGATGGCTCGGATATGGCCATTGGACTTGCCCTCTTTGCAGAACCCACATCTCCACATTTCCCACACTTGATGATGCAGCAGCAGGAGGCCAATATTATATTTTGAAGTTCAATTTCGGGCAAGTTGGAACGTCAAGGAATAGAGACATGTACCTTAATTTGATCGACATATGACTTAATGTGTTTCTTTTTGCACGAGTTGAATATTGTTTGTGTATGAATAAAGTAGAGGACAATAAAGTGTATGGGTAAAGTCTAGTATGCACTCGAGTGCATGTTGTGCACCCTAATCTAAAGAAAATTGTAAGTTATTAAATTGAAAAGTACAACACAGTATTACTAAAAAGTGTAAGTCACTATAACTAAAAATATTATTATACAGTTTAATAATTGAAAAGTGCAACACCATTTACCAAAAAGTGTAAATCAGTAAAATTGAAAAGTGCAACATGGACTAGGGTGCACAGCATGCATTGGCTCTAGCTTTTCATTTAGCTTCTTGGATTTCATATTTAAGTTTGTATGTATATTTAGAAATTCAAGTATTAGTGATAATGCAAGTCATGTTTGCTTTGATAAGTTTGATATGTAAATTCATATTCACAAATGAATGGTCCCAGGACATATGGGTGGAGTTGCTTTCAGCAGGAATCGAACCCAGGACGTGTCGTGTGAGCGTGAGCCTTTTGGCTCTGATACCATGAAAGAATTTCGTCTCATCTAAAAGTTCGAACTTGTAAAGAGGTTGAGAATTAATTCTTGTATATTAATTCCTAATACTTATATCAATAAGAATTGAACCTATATTTTAAAATCAGACCCGCAAATGTACAAGATATAATCACTATCATATCAGATAAAGTGATTATAGATCTCAATAAGAATTGAGCCCAGATTAAAGATTATATATGAATTAATGCACAAAAACGTGGAGGAAAATTGGAGTAGTTGATGTAGGCTAAGTCATGATATACTTTTTTGGGCTAGGCCCAACCCACATCAATGTATAAATCCGGCCTAGCTCCAAAGTAGGGACCAACACTATATCTTTAACACTCAAGATTTTAATCAATTGAAAATATATATGAGATATTAATTTAAAATGAATTATAATAAATATATTTATAAATTTACATAAGATATGTATATATATTATATTTAATTTAAATAATTATTTCATGATTAATTTAGTGTGAGTTTCTCTCTTTTTAATTATTTTATGGTGTAAATGTTCAAGCCCCACCACTGTTGAGAGAAAATTTTTAATTCCCATAATTTCTTAATGGAGTGAACTTATAAATCCCCTCTCGGTTAATATTCCACACTAGTAAAATGGAATTTAAGATTATTCCCTCTTGATTCCATCTATTCAAATTGCAAGACTGAAATGCCTACAACCCATTTAATATTATCGTACAAGTTGTTATGTTGGGATGAAAGGATGTTTTGTTGTTGAGTGAGAGGCGTCACCACATTAGAGACTAGCAGATTCTTAAATAGGTATTCTTGTGTTTCTCTTTCAATCCTTTAATATGAGTCAAAACTCTATCAGTGAATATGGCAGCTGTCATCTACATTTCTCCCGACCCTTTTTCAAACTCCATCAAGAAATGAGACACCAAATCCCTGCAGTGTATTGTGTTGCAACCTCTCTCTTTATTTCAGCAATAGACCTCATTCCTTTTGAAACACTGTAAATGTTTCTTCTCCCTTGCTTATATTTATTCTCTCTTCTAATGCTTCGGGTATCATATATAGTAGTGTCGATTTGAGTAGGCAAGTATTTTGTGTCTGCTAGTGTATTTACTGAGTTAAGGCTATGTTGAGACAAACCATTTTTCTTCTCCGTAACTTTTACAAATTTTAAGGCTGTCTTTCTTTCATATATTTGCAAAGCCAATTTCCGCTAGTGTTTATAGATCTTAAAAGTTGACTTTCTTTTAATATTTGCAAAATCAGTTTTAGCGCTGGGTTGTCTTCCTCTATTTTTTATTTTATGTTAACTATCAGATATATATATATATAATTAATGGAGGTGTTGAATTATATTAATTTATTGGATAAGACTTTGGTATGCATATAATTAAGTCAACATTCATTTTCCTATAATTATTATAAGTATTATTAATTAATATTTCATTTCCATTCTTATTAGTTAGCGGTTGTCCTAGGCTTATTGTCAAAAACCAATCCACGTATTAATGAGACTATTAAAGATTTAAGGTGGGATTTTCTTCATTTTATCACTTTTAAATGTTATGTGAATTAAATTGTTGCTTAGCTACATGATCAAATGTTTATGCTTATTATGGGGTTATTTCGATGGAAATGTCGTTATAACTTGCGGGGACTATGGTCCGGGATGATAAGATCCTTGGGGGCAACTCCACCCACCGTATACAGATTGACCCTTGATCAATATATGGAAGACTTATTTACGCATGTTTGTTAGTTGATAATTATTTTTACATTTATATTTAACTGTGACAAAGGGGACCCCACTGAACTAGTTGTTTTGCTCACCCCAATCCATTTAACATTTTATAGATTGACGGAGTTGCGGTGGAGAGTCGGTCGATGTGGATGTCTTACCATGCTAATGCTTTTCTCTATATTGGTGTGATTTTAATTTAGCTGCATCTTGACTTAAGCATATTCTTAATTTATGCGCCACATAACTTCTTTGAAACAAGTATTTGTGTTTTGCTTGAATTAAATTTTGGTAATGATTTTCTTTAAGTAAGTTGATTTTTTTTTTTTATGTTTTCCGCTGCAAATAATACATTGGTTATTTGGTGAAAATGAATTTTAAATAAGTTATCGTTTTAAATTGACCTTCACATCCCTATGAAAATTGAGATGTGACAGAGTGGTATCAGAGCAGGTCTACGTTCTTGTAGACTTGTTAAAAAAAAAAATCTCTTGAGTCAAGGAAATATTTTCGCAAAATAATTTAGATCGTGCATTGTTGAGTATATATAAGTTATGACATCCACCACCGCCCACCGCTCAAACTTCAAGGTATAATATGTTATTATGCTATGTAATTTATCGATCATGGAAAGATGACCGCATGAAAAATGATACACGATTAATGTTGGGCCTGAAATTGATATGATTATAAATAATTACGACACATAATTATGGTATAATGGTACTGATAGACTGTTAGTTTTATTATCTAATAACTATGGTGATTAATAGATAACATGAATAAACGCAAAAGGACTGAGAGGAATATTGATGAAAGAGATAATGTCCTAAGATACCTTGTAGGAAGCTTACAACGAATTAGAGATATACCAAACCGACCTCACTATGAGGCGGCCATAAACCCAGTAATAGCTCTGTTGCCTTTGGACTGGGAAGAGGAAGCTAGAAGCTTCATTGCAGATAGAGAGCGACGAAGAATGCAGACCGACTTAGAGAACGTTGTAGCTGAGTGTTTGTATAGATGGGCACAAACTGGGAATGCAGTAGAGGATCGGAGGAAATACTACCGCTCCTAGAGGAGGAACCTATTCCGGAAGAAGAAACAATAATCCGGACTACATACGAGAACGGCAAGCCAGTAGGAGTGGAAGAATCAAGCTCAGACCCTATGGTTGATGAGAGCGATGATGAGGGATCTTACTGAGTAGTTTAGAGATAAATGATTATTTTCTTATATTTTTGGTATTTAACGGTAACTGCAATTTTTTGTTTATTTTGAATTACGAATGGTAGTATGAATGGTATAAACAAGTATGGATAATTAAGTGATAGAATGAAATGAAATTGATTTTACATTTTATAATCGAAAATAATAATAATAATAATAAACCAATCAAGTTCTTTTCTAGGAGATGGCTAATCGACGTCAGAGTCAAGGTAACCGTGCACGAGCTGCTAATGAAAGAAATTAAAATCGGAAAAATGAAGATGTTTCGTTAGCAGATTTGTTTGGGGCTCAGAATGCTGCAAATCCACGTCAAGATCAAAACCAACCTCAAGGTGGAAATGTCCTGCTGGAAAACTTGGCCAACCTACTTCATACCCCAAATGCCCAAAATCTTTCTTTGCAACCCCCCACGTTAACTCCAGGTTGTCGAACAATTCAACAGATTCAAACCTCCTACTTTTAACGGTCGGGATGGACCGGCTGCACTTGAAGAATGGTTGGAGACCATCGAGGGCATTCTTGGACTTATAATGTGCACTGATGCACAAAGAGTAGCTTGTGCATCCTTTCAACTTCGGGAAGATGCAAGAATATGGTGGAACTCATATTGGGGCATGCAACCAGCTGCTGAGCGTGCAACACTATAATAGGAGGAGTTTAAACGTATCATCAAGGTCAAGTATTATCCTCCATCGTACCAGGTGAAGATGGAATCAGATTTTTTCAACCTTAAACAAGGAAACATGACAGTGGCGGAATATGAGCGAAAATTTTAGTCAAATGAGTCGTTTTGCTCCACATCTGGTGGACACAGAAGCTAAGAAGGCTCAGCGTTTTAGGTATGGCCTCCGTTCGGAAATTAGAAATGTGGTTTCGGGTCAAGGCATTACAACATTCGCTGAAACGTTTGAACGTGCTGAAGAAATCGCCGCTAGTATTGCCATGGACACACCAAAATCAAGAATTGAAGGAGATTGTGGAAAAAGAAAGAGGGAAGGATCAAGTGAAATGGAAAATGAAGGTAATAAGCGAGCGAGAGTCAATGGTGACGCGAGAGGTAAAGAAAGAACAGACAGACCTACTTGTTTGCAATGTGGAAAGAATCACAATGGTGAATGTTTGTTTGGTCAAAATAGGTGTTATTGGTGCAAGAAAAATGGACATGTGATTGGTAAATGTCTAAAGACGAAACGTGGAGCTGGAGAAAAAGGACCAAATACTGGAATTGGTGGTAGAGCTCAAACTTTTGCCATGGAACAACATAATCAAGGTACGTAACCAATTTCGTGGACGAAATTTATTTTTAAGGAGAGTAGGATGTAACACCCAAGATTTTAATCACCATTGAAAATAAGAATATATGAGATATTAATTTAAAATGGATTATAATAAATATATTTATAGATTTACATAAGATATGTATATATATTATATTTAATTTAAATAATTATTTCATGATTAATTTAGCGTGAGTTTCTCTCCTTTTTAATTATTTTATAGTTTAAATGTTCAAGCCCCACCACGATTGAGAGAAGACTTCTAATTCCCATATTTTTTTAATGGAGTGAACTTATAAACCCCCTCTCGGTTAATATTCCACACTAGCAAAATGGAATCAAAGAATATTCCCTCTTGATTCCATTTATTCAAATTGTAAGACTGAAATGTCTGCAAGCCATTTAATATTCTCGTACAAGTTGTTATGTTGGGATGAAATGATGTTTTGTTGTTGAGTGATAGGTGTCACCACATTAGAGGCTAACAGATTTTATAAATAAGTATTCTTGTGTTTCTCTTTCAATCCTTTAATATAAGCCAAAACCCTATCAGTGAATATGGCAGCTATCGTCTACATTTCTCCTGACCCTTTTTCAAACTCCATCAAGAAATGAGACACCAAAATCCTGCAGTGTGTTGTGTTCTCCCTGGATTAGACATTGTTGCAGCCTCTCTCTTTATTTCAGCAATAGCCCTCCTTTTTGAAGCACTGTAAATGTTTCTTCTCCCTTGCTTATATTTATTCTCTCTTCTAATGCTTCGGGTACCATATATAGTAGTATCGATTTGAGTAGGCAAGTATTTTGGGTTTGTTAGTGTATTTACTGAGTTAAGGCTATGTTGGGACAAACCATTTTTCTTCTCCGTAACTTTTACAAAATTTAAGGCTGCATTTCTTTCATATATTTGCAAAGCCAATTTCCGCTAGTGTTTATAGATATTAAAAGTTGACTTTCTTTTAATATTTGCAAAATCAGTTTTAGCGCTGGGTTGTCTTCCTCTATTTTCTATTTTATGTTAACTATCTGATATATATATAAATAATGGAGGTGTTGAATTATATTAATTTATTGGATAAGACTTTGGTATGCATATAAGCTGACATTCACGGTTAACGGGTTAATTACCTCGTTTTCCTATAATTATTATAAATATTATTAATTATTATTTCCTTTTCATTCTTATTAGTTAGCGGTTGTCGTAGGTTTATAATCAATATGTCAGTATCTCTAATTTTGCTCAAGTCCATTATTAGAGCATATTTTATTAATTATCAATTTAATAATAATATATTAGTTATCTATTAGTTTATTAATAGTGATAATTCTAAGTTATATTATTTTTTTAGGTGACGTGACTCTCTCACGTTAAACCAATCCACGTATTAACGAGACTACTAAAGATTTAAGGTGGAGTTTTCTTACTTTAAGTATTCACTTTGTCACTTTTAGATGCTATGTGAATTTAATTGTTGCTTAGCTATATGATCATATGTTTATGTTTATGCTTATTATGGGGTTATTTAGACGGAAAGGTCGTTGTAACTTACGGGGACTATAGTCCGGGATGGTAAGATCCTTGGGGGCAACTCCACCGTATATAGATTGACCCTTGATCAATATATGGAAGACTTATTTACGCATGTTTGTTAGTTGATAATTATTTTTACATTTATATTTAACTGTGACAAAGGGGACCCCACTGAGCTAGTTGTTTTGCTCACCTCAATCCATTTAACATTTTACAGATTGACGAAGTTGCAGTGGAGGGTCGGTGGATGTGGATGTCTTGCCATATAAATGCTTTTCTCTATATTAGTGTGATTTTAATTTAGTTGCATCTTGACTTAAGCATATTCTTAATTTATGCGCCACTTAACTTCTTTGAAACAAGTATTTGTGTTTTATTTGAATTAAATTTTGGTAATGATTTTCTTTAAGTAAGTTGAGTTTTTTTTTATTTATTATATGTTTTCGCTGCAAATTGGGATGTGATAATAGCGTAATAAGTCTTAGGTCTAGAGTAGAGCATATCGTAGTTCCAAAGCAGAGCTTACCTCAATACATTTGACCTAAATCATTCTAAGTCTATCAAAACATATATGGCTATGTAACTCTTGGGTTGGAATTAAACTGATAACTCAGAGTATGTGTCACAATTTAACAATAATTGACCCTGACACTATAACATAGTGATAGAGTTAAACATGACTCAATGGCCACACTGACTGGAACGGATCTACTGGGATAAGGTTGAACTTGTCTTGATTAGGAAAAAAAAATGTGAAGTAATAAAGTGTCAAGTACTGAGTATTGAAGACGTACAAAGTACATACGAGAAAGCATTTGTTTATATACTCCAAACGACATCACATAACTGAACATCACTTAGAGTAGAGGGTAGTTGATATGGTCTAGGGCAGAAGTGGCCTTTCACCACCTAACATATATCAATGTATTGACAGTAGAGAAGTAACATCTCTTAAGTCTCAACTCTACCAAATATCAAAGAATTTTTTTTTCATAATCTTACCAAAAATACGATTACACCATTGCTCAACCCACAATAAAATGTGTGTCATAGGCAATTTTTTTAATAAGCTTGAGAAATCACAGCTGAGCAAAAGTGAAACCAGCTCTGGAAAGAACTACTAGAGTTGGGCTAGACGTGAAATACTTGTGCTAGAGATAGTTTTGATTTATTGAAAATAATGAAATGATAATAAGATTAATTTTCTCTCACTTTTTTAGTATCATATATGGATGACATCTTATAGCATCACCGATGGTGGGTACAAATCCCATTTGACATGAATTTGTACCCACTCAATTATAGATACATGAATGGGGAAATGGGTACAAATGAGGAGAGAGAAAGTATGGGTACAAATATTTACTACCAACAATTGTTGAGTTTGTGGGCCAAGTACTGTTTTTTTTTTTTTAAAAATGGTATGTGGGCCTCAAAATTTTATTTTGGAGTTATTTTTAGATTTTTTTTTTATTGCAGCTTAATTGTTTTGTTTATTGTATTTTATTTTTGCATGTTACCGTTTGTACCTTTTGTAATTGATAGTATAAATTTTTAAAAAATATTACCGTTAATTATTAATCTATAAATAGAAGTTCACATTTTTTTATTCAAACACATCTTCAATTTTATCTCACACTTTCTTCCAATTTTTTACTACTTAAATTCAAGAATGAAAAACAATTATTTCACAAATTGGTTTGGATCTTCCAATTCGGAAGATAATTCACATTCACAAGATTCTAATACCCACCCCCAAAATTTTCCTTTCTCTCCTCAAAATTTCAATATCCATCCTCATAATCCTAACATTCGTCCTCTCAATATGTTGTTTCTTCTGAGCTATCAAACGAATTCAATAAGTGCAACTGGTGGCCCGTATTATGTATACCCACCAGAAATGTATCAATATACATACATGCCAACCTCTTCCTACGAAATAAATCCTCCAAGAGCACTGGAGATGACTTCTAAATTGTCTAAAAAAGCTAGTACCGATGGAACAAACACAGACAAGGAGTGTGGAACGCCATCTTCTGGTCAAGGCTCTCCTTTTCAACCAAATCCGTCTCCACCAGGCATTGATTCCATCAATCTAGATGCGGTTGAAAATTCTGAAGATGGAAAAAATGAGTCAACTCCAAAGAATCGTACGTATGCTACTAGGTACACCGGTCCTGAAAATGAGAATCTTGCACAATGTTGGGCAAATATCAGCGAAGATGCAGTTGTTGGAAATGCTAAAAAATTGGATGTCATGTGGAAAATGATTGCCGAAGACTACGAAAGAAACAGATCTGCAGAGTACCCAGTGAGACGTTGGGACCATTTAAAAACACATTTTTATACGGTGCAAAGATTTGTGAGTGCCTTCAACGGATTGTACAATTAGATTGCGAAGGATTGGGAAAATGGATAAAGCGATGCTGATATACTCATACATGCAATGAATGAGTGGGCAGCACAACACGGTAATCATGCGTTTTCTCACTTAGGCATGTGGAAGATTCTCAAGGAATGTCCTAAGTGGATTGCACAACAAGAACGTGATCATTGTGGTAGGAAGAAGACAAAAACTTCCACTGAAGGCAGATACACATCTTGTAATGCGGAGAATGTTGATGAAGAACGCATACGTCCAATCGATCAAAAAGCAGCGAAAAGGAAGGCTAAGGTGAAAGTATATGATCAATCGAAGGATAGCATGCTAGAGGAGTTGAAACAGACCATAAAAAAAAAACATGCAGGAATATAAAACAATAGCTAATGCGAAGTTGAAGGAACACCAAAAATACAACAAGCAATGGGAGTACGATGTCATCATGAATGATACCACAGGAATGACACCAAAGCAACTAGCAATGCATCTAAAGCTAGTTGCCGATCTGGAGAAGAAATGGAAAGCCGAATCGAACTAGTCGTTATTCTTTTATTGTCATGTTTATTGTTATTTTATCTTTTATTTGAGATTCAGTTGTATTGTTTGAATTTTCGTTGTAGTATTTGAAATTTCATTGTATTGTTTGAAATTATGTTGTATTTTTTAAAATTTTGTTATTTCATTTTATTGTTGGAAACTAGCCGTTATAAACTAGCCGTTGTAAACTGGCCGTTATAAACTAGTCGTTGGAAAGTGGAAACTAGCCGTTGGAAACTAACCGTTATAAACTGGCCGTTGTAGACACACTATTATATATATTGACCCAAATATTTCATTTCTTTCTACAACCCTCAAAACAATATTCTTCTCACATTATTATCTCCTCATAATTAAGATCTTTTAAAACATAATGTCTTCAGATTCCAACCACAATGCCAACACCAACTACACTAGTGATGGAGATTTGTGGAATGATGATTCAGATGATCGAATGTTTTTCGAAATTTTACAACAACAAATGCTTCTTCAACTCATAGAGAGCTCTTCTAGTGCTCCACGCCAAAGAAAAAAGTGAAGATATGTAGAGCGTGATCGTGAAGGAGGTCATAGTCGTCTTGTGGATGATTATTTCTCTAAAAATCCAACATACCCAAGTGATATTTTTCGTTGTCGTTTTCGGATGAGAAGAGACCTATTCACACGCATAGTCGATGCCTTATCTTGTGATGACTATTTTAAGTATAGAGTCGTTGCAACGGGAAGGAAAAGTTTATCACCACTTCAGAAATGCACAATTGCAATCCGTCAATTGGCGTACGGAGGACCTGGGGACCACTTCGATGAGTATCTACGTATTGCTGAAACAACCGCTATTGACTGCTTGTTCAATTTTTATCGTTGTGTAATCAACATTTTCGGAGAAAGATACTTGAGAAGGCCAACTACCGCCGATTGCGTTTGCTCCATATGCATGAGCAAAGACATGGGTTCCCCGAAATATTGGGTAGCCTTGATTGTATGCATTGGGAATGGAAGAATTGCCCAGTCGCTTGAAAATGACAGTTTATTCGAGATGATCATGGAACACCAACAATAATGCTTGAAGCGGTAGCATCTGCTGACTTATGGATATGGCATGCTTTTTTTGGCGTCGTAGGGTCTAATAATGATATCAATGTTGTCACATCCCAATTTTAGGGCCTAGATGAAAACATAGTTTGACTGCTAATGAAATTTGAATTTGTGAGTTTATAAAAAGATTTGCAGCGGAAGATTTAATAAAACTCAAATTTCTTAAAGAAAATTATTACCAAACTTTAATTCAATTCAAGTAAGGCTCAAAAGTTGGTTTCAAAGAAATCAAATAGTGCATTAGTGAACAACTAAGTCTAACTCGAGATGCAACTAACTAATTAAAAGCAAAAATAATATAAGGAAAAACATTGCTTGGCTAGACATCCACTTCCACCGTCCCTCCACCGCAACTCCGTCAATCTGTAAAATATTAAATTAATTGGGGTGAGCAAACAACTAGCTCAGTGGGATTAACTTTGTCACAGTTAAATATCAATGCAAATAAAATCATAAACTCACAAACATGCGTACATAAGTCTTCCATATATTGACCAATTAAATTGACCAATCTGAATACGGTGAGGTTGCCCCCAAGGATCTTACCATCCCGGACCGTAGTCCCCGCTAGCTATAACGACCTTTCTGTCGAAATAACCCATAATAAACATTCTTCTATATATTGACCAATTAAATTGACCAATCTGTAAATTGACCAAGTAAATTGACCAATCTGTATATTGACCAAGTAAATTGGCCAATCTGTATACGGTGGAGTTGCCCCCAAGGATCTTACCATCCCGGACCGTAGTCCCCGCTAGCTAAACGACCTTTCCGTCGAAATAACCCATAATATCGTAAACATAGGTTCATGTAGCTAAGCAACAATTAAATTCACATAACATTTAAATGTGACAAAGTGAATACATAGTAAGAAAATCCCACCTTAAAGTCTTGGTTAATCTCGAAAATATATAGCTTGAATTATCACGAGCGCCTCTCGTCGCCTAAACAATAAGAAATAGCATGTCTTAATACTACTACTAAAATTACAGTGACTATCTAGCATTCTCATTATGAATCTTAATTAAACTATTAACATATATCATTACTCTAAATAACTAATCTAGACATTATGTAAAAACTAGAACGACAGTACTGCTATTACAAGGAGGCTTTTGTCTTAAAGAAGAGTTTGTCAAATGAATATTAATATTATCTATTTATTTTAGTTTCTAAAAATAAAAGATTTGAAATGTAAATACACACTTTTAAACATAGGCCACACACAATATAAGGAGCAGTCCATTTATAAAATAATTTATAAATAAGTAACCCATCTAGATTTAGTGATTAAATAAATTGTCGATTCTTTTATTTTGAAAACCAGAAACACCAATAAGGCAAAATTCTTAGGAGCTATAACTTGGGTATTAAAAGTTGCATTCTTTACAAACCAATATCCAGAATTAATTTAATGTTTAGTATAAATCCCTTCATAATCTAGGTCATATGGTGTAAGAGTTTACAAATATTAAAATAGGTTGATATATAAAAAAAACGTGATTCGATAGAGGACTGGCCTGGCCCAAAAACCTTTTAAATGTCTTTTTAAGCCTAATAGTGCATTTAAAAAAAAAAGGCTAGTCTTGGGTAACATAGTCTCAAGGAATGAGATCCGTGAGACGTGTCTCCTTTAACCCTCATGTAAAAAAAGTGATAGTGTTTAATTAAAAAGTGATAATGTTTAAGTAAAAAGTGATAGTTACTTTTGTTAAAAATATTATCATTTTTTAATTAAACACTATCACTTTTTTTACAAACAAAAAATCTGAAAAAAAAAAAGGATTATACCACCCAAAATTTTAAAATATGAGTTAAAAAGGATCCGTCTCACACAAGTTTTTGCCTAAAAAAAAATCCTACTCCCTCTGTCCCGTGATTACTTGCACACTTTTCTTATTTGGACGTCCCAAAATTACTTGCACACTCTTAATATAGAAATACCCTACAAAATTAATACCCTCCCAACATCATTTTATTTTCAAAATTGCCACCATTTTTTTTACATACATTTTACTTTATACCTCATCATATCTACTTTACAGTTTACACCTCACCAAATTCACTTTTCTTAAAAAACGTGCCGGTCAAACCATGCAAGTAATCCTGGGACGGAGGGAGTATAACATTTGTACTTCATCAAATCATTAAAAAATCATAATTATATTAATGCTTACTAGTTAAAAATTATACTCCCTTTGTTCCGCTAGCCGCTATAAGTTTTCCCTTTCTTTTGGTTGTTTTGATTAAGAAATATGATTAAATAATATGTGTAGTACAAGTGATGTGATGATGAGAAAGAAAATAATAGATGAGTATGAGATGAAGTAAAATAAAATAATAGATAAAGTATAAGTGGTGTGATTGAAGCCAAATTCTTGTATGTACTCAAGTACACCATGTACTTGAGTAGACTTTTACTAGTCAAATGTTGACCGTTGACCGGTCAATGGTCAAACTTTGACTTTTTTTTTTTTTTTTTTTTTAAAAATCGATTTTTTTTTCGAATATTTTTTTTCGATTTTTTTTTTTGAAAAAGTGTATGTTACTATATTGAAAAGTGCAACATTGTTTTTAATGAAAAGTGTATGTTATTATAACTGAAAAGTGTATGATATTATAACTGAAAAGTGTAAGTTATATATTAATGAAAAGTGTATGTTATTATAACTGCAAAGTGTATGATCTATTAATGAAAAGTGTATGTTTATTGAATGAAAAGTGTATGTTATTATAACTGCAAAGTGTATGATCTAGGAGTATTTAATGAAAAGTGTATGTTATTATAACTAAAAAGTGTATGTTCTATTAATGAAAAATGTAAGTTATATATTAATGAAAAATATATGTTACTATAATTGAAAAGTGTATGCTAATATACACCTTTTGGTTATTTGTACTCGTACTTTCATAATTTAAAAGGGGAAATTGTTGTTAAGGTCATTTCACTAAGAGATTTATCTAATAGGGCATAGGTTTTTTTTTTTAAATCTATTAGAGTCAAAATGAGACCTAATAAGACATTGTTGCCCTTTACCAATTTAAATAATTTGAAATTAATAAATATTAATAATTTGAAATTAATAATTTTGAATTAATGCAGTTCCTAGTTATACGCACTTTTCCATTATTAAAAAATTCCTAAAATTAAGCAATTCGAATTAATTGTTAATTATTCAAACAAATAAAATTAAAAAATCTGCATTTTATTATCCTTCCAATTATTCAAATATTCCTAAAATTAAGCAATTCGAATTAATTGTTAATTATCCAAACAAAAAAAGTTAAAAAAATCTGCATTTTATGATTCAGAAATAAGCGTGTCATAGAGTATACAATTCCCCATATTTTGAATATGCATATATATATGAAATAGATTATGAATTTTAATATGAACAGTGAAATGAATTTTGGTATGTAGAAATGGGTTATGAAGACATATGTTCATTTCAATATGAAGTTTAAAACGGCATACAAGACTGAATTTTTTTGTATGCATAAAATAACATGAGCCAATGTGCACAGAGTGACATGCATATCAATATGCAAAATAGATGTGCACATTTGTAAATGGCATATTCAAACAGCGGTTTGTTGTGATATAGGGATTCCATACTTAATTCAGTTAATATCACTGAAAAGAATTGTTCGGAATAATAAGACGAAGACATAAAATGATAATGCCTACATCGGTATCCATGTTTCATATGAAAAGTTCATTTTGATATGAAGTTGTAAGAGTAGTATATGCACCTTTCAGATGCACTGCGAATAGCAATTGAATAATAAGTCTATCGAAATTCAAGCTGGAAAAACTGATTGTAAACCAAACAACATGTGAATAAACAACTTTTTTTTTCCATAAACTTAAGTATAATCGCATAAAACAACACCAAAATTACATGTTACATTCTTTCCCCATGGCGCTTTTGTAAACCCCTCTGCTGTTGCACCCTCACGGCCTCTCACCAGCTGAATGTACTTATCCGCCTCATTCGAGTCCATCACTAGCCTTGACAATACCGTTCCTCTCTTGCCGTGCTCGCACCGAATCCTCTCATTGAGATGCAGATATGTCAGATAATCAAACCACTGGAGCAAATATTGTATTTCTGTACATCTCAACAACTCCAGAACTCTGACTTTTGCAAGAATTTAACATCACCGTCAATGCAACCAGTAATGACAACACAGATATTGAGGCAGTAACAAGCCCCGAAATAAAAACAGTAGCAGCAAAAGATGACATGTAAATTCCTCCCTCATCAGTGTAACGGCTTCCCGTTTCTGTGACAACCCAAGGGTACCAATTAGAAGATTATCAATGTAAAGGAAAAATTTACTAAGATCCAACCCTTAAGCTCAGAGAAAATTTCACAATACAATTAATCATTGATTAATAAATGAACTGCTATTTGCACTAGGTAGAATACTAGAAAGATAGCAAAGATCGATACCTGAACCCTCTCCTGCTAAAATACTTTGAGCAGAGTATTCCCGCTCCATATCGTGTCCATAAGCAGACATAGCTTATGATTGCTGTGTAGAAGTTGTAGGTTAAATATACTATGTCAAACAACAAATTTATTTTCTTCTTCAGATTACATGATTTGCCTTCATCAGATATAAAAACAAATTAGAACTTTAAACAACCAACCAACAAGTAAAATATGGCAGGAATCATGGCAATGATTTGTTTTGGCTTTTTTGTGAAAATGTACTACTACAATTTTGGAATAAATATAACAGTTGATATGTGTATATAAAAACCATTTTCTACAGTTTCATTGATCAGTTACATCAGATCCCGTTAATTGTTAAAAAAGAGTTACATTTAGTTATGATAATATAAAAATAGAATAAAGTTTTAAAAACATTTTATAAATTGCAAGATGCTTCAAATAACTACGGCCACCCTCAATATCTTGTAGCTTTTGCAAATACTTCAAAAACCATTTTACAGAATGAAGAAATTAAAAAAAATAAAAAATCATATACTATTAAACAAAAAATTAGAAGAGATACCTGAAGATCAATCAATCAATCCTAATCCAGCCACTGTTATCTAATCCCTCGCTTTCCAGGATCATCACCCAGCCAATAAATGGAACAACGACTTAAAACTGCTCAACCAATCCAAAACCTGAATTGTACATAAATTATGCGCGATCGAAATAATTCATCAGTTGCAAAATTATGCAATTTAATGGCATATTTGAAAAATTGACAACATACAGCAAATATTCATTATCTCGTCCACTGAAAATCACTTAATTAGAGTTGATCTCTTTCTTATTCTTCAAAATCATATTAAAAACTTACATCTATTAAATCGAGGACCTTCATACACCTTCAAAATCAAGCCGTGGATCGAATCCAATATTTAAGAGCGAAAAAAAAGAAGAGCGAAAAAATCGAGGAGCTTCATACACCTTCTGACTATTCGAAACAGACGACCGCTTACCGCTAGCACTTGATCCCGTCGAATTGCTTCTCGATAAAAGCGGCAATGGGCAAAGAGTTAGGCCATAGCCGCTGCCGCAATTCAAGCTCGAACTGCGCTTAAACCGTCAAAACGACCTCTGTTTTTCTTCCGATTCCGCGTTTATGTGCTTCGTTTCATTAAACTTACCGGTTTTTTTGGGCGGCGGAAGGTGAGCCGACGGAAGAGCTGTGGGTGGCTGTTCCACTTTCCTCGCCGGAGCTAGCCTTTTTTTAATTTCAATTGGGAGGATCTTGCCGTCGAAGAAGAGTTCATCGGCAGAGGAGGATTCGTGATCGAAGCTTTCACGAAAAACGCAGAAATCAAAATCAATGGTGGAAGAGGAACTTGTGCGAATGTATTGTTCAACCGGTACGCCGCCGTCAGATTGAGAATTATCATGGAAAAATGAGATATAGGGTTTTGTTTTTTTTGGGAATGAATGTGCCCTATAATTTGGGAATTAATTGATAACAATTAATTATGAATTTAAATTTCGAATTACATTTTAAATATATAAATTAAAGGAGTATATGAATATTAAGGGTAAATACGGTTTTTTGACACAAAAATGACCTTATTAGGAAATTTTAAAAGTTGTATGTTTTAGTTGTTTAATAGTCTATAAAAGTGACCTTATTAGGTAATATTCTCAATTTAATACTCATGACCTTGTGATAAGACAATCTAAGGACAACCACTAGACTAGAATAACTTCTGTTAAATATTTTATTATTTATTATATATATATTTAATATTTCCTATATAGCTGGACTCAAGTACGCAAACTCTGAATACTAGATATGACCTCAAAATAACAGGGGTCAAAGTCGACCAGTGTACTTGAGTACACAGCAGCCCTACCCGTGATTGAAAGAGAGAAAATCATATGTCAAAATTGGGAAAAAAATGAAATGAGAAACTTATTGTGGGACATTCATAACAAAAAGTGAGAAACTTATAGTGGGACGGATGGAGTATATATTAAATACACTTATTTAAGATGTTTTATTATATTTATATTAATATTAGATATTTATTATATATATATATATTAAATTAAATAGGTTGGTTTGTTGGACTTCTTTAAAGGTCTACAAAAAAGCTCAAGTCCGACTTATTTAACTAAATAGACTTTTAAAAAAGCTTGAATTCGACTTGTTTATTAAACACGTCGAGTCAAGCTGAGCTTTAATAGATCGAGTCATAGACCCCTGTTGGGTAGCCTGGTTCATTCCCACCCCTAACGAAATGAGTACTATATAAATTTTAAAAATATTTTGTCAAATTCGATCAAAAAATTAAGTGTACAAAATATTTTTGAACTTGTAGTAATATATTGTTGACGTTATATTGACAATATTTTATTTATGTAGTAACATAATTTTAATTATATAGTAAAATAATATTTGATTGGGAATAAATTTCACTAAAGTCTAACTCGAGTCGAGTAGGTTCAAAATTTTGCACAAAATTCACTTCAATTAGCAATATTTAATTTTTTTAATATTTTGTGGTGGAGAATTTCCATTAATTCGGTCATTTCAACTCTTAACCCGAACGAATCTAAATAACCGAAATATTTGTCCAAATTTGATCAAGTGAATTTCATTAATTTAGTTCAAATCCGTCTTTACATCCACACATCCAGCTCAACCTCCTCACAAATTCACAGAATAGAGAAATAAAGTTACCCCCTTCCCCAAACTTAGCATTCTGAAAAATCACAATGGAAGAAGAAATAAGCGAAATCCATCTTCTATCCAAGAAGATCAAAATCATAGATGTGGAGATTGAAACTCTTCCTCCCGAAATTATCATAGAGATCCTCAAAAGGCTCCCCGTGAAATCGCTCTTGAGATTCAGGTGTGTTTCAAAATCATGGCTTTATTTGATTTCTAGTTCTGAATTCATCAAAGCCCACCTCAATTACTCAACCAACGACCCTAATTTCACTAATCATAGAATCGTTCATACTATCTCCAACCCTAATTTTAACCTCAAACACGCCTCTGTTAATTCTCTGTTGTTTGAAAATGCAACTGTTGCATCTGAAATTGATTATCCTGACAAAAACCCACATAAGGGTGTCTGGGTAGTGGGTTCTTGTAATGGGGTTATATGCATTGCCATGGATGAAAAGGATATCTTTTTATGGAACCCAACTATGAGAACATCCAAGAAGTTGCCTCCACTCACTGTCAAAATGAAGGAAGGTTTCTATTACATGTGGGGTTTTGGTTTTAATGAGTGTGATGATGATTACAAGGTTGTGGGGATTTTCTGTGAGTTTGGAAATTCTGGGGTGCATGAGTCTGTGGTGAAGATTTACAGTTTGAGGACTGATTCTTGGAAGAGAATTGAGGATTTCCAGAGTGGTATTCCGTTGGATGACTCGGGGAAGTATGCAAGTGGGAAGCTTCACTTTGCAGCAACTCCTGGGGTTACTATAGGTTCTACTTGGAATATTGTTTCTCTTGATTTAAGGAGTGAGGTATATGGCACGGTGGAGCAGCCGGATTATGGAGTGGGTGCGCATGACTCGTCGTTGGGAGTGTTGGGAGGTTGCATTTGTGTTCTTAGCAACCACCTAAAAGTTTGTGGCGATGTTTGGGTTTTAAAGGAGTATAATGTTAAAGGGTCTTGGACTAAACTGATTTCCATTCCTTACATTAATGATCCTGGGATGAATATTTATTCAAGTCCTTTGCTAATGCTGCCTAATGGTGAAGTTTTGTTGGTCTATGAGATGAGTTTTCTAGTTTACAATTCAAAAGATAATAGTTTCAGGCATCCTGAGGTAGCTAATGCCAATCATTGCATCGCAATAGATATGTATGTTGAAAGTTTAGTTTCACTTTAAGTGGGAGAGCTAGGAGAAATGCCATCGATTGCTGAAAAGGTACGATTTGTTTTGTGATTTATGAAGCCCCTTTATCATATCATTACACTGACTAACCATGATTGTTTCTTATCAAAAATGAAAAACAAGTTAGCCTTGATATTTTACTGTTTTTCTTAGTATTCAAGCTGCATAGTATCTTGAGGCATCTATAATTAGTTGTAGTGTGGAGAATAAGGTATTTGTTTGGATAATCTTCTCCCTCCTTGTACTTGCGGACATTAAATTTTGGTAATTGGGGAGTTTTAATTTAGGAAGCATAAATCTAGGTGCTTAGTATATGTGTTTCTTGAATTTAGATCTTGTTGGGATGGAGTATCCTTTTTAAATAAATTGATTGTAACATTTGGTTATATCCTTAGAGATGTCAAGCAACTTTATTTCATTGTCATCTGATCACTTTTTCCTCATGGAATCAATATCTTTTGAGGTCTCTATTCTCATTTGTGTTCCTAATTGGTCTTTCAATCCTATTGCATAAAGTGTTGGATCGTACGCTCTGTTCTCTTAGTTAGCTAAAGTACTTAAGCTTGATATTGCTGGGTTTTCAAGATGAACTATGTTCTCATTTAAAAATTAATCAAACCCAATGCATATATAAAACTTTTGTTTTGTGACCCCAAAGCATTGATCAAGAGTTTTCTGTCATACAAATTTGAAGTTTAGGACGACATCGTATGAGTTTATATTTTCAGTGGAACTGATCATGGAACTAAACTAGCGAATCCTGTCATGTATATACCATAGTCATTATAGCACCATATCTCTGAAATTATTTAAATTTTGTACAGGAGGTGAAGTGTGTACATATTTAACAGCCTCGCCTTTATTCTAAGTAAGGCCAATTGGTTTTTTGATCAAGATTGTTGCTGCATGTGAAGTCGTACTTTCTACTCAAAAGGCGATAACTGGGGAGCAATAGATGGCAAATGATTGTAACTTTTCCCGTCTCCGGGCTGTAAAACTCCATCTTATGACTACCACTGTTGTGTTTGTTGTTTAATACAATATGACTAATTCTGTAGTTGTTAAAAGAGATGATTGACTGTTTTTCTTTATGGCTTCACCATTTACATTCTGAAATATTTATGTGTCAATGGTATGAAGTTATTATAAATACATCCAGAATTAGTGTCTGTCTTTCTTTCTCGTTTTTACAATCTGAATTGTTGCAGCCATGACTGATGATGGTTTACATTTTTGAAAGCAAGTACAAATCTTGTCAAAATGTAAATATAAATATAACTCAAAAATGTTACAGTATGCAGAAAAAGCATACTTTATGACAAAATTTTCCAGTGTTGGATACTTACAATTCAGAATGATCATAAATAAATCTAGTCTTAGCTATTGAAACAAACAAAAAATCTGTAGCTTGGGGCAATCCACCCTTGTCATTACGCTCTGTTCAACGAACGAGCCAATACGAGAAGAAATGTGACACGAAACATTATTAGTGGACTACAAAGGTAGAAACTACACAACATTTGCTGATTTATTGTCCACTGAAATTTAACCTCAAGGCACTGCACTACTTATAGGCCTCCTCAAGCTTCTTTCCTAGTTATCCTGCATTAAGTAAACAAGAAGCAGAAATCAATTTTTGGTGTAACGTAATTTGGTTCAAAAGTCGATCAACTACCCATCATCCCTACGTGTGACCCGAGAAATGAAACTCATACAAAATATCAAGACAACAATAAGTAACAATGTTCCAAGTTTGAAAGTTGTACCTGAAACAGTAGATTCCGAGGGCTGATGTTATTTCATGAATAACTGATGTGGCGAAATGGAGATAGAGCACCACTGCATTGTGAGCATAGAGCAAAAGCAAATATAAGATCCAGCTAGCAGAAAATGAGCGTGAATATCCATTATGTAAATTAACCCAAACATGTCATACCTGAGTATACGGCGAAACCAAGAACAACCCAGAACTCATCAACTAGAGGAATTCTGCCACAATAAAATGGGAAAGGAGAGAGTGAGAGGGGAATATATAGCATATCAAATACTCAAAGTTACAAGCATACCCATCATTTAACCGGGCAGAGAGCATATTTGCAATTGCGAAGGGCAGATAAAACAAAGCCTGCAAATGCAAATAATACGATCGTGACAGGCTCACGTAAAGAATGAGATTAGCAAAATTGATTGTGGATAATTAGATTTCCCGAACTAGGAAAACCTAAAATATATACTACCAACTGCAGAATTGAAGGCTGCATGAAAGCATCACTATCAAATGCCAATAAGCTATAGTATATGCATCTGTATTGAAACGAGGGTCATACCATGCACATGTTTGTTTTCAATCCCTTAGGTTCGTCGCATAGGTGAGCAAGAATCATCCTTCCCTGCAAAACAGTACTTTAGACATAAACCCTTTGGGAATCCACAAACCAGCATATAATGATTTCCATAATGAAGCTTCTCGATCTAAGCCAGCATTTTCAACAAAATGCAAAAACTCATGATCAGCTTTAGGAATAAAAATAAATAAATGGCATGTAGATTGAATAATACGCGATACTAATCTATAACATGCATTCACCACATAGAGATCTTACCACGAGAAACCCGAATGCAAGCCCCGTACCCATTATGAACAGATGTGGATATTTGCCCATTGGATCAGAAGGGGATAAGTAACCCCTGTGAAGTTAAACTCAGTAATATACCATAACAAAAAACTGAATAAACACATTATTTATGAAAAACCAAGACATACCACAACAGAACTCCACTGATTAGCACAACCAACGGGTAAAGCTGCAGAGAAATGAGATTGAGAAATTGATTCAGAGATTGAAAATAAGCAAAGTATAGGAATGAGCGAGATATTAAACAGATTTACCATTGCCAAAGCTAGTAGCATGCTTCCTTTTCTTGATTTAACAACCTTATAAACATTGAGTACACTGCACACAAGCACTTCATGATTTAGAGGCTACACGAACTCTGATAACTATTGCAGATATAGACAAATGCTGTTTAGATTCTAAAGGGTCGTTAATTGTTAATGTCCTCAAAGTACAGGGTAAAAGCCTTCTATCTGTTCAGAATAAAAATGTACTCACTTGAGCGAGACTGTTGGAATGACAGCGAAGGCTATCATGAAATACAAAGCAGCCTTATACATTTGGAGTTCTGTAAAAGAGGAAAGGAAATTATAAATAGATGTTTTGCAATGACGTCAAACTAAAAGTATAGTTAGCTTGGAAGTCAGTGAAACATGATAATGAAACCAAGTGCATAACTTAAGCAAATAATCACACATCAAAAGACACTATATAACATAGAAATTGTTACATTAACCTGAAAAGTAGATACACTTCATCGACAAAACTTCTTAAACATTGTCCATCACCAGATATCTACCAGTATTTCTTTATTTGGAAAGACTTACCACTTATATAAGGAAGCCAGCTCAAGAATGGGATAGATATTCCGAATGGTTGAACCCACCACTCAGCACCTGAAAAAAAAAAAAAAAAACAATTTGTTTAGTCCTCAATGTCTCTGGATACATATTTGTACTAATAATTATGCATTCAAGCTAAGAAATCTCAGGATAAGGAAGAAAAGTGAGAAATATACCAACAAAAGCCGTAAAGAAATGGATCATGTATATCATCATAAGACCTTCTGTAGGTCCATTTACAACTGGAAGAATCAGAGTATTGGTAAAATAGCTGTAAAAGAAATGGAAAATCAGATACATAAGGATAATACAGAGCAAAGATAGTGGCACCACTACGGCCCAAAAAATATTAGAAAATAGAGAAAAAGTGCAGCAAAAACAGCACAGTGACCATCAAGAAAGAATTATAAAATCATTTAGTTTCCCCCAATATAAAAAGGCAATACTATCGTATATGAAACAACCTGTAATAGTGTAATCAATTTTGAGAACGAAAATTTGAAAATTTTATGAAGAAAATTAATTTCATGAAGCATAACTTCCACTACCTTTCCCATGTAGCAGAGTAGAAAGGAACTGCTGATATAAACCAGAACCACCAAGCGTCCCCCCCACACATAGCAGTGCTTCCATAGGCCCAGGTCTCGAACTAGAAAAATTCATAATCAAAATTCAAGGCTTTCCATCACAACATCTAGATAATAACAAGAAAAAAAAGGTAAAAAAGAAAGTGCACCGAAGGTTCAAAGACATACCGTGCATGCAAGAGCATCACATCCTGCATTTTTTGGTAAAAACAAAATTTAAAAATATTATTTTTCAGGGCTAAATAGATGAATGAAAGAGTGCAGAATGCATTGATGAAAGAAAGAAAAAAAAAAGCTTAAACAGGATAAAAGTAGTTACCATGATCAAAAAGTTCTCCCAACGGACTAGATGAATTTGTTCTTCTTGCTTGTTTTCCATCAACAGCATCAAAAGTCTAGCATTCATTTTCAAGTTTAGATGGGATAAATAATAGGTTGGCAACTTAATCCACATAATTTTCGAAGACCGGAACTTTGTGACGCAAACATGCAAAAACTTTTAAACCAGAACTCAATTTATAAACTTCACAAGGAATATAAACAGTCAAGTCCCACCAGCCAGTTTTATATGCTATAGTTCGTAATCTCAAAACATCTCGATAGCATAAAAAAATTCAAATAGATATTGAAGCTAAATCTGAACTACAAAATACTTGGTATAGGAAGAGAAACAATCCATGTGCGATATGAACCCATCTTGGTGGAGGTGAGTCCAATTGAGGGGAATATACCTGCAACGGAGTTTAGACAGTCAGTACAAGAAAGAAACATTGTGCATTAACATACCTATATTTATAAGTGCCGTGTGTTTGCTTATATGTCACAAGGCTTCAAAGACTGATGTGTATACAATACTACAGTATAATATACTGTAAGCTTAAATGAACTGCTACTATAATATCACAATATTAATTGAGGGAGTGTGTCCACGAGTGGATAAATTAGACAAGTTTGCCGTCAAACTTCTGATTGAACAAATTATGAAACGTGTATTTTATTCAATCTTATACCCAATTATACGGCCCTCTACATAAAACACAGTAGATTAAATCCCAATTGCAGATTCATTTTTTAACAGGCCTCTTTCCAGGCTGCAACATTTATGGAATACTAAGCAAACCAAACAGCAAACTTACTCTGCACTCAAAGGAAATATAGCATACATGACCACGAGAAAACTCCATATGACATGGTTTGGGATTCTAAATAGATAAGTAAACTTTCAAAATAATTAAATAACAAAAACTAACATTCATATGCAAGACTTGTGAAACAATAATTAAACCTCCATGATCAAAGTGGCAATCCGACACAAGGAAAGAGTAAATGGCAAAGAATGATTCTTCAAACATCAGACATAGAAAAAATTAGATTTAGAGATAGCAGTTTTAAAAACACATGGCAGTCCAGATATATAGCACCACATACAAAAGGGGAGATACACACACACAAGAGAGAGAGAGAGAGAGAGAGAGAGAGAGAGAGAGAGAGAGAGAGAGAGAGAGTTAACTTACGTATCCAAGCAGTCCAGATATAATCAAAAACATGAAACCCATAAGTGTAATCTGGAAATCAAATCAGATACAGAATAAACTATGAGCATAAGGCTGAAAATTAGACGTAGAACATATAACTAAAACAGATAATATTATTCAATTAATACTAACCATGTTGGGTCTGGTCCAGTCCATAACAAAATGGAAACAAAAAAGTAGTTAGTGACAGTTATGGGAACAGCAACACTGTACAATAATATATCACTAGGCATCAAGTAATCCAAAAGTCTAACTGACATGCCCGATACTAACTTATTCATTTAACAACAACCTTATATGACATATCAGCATCCTAATGTCACTTAAGAGCCAGCACTAATGGCAACTCTTATTACAAAACAAAATAAAAGTGCTGCTGTTCTAAAAGAAATCAAGTGATGGATAATGAATTTTAATTTAGAGCACTTATTTTGGTGCAAGGAGAGCTCTCTTACAATTAAGAATAGAACATAAGCAAAATTGAGATACCATTGAACAGAACTAAAAGTTTTCATCAAACATATCTTTAACCAATCACCAATTATATCCTCTTGATTTTGAGTTGGTTAGATGATTTTTGTACCATTAATGAACGTTTGAATTCTCATTCAGTAAACAGCCTAGGGAACTTCCAAATAAATGCACATATTTTGGCCAAATTATGGAACTTAAATTTCTACATCTCAGAACTGTGCAGCTAAGTCTACCACATTTACCTTACGACTGCATTTACGACAATTACAAACGAGTAAGACCTTCACAATGAGCGAAAAACAACCTCGAAGAATCTAAACAAGATCAAAAAAGGAAAAACTTACGGCATCCATAGAGGGAAGAAATAAACAAAGCGAGTCCAAAAGGGCTGCAACACATATTTGGCTACATACGAGTGATCCACTCCACTATACTTGTATCTATGCAGAGCCGCAACTCCATGCGCCCCAATGTATCCCATTTTTTGTTCAACGCCTTAAATCAGGTTTATTAATAATTATTTTTACACCTCAAACTGCATCGAAAGAACGAGATTAGATTCTACCCAAATCTAAATACTTCATTACAAATTAAAAATGAAAATAAGAAAACAGGAGAAGAGCGAATAGCGGATTAATAAACGAATCTGGAAAACCATACACAGACATAAATGGTGGGATTTGCTAATATCATTCCAAAAATGCGTAAGAAAAAGAGAGATTTTTCGAATATCATTCCAAAAAAGGGAGAAATTAACCTTTGTTGAAGTAGAGAGCGAGTGATTCATGAAGCACGATCGATAAATATATTTAGAAGTTTTTCTTCCGCAGTTCCCGTTTTGTATAATTTCTGTTGTGAAAAAATAACTTACAAAAATGCGAACTCTCTCTCACACTATTTTGAAGGTGACAACTGACAAGTTCCATGAAAATAAATAACCATTAATTAATTAGTGTAATTAATCATTCCATAATCTTCATTTAGTACATTACTTTACTGATATATTATCACTTTACTATTTGAAATGAGTAAATTGGACATCCAAAATTTGGTCTTAATATATATTTGCTTTTTTTTATTATATTTAATTTAAATTTATTGTAACTTTATAACGAAATCATCAACTCCAAAATATCCTTAGTTTGGTATCAAGTAACTACCCTTATTATTAATAATAATATTATTTTGTTTGAATGATACTTTCAATTGAAATATAATGTTAACAATATATTAATGTTTATTTGTGTATTTCACATATAAAAAAAAATAAAACTATAATTGAATTAATTGAACTAAATAAAATTTTTAGGTATTTAATCATGAATAATAATACTTTTTTTTAAAAAAAAAATTGCATGATATGCGTGTTCTATACTTAATAGTGTATATATTTGTAATGGTTCAAGATGGATCCATCAGATATATTTTAAGAGGTTGTTTGTGTTTCTGCATTTCCTTCAAATAAATGTATTATTCTTAGTAGTGTTTATATAATCGGATTGAACTAGAAATCGATCACTAAATCGGTTCCATTATCCCTTTTAAACCGTTTTAATGTTCAACCAAAAAAAAAAAAAAAAAAGTCAAAATTGGTTAAACCAGATTTTTTTAAAACATTCCCGTCCTCATTTTACGACAAAGATCGTCAGACGTGGACGTCGGATTCCACATGGACGGCTGACATGGAAATAAGTATTTGTCCAAATGAGCTATTACTGTATATCCCATACTTTTCATTTTATACTAATTTTAGCCCATACTTTTTATTTTTATTAATTTTAGCCAATTTTTCATGTTTTTCAATTATAGTCCATACTTTTCCTTTTTTAATCAATTCGATTTAGCTCATAATTAAAAACTTATTTGTGGATTAAACTCAATAAATCGAATTAAAACTGTTGGTCCTGAAAGAAGTATATAACAAGTGTATGGGGGGGATACACTTGTATGCAAATTCTTTTTAACTTTGATCAAACCAGAGCTCAGCAAGGTTGTCTTGGACAACTCTGCTGAAGATGATTAACTCTTCTAAGATAATCAGACTACTAAGTACTATTGAGTACTTAGTTGAATAACTATCTAGGGGAGTTATATGTGCGGAATAGTGGTTGACCCTTTTAGTTTAGACTCCTTTAGTTTCTGAAATCTCTTAGTCAATGCAATATAGTCCAGTTTCAGGGAACTTGTCCAAATAGGTTTTGCACAGTCTTTGAATGTTTATCCTTTGAAAGATCAGTTTTGTGTGCAGTGTTGAATGTATGAAAGTACTTGAAATCAAATCAACACAAGAGTTTATAGTGGTTCAGAGACTCAAGCTCCTACATCCACTTTCCCTGATTGAACAGGATAATTCCTTCACTTTGGAATTAACTTGTTTTATAGTGCCAAGGTGCACTTGATCAATAACACCACTCCTTGGTGAATTGATCCCTAGGATGTCTAGAGTCCTAGTACCCTCTTCTCAACTCAGAACTGAACTGTTCTTCTCTCAACAGTCAGCTCCTACCACTTCTACTACTACAACCTTTTCACTTTCACTCTTGAAAGATATAAGGGCTGAAGTAAGGTTCCAACTAATGAGATATCCTTTACAATGAAGATCAGTGTATAAGGATAGGATATCTCTCTAAGCTTGTGTATGGATGTACAATGTAGTTCAGCTTAGATGAAGTGTTTGAAGACTAAGATAGTCTTTGAAAGCTTTGAAAGCACTTTGAAATTCTTCTCAAGGTTCAGGTTGAGGTGCTTAGCTGAGGTGCTTTCAAATGGTCTTCACACTTCTGTATTTATAGACAAATGAAGGATTTGCCCGTTGGAGAGGCAGCCTCCAATGTCCATAAATGTCTTCTTTTAGTTCTTCAACTTTGAAGACAGATTCTTGATAGTGACATGTCCTCATTTGGGAAATAAACGGCTGTTAATACTTTGTCTTCTTTCTGCAGCACTCTACCCAATGTCTGACTTCAGATTCTCTTGTTAGGACTTGGACATGACTTCTGAAGGTTGTTCCAATGATAGGACAACATTCCTCATCATTTGGACAACTCTCCTTATCACTATCAGCAGTCTTGCTTATCAGCAAGGTTGGCTTGATTTTCTTTAGATGACTTGGCTCATACCCTTTGCTTCACTTCAAGGTGATCTTAGCATGTTGAATTGTAGTTCTTTAGGGTGTGATTGTCTCTAGTTCTTCAGCATAATTGACCTCAGGCTTTCAAAGCACTTGATCTAGATTAATTGTGCTGAGACAACTCCTCTGGACAACTCTCCTGATCAGCATAGTTGGTCTTCAAAAGACTTAGTGTTGTTTCCAGAGTTTGAGCCTTGAGGGGACTTGTTCTTGATGGACTTCAAAGCATAGGTTCCCCCTCAAATTGTGCATCTAATCAATTAAGAGCTGCTTAACATATTAGCTCCTCATCTAGCCTTTATACTATATGTTCTAACATCTCTAGAACATACTCATCTTGACTTAGGCATGTCTCAGGGGGTTTTGGTATTAAATCAAAACATATCTCATTTCATCTCTAGATTAAATCAAAGCTCTCTGTTGTACTCTATTATGAACTCAGTAAAAGTGGAGTTGGCATCCTTTCCATTCCATCTGTCAATGACATAGTAATCATAGACAAACTCCCTTTTTGCTTCCTCCCATGAGTCATTCAGCTGAATTGGCACCCATTTATCCAAGTGAGGATATTTGGTGTCCATTGGGATCAATAGCTGTGGCTTCATCTTGTTATAAGTTGCTCTCTTCCTTCTTGGCTTCTGGAAGTCTGCTCTTCTCTTATCTCTTGCTCTTTGTGCTTCATCCATCAAATCCATCTTTTCTTGTGCCCTCATCATGGCCAGTTTCTGTTGAGTTTCAGGGTCTTTTCCATACCCTTCATGAAACAGCTTTGATGGATCATTTAACACCACCACTTTCTTCTTCTTAGGTCCTGGTCCAAAGCCTTCTTCATACAGCTCCTCTACATCTTCAGAAGCTTTGACACCTTCAGTGGACTTAGCCTCAGTAGACTTTTCCTTCTCAGAAGACTTGTCTTTTTCAGCAGTCTTGGACATTTCAGCATTCTTGTCCTTTTCAGCAACTTTAGTCTTATTGGAGATAGGTTCATCATCATCAATTCTGAATTCAGGTGGTAGATCAAGGCTGTTGGGAAAGTCAGTGAATGTCTCAACTTGTCTTTTCTTTCCTTTTGCCTTCTTGATCTTTCCTCTAGTTTGGACACCTTCAACATCTTTGTCCAAACCAGACACCTCACCACCTGGCCTTTGCTGTAACCTCACTCTTTCCTCTTGAGCTGAGGCCATTGAATTTTTAAAAGCAAGGGCTAACTGCTCCTCTTCATCCCGTTCTTCCAAGTTTAGCACTGCTGGCTCCTTTCCCTTTCCTTCAGCAATTTTGTCTTTCCCTTTCACTGGGCTTCCAATCACTAAGGCACCTTTTGCCCTTGCTCTTTCCCTTTCCCCCTTTTTGGCAGCATCAAAACATTCAGGCTTCAATTCACTCATAGTAGATGCCAATAAGGACTGGGCTTGGGTTAGAGACTTCATCTCCTCCAACAGATATACATTCTCATCATGTATATTTTGCATCCTATCACTGCTCAAGCTAAGGAAGGCTAGAACAGGCTTCATTTTCTGTTGAACAACCTCCTCCATGGTTGCTTTTAGAGATGCATCCAGTTGGGTTCTAAGGAGCTCAGTGAGGTTGGCCACTGCACCTTCAGCAATGTTGGCCAATACCTCTTGGGAAAACTTTTCAGAGGCTGCTTTCACCATAGCCAGCCTTTGCTCTTCAGCTCTTTTCCTCTGCAAGGCTGTCTTCTTGCCAAGAGCTTGCTTGATGGTCAATCTGATAGCTTGAACATTTGCATTATGGTTGTCTCTCAGCATCTTTTGATCCTTCTTGACCTCCTTGGAGATGTTTTCCATACTGACTTTGGCTTTGTGAACTTCAGTGGAAATTGTTTGAAGACCAGATTCCACTCCTTCAATTCTTGCTTCCAATGTGGGTAACACCACATCTTCAGAGCCAGTTAATCTCATTTCAACAGAGGCTAGAGTTCTTCCATGCTCATCTAATGCTCCAGAAGTTTCTGCATGAGCAGTTTGAACTTGTTGAGCTAGGAAGTCCAACTTCTCTGATTGCATCCCAAGCAAGGCTTGTGCTGATCCAGTGTCAACTTGGATGGGAGCATCTGTCAAGAGGTCATCTGCAAATATTTGTTCAAAGCTTATTCCTGCAATATCAGACAAATCAAAAGAGTCAGTAAACACACACTTATCTCCCTCAATTTCTTTTTCATAAGACTCTGATACATCAGCAGTCTTCTCCTCATTTTTAACTATTTCTTTTCTCCCTTCATTGATAATGTCCTCACTTAAAGGTACTGTTGGGATATGAATATCCTTAGTTTAGTTTTGATAAACCAAATCAAACATGTAATAGGATAAGTTGTATTGTATAGACAACTTTATTATACATCTTGTAATAGATAGGACTCTGGTTAGAAGAGAAGACTTGTCAAATGCTCAAGAAGAGAAGAGAAGACCAAGACCAGAAGTCTCCTGATAAGATGAGTTGAACTCATCTTACAGGATAAGAAGAGTAAAAACAGTTGAGTAAAGACAGCAGAGTAAAGACAGCAGCTGAGAAGAAACAGCAGCTGTGTAAAGACAGCAGAGTAAAGACAGCAGCTGAGAAGAAACAGCAGCTGTGTAAAGACAGCTGAGTAAAGACAGCAGAGTAAAGACAGCAGCTGAGAAGAAACAGCAGCTGTGTAAAGACAGCAGAGTAGAAGTCTTCTTACCAGCAGAGTGAAGTCTTCTTACCAGTAGAGTAGAAGTCTTCTTACCAGCAGAGTGAAGTCTTCTTACCAGCAGAGTGAAGTCTTCTTACACAATTAAAGGAAGACCAATCACAGCTGAAATCAAGGATTGACAAGATATGTGCACAAGAAAGGAAAGTCAAAGATATGATTGAAATTACATGACAATGGTAATATTCAATCATATCAAATCAAGAGATTGTCAATTCCTCAATTAGTGGAGATTTGAATTGCTATCATCCAACGATAACATTCAAACATCAACACTATATAAATGAGCTCATACATCATTGGGAGAAGTGAAGAGGTGTGAGATGCAGAGGTCGAGCAAAGTGCTTAAAGTCCAGAAATAAGAAGAGCTCAAGAAGATCATTCATGAAGATTCAACACGCATCACCTCATCCCCAGTGAGTGAACTCATACCATCTAAGCCAGTTTAACCACTCATATATATCCATAGCTTAGAGAGAATTTCCCAATCCTAGCATGAGGCTAAAACAGATTGTAAGGGAAATTCTCACCTAGTTCATTATACACAAAACCCACCTTCTACCATAAACCCCTAGAAGCCAAGTTGAGTGTTCGTCACTGTAAAGAGTGCAAGTGCTCTATATCACTTGTGGAGTGCAAGTGCTCGCTACTCACTTGATAAAGTGCAAGTGCTTCCAATCACATGTGGAGACCGCAACAGTTAAGGGAACTGACTCAGATCTCAAAGTCCTACCCTTGGGACTATAAAGGACAAGGCCCTTGTAATTTTTGGGAAATTAAAGGGATTAAACATCACGTGTGGACGTGAGAGTGGACGTAGGAACGTATATCCGAACCACTATAAATTAATGTGTTATTTACATTTCTGCACTTTACATTTCAAGTCTTTTCATACATATTTGTGAATAAACTGTTTTACACACTGTATTTAAATAATAGACGAGTATAATATTTATAGGCACACTACAATTCCGCACTTAACTCCGATAAGTAATTAATCAGTCGACTAACTAGTCCTAGGCCCCTAGTGAAATCAGCGGACTAGTTACTTTGAAGAGTTAGTTTATTTTCCACACAATCAGCAGACATCAAGTCAGCTGATCTTACACTCGTCTCAGGGACCAACAGGTACAGGCCTCCTCTCCTCAAGGGATTCCTGAAGTTCAGATTTGACTTCAAGAATAGCCTGCCCTTCCTCACTTATATCACCCTCATTTTGTGGTACACTCACTATCCTAGTGATCACCACATCTCTCTCATCTACTTCTCCCTCTGGTTTTTCCACTATCATCTCCTTTTCAACTCCTTCACCTAGACCTGCAGCATCTCCACCTTCAACAAGGTTCAAAGATGGCAGTTGTGGGGAGATCACAGTGCTTATATCAACAGCCACTGAGTCATCCTGAATGATTAAGGGCTGATCAGTGTCCAACTCTCCTGACACTGAATAGGCCTTAACCAAACCAGCCTCTAATACAGGAACCTCCACATCTTTAGGCTGTGCCTTGGGTTCAGAAGAACCTTCATTGGCAGATGTGTCTTTGTTTGTGTTACCACCCTTGGTCAACACCTCTGAAGATACAGAGCCTTTCCTATGATAGGTTCTAGGAGGGTTTGACAGTCTTTCTGATACAGAAGGCTTAGGGAGGTTGGCTTGAGGGGTTTCAGGAGGGTTGGGTTTTGAGGGGTTTGAGGGATCATCAGGGGAATCATCATCATTAGAGCTACTGCCAGGGTGTTTGATTCCCTTAGCTTTCCTCTCCTTCTCCTCATTAATCTTATCAACTACCAACTTTGCAAATACTTCTTCATCAATGAGAAATCTTGTCTTTGAGACTCCAGCAAAGTGTAGCAATCTGTTCTCCTCTACTTGCCACCAGTTTGCACCCTTATCTTGGATGACTTGTGATATCTCCATCATAGACTTGTCTTTTACATCAACAAGCATCCTTAGATCATGAAATGTCTTCTGAATTCTTGGAAATTCAGCAAGTTGTGGATACAAACTGTCCACAGTAGCCATGGCTCCTCCTCTGAGCATACTTTCATAAGTATACTCCTCCTCATCTCCACTTGAATGGGGACTTTGGGTTATAGGGGAGTTGGCTCTGGGTTCTCCTAATGTGGCTTCAGGAAGGTTGAGTTCAGGGATATTTGCTTCAGAAGGGTTGGTTGCAATTGAAGGTACTTCAGTTGCTTTAGAGAGCAATGTATCTGAAGGGGCTTTACTCAGGGGGGTTGGCTCAAAGAGTGCAGCTTCTAAAAGCTTTGAATAATTGAGCATAGATGAGTCAAGGGGAGAATGTAATCTTGTCTCATCTACTGCTATATCTGCTAGCACATCTATCCCACTTCTTTGCACACTCCCTTCTGGAGAATATCTCTTTGTAAGGTTGATGGGGGTGATAGGTTGATTGGTTGGGGTTATGTGGGTTTCAGGGGAGTTGGGCTCAGGATTCTGAATTTCAGGGATGTTGGCCTCTATTGGTTGACCTTCAGGGACCTTGGATTCTGGAGTTCCAAAACCAGATGAGTTGGTCCTTGACTTTGATTTGGTCCTGCTTTCAGCTCTGCTTTCTCTAAGAGCAAGTTGTAGAGACCTTTCTTCCTGAAGCTCCAACACTTTATCAGTAGGCTTGGCCCTTCTCTTACTAGCCCTACTGCTCCCACTTCCTTTACCATCCTTCTCAGGGACAACCTCCCTGATCCTCTTATCACCTCTAGACTTTTGTCTAGTCTCATTGTACTTCTGCCTCAATTCTTCTGAATGATCAGAAGGCACTTGCACACCTTCTTCAGCAACTTCTTCAATCTCAGTTGAAGCATCTGAGTTCTCCTCTGAGGGAATTTGAGACATTTTTCTTGTCTTCACCATTCTGGCCTTTGTCCTCTTTTTCAACTTTGGCTTCTCCTCCACCTTCTCTTCAGCAGGTTTGGCCATAAGCATCCTCCTCTGCTCAGTTTTCTTGCTGAGCTTTCGAAACAGAATCTTCTGGGCTGGGAGGGGCTTTGCAAAGGTTTGCATTTGAGAATAATGGGAAAACCTTTCAATCAACAAGCTTGCCCTGGTGCAATACTTGAGTTTCCCTTCTAGCACAACCTTATTGTGAGTTTTCACCTTGAACTTGGCCTTTTCCTTCATCATCTCAGACATGATGAAGGTCCTCCAATCCAACTTGATGCCTTTGTCACTAGCATCAATAACTGCAGCCATAATTCTGATTCTTGGATGGCTGACTTGCTCCAAGCTTCCAGTGTTGCTCATAAGACTCTTAGTGATTACCTCAAATAGATTGAGAAATTCTGGCTTAAGAGTCTTCTTGTTTTGTGTTGAAGAGAGAGGGCCTGGTACTAATAGCCATTCTTGAGCTATTTCATCTTCATGTCCAGTACCATAAACTTCTGGATTCCTTCCCTCAGAAGGCAATCCAAAAGCTCCTTCAAGATTTTCTGAAGAGAATTTCACTCTATGAAATCTCTCTTCCTCCTCTCCTTCTGCCACATATGACAGTCTGGTGGAAACTTCACCATCTTCAGTCTTACCTCTCCATTTGAGAAAGGCAAAGAACTCAGCCATGTAGTTTTCCAAGCAGGAACTTGGTCTTCCCTCCATAAACTTCTGCAATCCAGCTCTTCTCAACCATCTCAAGGTTGGAGTGATCTCAGGATCTTCACTCTCAAAGGATACTATGGGCTCAAAATGAAGGCTGTTTTTGTTGCTTAAGTATCCAAAATCAAGGTCTAGAGCCTTGTTGGAGAAATCAATAATCATTTCTGGTCTAACTTTGGGAGCCATTGAAGGTTTTCAGAAATGAAATTGAGAGTGTTTTGAGAGAGTTTGAAGAAGATGAAGGCTAGGGTTACGAATACTTGGGGAAGAAGTGTTTGTGGGGAGTTCTTAAGACTTGAGAATATTCTAAAAAGAATGTTTGTCAATGAGTTGGTGAGTTTTGTGTATTTTCAAAGGTTGTCAAAAATGGAAAACACACTTGGACGGCCAGGATGAATTTCAGGGGAGTTGGCCAGTTTTGATCCAATGGTTAAAAACCAATATAACAGTGAGTTATTTGTTTTATTCAAAACGTGGAAGTTATTTAATATTAGTTAATGGTTGGGGAGTTTTCGAGATAGATCATGGCTTGAAAAGTGTAATGCAAACAAGAGTTAAATCTTGGCATTTAATGCATGGAAAGCGACCTTTTAGGTGGGGGACAAATTAAATCCCACAGAGATGATATCTGTAATTGGGACAGATATCAAAGTAGACAATGATTACCCAAAATAGGTGCTTATCAAACCAAGGAAATAGTTTGATAGCCAAGACAACTTATCTGACCCCACTAGGACAAGTGTCCTGAAGAGATGTGGACAAGTGTCCTGAGTAATTGTGATCATCTCTTCTGCACTTCAGTAGACTTGTCCAAGTCTGCTGAAGATCAATTCAGTTCTTTTACTCCCATTAACTTCAATGAGTTTTACTTGTCCAACTTCCCTGGATCAAGTAATCCCAACTCTGCTGATAGCTCCAGAAATCTTGCCTCTGCAAGTGGCTTTGTTAGAATATCAGCTTTTTGATGATCTGTGTGGATCTTGACCAACTTTATGTCCTTCTTCTCTACATGGTCTCTAATGAATTGATGCTTGATGTCCACATGTTTGCATCTTGTGTGTAATACAGGATTTTGTGATATTGCAATTGCACTATTGTTATCACAAAATATTGGCACTTCAGTAGAGTTGACTTTATAGTCTCTGAGTTGTTGTCTCAACCAAAGGATTTGAGCACAACAACTTCCAGCTGCAACATATTCAGCTTCAGTGGTGGAAGTTGCCACTGTGTTCTGCTTCTTGGAGAACCAAGATATATGCTTGTTGCCTAGGAATTGACAAGTCCCTGAAGTGGACTTTCTATCAATTCTGCAACCTCCATAGTCAGCATCTGAGTAGCCAGTTAACTCAATGTTGTCATCAGCAGGGTACCAAAGGCCTAGATTTTCAGCGCCTTTGAGATACCTCAAAATCCTCTTTGCAGCCTCAAGATGGCTTTTCTTAGGATTTGCTTGAAACCTTGCACAAACACCTACTGCAAAGGTGATGTCAGGTCTGCTGGCAGTGAGATAGGGGAGTGATCCAATGATTCCTCTATACTCAGTGGAGTTGGTTGCAACACCACTCTCATCAGGATCCATCTTCCAATTTGTGTTCATAGGGATCCTTACTGGCTTGCTAGTTGTACACCCAAACTTCTTGATCATTTCTCTGGTGTACTTAGCTTGGTTGATGAAGATTCCTTCTTTTGATTGCTTGACTTGAAGACCCAAAAAGAAGTTCATCAACCCCATCATGGACATCTCAAACTTGCTTTGCATAAGCTTGGAGAACTTCTCACACAGCTTTTCATTGGGGGATCCAAATATTATGTCATCCACATAAATTTGGACAAGCAAGATGTCCTCTCCTTCAGAGATTCTGAAGAGAGTTCTGTCCACAGTTCCCTTGGTGAATCCATGATCCAAGAGGAATTGTGACAGTGTATCATACCAAGCCCTAGGGGCTTGCTTAAGTCCATACAAAGCCTTCTTCAGTCTGTAAACTTGGTTTCCAACCTCAAAACCTGGTGGTTGCTCCACATAGACTTCTTCTTTCAAGACTCCATTCAGAAAGGCACTCTTGACATCCATCTGGTACACTTTGAACCTCTTGTGGGCTGCATAGGCTAGAAAGAGCCTTATTGCTTCTAGCCTTGCCACAGGTGCAAAAGTCTCATCATAGTCAATGCCTTCATGTTGACAATAACCCTTTGCCACTAGTCTTGCTTTGTTTCTGACGATCACATCATTCTCATTCTTTTTGTTCTTGAACACCCACTTTGTTCCAATAACATCTTGATGTGAAGGTCTATCCACCAGCTCCCATACTTCATTTCTGGTGAATTGATTCAGTTCTTCCTGCATAGCCGTGATCCAATTTGCATCTTGAAGTGCTTCTTCAATGTTACTTGGTTCTTGCTCTGACAAGAAACAACAGAAAAGAGCACTTTCACCATGAAATCTCCTTGTTTTGACTCCTATACTTGGGTCACCAAGTATTAGATCAGTAGGATGGTCAGACAACCAAGTCCTTCTTTTTCTGATCTCTTCAGTAGAGTTGTCCTCTACTGAAGTTGAGTCATTTTGACCATAAAACTCAGGATAATTGAATGCAGGATCTAATTCAGGATCATAATCAGGGGTGTTGTCCTCAATGTCAGGGACATTGGCATTTTCAACATTTTGAGTTCCCCCTTGATTATTTGATCCATTAACTACCTCAACAGGAGCTGCTTCTTCATTGGTAGTTGTTACCTGGATGTGAACTGGGATTGGATCATTCAGTTCACCATTTCCATTAGTGGGATTTGCCTCAGGAAGGTTGCCTTCAGGATTGTTTTCCAATGGGAGTTTTTCAGGTAAGTTGGCTTGGACAACTTCTATGAATTCAGTGTCTTTGTCTTTTAGGCTCAGTCTGGTTGTCCTTTGTGTGATTTCTTCTGATTCCAAGTTCTCATTCCTGAACTCATGAATAGATTCATCAAACACAACATGAGGTGTTTCCTCCACAATAAGGGTTTTCTTGTTGTAGACTCTGAAAGCTCTACTGATTTGAGAGTATCCAAGGAATACTCCTTCATCAGCTTTGCTATCAAAGGCTTTAAACTGTTCTTTCCCATTATTGTGAATAAAACACTCGCAACCAAAGATATGAAAGTATGACACTTTAGGCATTCTTCCTTTCCAGAGTTCATAGGGGGTGTTGCCTTGCCCCTTAGTAATCAAACATCTATTCTGAGTATGGCATGCAGTGTTTATAGCTTCAGCCCAAAACCTCTTACGTAAATTTGAATCAGCAATTAAGGTTCTAGCAGCTTCTTTTAAAGTTCTATTTCTCCTCTCTGCAACTCCATTCTGTTGGGGAGTTTTAGCTGCTGAGGTTTCATGAGCTATTCCATTAGATGTGCAATACTCATTGATGTATGAATTTATGAACTCAGTGCCTTTATCAGATCTTATCTTGATAATGCTAAGGCTTTTCTCATTTGACAATCTCTTTAAGAGTTCAGGCAGTTTGACTTGAGTTTCCTTCTTATTAAGGAGAAACACTACCCAAGTGAACCTAGAGAAGTCATCTACTACCACCAATGTGTATTTTCTACCATTTATGCTTGCAGGGGTAATTGGTCCAAATAGGTCCATATGTAGAAGTTCAAGCACCCTTTCAGTAGAGATGACTGATTTTCCTTTAAATGAGGCTTTAATCTGTTTTCCCTCTTGGAATGGTTTGCAAACATGCTCCTTAATGAAAACCTCATTAGGTAGTCCTTTAACTAATGCATTTCTAGCAATCTTGTTCATTGTTTTGAAGTTCAAGTGGTTTAATCTCTTATGCCATAACCAACTTTGTTCACTAGAACTCTTAGCAATGAAGCATGCAGCATCAGTAGACTTGTCCCAGTCTGCAAAATACACATTTCCTTTCCTAGTTCCAGTCAATAGAATTTGTTGAGTCTTATCTTTGATTAAACATTACCACTAGAAAACTCAACATTAAAATCTTTATCACAGAATTGATTGATACTTAGAAGATTATATTTGAGACCAGCCACATAAGATACATTGGATACTTTGATGTTACCAATCATCAAAGTACCATAACCTTTTGTTGTAGCTTGTGAGCTGTCTCCAAATGTGACATTTGGGCCTTCTTTTTCAATAAAATCAGTGAGGAGTTCCTTGTTTCCAGTCATGTGCCTTGAACATCCACTGTCAAGGTACCATGCTGTTGGGATATAAATTCACCCTAAGCCCCACTTGATGTTAGAATAGTTTTGATGGCCAAAACACTTAGAGTTTATAAATGTAATAGGATCAGCTGACTTGTATAGAACAGCTTAGACTAGTCTTGTGTGATCAACTGTATTGATATCAGCTGATCAGCACAGTCCTGGCTTACATGCCTATCCTCAAGATGAGAAGAGTAGAAGACATAAAGACTAGGAGATCCTTGAAGACCAGATAAGTTAAGGTGCTTGTATACCTACTTATCTGATGGAGTCCCAGATTGAAGATGACCTAAAGCAGTACTAAGAATTGCCAGATCAGAAGAGTATTACTCGACTGATATCAGAAGACAGAAGACCTAAGGCCAGAAGAGTAGTCAGAAGACTAGAAGTACAGATCAGAAGACTATGTGCTCTTCCAGGACTCGGCTGATTCCTAAGTCATCTTGCAATTCAAACGAAGACCTACCTTATTTAGAAGATTGACATGATCCCAGGATTGAAGCAATCAAGCGGCTGGAATCAAGGAATCAAGCCATTATGGAAAGATTGCCCCAACGGCTAGTCAACTCCAACGGCTAGTTGCAAGCAATCACCATTATAAATACAAGAGGATGAGAAATCACAATCAAAGAAGTCACAAGAGAGAATTCACAAGCTAAGCAAGCAATCAAGCAAATAGCCATACTGTTCTAAGAGTTCTCCAAGAGCCAGAAAACCATTAGAATATCTATAGCTCTTAAGTGATTTCTATCCAACCCCTAAGAACCTGAAACCTGTTCATATTGTATAATCATTGTTTTAGGCATAGTGGTTAAGAAAATTATAAGCTTGAACCATTAGTTGGATACACTTCAAAAACCCCAAACCCTCACCGAAAGGTTAAAGTTTTTGAACCTCTTAAAGTGCAAGTGCTTACAATCACTTGTGGAGACCGTAGCTGTTAGGACGGCTCAGATCTCAAAGTCCTAACCTTGGGACTATAAAGGTCAAGACCCTTGTAATTTGTGGTAAATTAAAGGGATTAAACATCACGTGTGGACGTGAGACTGGACGTAGGAACGTATATCCGAACCACTATAAAATCTGGTGTTATTTACTTACTGCACTTTACATTTCTGTCATTTCATTAACTATTATATAGTGCATACTGTGATTTCAACATTCTTCAAAACAAGGCCACAACTTTCAAACCAGCATCAGCTGAGTACTTTCATTAAGCAAAACAAGTTAACACTTTCTTAAGAAACTATAAGAACGAGTCTAATCAAGGCCTACCATAATTCCGCATATAATCTCTTCATTCAGATCACTATAGTCATCTGGACCAGCAGACTTATAGTCCAGTTGACATAGCAATCAGAAGAGGTTCCCAACTCTCTTGAAAAAGTTTTAAAGTCTATTCACCCCTCCCCTCTAGACTTTAATCCCATTCACTACTCGTTCAGGGACCAACAAGTGGTATCAGAGCAGTGGTTCTAACGGACTACTGTCTCTAGATTATCAGAAGACTTGAGGGAGTCTTTCTGTAGTCCTCTTGAACAGATCTATTCTTTTGAAAAACTTGTTTTTGAAAACTCATACAGCATGAGTGCTAATATGCGAAAGTTGCCTAAGTTTTCAGTTGAGGATTATGATTACTGGAAGATCAGGATGAGGAAGAATCTCACATTAGTCCACTACAAGATGTGGTCAGTAATCACTGAAGGCCCAATCACCATCATGGCAGTCAACACTGCAAATGGTGATCCAGAAGTTCCAGTTGGAGAACTTGTTCCCAAGCCTATGAAGGACCTCACACCAGAAGAGATGAAGCAATCAAATCTTGATAGCATTGCTCAAGATTACATAATGCAAACTCTTCCAAATGAGTACATTGCAAAGGTAATCCACTGTGAGTCAGCCAGAGAGATGTGGGAAGCATTGGCACTTCTCTGTGAAGGAACTGAGCTGATCAAGGAATCCAAGTTGTCTACAGCAGTCAAGAAGTTCGAACACTTCAAGATGCAACCATAAGAGTCTATTGATCAGCTAGACAATAGATTTACCAAGATCATCAATGAGATAGAATCTCTGGGCAAGAAATATACAAATAGAGAGAAAAATCTAAAGATCTTAGACTCTCTAACCAAGAAATGGAGACTCAAGAAGACTATCATCAAAGATACTCAAGATATCAAGAAGTGGTCTGCTCAAACTCTATTTCAGAACCTAAAAGCCCATGAATATGATCTGGAAAGAGAAGAAAACTCAGGAAGTGATGAGCCAACTGCAACCCTATCTACCTCCAAGACTGTAGCCTTCAAGGCAGCCAATACAAAAGCGGCAAGTACCTCATCTGGCAAGACCTCTCTGAAAACAGAAGACTTTGAAGGATCAGACGTGAGTCTGAAAGAGCAAATGGCCCTTATGATCAAGAGATTCGAAATGATGAACACTCTCAATAGCAAATATAGAAAATTCTATAGAAACTACAAAGATAGAAGTGCAAGTTCACCCTCCAGAGGTTCCAGAGAAAGAACACCAGAAAGACATCCTAGAAAGGATGTGGAGTCATCTGACAGCCGAGGATCTAGAAGAAGAGATGCCACTCCTCCAAGGAAAGGCAACTCAAATCAGAAATCTGGATCATGCTTCAATTGTCGCAAACCAGGACATTATGTCTATGAATGTCCTGAGCTGAATTTAGATGACAAAGAAGAAAGAAGGCCAAGAAGAGACAGAAGAAATTCAGACAAGCAAGCAATGGTGACTGAAGAATCTGAATATCAAAGTGATGAACTGTTGGGATATAAATTCATCCTAAGCCCCACTTGATGTTAGAATAGTTTTGATGGCCAAAACACTTAGAGTTTATAAATGTAATAGGATCAGCTGACTTGTATAGAACAGCTTAGACTAGTCTTGTGTGATCAACTGTATTGATATCAGCTGATCAGCACAGTCCTGGCTTACATGCCTATCCTCAAGATGAGAAGAGTAGAAGACATGAAGACTAGAAGATCCTTGAAGACCAGATAAGTTAAGGTGCTTGTATACCTACCTATCTGATGGAGTCCCAGATTGAAGATGGCCTAAAAGCAGTACAAAGAATTTCCAGATCAGAAGAGTGTTACTCGTCTGATATCAGAAGACAGAAGACCTAAGGCCAGAAGAGTAGTCAGAAGACTAGAAGTACAGATCAGAAGACTATGTGCTCTTCCAGGACTCGGCTGATTCCCAAGTCATCTTGCAATTCAAACGAAGACCTACCTTATTTAGAAGATTGACATGATCCCAGGATTGAAGCAATCAAGCGGCTGGAATCAAGGAATCAAGCTATTATGGAAAGATTGCTCAAACGGCTAGTCAACTCCAACGGCTAGTTGCAACCAATCTCCATTATAAATACAAGAGGATGAGAAATCACAAAAAGAAGTCACAAGAGAGAATTCAACAAGCCAAGCAAGCAATCAAAGCTAAAGCCATACAGTTCTAAGAATTCTCAAAAGAGCCAGAAACCATTAGATTATCTATAGCTCTTAAGTGATTTCTATCCAACCCTTAAGAACCTGAAACCTGTTCATATTGTATATCAATTGTTTTAGGCATAGTGGTTAAGCAAATTATAAGCTTGAACCATTAGTTGGATACACCTCAAAAACCCCAAACCCTCACCGAAAGGTTAAAGTTTTCGAAACCCCTTAAAGTGCAAGTGCTTACAATCACTTGTGGAGACCGTAGCTGTTAGGACGGCTCAGATCTCAAAGTCCTAACCTTGGGACTATAAAGGTCAAGACCCTTGTAATTTGTGGAAATTAAAGGGATTAAACATCACGTTAGGACGTGAGAGTGGACGTAGGAACGTATATCCGAACCACTATAAATCCGGTGTTATTTACTTTCTGCACTTTACATTTCTGCCTTTACATTCATTATTATATTGTGCATACTGTGATTTCAACACTCTTCAAAACAAGGCCATAACTTTCAAACCAGCATCAGCTGAGTATTTTCATTAAGTAAAACAAGTTACAAGAACGAGTCTAAACCAGGGCCACCATAATTCCGCATATAACCTCCTCAGTCAGATCACTATAGTCATCTGGACCAGCAGACTTGCAGTCCAGTTGACATAGCAATCAGAAGAGGTTCCCAACTCTGTTTGAAAAAGTTTTAAAGTCTATTCACCCCTCCCCTCTAGACTTTAAACCCATTCACTACTCGTTCAGGGACCAACAAGTGGTATCAGAGCAGTGGTTCTAACAGACTACTGTCTCTAGATTATCAGAAGACTTGAGGGAGTCTTTCTGTAGTCCTCTTGAACAGATCTTTTTGGAAAACTTGTTTTTGAAAACTCATACAGCATGAGTGCTAACATGCGTAAGTTGCCTAAGTTTTCAGTTGAGGATTATGATTACTGGAAGATCAGGATGAGGAAGAATCTCACATCAGTCCACTACAAGATGTGGTCAGTAATCACTGAAGGCCCAATCACCATCATGACAGTCAACACTGCAAATGGTGATCCAGAAGTCCCAGTTGGAGAACTGGTTCCCAAGCCCATGAGGGATCTCACACCAGAAGAGATGAAGCAATCAAACCTTGATAGCATTGCTCAAGATTACATAATGCAAACTCTTCCAAATGAGTACATTGCAAAGGTCATCCACTGTGAGTCAGCCAGAGAGATGTGGGAGGCATTGGCACTCCTCTGTGAAGGAACTGAGCTGATCAAGGAAAGCAAATTGTCGACAGCAGTCAAGAAGTTTGAACACCTCAAGATGCATCCAGGAGAAACTATTGATCAGCTGGACAATAGATGTACAAAGATCATAAATGAGATTGAATCTCTAGGCAAGAAGTATACAAATAGAGAGAAAAACTTGAAGATCTTGGACTCTTTACCCAAGTGATGGAAACTCAAGAAGACCATCATCAAAGATACTCAAGATATCAAGAAGTGGTCTACTCAAACTCTATTTCAGAACCTAAAAGCTCATGAATATGACCTTGACAGAGAAGAAAACTCAGGAAGTGATGAGTCAACTGCAGCCCCATCTACCTCCAAGACTGTAGCCTTCAAGGCAGCCAATACAAAAGCTGCAAGTACCTCATCTGGCAAGGCCTCTCTGAAAACAGAAGACTGTGAAGGATCAGACATGAGTCTGAAGGAACAAATGGCTCTTATGATCAAGAGATTCGAAAGGATGAACACTCTCAACAGCAAATATAGAAAATTCTATAGAAACTACAAAGATAGAAGAGCAAGTTCACCCTCCAGAGGTTCCAGAGAAAGAACACCAGAAAGACATCCTAGAAAGGATGTGGACTCATCTGACAGCCGAGGATCTAGAAGAAGAGATGCCACTCCTCCAAGGAAAGGCAACTCAAATCAGAAACCTGGATCATGCTTCAACTGTCGCAAACCAGGACACTATGTTTATGAATGTCCTGAGCTGGATTTGGATGACAAAGAAGAAAGAAGGCCAAGAAGAACTTCAGACAAGAAAGCTATGGTGACTGAAGAATCTGAATATCAAAGTGATGAACTCCCTACATCACCAGACTGCCAAATCTTCTCAGATGATTCAGATGACCTAGCTATGATGGCCATAGGTGAAAATGAGGAAAGGAGGGACCTATACAGAAGAGGAGGTCTAGCAGGAGAAACTTGGTACATAGATAGTGGATGCTCAACTCACATGACAGGAACCAAAGCCCTGCTGACCAACTACATAGAAAAGAAAGGTCCAAAAGTCTTCTTTGGTGATAACGCGCATGGTAACACAAAAGGATATGGCACCCTTAAAAATGGTGACATTGAGGTACATGATGTATCATATGTAGAAGGTCTTAAGTTTAATTTATTATCTGTTTCTCACTTTTGTGACACTGGTTACTCAGTCAAATTCTCTAAAGATGAGTGTCTCATAAGTGATAAGAGAACAAAACAAAACCTTCTAACATGATCTAGAAAGGGAAGTATGTATCTTGCAAATTGGAACAACTGTCCTAAGGATACATGTCTGCTTGTGAAGAGCCCTAAAGATGTCAGCTGGCTATGGCACAAACGTCTTAGTCATCTGAACTTTAAGACTATGAACAAGTTAGCAAGGGAATCCTTAGTTGATGGTCTGCCTAATGAACTCTACTGTAAAGATCAGGTATGTGATGCATGTCAACAAGGAAAGCAAACAAAGGTCTCCTTCAAGACCAAGAAGACAGCATCAACCAGCAGAGTTCTTGAATTGCTTCACATGGATCTCTTTGGACCTATCCCTCCAACCACTCTAACAGGGAGGAAGTACACTCTTATTGTTGTAGATGACTACTCCAAGTTTACTTGGGTTATCTTTCTATACAAGAAGAGTGAAACACAGTAGAAGCTCCCTGAACTATTGAAGAGGATCCAAGTAGAGAAAGGAGAACCAATTGTGAAAATTAGAAGTGACAAAGGCACTGAATTCATTAACTCTTATATTATTGCCTATTGTACTACTAATGGTATTCAGCATGAGACAAGTGCAGCAAGAACACCACAACAGAATGGTGTAGCTGAAAGAAGAGTCAGAACACTCAAAGAAGCTGCCAGAACACTCCTTGCTGAATTCTCCACTCCCAAGAAGCTATGGGCAGAAGCGATCAACACAGCTTGTCACACTCAAAACAGGTCAGGTATTCATAAAATACATGAGAAAACCCCATATGAACTGTGGAAAGGAAGAAAACCTAGAGTATCTTACTTTCATATATTTGGTTGTAAGTGTTTCATTCACAACAATGGGAAGAGTAAGTTGAATGCTTTTGATGCCAAAGCAGATGAGGGGATATTCTTAGGATACTCCTCTACTAGCAAAGCATTCAGGGTACTCAACAAACGAACCCTTCTTGTGGAAGAAACACCTCATGTCGTTTTTGATGAATCTTGTGAAAAGAATGTAGTAGAAACAAACTCAGCTGCAGATCAGATGAGACATCTAGTGATCAAGTCCAAACCTGATGAGTTCATTGAAGTAAATAAACCTTTCCCTGAAGAACCAGAGGAAGATAAGCCTCATAGACCTGTCACTAGATCTCAAACTCAAGCAGGACAAGCTGACCAGAATCAAGATGCACCAATCCCAAATGCCAGGGGGAATGATCTCTTTGACACACTAGATACAGATGATGATCGACCTAATCAAGTCAACCCTCCTGATGGCACTAGATCAGATGAGAATCCAAACTCATCCAATGTAGATACTCCCGTGAGGCATACATGGAGAAACAATCATCCATCAAACCTCATCTTAGGAGGAGCAGACTCAGGTGTCAAGACCAGAAGACAACTGAATCAGAACTCACAATCATCTATGTTCTGCTGGTGTGCCTTCCTATCCAACATTGAACCAGCTGACATAGAAGAAGCAATGACAGATAGCAATTGGATCACTGCTATGCAAGAAGAACTAAACCAATTCGAAAGAAATGAAGTCTGGGAATTGGTAGATCGTCCTGAAAACCACAATGTAGTAGGAACAAAGTGGGTATTCAAGAACAAGAAGGACGAAAATGATGTGATAACTAGAAACAAGGCTAGGCTAGTTGCAAAAGGATACTCTCAATCTGAAGGGATTGACTATGATGAAACCTTTTCTCCAGTAGCCAGATTAGAAGCCATACGACTGTTTCTAGCTTATGCATCATATATGGGCTTCAAGGTATATCAAATGGATGTCAAGAGTGCTTTTCTAAATGGTATTCTGGTAGAAGAGGTATATGTAGAGCAGCCTCCAGGTTTTGAAAAAGGTGATCAAGTATATCGACTGAAGAAGGCTCTCTATGGTCTAAAACAAGCCCCTAGAGCTTGGTATGACACATTGTCACAATTCCTACTTGACAATGGATATACAAAAGGCAAAGTGGATAGAACTCTTTTCAGAATACAAGAAGGAGAAGACATCCTAATGGTGCAAATATATGTAGATGATATTATATTTGGATCACCCAATCAAGAGATGTGCAAGAAGTTCTCTGAACTTATGCAAGGAAAGTTTGAAATGAGCATGATGGGTGAGATGAATTATTTTCTAGGACTTCAAGTCAAGCAGAGTTCAGAAGGGATCTTCATCAACCAGTCCAAGTATACCAAGAGCCTATTAGAAAGATTCAAAGCCCTACAAAGCAAGACTGCAAGGATTCCAATGATGACATCTTTCAAAATGGAACCAGATGAGTCTGGAAAGGCAGTTGATCAAGCTGAATATAGAGCACTGATTGGATCTCTACTATATCTTACAGCTAGCAGACCAGACATAACATTTGCTGTAGGAGTATGTGCTAGGTTTCAAGCAAACCCAAAGCAAAGTCATCTAGAAGCAGCAAGGAAGATTCTCAAGTACCTAAAAGGAACAGTCAACCTAGGACTATGGTACCCTGCTAATGACAATCTAGAATTGAGTGGCTATTCTGACTCAGACTATGGAGGATGTAGAATTGATAGGAAATCCACATCTGGAACCTGTCAATTTCTAGGCAACAAGCTGATATCATGGTTCTCTAAGAAGCAAACCTCAGTTGCAACCTCCACCACTGAAGCAGAATACATGGCAGCTGGTAGTTGTTGTAGTCAGCTGCTCTGGCTAGTTCAACAACTCAAGGATTACAATGTAGAGGCAAGAGAAGTCCCTATTTATTGTGATAGCAGCAGTGCCATTGCCATCACTCAAAATCCAGTCCTCCACACAAGGTGCAAGCATGTCGACATTCGACACCACTTCATAAGAGACCACCTTGAAAAGAAGGACATCAAGATGGAGAAAATTCACACAGATATCCAAAGAGCAGACATCTTGACTAAGCCCCTAGCTGAAGAAAGGTTCAAAACCCTATGTTACAGCTTAGGACTCCTGGACCCAAGCACATGAAGAAGGAAAGATCAGCTGAAAACCTCAGCTGACCCAAGTGCAGCAGACTAGGAGGATCAGATGAGGTGAATAGACACCCTCATCTTCAGGTAAGTTCTTTCCCAATGAAGACAAATAAAGCTGAGGGAAAACTTAGAGTCATCTAATCAAGGGGGAATCAATGATACCTTAAGAATCCTTGATGAAATACTCTAAAATCTGCATTGCATATCATATCATATATATATACAGCAGACTTGAACAAAGTTATTTGATCTCTTTATTCCCAGCAATGTATACTATGTATAATAATAAACTATTCTTCATAAAATACTTTATTTATATACATAAATACAGTGTACTATTGAGTTATACTTGGTTGGATTAATACACCACCGACTCAACAGTATGCATGCACAGTACGGATTTCAAATAACTCTTGCTCAAAATTTATAAATTCTGCATTCCATAAGATAAAGTCTGAATATCTTTAAATGTGAACCCTTAGATCAAGAATCTCATTGTTGATCTTAAGAAGTAACTTTTCAGAAATACAGACCTATCAACTCTATAGTTTTGTCATCTTTCACTCCACTACCTCATTTCTACCCCTATAAAAGGAGGAAGTTATGAGAACACCTAAGAACACAAATCACCAACTACAATTTTTGTTTCAGGTATGGAGAAGATTGAAAGAAAAGATGGAATGGAGATCATTCTTCAACCAAAGTCTTGGGTGAAGGAGATGAAGATTTGTCCAGAAGATGAAGATGATGCAGATCAGCATACTTGGTTTAACCAACATAAGTATGTCTATGAAAACTAGAGGAAAGAGAGAAGTCCTTATTGAAAACTAGAGGAAAGAGAGATGCAGAGGACAGAGTAGCAAACAAGCAGAGCTTCTTCTCCAGGGGGAAGTTCTACATGGAGAGCTTGTTATCAAAAGCTATTGTGTCTAAACAGAACATGAAGGCTGAGTCCATGGCCCTCTCTTCGACTCCATTGAAGCCTCTTCCAATCTTCCTTCTCTTTCAAGAGTAGCGAAGAGATTCAATTAGGACACATTTGATGCTACAACCCATCTGATGATGAGGAACATCAGATGGTAAGGGCAACCTGAACCAGTGGGATACCATCCAGGCTGATATGCATATCGATTTGATGGTCCTACTTGATTCAGAGATAGAGCTGGAAGATCCATCAAACCAGGTTGGATCACCACTCACAATAAAGCTGGAAGATCCATCATCCAGGTTGGATCATCACAGCAACAATGAAGGATCCATCAAGCCAAATCTCAATCCTCCACTCAGCTGATCAGAAGACCAACTCAGCTGACCAGAAGACTTCCAAGAGAAATCAGCAGACCTTTTCAGGAAATCAGAAGACTTCACTCTGCTGATCAGATCACTTGATTTTTGAGTTTAATGACTATCTTTGATCATGTAATTCATTCTAGATTTATTCCTGAATGTAATTAAACAAATTGGCCTATATAAGGAATGCAATTCACTTATAAAAAACGGCCTTGATGATCAATTCTTGCCACAAAATTAGTCACAACGGCTATTTTTGGTAATGATGTCATTAATACTCAATTACCAAATTGCCAGCAAATCAACTGTTGCCACATGGCAAATTCAGCCGGCAAATTTAAAGGAAGGCCCGAAATCAAAGAAGGAAAATCTTGGGCTCTACTCCACAATTAAACCCAAATCTGACCGTTAGATCAAGAATTATTGGAGTATATATACACACCCTTAAAACTCTTCCAAACCCTTTCGCTCACAATACCCTATTGCTCTCAATACTCTCTCGTTCTGCAAATTTCTTTCAAGCTCTCAAAACCTAAACACTTAAACTCTACTATGGCAATCATTGAAATTTCCGACGAGAAGACCAAGAGCACTGGCACCTTGGATGCTGCAAAGTGGTCCAAGGAAGGGAAGATGTTCACAGAGAATGCTCTGTTTTTCAAAGGCAAACACACAGCTGCAAACAAGGAAATCCTTCTCCGTTGCATCAACCTCAACCTTCTAGATTTTCTGGAAGCAGCACCCACCAACGTTTATGAACAAGATGTGCTGCCTTTCTATGCAAACGCTGTGATGAAGGGATCTTATGTCGAAAGTGTCATGGGTGGACACAGGGTCAAGGTAACAAGGGAAATCCTTCAGGAACTATTTGGTTTGTCAAGGGGGAAGATCAATATCTCCACCTACATCATGAATAAGGAGAAAGAGTACATGGAGATGTTCACTGATGGGAGAATCAAGGCTGCTGATGCCTCTGGACTCAAGAAATCCCAACTAGAACCTAAGTTCTAAACCCTGATGGATATAGCAGGCAAGATGTTGCTAGGTAACACATTCAGTCATGATGCTGTTACTACTCTAAAGGTTAGAGTTATGGCTGCAATCTTGGATCAGATTGATGGAGACTGGCAAGGGCTTTTCTTGGACAGAATTGCTCTTGAAGCCAAGAAGGTGACTTTGGACCTTCAATCAAGAGATTGGAAGGTAACCTCAACTTTCAGCTTTGTCAACAAGCTGAGTATCATCCTTCCAGAAGTACTCCCAAGAAAGTACAAGATGGGACCTCACAAGACCTTCCACATCTCCAAATATTATTTAAGGAAGGACGCTCTTGCTGAGGCAGCAAGGTTGAAAGAAGAGAGGAAGAAGCTGTTAGCTGAAGCATCTTCCAAAGATGTTATTGAAAAGGCAGAAGAGTCCACTCATAACTCTGCTGCTGAAGAAGAAAAGGAGCCATCGAAAGAAGAGGCTCAAAAGAAGGTTGCTGAAGAGGATGATGATGACAATCAGACCTTAGCACAAAGAAGATATCTGATCAGATCAGGGCTCATCTCCCCATCTGATTCAGATGTCACTCCCACTGCCTCTCCTTTGAAAAAGGCAGGTACTTCTAACCCCTCTCTCACTTTCACACCTTCTAAACTATCAAAGGGTCAGAAGATAAAGAAGAACACTTCTTCTTTCACAAAGAAAGCCAAGAAATCCAGGCTCCCTACTCCAATGAGCATAGCCCCTATTTCATCCTTCAACCCTTCTGATGATACCAACCCATCTGAACCCTCACACACTGATGCCCAAATCCCTGCTGATACTCACACAGCAGAGGAACAAGCCCAGCCTAACCCTGCTGATGTTCAAACAGCAGACAACCAACCTCAGACCACCTCCACACAACCTGCTGATGATCAAACTCAGATTATATCCACAATCCTTGCTGATATTCAAACAGCAAATGTCCAAGATCATCAAGCTCAAACACCTACTGATCTTCAAGAAGAAACTGAACCAGACCAGCAGACCCATAACCCTGCTGATGAACAAATTACTGAAGATCAATCCCAACCTCCTACCCAACAAGAAGAAATCACTTCCCAAATCCCTGCTGATACTCACACAGCAGAGGAAAATGCACCAACTACCCAAACCCCTACCATCATTGTCCCTTCTGCTCCAGAAGACTTGGCACCAGAAGACCTGGTTCAACCTGGTCCTTCTCAACCTCAGTTCAGAATGGTGCACTACCCCATGTGCCAAACAGAAAAGATAATGAGGATGAAGATAGCCAACCTGCTCAAGACCACCATCCCTGGAGTTGATGAGACTTTAATCCAGTTTGAACAAGTGCTTAGGGTATGCACTTGGATTGAGCTCAGAAGAGATGATGTAGATGACCTTCTTGAGGTCATGGAAGGAATGGGAGGAAAGGAAAACTTCCTCGACTGGGAGATGGAGCAAAAGGAAGTTGCTCAAGTTCAATCCTTTGCTCAGCTGCTATCAGATGAGGCACTAACTGCAGTCTGCAACCGGATCCTAGGAGTCTCCACTGCTGATGTCCCTATCCCAGTAGGTTCATCGGATCAGCAGACAGCTGAACAAGCAAAGATGAAGGAATCAGCTGCACCAGCCTTGGTGGAAGACTCAGCTGCCCCTGCTGAAGACTCAGCTGCACCAGCTGACAAAGAAGAGATTGAAAGAGAAGTAGTCAGAGTACCAGCTCACTTCAAACCTTCAGACGATCTGACTCACTTCATTGACAATCAAGAGGATGCAGGTAGACGAATCATGACCCATCTGACTAAGGCCACTACCTGCTACCTCAATGAGGAGTACCTATCAACCGAAGAAAGAGGCAAAGCATTAATTGTTCATCCAAAGCCTCAAGGTACACCCTCTACTTCTACCCCATCTGTTGACCATACAGCAGACATCTGCTCCCAGGTCAAAGCTGCAATAGACTTGCACTTTGAGAAAGGTTTAGGCCTGCAGCTAGGAAGATATGTTGAGAAAGCTGCAAGGGAACAGAAGACTCGTCTTCATGACCAGATTCTTGACGTTGAAGACAAGTTTGGTGAAGCACTTCATCAGCAGATAGGAGAATACTTGAGTACCTATCAGAAGTTGTCAGCTGACACCTCCAAAAGGTTTGCTGATCTTTACACTGATGAGATGCACCGCATGAAGACCACCTACACATCCAGAATTGAAGAAGCTGAAGCAAGAGCCAAAGAAGGTCAAGCCCTTCTTAAGGCAGCTGCAGAGGAGAATGAGAAATTGCAGACTCAGCTGAAGGAGACAGCAACCAAGTTGGAAGCTCTTACAACTAGATTTGAAGCTGCCTCCTCCTCCAATTCACATGCTGAAGTTCTAGAGCACAGCATAACCCATCTGACCCAAGTTGCCAAGGTCAATGCCATGGCACTGAAACAAACTCTGAAAGTGGAAATCATGAATTCCATGAAGCCTTTTGCGGCTGCACTTGCTGAAGCCAAAAAGGGGGAAGATATGTTGATAAAGGCTCTAGAGAAGTCTACTGCCCAGCAAGCTGAAGTGGTAGTAGCACAAGATGACTTGACTGAAACCTTGGGTGGTTTAAAGAGCAAAATCAAGAACAGGCAAGACAAAGACAAAGAAATTGCTCTAGAAGATACTCAAGCACCCACTCAAGCTCCTGCCAAGAGTCTACAGATCACTGCTCCTGTAGAACAAGTTCCTAAAAAGAGAATGACAAGGAAAAGAAAGGCAGATGAGCAAGCTCAGTCAGCTCAGACCAGCAAGAAATCAGCTCCAGCAGAGCCTACTGCAGAAGAGAAAGAGGCTCTAGAGTTGAAGAAAAAGAAATTGCTTGAAGCTCAAGAGCTTAAGCAAAAGAAGCTGAATGATGCGAAGGCAGTCAAAGCCAAATTTGAAAGAAGAATTGCCAAACTCAGGAAAGCAATGAAGGAAAAAGCACAAGAAGACAGTGTCCTAGTGTTTGACAGCAATTATGTGGATTACTTAGCCCTTCAAGATGAGCTACCAAGATGGTATCCCCTGAAGAAGAAGTGGCAAATTCAACACCACATAGTAAGGAAATTTGGCCCTTTCCCTTCTTATGAAGAAGAATTTCTTCAATTCTCCCAGTTCATGAACATTGAAGATCTAGAGTTCTGGGAAGAAATTGTCAAGACAGCCAAAGGACTTGACAACTGCAGAATCCTAACTCCTGAAGAACCCAAATGGGATGCACCCCTTCTGGATTCAGGAAGAGCCAACATGATAGAAATCAAGAAGATTCTGTACAAGATCTATGAAGAGGAGAATGTTACAGATGTACAGCACATGGAAGAAGTTCGAGCTCGTCTGTACCTTGCCTACCGCATTTGAAGATCAGAAGACCTGATGAAGACTAGCTTAGAAGTTTAAAGAAACTATTACTTGTAATCTGTAAAAGTTATATCTATATTCAAGTTCTAGTTCTTTTTGCTTACAAGACAAACTCTCATTGTCTTCATCAGATACTTCAAGTCTTAGCATGATATAAACTCTTATCTTAATTCATTAAGAGCACTTATCAAGTATAGTTTTGGCTTCATCAAAAAGGGGGAAATTGTTGGGATATAAATTCATCCTAAGCCCCACTTGATGTTAGAATAGTTTTGATGGCCAAAACACTTAGAGTTTATAAATGTAATAGGATCAGCTGACTTGTATAGAACAGCTTAGACTAGTCTTGTGTGATCAACTGTATTGATATCAGCTGATCAGCACAGTCCTGGCTTACATGCCTATCCTCAAGATGAGAAGAGTAGAAGACATAAAGACTAGGAGATCCTTGAAGACCAGATAAGTTAAGGTGCTTGTATACCTACTTATCTGATGGAGTCCCAGATTGAAGATGGCCTAAAGCAGTACTAAGAATTGCCAGATCAGAAGAGTATTACTCGACTGATATCAGAAGACAGAAGACCTAAGGCCAGAAGAGTAGTCAGAAGACTAGAAGTACAGATCAGAAGACTATGTGCTCTTCCAGGACTCGGCTGATTCCTAAGTCATCTTGCAATTCAAACGAAGACCTACCTTATTTAGAAGATTGACATGATCCCAGGATTGAAGCAATCAAGCGGCTGGAATCAAGGAATCAAGCCATTATGGAAAGATTGCCCCAACGGCTAGTTGCAAGCAATCACCATTATAAATACAAGAGGATGAGAAATCACAATCAAAGAAGTCACAAGAGAGAATTCACAAGCTAAGCAAGCAATTAAGAAAATAGCCATACTGTTCTAAGAGTTCTCCAAGAGCCAGAAAACCATTAGAATATCTATAGCTCTTAAGTGATTTCTATCCAACCCCTAAGAACCTGAAACTTGTTCATATTGTATAATCATTTTTTTAGGCATAGCGGTTAAGCAAATTATAAGCTTGAACCATTAGTTGGATACACTTCAAAAACCCCAAACCCTCACCGAAAGGTTAAAGTTTTTGAACCTCTTAAAGTGCAAGTGCTTACAATCACTTGTGGAGACCGTAGCTGTTAGGACGGCTCAGATCTCAAAGTCCTAACCTTGGGACTATAAAGGTCAAGACCCTTGTAATTTGTGGTAAATTAAAGGGATTAAACATCACATGTGGACGTGAGAGTGGACGTAGGAACGTATATCCGAACCACTATAAAATCTGGTGTTATTTACTTACTGCACTTTACATTTCTGTCATTTCATTAACTATTATATAGTGCATACTGTGATTTCAACATTCTTCAAAACAATGCCACAACTTTCAAACCAACATTAGCTGAGTACTTTCATTAAGCAAAACAAGTTAACACTTTCTTAAGAAACTATAAGAACGAGTCTAATCAAGGCCTACCATAATTCCGCATATAATCTCTTCATTCAGATCACTATAGTCATCTGGACCAGCAGACTTGTAGTCCAGTTGACATAGCAATCAGAAGAGGTTCCCAACTCTCTTGAAAAGAAGAGAAGAGGAAGTTGGAGACTGGCAAAGACTATTCTTAGATAGAATTGCTCTTGAGGCAAAGAAAGTCACTTTGGACTTACAGTCAAGAGAATGGAAGGTAACAGCTACAGTCAGCTTTGTCAACAAGCTGAGTATCATCCTTCCAGATATTCTCCCAAAGAAGTACAAGATGGGACCTCATAAGACCTTCCACATCTCCAAGTATTACTTAAGGAAGGAAGCTCTTGCTGAGGCAGCAAGGTTGAAAGAAGAGAAGAGGAAGTTGTTAGCTGAAGCATCTTCCAAAGATGTTGTTGAAGAGGCAGAAGAGTCTGCTCATGACTCTGCTGCTGAAGAAGAAGAGGAGCCATCCAAAGAAGAGGCTCAAAAGAAGGCTGCTGAGGATGATGATGATGACAATCAGACCTTAGCACAGAGAAGATTTCTGATCAGATCAGGGCTCATCTCCCCATCTGATTCAGATGCCACTCCCACTGCCTCTCCTTTGAAAAAGGCAGGTACTTCTAATCCCTCTCTCACTTTCACACCTTCTAAACTATCAAAGGGTCAGAAGAGAAAGAAGAACACTTCTTCTTTCACAAAGAAAGCCAAGAAATCCAGGCTCCCTACTCCAATGAGCATAGCCCCTTTTTCATCCTTCAACCCTTCTGATGAGTCCAACCCATCTGAACCTTCAAACACTGATACCCAAATCCCTGCTGATACTCACACAGCAGAGGAACAAACTCAGCCTCAACTAACCCTTGAACCACAATTGCCTACCCCTGCTGATGTTCAAACAACAGACAACCAAACACAGACCACCTCCACACCCCCTACTGATGATCAAACTCAGATTACATCCACAACCCCTGCTGACATTCAAACAGCAGATTTCCGAGATCATCAAGCTCAACCATCTACTGATCTTCAAGTAGAAACTGAACCAGACCAGCAGACCCAAAACCCTGCTGATGAACAAATCACTGAAGATCAATCCTAGCTTCCTACCCAACAAGAGGATATCACTTCCCAAATCCCTGCTGATACTCACACAGCAGAGGAAAATGCCCCAGCTACCCAACCTCCTACCATCACTGTCCCATCTGCTCCAGAAGACATGGCACCAGCATACCTGGATCAAGTTGGCCCCTCTCAACCTCAGTTCAGAATGGTGCACTATCCTATGTGCACAAAGGAGAAGATAATGAGGATGAAGATAGCCAACCTGCTCAAGTCCACTACTCCGGGTGTTGATGAGGAATCAATCCAGTTTGAACAAGTGCTTAGGATATGCACTTGGATTGAGCTCAGAAGAGATGATGTAGATGACCTTCTTGAGGTCATGGAAGGAATGGGAGGAAAGGAAAACTTCCTCGACTGGGAGATGGAGCAAAAGGAAGTTGCTCAAGTTCGATCTTTTGCTCAGCTGCTATCAGACGAGGCACTGACTGCAGTTTGCAACCGGATTATACGAATCCCCACTGTTGATGTCTCTATCCTAGAAGACTCATCAGATCAGCAGACAGCTGAGATGACATTGGTAGATGACTCAGCTGCACCTGCCCCTGCAGAAGACTCAGCTGCACCAGCTGACAAAGAAGAGATTGAAAGAGAAGTAGTCAGAGTACCAGCTCACTTCATGCCAACAGCTGACCTGTCTCACTTCATTGATAAAGGAGAGAAGATCATGACACATCTGGTTAAGGCCACTTCCACATTCCTCAATGAAGAATATCTTTCAGCTGAAGAAAGAGGCAAAGCGATAATTGTTCATCCAAAGCCTCAAGGTACACCCTCTACTTCTACCCCATCTGTTGATCACACAGCAGACATCTGCTCCCAGGTCAAAGCTGCAATAGACTTGCACTTTGAAAAAGTGTTGGTCCCTGAACGAGTAGTGAATGGGATTAAAGTCTAGAGGGGAGGGGTGAATAGACTTTAAAACTTTTTCAAACAGAGTTGAGAACCTCTTCTGATTGCTATGTCAACTGGACTGCAAGTCTGCTGGTCCAGATGACTATAGTGATCTGACTGAGGAGGTTATATGCGGAATTATGGTGGCCCTGGTTTAGACTCGTTCTTGTAATTCTTATGAAAGTGTTCAACTTGTTTTGCTTAATGAAAATACTCAGTTGATGTTGGTTTGAAAGTTATGGCCTTGTTTTGAAGAATGTTGAAATCACAGTATGAACTATATAATAATGTATGTAAAGACAGAAATGTAAAGTGCAGAAAGTAAATGACACCGGATTTATAGTGGTTCGGATATACGTTCCTACGTCCACTCTCACGTCCACACGTGATGTTTAATCCCTTTAATTTACCACAAATTACAAGGGTCTTCACCTTTATAGTCCCAAGGTTAGGACTTTGAGATCTGAGCCGTCCTAACAGCTACGGTCTCCACAAGTGATTGTAAGCACTTGCACTTTAAGGGGTTCAAAATCTTTAACCTTTCGGTGAGGGTTTGGGGTTTTTGAGGTGTATCCAAATAATGGTTCAAGCTTATAATTTGCTTAACCACTATGCCTAAAACAATTGATATACAATATGAACAGGTTTCAGGTTCTTAGGGGTTGGATAGAAATCACTTAAGAGCTATAGATAATCTAATGGTTTCTGGCTCTTTTGAGAATTCTTAGAATAGTATGGCTTTAGCTTTGATTGCTTGCTTGGCTTGTTGAATTCTCTCTTGTGACTTCTTGTTTGTGATTTCTCATCCTCTTGTATTTATAATGGAGATTGGTTGCAACTAGCCGTTGGAGTTGACTAGCCGTTTGAGCAATCTTTCCATAATAGCTTGATTCCTTGATTCCAGCCGCTTGATTGCTTCAATCCTGGGATCATGTCAATCTTCTAAATAAGGTAGGTCTTCGTTTGAATTGCAAGATGACTTAGGAATCAGCCGAGTCCTGGAAGAGCACATAGTCTTCTGATCTGTACTTCTAGTCTTCATGTCTTCTACTCTTCTCATCTTGAGGATAGGCATGTAAGCCAGGACTGTGCTGATCAGCTGATATCAATACAGTTGATCACACAAGACTAGTCTAAGCTGTTCTATACAAGTCAGCTGATCCTATTACATTTATAGACTCTAAGTGTTTTGGCCATCAAAACTATTCTAACATCAAGTGGGGCTTAGGGTGAATTTATATCCCAACAATTTCCCCCTTTTTGATGAAGCCAAAACTATACTTGATAAGTGCTCTTAATGAATTAAGATAAGAGTTTATAACATGCTAAGACTTGAAGTATCTGATGAAGACAATGAGAGTTTGTCTTGAAAGCAAAAAGAACTATAACTTGAATATATATAGAGCTTTTACAGATTACAAGTAATAGTTTCTTTAAACTTCTAAAGTAGTCATCATCAGGTCTTCTGATCTTCAAACGCGGTAGGCAAGGTACAGACGAGCTCGAACTTCTTCCATGTGCTGTACATCTGTAACATTCTCCTCTTCATAGATCTTGTACAGAATCTTCTTGATTTCTATCATGTTGGCTCTTCCTGAATCCAGAAGGGGTGCATCCCATTTGGGTTCTTCAGGAGTTAAGATTCTGCAGTTGTCAAGTCCTTTGGCTGTCTTGACAATTTCTTCCCAGAACACTGGATCTTCAATGTTCACGAACTGATTGAACTAGAAGAATTCATCTTCATAAGTTGGGAGAGGGCCAAATTTCCTTACTGTGTGGTGTTGAATTTGCCACTTCTTCTTCAGGGGATGCCATCTTGGTAGCTCATCTTGAAGGGCTAAGTAATCCACATAATTGCTATCAAACACCAGGACACTGTCTTCTTGTGCTTTGTCCTTCATTGCTTTCCTGAGTTTGGCAATTCTTCTTTCAAATTTGGCTTTGACTGCCTTCGCATCATTCAGCTTCTTTTGCTTAAGCTCTTGAGCTTCAAGCAATTTCTTTTTCTTCAACTCTAGAGCCTCTTTCTCTTCTGCAGTAGGCTCTGCTGGAGCTGATTTCTTGCTGGTCTGAGCTGACTGAGCTTGCTCATCTGCCTTTCTTTTCCTTGTCATTCTCTTTTCAGGAACTTGTTCTTCAGGGGCAGTGATCTGAAGAGACTTGGCAGGAGCTTGAGTGAGAGCTTGGGTGCCTTCTTGAGCAATTTCTTTGCCTTTGCCTTTTTCTTGCCTGTTCTTGATTTTGCTCTTTAAACCATTCAAGGTCTCATTCAGCTCATCTTGAGATACTACCATTACAGCTTGTTGTGCAACTGATTTCTCAAGAGACCTTATCAACATATGTTCCCCCTTTTTGGCTTCAGCAAGTGCAGCCGCAAAAGGCTTCATGGCATTCATGATTTCCACTTTCAGAGTTTGTTTCAGTGCCATGACATTGACCTTGTTGACAGCAGTAATATGGGAGATACTGTGCTCCATGACATGAGATAGAGAATTGGTGGAGGAGGCAGCTTCGAGCTTTTCTGTAAGTGCTTCCAACTTGGCTGCTGTCTCCTTCAGCTGAGTTTGCAGTTTCTCATTCTCCTCTGCAGCTGCCTTAAGAAGGGCTTGACCTTCAGTGGCTCTTGCTTCAGCTTCTTCAATTCTGGACTTGTAGGTGGTCTCCATGCGGTGCATCTCATCAGTGTAAAGATCAGCAAACCTTTTGGAGGTGTCAGCTGACAACTTCTGATAGGTACTCAAGTATTCTCCTATCTGCTTATGAAGTGCTTCACCAAACTTGTCTTCAACGTCAAGAATCTGGTCATGAAGACGAGTCTTCTGTTCCCTTGCAGCTTTCTCAACATATCTTCCTTGCTGCAGGCCTAAACCTTTCTCAAAGTGCAAGTCCATTGCAGCTTTGACCTGGGAGCAGATGTCTGCTGTATGGTCAACAGATGGGGTAGAAGTAGAGGGTGTACCTTGAGGCTTTGGATGAACAATTATTGCTTTGCCTCTTTCTTCGGCTGATAGGTACTCCTCATTGAGGTAGCAGGTAGTGGCCTTAGTCAGATGGGTCATGATTCGTCTGCCTTCATCCTCTTGATCGTCAATGAAGTGAGTCAGATTGTCCGAAGGTCTGAAGTGAGCTGGTACTCTGACTACTTCTCTGTCAATCTTTTCTTTGTCAGCTGATGCAGCTGAGTCTTCTGCAGGTGCAGGTGCAGCTGAGTCTTCTGCAGGTGCAGCTGAGTCATCCACCAAGGCTGGTGCAGCTGATTCCTTCAACTTTGCTTGTTCAGATGTCTGCTGATCCGATGAGCCTTCTGGGATAGAGACATCAGCAGTGGGGATTCCTAAAATCCGGTTGCAAACTGCAGTCAGTGCCTCATCTGATAGCAGCTGAGCAAAGGATCGAACTTGAGCAACTTCCTTTTGCTCCATCTCCCAGTAGAGGAAGTTTTCCTTTCCTCCCATTCCTTCCATGACCTCAAGAAGGTCATCTACATCATCTCTTCTGAGCTCAATCCAAGTGCATACCCTAAGCACTTGTTCAAACTGGATTGAATTCTCATCAACTCCAGGGGTAGTGGACTTGAGCAGGTTGGCTATCTTCATCCTCATTATCATCTCTGTTTGGCACATGGGGTAGTGCACCATTCTGAACTGAGGTTGAGAAGGGCCATCTTGAACCAGGTCTTCTGGTGCCATGACTTCTGGAGCAGAAGGGACAGTGATGGTAGGAGTTTGGGTAGCTGGGGCATTTTCCTCTGCTGTGTGAGTATCAGCAGGGATTTGGGAAGTGATTTCTTCTTGTTGGGTAGGAAGTTGGGATTGATCTTCAGTGATTTGTTCCTCAGCAGGGTTTTGGGTCTGCTGGTCTGGTTTAGTTTCTACTTGAAGATCAGTAGATGTTTGAGCTTGATGATCTTGGACATCTGCTGTTTGAATATCAGCAAGGATTGTGGATATAATCTGAGTTTGATCATCAGTAGGGGGTGTGGAGGTGGTCTGAGTTTGGTTGTCTGCTGGTTGAGCATCAGCAGGGTTAGGCAATTGGGGTTCAATTGGTAGTTGTGGCTGAGTTTGTTCCTCTGCTGTGTGAGTATCAGCAGGGATTTGGATATCAGTGTTTAGAGGCTCAGATGGGTTGGACTCATCAGAAGGGTTGAAGGATGAAATAGGGGCTATGCTCATTGGAGTAGGGAGCCTGGATTTCTTGGTTTTCTTTGTGAAAGAAGAAGTGTTCTTCTTTCTCTTCTGACCCTTTGATAGCTTAGAAGGTGTGAAAGTGAGAGGGGGATTAGAAGTACCTGCCTTTTTCAAGGGAGAGGCAGTGGGAGTGGCATCTGAATCAGATGGGGAGATGAGCCCTGATCTGATCAGATATCTTCTTTGTGCTAAGGTCTGATTGTCATCATCATCATCCTCAGCAGCCTTCTTTTGAGCCTCTTCTTTGGATGGCTCCTCTTCTTCTTCAGCAGCAGAGTCATGAGCAGACTCTTCTGCCTCTTCAACAACGTCTTTGGAAGATGCTTCAGCTAACAACTTCCTCCTCTCTTCTTTCAACCTTGCTGCCTCAGCAAGAGCTTCCTTCCTTAAGTAATATTTGGAGATGTGAAAGGTCTTATGAGGTCCCATCTTGTACTTTCTGGGGAGTACTTCTGGAAGGATGATACTCAGCTTGTTGACAAAGCTGACTGTTGATGTGACCTTCCATTCTCTTGACTGTAAGTCCAAGGTCACTTTCTTGGCCTCAAGAGCAATTCTATCCAGAAATAGTCCTTGCCAATCTCCATCAATCTGATCCCAGATTGCAGCCATAACTCGAACTTTCAGAGTGGTAACAGCATCATGGCTGAAGGTGTTACCAAGCAGCATCTTGCCTGCTATATCCATCAGAGTTTGGAACTTAGGTTCAAGTTGGGATTTCTTGAGCCCAGTGGCATCAATAGCCTTTATTCTTCCATCAGTAAACATCTCCATGTACTCTTTTTCTCTACCCATGATGTAGGTGGAGATATTTACATTCCCCCTTGACAAGCCAAACAATTCCTGAAGAATTTCCCTTGTTACCTTGACCTTGTGTCCACCCATGACACTTTCGACATAAGATCCCTTCATCACAGCGTTTGCATAGAAAGCCAGCACACCTTGTTCGTAAACATTGGTGGGTGCTGCTTCCAGAAAATCTCGCAGGTTGAGGTTGATGCAGCGAAGAAGGATCTCCTTGTTTTCTGCTTTGTGTTTGCCCTTGAAAAACAGAGCATTCTCTGTGAACATCTTCCCTTCCTTGGACCACTTTGCAGCATCCAAGGTGCCAGTGCTCTTGGTCTTCTCGTCGTAAATTTCAATGATTGCCATAGTATACTTTGAGTGTTAGGTTTTGAGAGATTGAAAGAAATTTGCAGAACGAGAGAGTATTGAGAGCAATTGAGTAATGTGAGCGAAAGGGTTTGGAAGAGTTTTAAGGGTGTATATATATACTCCAACGATTCTTGATCTAACGGTCAGATTTGGGTTTAATTGTGGAGTAGAGCCCAAGATTTTCCTTCTTTGATTTCGGGCCTTTCTTTAAATTTGCCGGCTGAATTTGCCATGTGGTAACAGTTGATTTGCTGGCAATTTGGTAATTGAGTATTAATGACATCATTACCAAAAATAGCCGTTGTGACTAATTTTGTGGCAAGAATTGATCATCAAGGCCGTTTTTTATAAGTGAATTGCATTCCTTATATAGGCCAATTTGTTTAATTACATTCAGGAATAAATCTAGAATGAATTACATGATCAAAGATAGTCATTAAACTCTAAAATCAAGTGATCTGGTCAGCAGAGTGAAGTCTTCTGATTTCTTCAAGAGGTCTGCTGATTTTCCTTGAAAGTCTTCTGGTCAGCTGAGTTGGTCTTCTGATCAGCTGAGTGGAGGATTGAGATTTGCTGAGTAAATCTTCTGTGCTTTGAAGGTCCAACCTGGCTTGATGGATCCTTCGTTGTTGCTGTGATGATCCAGCCTGGATGATGGATCTTCCAGCTTTATTGTGAGTGGTGATCCAACCTGGTTTGATGGATCTTCCAGCTCTATCTCTGAATCAAGTAGGACCATCAAATCAATATGATGATCAGCCTGGATGATATCCCACTGGTTCAGGTTGCCCTTACCATCTGATGTTCCTCATCATCAGATGGGTTGTAGCATCAAATGTGTCCTTTTTCAATTTCTTCGCTTCTCTTGAAGGAGAAGGAAGATTGGAAGAGGCTTCAATGGAGTCTGAAGAGAGGGCCATGGACTTAGCCTTCATGTTCTGTTTAGACACAATAGCTTTTGGTAACAAGCTCTCCATGTAGAACTTCCCCCTGGAGAAGAAGCTCTGCTTGCTTGCTACTTTGTCTTCTCCATCTCTCTTTCCTCTAGTTTTCAATAAGGACGTCTCTCTTTCCTCTAGTTTTCATAGGCAAACTCATGTTGAGTAAGCCAAGTGTGCTGATCTGCATCATCTTCATCTTCTGGACAAAGCTTCATCTCCTTCACCCAAGACCTTGGTTGAAGGATGATCTCCATTCCATCTCTTCTTTCGATTGTCTCCATTCCTGAAACAGAAAATAATAGTTAGTGATTTGTGTTCTTAGGTGTTCTCATAACTTCCTCCTTTTATAGGGGTAGAAATGAGGTAGTGGAGTGAAAGATGACAAAACTATAGAGTTGATAGGTCTGAATTTCTGAAAAGTTACTTCTTAAGATCAACAGTGAGATTCTTGATCTAAGGGTTCACATTTAAAGATATTCAGACTTTATCTTATGGAATGCAGAAATTATAAATTTTTGAGCAAGAGTTATTTGAAATCCGTACAGTGCATGCATACTGTTGAGTCGGTGAGGATGGTGTATTAATCCAACCAAGTATAACTCAATAGTATACTGTATGTATGTATATAAATAAAGTATTTTATGAAGAATAGTTTATTATTATACATAGTATACATTGCTTAGAGTAATGAAATCAAATAACTTTGTTCAAGTCTGCTGTATATATATATATATATATATATATATGATATGCAATGCATATGTTAGAGTATTTCATCAAGGATTCTTAAGGTATCATTGATTCCCCCTTGATTAGATGACTCTAAGTTTTCCCTCAGCTTTATTTGTCTTCATTGGGAAAGAACTTACCTGAAGATGAGGGTGTCTATTTACCTCATCTGATCCTCCTAGTCTGCTGCACTTGGATCAGCTGAGGTTTTTAGCTGATCTTTCCTTCTTCATGTGCTTGGGTCCAGGAGTCCTAAGCTGTAACATAGGGTCTTGAACCTTTCTTCATCTAGGGGCTTAGTCAAGATGTCTGCTCTTTGGATATCTGTGTGAATTTTCTCCATCTTGATGTCCTTCTTTTCAAGGTGGTCTCTTATGAAGTGGTGTCGAATGTCGACATGCTTGCACCTTGTGTGGAGGACTGGATTTTGAGTGATGGCAATGGCACTACTGCTATCACAATAAATAGGGACTTCTCTTGCCTCTACATTGTAATCCTTGAGTTGTTGAACTAGCCAGAGCAGCTGACTACAACAACTACCAGCTGCCATATATTCTGCTTCAGTGGTGGAGGTTGCAACCGAGGTTTGCTTCTTAGAGAACCATGATATCAGCTTGTTGCCTAGAAATTGACAGGTTCCAGATGTGGATTTCCTATCAATTCTACATCCTCCATAGTCTGAGTCAGAATAGCCACTCAATTCTAGATTGTCATCAGCAGGGTACCATAGTCCTAGGTTGACTGTTCCTTTTAGGTACTTGAGAATCTTCCTTGCTGCTTCTAGATGACTTTGCTTTGGGTTTGCTTGAAACCTAGCACATACTCCTACAGCAAATGTTATGTCTGGTCTGCTAGCTGTAAGGTATAGTAGAGATCCAATCAGTGCTCTATATTCAGCTTGATCAACTGCCTTTCCAGACTCATCTGGTTCCATTTTGAAAGTTGTCATCATTGGAATCCTTGCAGTCTTGCTTTGTAGAGCTTTGAATCTTTCTAATATGCTCTTGGTATACTTGGATTGGTTGATGAAAATCCCTTCTGAACTCTGCTTGACTTGAAGTCCTAGGAAATAATTCATCTCACCCATCATGCTCATTTCAAACTTTCCTTGCATAAGTTCAGAGAACTTCTTGCACATCTCTTGATTGGGTGATCCAAATATAATATCATCTACATATATTTGCACCATTAGGATGTCTTCTCCTTCTTGTATTCTGAAAAGAGTTCTATCCACTTTGCCTTTTGTATATCCATTGTCAAGTAGGAATTGTGACAATGTGTCATACCAAGCTCTAGGGGCTTGTTTTAGACCATAGAGAGCCTTCTTCAGTCGATATACTTGATCGCCTTTTTCAAATCCTGGAGGCTGCTCTACATATACTTCTTCTACCAGAATACCATTTAGAAAAGCACTCTTGACATCCATTTGATATACCTTAAAGCCCATATATGATGCATAAGCTAGAAACAGTCGAATGGCTTCTAATCTGGCTACTGGAGCAAAAGTTTCATCATAGTCAATCCCTTCAGATTGTGAATATCCTTTTGCAACTAGCCTTGCCTTATTTCTAGTTATCACATCATTTTCGTCCTTCTTGTTCTTGAATACCCATTTTGTTCCTACTACATTGTGGTTTTCAGGACGATCTACCAATTCCCAGACTTCATTTCTTTCGAATTGGTTTAGTTCTTCTTGCATAGCAGTGATCCAATTGCTATCTGTCATTGCTTCTTCTATGTCAGCTGGTTCAATGTTGGATAGGAAAGCACACCAGCAGAACATAGATGATTGTGAGTTCTGATTCAGTTGTCTTCTGGTCTTGACACCTGAGTCAGCTCCTCCTAAGATGAGGTTTGATGGATGGTTGTTTCTCCATGTATGCCTCACAGGAGTATCTGCATTGGATGAGCTTGGATTCTCATCTGATCTAGTGCCATCAGGAGGGTTGGCTTGATTAGGTCGATCATCATTTGTATCTTGTGTGTCAAAGAGATCATTCCCCCTTTCATTTGGGATTGGTGCATCTTGATTCTGGTCAGCTTGTCCTACTTGAGTTTGAGATCTAGTGATAGGTCTATGAGGCTTATCTTCCTCTGGTTCTTCAGGAAAAGGTTCATTTACTTCAATGAACTCATCTGGTTTGGGCTTGATCACTAGATGTCTCATCTGATCTGCAGCTGAGTTTGTTTCTACTGCATTCTTTTCACAAGATTCATAAAAAACAACATGAGGTGTTTCTTCCACAAGAAGGGTTTGTTTGTTGAGTACTCTAAATGCTTTGCTAGTAGAGGAGTATCCTAAGAATATCCCCTCATCTGCTTTGGCATCAAAAGCATTCAACTTACTCTTCCCATTGTTGTGAATGAAACACTTACAACCAAATATATGAAAGTAAGATACTCTAGGTTTTCTTCCTTTCCACAGTTCATATGGGGTTTTCTCATGAATTTTGTGAATACCTGACCTGTTTTGAGTGTGACAAGCTGTGTTGATGGCTTCTGCCCATAGCTTCTTAGGAGTGGAGAATTCAGCAAGGAGTGTTCTGACAGCTTCCTTGAGTGTTCTGACTCTTCTTTCAGCTACACCATTCTGCTGTGGTGTTCTTGCTGCACTTGTCTCATGCTGAATACCATTAGAAGTACAATAGGCAATAATATAAGAGTTAATGAATTCAGTGCCTTTGTCACTTCTAATTTTCACAATTGGTTCTCCTTTCTCTACTTGGATCCTCTTCAATAGTTCAGGAAGCTTCTGCTGTGTTTCACTCTTCTTGTATAAGAAGATAACCCAAGTAAACTTGGAATAATCATCTACAACAATAAGAGTGTACTTCCTCCCTGTTAGAGTGGTTGGAGTGATTGGTCCAAAGAGATCCATGTGAAGCAATTCAAGAACTCTGCTGGTTGATGCTGTCTTCTTAGTCTTGAAGGAGACCTTTGTTTGCTTTCCTTGTTGACATGCATCACATACCTGATCTTTACAGTAGAGTTCATTAGGCAGACCATCAACTAAGGATTCCCTTGCTAACTTGTTCATAGTCTTAAAGTTCAGATGACTAAGACGTTTGTGCCATAGCCAGCTGACATCTTTAGGGCTCTTCACAAGCAGACATGTATCCTTAGGACAGCTGTTCCAATTTGCAAGATACATACTTCCCTTTCTAGATCCTGTTAGAAGGTTTTGTTTTGTTCTTTTATCACTTATGAGACACTCATCTTTAGAGAATTTGACTGAGTAACCAGTGTCACAAAAATGAGAAACAGATAATAAATTAAACTTAAGACCTTCTACATATGATACATCATGTACCTCAATGTCACCATTTTTAAGGGTGCCATATCCTTTTGTGTTACCATGCGCGTTATCACCAAAGAAGACTTTTGGACCTTTCTTCTCTATGTAGTTGGTTAGCAGGGCTTTGGTTCCTGTCATGTGAGTTGAGCATCCACTATCTATGTACCAAGTTTCTCCTGCTAGACCTCCTCTTCTGTATAGGTCCCTCCTTTCCTGCAAGAAAAGTTAAGTCTTAGGTACCCATTTTGTTTTGGGTCCTTGGGTGTTAGTACTACCCTTGGGAACCCACATATACATTGGTCGTTTGAACAACCTTGAACACTTGAGTTGTTTCCCTCGGGCATCACAGAACCAAATCTTACCAGTCAGCACCTTGGACTGATCTGATTTGTCCTTAGTGTCAGCTAAGTAATAGTCAAATGGTTTCCCTTTATAGGAGTGTACATACATGATCTTTTGACTAGTTACATTCGGCCTGGGTGCATTAGCTGGTCGATGCACACGATTATATGGACCATACTCTTCTGTTCTCACAATATCATAAGAGATAGGGGGTGCAAAGAGAACAGATTTGTTTGAAGAAGACCTCTTCTTCTTGGCTGGAGCAGCATACAGCTGAGACTGTCTCAAACGAGATGGTCTAGGCTGTTTGTTGTTCCTCTGTACAGGCTTGGGGTTAGCTTGTCCTTTACCCTTTTTGGTTTTGGGATAGTTAGCCTTAGCTGGTACAGATGCCTTTTGGTTCATATTAGGTTCATTGTGTTTAGAACACTCACCCTTTTCATGTGTCTGAGTAGTGCACTTGTTAGGTGTACTACCCCCAGCTGGAGAGGATGTAGATGGATTAAGTTCATAGCCAAAACCCATCTTATTGCCATTTGATCTATAATACTCAGAGATACTTTCAATAGTAGTAGAAGCTTTATTGAACTCTGATATCTTTTGATTTAGGCATTCCTTCTCCTTTTCTAAGAGCTTGTGTGCTTGGAAGAGGTCATCGAACTTGGATTGTAGTGAACGAAGTTCCTTAGTTTCTAAAGCTTGAGTTTGTAACATCCCCTCATACAACTGAGTTATTGTGGTATTTTCTTCCTTAAGAAGCTCCACTTCTCTGGTTAATCTTTCATTCATTGTGACCAACTCAGGGGTGTTATCAAACTTAGTCTTTTTCAACTTAGTAATTTCTTTCCTTAGACCCTTGTTCTCCTCTTCCACTTCTATAAAAGCTCTAGTGGCAATATCCAGATCACCTTTTACCTTTCTTAAAGATTGATAATAGGTGTCTTCTGATTCGCCTTCAGATGAGTTTATCTCATCAGATTGTGAAAAAATAGGTGAATGAAAAGTAGTAGTATAGGAGTTTACCTCATTTTCACCTATGGCCATCATAGCTAGGTCATCTGAGAAGATTTGACAGTCTGGTGATGTAGGGAGTTCATCACTTTGATATTCAGATTCTTCAGTCACCATAGCTTTCTTGTCTGAATTTCTCCTTGGCCTTCTTTCTTCTTTGTCATCCAAATCCAGCTCAGGACATTCATAGACATAGTGTCCTGGTTTGCGACAATTAAAGCATGATCCAGATTTCTGATTTGAGTTGCCTTTCCTTGGAGGAGTGGCATCTCTTCTTCTAGATCCTCGGCTGTCAGATGACTCCACATCCTTTCTAGGATGTCTTTCTGGTGTTCTTTCTCTGGAACCTCTGGAGGGTGAACTTGCTCTTCTATCTTTGTAGTTTCTATAGAATTTTCTATATTTGCTGTTGAGAGTGTTCATCCTTTCGAATCTCTTGATCATAAGAGCCATTTGTTCCTTCAGACTCATGTCTGATCCTTCACAGTCTTCTGTTTTCAGAGAGGTCTTGCCAGATGAGGTACTTGCAGTTTTTGTATTGGCTGCCTTGAAGGCTACAGTCTTGGAGGTAGATGGGGTTGCAGTTGGCTCATCACTTCCTGAGTTTTCTTCTCTTTCCAGATCATATTCATGAGCTTTTAGGTTCTGAAATAGAGTTTGAGCAGACCACTTCTTGATATCTTGAGTATCCTTGATGATGGTCTTCTTGAGTCTCCATTTCTTGGTTAGAGAGTCTAAGATCTTTAGATTTTTCTCTCTATTTGTATATTTCTTGCCCAGAGATTCTATCTCATTGATGATCTTGGTAAATCTATTGTCTAGCTGATCAATAGACTCTTCTGGTTGCATCTTGAAGTGTTCGAACTTCTTGACTGCTGTAGACAACTTGGATTCCTTGATCAGCTCAGTTCCTTCACAGAGAAGTGCCAATGCCTCCCACATCTCTCTGGCTGACTCACAGTGGATTACCTTTGCAATGTACTCATTTGGAAGAGTTTGCATTATGTAATCTTGAGCAATGTTATCAAGATTTGATTGCTTCATCTCTTCTGGTGTGAGATCCTTCATGGGCTTGGGAACCAGTTCTCCAACTGGGACTTCTGGATCACCATTTGCAGTGTTGACTGTCATGATGGTGATTGGGCCTTCTGTGATTACTGACCACATCTTGTAGTGGACTGATGTGAGATTCTTCCTCATCCTGATCTTCCAGTAATCATAATCCTCTACTGAAAACTTAGGCAACTTTCGCATATTAGCACTCATGCTGTATGAGTTTTCAAAAACAAGTTTTCCAAAAAGATCTGTTCAAGAGGACTACAGAAAGACTCCCTCAAGTCTTCTGATAATCTAGAGACAGTAGTCCGTTAGAACCACTGCTCTGATACCACTTGTTGGTCCCTGAACGAGTAGTGAATGGGATTAAAGTCTAGATGGGAGGGGTGAATAGACTTTAAAACTTTTTCAAACAGAGTTGAGAACCTCTTCTGATTGTTATGTCAACTGGACTGCAAGTCTGCTGGTCCAGATGACTATAGTGATCTGACTGAGGAGGTTATATGCGGAATTATGGTGGCCCTGGTTTAGACTCGTTCTTGTAATTCTTATGAAAGTGTTCAACTTGTTTTGCTTAATGAAAATACTCAGCTGATGCTGGTTTGAAAGTTATGGCCTTGTTTTGAAGAATGTTGAAATCACAGTATGCACTATATAATAATGTATGTAAAGACAGAAATGTAAAGTGCAGAAAGTAAATGACACCGGATTTATAGTGGTTCGGATATACGTTCCTACGTCCACTCTCACGTCCACACGTGATGTTTAATCCCTTTAATTTACCACAAATTACAAGGGTCTTGACCTTTATAGTCCCAAGGTTAGGACTTTGAGATCTGAGCCGTCCTAACAGCTACGGTCTCCACAAGTGATTGTAAGCACTTGCACTTTAAGGGGTTCAAAAACTTTAACCTTTCGGTGAGGGTTTGGGGTTTTTGAGGTGTATCCAACTAATGGTTCAAGCTTATAATTTGCTTAACCACTATGCCTAAAACAATTGATATGCAATATGAACAGGTTTCAGGTTCTTAGGGGTTGGATAGAAATCACTTAAGAGCTATATATAATCTAATGGTTTCTGGCTCTTTTGAGAATTCTTAGAATAGTATGGCTTTAGCTTTGATTGCTTTCTTGGCTTGTTGAATTCTCTCTTGTGACTTCTTGTTTGTGATTTCTCATCCTCTTGTATTTATAATGGAGATTGGTTGCAACTAGCCGTTGGAGTTGACTAGCCGTTTGAGCAATCTTTCCATAATAGCTTGATTCCTTGATTCCAGCCGCTTGATTGCTTCAATCCTGGGATCATGTCAATCTTCTAAATAAGGTAGGTCTTCGTTTGAATTGCAAGATGACTTAGGAATCAGCCGAGTCCTGGAAGAGCACATAGTCTTCTGATCTGTACTTCTAGTCTTCTGACTACTCTTCTGGCCTTAGGTCTTCTGTCTTCTGATATCAGTAGAGTAACACTCTTCTGATTTGGAAATTCTTTGTACTGCTTTAGGCCATCTTCAATCTGGGACTCCATCAGATAAGTAGGTATACAAGCACCTTAACTTATCTGGTCTTCAAGGATCTTCTAGTCTTCATGTCTTCTACTCTTCTCATCTTGAGGATAGGCATGTAAGCCAGGACTGTGCTGATCAGCTGATATCAATACAGTTGATCACACAAGACTAGTCTAAGCTGTTCTATACAAGTCAGCTGATCCTATTACATTTATAGACTCTAAGTGTTTTGGCCATCAAAACTATTCTAACATCAAGTGGGGCTTAGGGTGAATTTATATCCCAACAAAAAGGTTTAGGTCTACAGCTTGGAAGATATGTTGAAAAAGCTGTTAGGGAGCAGAGGACTCGTCTTAATGACCAAATCCTTGACATCGAGGACAAATTTGGAGAGGCACTCCATGATCAGATAGGAGATTACATGACTCTCATTCAGAAAAGAACAGCTGACGTTTCCACAATGTTTGCTAATGAGATCTCCCAAATGGAGGCCGCCTACGAGTCAAGAGTTAAAGATGCTGAAGCAAGAACTGCTGAAGGTCAAAACCTTCTTAAGGCAGCTGCAGAGGAGAATGAAAAACTGCAGACTCAGCTGAAGGAGACAGCAGCCAAACTAGAAACACTTACAAATAGATTTGAAGCTGCCTCCTCCTCCAATTCTCATGCTGAAGTTCTTGAACACAGCATATCACATCTGACCCAGGTTAGCAAAGTCAATGCCATGGCTCTAAAGCAGACCCTGATGGTAGAGATTCGAAATGCTATGGTACCTTTTGCGGCTGCACTTGCTGAAGCCAAAAAGGGGGAAGATGTGTTGATAAAGGCTCTTGAGAAGTCTACTGCACAACAAGCTGTAATGGTAGTATCTCAAGATGAGCTGAATGAAACCTTGGGTGGTTTAAAGAGCAAAATCAAGAACAGGCAAGGCAAAGAAATTGCTCAAGAAGATACCCAAGCACCCACTCAAGCTCCTGCCAAGACTCTTCAGATCACTGCCCCTGAAGAACAAGTTCCTGAAAAGAGAATAACAAGGAAAAGGAAGGCAGATGAGCAAGCTCAGTCAGCTCAGACCAGTAAGAAGTCAGCTCCAGCAGAGCCTACTGCAGAAGAGATAGAGGCTCTAGAGTTGAAGAAAAAGAAGTTGCTTGAAGCTCAAGAGCTTAAGCAAAAGAAGCTGAATGATGCGAAGGCAGTCAAAGCCAAATTTGAAAGGAGAATTGCCAAACTCAGGAAAGCAATCAAGGACAAAGCAAAAGAAGACAGTGTCCTCGTGTTTGATAGCAATTATGTGGATTATTTAGCCCTTCAAGATGAGCTACCAAGATGGTATCCTCTGAAGAAGAAGTGGCAAATTCAACACCACATAGTAAGGAAATTTGGCCCTCTCCCAACTTATGAAGATGAATTTTTCCAGTTCAATCAGTTCATGAACATTGAAGATCCAGTGTTCTGGGAAGAAATTGTCAAGACAGCCAAAGGACTTGACAACTGCAGAATCCTAACTCCTGAAGAACCCAAATGGGATGCACCCCTTCTGGATTCAGGAAGAGCCAACATGATTGAAATCAAAAGGATTCTGTACAAGATCTATGAAGAGGAGAATGTTACAGATGTGCAGCACATGGAAGAAGTTCGAGCTCGTCTGTATCTTGCCTACCGCATTAGAAGAACAAAAGACCTGATGAAGACTACCTTAGAAGTTTAAAGAAACTATTACTTGTAATCTGTAAAAGTTCTATCTATATTCAAGTTCTAGTTCTTTTTTCTTACAAGACAAACTCTCATTGTCTTCATCAGATACTTCAAGTCTTAGCATGATATAAACTCTTATCTTAATTCATTAAGAGCACTTATCAAGTATAGTTTTGGCTTCATCAAAAAGGGGGAAATTGTTGGGATATAAATTCATCCTAAGCCCCACTTGATGTTAGAATAGTTTTGATGGCCAAAACACTTAGAGTTTATAAATGTAATAGGATCAGCTGACTTGTATAGAACAGCTTAGACTAGTCTTGTGTGATCAACTGTATTGATATCAGCTGATCAGCACAGTCCTGGCTTACATGCCTATCCTCAAGATGAGAAGAGTAGAAGACATAAAGACTAGGAGATCCTTGAAGACCAGATAAGTTAAGGTGCTTGTATACCTACTTATCTGATGGAGTCCCAGATTGAAGATGGCCTAAAGCAGTACTAAGAATTGCCAGATCAGAAGAGTATTACTCGACTGATATCAGAAGACAGAAGACCTAAGGCCAGAAGAGTAGTCAGAAGACTAGAAGTACAGATCAGAAGACTATGTGCTCTTCCAGGACTCGGCTGATTCCTAAGTCATCTTGCAATTCAAACGAAGACCTACCTTATTTAGAAGATTGACATGATCCCAGGATTGAAGCAATCAAGCGGCTGGAATCAAGGAATCAAGCCATTATGGAAAGATTGCCCCAACGGCTAGTTGCAAGCAATCACCATTATAAATACAAGAGGATGAGAAATCACAATCAAAGAAGTCACAAGAGAGAATTCACAAGCTAAGCAAGCAATTAAGCAAATAGCCATACTGTTCTAAGAGTTCTCCAAGAGCCAGAAAACCATTAGAATATCTATAGCTCTTAAGTGATTTCTATCCAACCCCTAAGAACCTGAAACTTGTTCATATTGTATAATCATTTTTTTAGGCATAGCGGTTAAGCAAATTATAAGCTTGAACCATTAGTTGGATACACTTCAAAAACCCCAAACCCTCACCGAAAGGTTAAAGTTTTTGAACCTCTTAAAGTGCAAGTGCTTACAATCACTTGTGGAGACCGTAGCTGTTAGGACGGCTCAGATCTCAAAGTCCTAACCTTGGGACTATAAAGGTCAAGACCCTTGTAATTTGTGGTAAATTAAAGGGATTAAACATCACATGTGGACGTGAGAGTGGACGTAGGAACGTATATCCGAACCACTATAAAATCTGGTGTTATTTACTTACTGCACTTTACATTTTTGTCATTTCATTAACTATTATATAGTGCATACTGTGATTTCAACATTCTTCAAAACAATGCCACAACTTTCAAACCAGCATTAGCTGAGTACTTTCATTAAGCAAAACAAGTTAACACTTTCTTAAGAAACTATAAGAACGAGTCTAATCAAGGCCTACCATAATTCCGCATATAATCTCTTCATTCAGATCACTATAGTCATCTGGACCAGCAGACTTGTAGTCCAGTTGACATAGCAATCAGAAGAGGTTCCCAACTCTCTTGAAAAAGTTTTAAAGTCTATTCACCCCTCCCCTCTAGACTTTAATCCCATTCACTACTCGTTCAGGGACCAACACATGCTGAATTTTTACTCATGCTCCTCTTCTTGTGGCCCAATGGTACCTGCAATTAGATTGGTTTAGGTACCCTTTGATTTTTGGGTCCTGAGAGGTTAGCTGTACCTTTAGGAACCCAAACTTGCCTAATAACCCTGATTGATTCAAGGTGGCTAAATTGTCTTCCTCTAGCATCTACATACACTGTCTTTCCCTTAAATGCCTTTGGGAAAGTATGTGTGAATGTGTTAACTCTGTAAGTTTCAGGAGAGTTGTCAAATCTCCTGAACTTTTGAGTTCTTTGTGCTACTTGAGGGAATCTTTGAGGAAAGGCTTTCTTATGACCATTACCCTTTGGCATATAGGGTTTTGGTTGTCTAATTTTATTTTGCCTTTGAGGATAGTTGTCCTTAGGTCTAGTCAGCTGAGACTTTCTCAGTAGAGTTGGTCTAGGCTGATTATACCTTGGATAACTCCTCTGAACATTGTTCAGGAGAGTTGCCCTTCTATTGGGTCTACTCTGCTGACCAACATTCCTCTTGTGTTCAGGAGCTTTGGCCATTTCCTTAGGTTTAGGCCTAATCTCCTGAAGCACTTGAGTAGGCAAGTCATTCATTTTGCCCTTTCCTTTGTCCAGTGGCTGTTTATTTTCATTTTCAGTTGGTGCCACTGACTTAACAAAGATTCTCTTAGTGTTACTTACAGAAGCAACACTAAGACAAGGTGAAGATTCAAATGGATCAAAACCTAATCCACTTCTTTGAGCCATAGGTCTTTGATAACTCTGAATTTCCTCTATTGCTTTAGAGGATTTCTTCAGAGCAGACATCTTTAATTTCAGGCTCTCTTCACTTGATTTAAGAATATCATATTCATGTGAGAGGTTTTCAAACTTGGCATTTAGAAATTTTAGTTCAAAATCTTTTCTCTTCTGAGAGAGTAGTTGATCATCAATCTCCTTTTGTTGGTCAACTACCCTGAGATTTGCTTCCTCAAGCTCTCTCAAGACTTGTTGATACAACTCAGTAGATTTGACATCAACAACTACCCCAGAAGTTTTGGCAAGCTCAATAGCCAATCTTTCATTTTCTCTCACACAGTTATCATGAAATTCTTGTAACATAGTGAAATCTTCCATCAAGTTTCCAAGGGAGAGTTTCAGGTTGACCTCACTATTGTTTTGTGAGATGAATGATGGTGAACTAGAAGTAGAGGATACCTCATCATCCTCAAGAGCCATGTTGCAGACATCATCATCATCATCACTGTTGGAGAACAGTCCATCAGAAGAGTTGAAGCTTTCAGCACTATCAGATTCTTCACCAGCCATCATGGCCTTTCTATTGGTGAACTTTATGTCTCTTTTAGCTTGCCTTTCTCTTCTCTCCTTAGAGCTCAGTTCAGGACAGTCATACTGGAAGTGCCCTTTTTTCTTGCAATTATAGCACAGATCTTCATCATCATCTTTCTTTGATTCTTCTCTTCTTTTTGATGATGAAGGTTCAGCTCTACTGGACCTTCTACTATCAGAGTACTTGTCCTCTGATCTTTTCTCTTCAGGCTTTTTGACCTCAGCCTGAGCTTCAGGAGAGTTGTATCTTCTCCTGAATTTGTTGTCCTGGTAGAATTTCTTGTATCTACCAAACCTTGAATTTAGCTTTTCAAATCTCCTTGCCATCAAGGCTAGTTCCTCCTTCATTTCAGTCTTGGAGACTGGCTTTGATGATCTTGGAGTGGACTGCATTTCTGGTTCAGTAGTTTTGGCTTTGAATGCCACTCCCTTAGTAGGATTTGAAGGTTCCTCAACAGGCTTTCTTCTATTGAGGTCGAACTCATAAGCTTTGAGTTCAGAGAAGATTTGTTGCATGGGCATGGTGGAGAGATCTTTGGTATTTTGCATCATTACAGCATAGACATCCCACTTTTGAGTGAGACTTCTCAAGATCTTCAATCCAACTTCTCTCTTGGAGTACACCTTGCCCAAGGAGTTGATTTCATTCATCACATCAGTGAATCTACCAGCAAATTTATCAATGGACTCCTCAGACTCCATTGTGAACTGTTCAAACTTCTGCACTGCCACTTGGAGCTTATTCTCCTTGATTTTCTCAGTGCCCTCACACATTTCTGCAAGAGTATCCCATATCTCCTTGGCAGTTGTGCAGTGGTAGACCCTTCCCATGATTGCATCTGGAATTGTTTGATAGAGGGTGTTCATGGCAAGATAATTCAAATTATCTTTCCTCTTTTCATCAGCAGTGAAGTCATCTTCATCTTTGGGAATTAATTCCCTTATATCTGCTCTTTGAGCCTCAGTGACTCTGGGATTGACAAAGGTGAACACAAAAGGACCTCTTGTGATCACTCTCAACATATCAGTATGTAGAGATGCAAGATGAGCCCTCATTCTGATTTTCCAGAAATCATAGTTGTCTATTGAGAACATGGGCAATTTGTGATGAGAAATGTGGTTGACTGGATTTGTGGCCATGTTGTCCAATCCTTGGATAGCAGGAGGTGGAACAGCAGCATTGTTGTTGGCCATATCTCAAGAATAAACAGTTAGTCAACAATTTATAGGATTTCAGATAGATCAGTTCAGTGACCACACCAAATATATGATTTTGAAAACCAAGATGGCTTTTCAGAAGCAGTGGTCTTTGAACCCCTGCTCTGATACCACTTGTTGGTCCTGAAAGGGTAATATAACAAGTGTATGGGGGGGGGATACACTTGTATGCAAATTCTTTTTAACTTTGATCAAACCAGAGCTCAGCAAGGTTGTCTTGGACAACTCTGCTGAAGATGATTAACTCTTCTAAGATAATCAGACTACTAAGTACTATTGAGTACTTAGTTGAATAACTATCTAGGGGAGTTATATGTGCGGAATAGTGGTTGGCCCTTTTAGTTTAGACTCCTTTAGTTTCTGAAATCTCTTAGTCAATGCAATATAGTCCAGTTTCAGGGAACTTGTCCAAATAGGTTTTGCACAATCTTTGAATGTTTATCCTTTGAAAGATTAGTTTTGTGTGCAGTGTTGAATGTATGAAAGTACTTGAAATCAAATCAACACAAGAGTTTATAGTGGTTCAGAGACTCAAGCTCCTACATCCACTTTCCCTGATTGAACAGGATAATTCCTTCACTTTGGAATTAACTTGTTTTATAGTGCCAAGGTGCACTTGATCAATAACACCACTCCTTGGTGAATTGATCCCTAGGATGTCTAGAGTCCTAGTACCCTCTTCTCAACTCAGAACTGAACTGTTCTTCTCTCAACAGTCAGCACCTACCACTTCTACTACTACAACCTTCTCACTTTCACTCTTGAAAGATATAAGGGCTGAAGTAAGGTTCCAACTAATGAGATATCCTTTACAATGAAGATCAGTGTATAAGGATAGAATATCTCTCTAAGCTTGTGTATGGATGTACAATGTAGTTCAGCGTAGATGAAGTGTTTGTAGACTAAGATAGTCTTTGAAAGCTTTGAAAGCACTTTGAAATTCTTCTCAAGGTTCAGGTTGAGGTGCTTAGCTGAGGTGCTTTCAAATGGTTTTCACACTTCTGTATTTATAGACAAATGAAGGATTTGCCCGTTGGAGAGGCAGCCTCCAATGTCCATAAATGTCTTCTTTTAGTTCTTCAACTTTGAAGACAGATTCTTGATAGTGACATGTCCTCATTTGGGAAATAAACGACTGTTAAGACTTTGTCTTCTTTCTGCAGCACTCTACCCAATGTCTGACTTTCAGATTCTCTTGTTAGGACTTGGACATGACTTCTGAAGGTTGTTCCAATGATAGGACAACATTCCTCATCATTTGGACAACTCTCCTTATCACTATCAGCAGTCTTGCTAATCAGCAAGGTTGGCTTGAATTTCTTCAGATGACTTGGCTCATACCCTTTGCTTCACTTCATGGTGATCTTAGCATGTTGAATTGTAGTTCTTTAGGGTGTGATTGTCTCTAGTTCTTCAGCATAATTGACCTCAGGCTTTCAGAGCACTTGATCTAGATTAATTGTGCTGAGACAACTCCTCTGGACAACTCTCCTGATCAGCATAGTTGGTCTTCAAAAGACTTAGTGTTGTTTCCAGAGTTTGAGCCTTGAGGGGACTTGTTCTTGATGGACTTCAAAGCATAGGTTCCCCCTCAAATTGTGCATCTAATCAATTAAGAGTTGTTTAACATATTAGCTCCTCATCTAGCCTTTATACTATATGTTCTAACATCTCTAGAACATACTCATCTTGACTTAGGCATGTCTCAGGGGGTTTTTTTATTAAATAAAAACATATCTCATTTTATTCCCAACAAAAACACTTAAAACTTTCGATCACGTCTATTTAGAACTAAATTAACAATCTCCACTTTAACACTCTCCCTCTCTGTGGGATCGACCTCGTACTTACTTCGCTACAATATACACCGTATACTTGCAGTCGTGTAGTTTGGTGTTGTGAAATACGTGAACATTTGCTCGTAATCCATTCACAACTTTTTCATCAACTAGATTAGAAGGCTGCCTCAATCTAGGTTGTTGATTATCTACAACTTTCCTTTTCTTTTGTTTTCCACTTTCTCCATCTTTTCTTAATTTGTCACACTTGCCCTAAACCAACACATGCATACAAGATTAATATGAGACTTGAATCAATTGTAGATTGGAATGTAAAAAAAAAAAAATTAAAGAAATTTACAAACCTTGGAGTTTGGTCGGTTTGCAGCTTCATTTGATCTAGGATTAGAACATATTTTCTTATTTTGATTTAATTGACCACAAGAATAACATTTTATCTTTGTTCCAACTCTTGAAATAACATATTTTTCAGTCTTTTTTTTTTCTTGCTCTCCTAATGAGAGTCTTTTTTTTTTCCTTTCAAGTGGTTTAACAAATACAGGAGGCAATATTGGAGATGCATCCACCTCAGGCCAGCAGTCCCGCTTACCATTGATTTGGAGACAAAGCATGCTCATATGCAACACTGTAATTTCTCTTGAAGAAAAATTAATTGACATAGTTGATAGGGTCTTCTCTTGTGTAAAAAATGCATGATAATGCATGACAACATGAGATTCCAGTCAACTCCCATGACCTACATGTGCAAATACGAGACACAAGATCTACTATGTAGCTTTCCTAAAAAAACTTGATCTCATACTTCCCCCCCCCCCAACCCGATAGGTTTTATACCACGCAATTTAACAAGTTGTTGAGTCTTCAACAACCTTTTCCTAACACTTGGGCATATTACATAAGTCCACGACTCAATCCCTTTCACAATTTCATGCAATTTACCCATTAAATGCAATATAATGTCTTCTAACATATCAATTTGGGGTTTGGTCCTAGATTTCAGGATATAGCTATTGAAAGTTTCACATATATTGCTCTCAATGGAGTTACTCTTAGTCCAATTAAGTACATATCAATGCTCTCAATTGACTCACTGAAGTGCTTTTGGCAATCTCCCAAAACATCCTCTTGAATTTCGACCCAACAAACTTCTTCTTTCAGTTGGCATAAATATACCTAGCACAGTTCCTATGCTCAGCTTGTGGGAATAATTTCTTGATTGCATTAATTAGTTCCTATATATTTTTAATTTCAAATTTGAGAAACACGTTACAATAGCTTATTTTAAAAATACTGAATTGTAAAAGTTAATTTTTAGACAATGTATACCTTTTGTTGGTTACTAGTGAATGTCTACCCCAATTCATCGGATATATGTAGCTCTTCAAATAAGATTTGGAAGAACCAGGTCCAAGTTTCCTCGTTCTCTCTTTCTACAATAGCCCATGATACTGGATACATTTTGTTGTTTGCATCTTTGGCAATTGCTCCTAACAAAGCCCCCCTTAGAGTTGTTTTCAAGAAACAAGCATCAAATCCAATTACCTTTCCAAATCTTTTTAGAAAACCCTTACGAAGTGTCGAGAACCCAATAAATACTCTCTTGAAAACTAGATGATTATTCTCGTCAATTTCAGTCTTCAACTCATGTTGGTCCCAAGTTGAGTTTTAAGATTGAGTAAGCTAGAAAAGTCTAGAGGGGAGGGGTGAATAGACTTTTAAAATCTTTTAAAATATCAGAGATTGTATATGCGGAATATCAGTTTATGAGCCCTTATGATTATACTCAACTATACATGATGAACACCTTACTAGTCTATTATGCAGATTTATCATATTAACAATTCAAGTAATCAATCAATCAACAAATAAATGCAGTAAGTAAACAACACAAGAATTTTATAGTGGTTCGACAACTTGTCTATATCCACTCTCACAACTCCAGTCGTGAAATTTATTAACTTGTCTTGTGGCTTTAAGTCCCAAGAAATAAGACTTCGATCTTTTCGACTATATCACCAGATATATCTTCGATCTAACAACTAGTTATTTAATAAGTAACTAGCACCTTGATTTACAAACAAAACAATAAAAGAAAAATTTCTCTATATGAAGTAGCCTACTTCTTGAATAACACTTGTCTTTTTCTGGGCTTTCTTCTTTCTTCAAACTTTGCTTCAAACTCTGTGAGTTTTCTTACTTTGAATTTTTCAGTACGCTCTTAGTAATCTCAGTAATCACAATTTCAGTAGTCTTCAACACTTGAATGTCTTCAACTATTTATAGACTTTACTTGTTCAAGATAAGTTTGTTATCCAACAACCTTTTCTTGATAACTAACTCCATAACCGTTTCTTTTTTATATGTATCTTCTAATACGTCGGTTATTCAGTTATGATACGTAATAAACTTCATATCTTTAATATACGATCATATCTTCCTTTTACACGAACTTGACTTGTCTTTGACACTTTAGAATATTTCAGCTTCTCACAACTCCAGTCGTGAAATTTATTAACTTGTCTTGTGGCTTTATGTCCCAAGAAATAAGACTTCGATCTTTTCGACTATATCACCAGTTATATCTTCGATCTAACAACTAGTTATTTAACAAGTAACTAGCACCTTGATTTACAAACAAAACAATAAAAGAAAAACTTATCTATATGCAGTAGCCTTCTTCTTGAATAACATTTATCTTTTCTGGGCTTCCTTCTTTCTTCGAACTTTGCTTCGAACTCTGTGAGTTTTCTTGCTTTGAATTTTTCAGTACGCTCTTAGTATTCTCAGTAATCACAATTTCAGTAGTCTTCAACACTTGAATATCTTCAACTATTTATAAACTTTACTTGTTCAAGATAAGTTTGTTATCCAACAACCTTTTCTTGATAACTAACTCCATAACCGTTTCTTTTTTATATGTATCTTCTAATACGTCGGTTATTCAGTTATGATACGTAACAAACTTCATATCTTCAATATACGATCATATCTTCCTTTTACACGAACTTGACTTGTCTTCGACACTTTAGAATATTTCAGCTTTTCAGCACTTGTATTGTCTTGCACAAGTCTTCTCCTCTCTTCATATAGTCTTCTTTTCTCAGCTTTGTAGATTCCAACTAATCTATCTAGACTATACTATTACTTTACTTTAAGTTTTATAACACAGCTTAGTCATCCTATAACTATTACATCAATAATCATAAACATAAGTTTCTATACAACAATTATAGCTTATCATAAAATCCTATAGTAATCTGCTTTTCAATACTTAGTTTATTTTCAGTATTAATTTTCACTTGTCTGATCTTGTCTTCATAAGACGACTTCCATAACTAGATCAGTCAACACTTAGAAATATTTTCAAGTTCTCTTTTTGGCTTATCAAAACTATACTCATCATCAAATAGAACTTGTCTTTAGGATTCATATCCCAACAACTCAAATTTGCATTCTCTATCTGTTGGGAATAAAATGAGATATGTTTTGATTGAATACCAAAACCCCCTGAGATATGCCAAAGTCAAATTGAATATGTTCTAGAAATGTTAGAACATATAGTATAAAGGCTAGATGAGGAGCTAATATGTTAGGTAGCTCTTAGATGATTAGATGCACAATTTGAGGGGGAAAATATGCTTAGAAGCCCATCAAGATCAAGTCCCCTCAAGGCTCAAACTCTGGATTCAACACTAAGTCTTTTGAAGACCAACTATACTGATCAGGAGAGTTGTCCAGAGGAGTTGTCTCAGTACAAGTAATCAAGATCAAGTGCTCTGAAAGCTTGAGGTCAACTATGCTGAAGATATACAGATAACCACACCCTAAAGAACTACAAATCAACATGCTAAGATCACACTGAAGTGAAACAAGGGTATGAGCCAAGTCATCTGAAGAAGAGCAAGCCAACCTTGCTGATAAGCAAGACTGCTGATAGTGATAAGAAGAGTTGTCCAAATGATGAGGTATGTTGTCCTATCAATGGAACAACCTTCAGATGCAATATCCAAGTCTTAACAAAAGAATCTGAAAGTCAGACATTGGGAAGAGTGCTGCAGAATGAAGACAAAGCTCTTACAGCCGTTTATTTCCCAAATGAGGACATGTCACTATCAAGATTCTGTCTTCTAAGTTGAAGAACTGAAAGAAGACATTTATGGACATTTGGGGCTGCCTCTCCAACGGGCAAATCCTTCATTTGTCTATAAATACAGAAGTGTGAAGACCATTTGAAAGCATCCAACTTCAACCTCAACCAAGCACATCTAACCTCAAGTTCTTACAAGCTAGAGTGCTTTCAAAGCTTTCAAAGACTATCTTAGTCTTCATACACTTCTTCTAAGCTGTACTACACTGTATATCCATACACAAGCTTAGAGAGATATCCTATCCTTATACACTGATCTTCATTGTAAAGGATATCTCATTAGTTGGAACCTTACTTCAATCCTCATATCTTTCAAGAGTGAAAGTGAGAAGATTGTAGTAGTAGAAGTGGTAGGAGCTGACTGTTGAGAGAAGAACAGTTCAGTTCTGAGTTGAGAAGAGGGTACTAGGACTCTAGACATCCTAGGGATGAATTCACCAAGAGTGGTGTTCTTGATCAAGTGCACCTTGGCACTATAAAACAAGTTAATTCCAAGAGTGAAGGAATTATCCTGTTCAATCAGGGAAAGTGGATGTAGGAGCTTGAGTCTCTGAACCACTATAAACTCTTGTGTTGATTTACATTCCAAGTACTTACATACATTCAACACTGCACACAAAACTGATCTTTCAAAGGATAAACACTCAAAGACTGTGCAAAACTGATTTGGACAAGTTCCCTGAAACTGGACTGTATTGAATTGACTAAGTGATTTCAGAATCTAAAGGAGTCTAAACTAAAAGGGCCAACCATTATTCCGCACATATAACTCCCCTAGATAGTTATTCAACTAAGTACTCAATAGTACTTAGTAGTCTGATTATCTTAGAAGAGTTAATCATCTTCAGCAGAGTTGTCCAAGACAACCTTGCTGAGCTCTGGTTTGATCAAGTTAGAAAAGAATTTGCATACAAGTGTATTCCCCCCCCCCCCATACACTTGTTATATACTCCTTTCAGGACCAACAAGTGGTATCAGAGCAGGGGTTCAAAGACCACTGCTTCTGAAAAGCCATCTTGGTTTTCAAAAATTCACATATTTGGTGTGGTCACTGAACTGATCTATCTAAAGTCCTTTGTATCTATTGTCTAACCTTCTCTTACAGAAATGGCAAGAGGAAATAACAACAACCAGAACCAGCAGCAACAAAATCCTGATCAAAACATAAATGCTGCAGTTCCACCTCCTGCTGTTCAAGGATTGGACAATATGGCAACTAATCCAGTCAATCACATATCTCATCACAAATTGCCCATTTTCTCAATTGATAATTATGATTTCTGGAAAATCAGAATGAGGGCTCATCTTGCATCTCTTCATACTGATATGTTGAGAGTGATCACAAGAGGTCCTTTTGTGTTCACATTTGTTAATCCCAGGGTCACAGAGGCTCAAAGGGCAGATACAAGAGATGTACTTCCTAAAGATGAAGATGACTTCACTGCTGATGAAAAGTGGAAGGATAATCTGAATTATCTAGCAATGAACACTCTCTATCAAACAATTCCAGATGCAGTCATGGGAAGGGTCTACCACTGCACAACTGCCAAAGAAATTTGGGATACTCTTGCTGAAATGTGTGAGGGTACTGAAAAGATCAAGGAGAATAAGCTCCAAGTTGCAGTGCAGAAATTTGAACAGTTTGCAATGGAGTCTGAGGAGTCCATTGATAAGTTTGCTGGTAGATTCACTGATGTGATGAATGAGATCAACTCATTGGGCAAGGTCTACACTAAGAGAGAAGTTGGATTGAAGATCTTAAGGAGTCTCACTCAAAAGTGGGATGTATATGCTGTGATGATGCAAAATACCAAAGATCTTTCCACCATGCCCATGCAACAAATCTTCTCTGAACTCAAAGCATATGAGTTCGACCTCAATAGAAGAAAGCCTATTGAGGAACCTTCAAATCCTACTAAGGGAGTGGCATTCAAAGCCAAAGCTGCTGAACCAGAAATACAGTCCACTCCAAGATCATCAAAATCAGTCTCAAAGACTGAAATGAAGGAGGAACTAGCCTTGATGGCTAGAAGGTTTGAAAAGTTAAATTCAAGGTTTGGTAGATACAAGAAATTCTACCAGGACAACAAATTCAGGAGAAGGTACAATTCTCCTGAAGATCAGGCTGAAGCCAAAAAGCCTGAAGAGAAAAGATCAGAGGACAAGTACTCTGATAGGAGAAGGTCCAGTAGAGCTGAACCTTCATCATTAAAAAGAAGAGAAGAATCAAAGAAAGAAGATGATGAAGATCTGTGCTATAACTGCAAAAAGAAAGGGCACTTCCAGTATGATTGCCCTGAATTAAGCACTAAGGAGAGAAGAGAGAGGCAAGCCAAAAGGGACAGAAAGTTCACCAATAGAAAGGCCATGATGGCTGGTGAAGAATCTGATAGTGCTGAAAGCTTCAACTCTTCATATGGACTATTCTCCAACAGTGAAGATGATGATGATGTCTGCAACATGGCTCTTGAGGATGATGAGGTATCCTCTACTTCTAGTTCACCATCATTCATCTCACAAAGCAATAGTGAGGTCAACTTGAAGCTTTCCCTTGGAAAGTTGATGGAAGATTTCACTATGCTGCAAGAATTTCATGATAATTGTGTGAGAGAGAATGAAAGATTGGCTATTGAACTTGCCAAAAACTCTGAGACAGTTGTTGATGTCAAGTCTACTGAGTTGTATCAACAAGTCTTGAGAGAGCTTGAGGAAGCAAATCTCAGGATAGTTGATCAACAAAAGGAGATTGATGATCAACTTCTCTCTCAGAAGAGAAAAGATTTTGAACTTAAAATTCTCAATGCCAAGTTTGAAAACCTCTCACATGAATATGATATTCTTAAATCAAGTGAAGAGAGCCTGAAATTAAAGATGTCTGCTCTGAAGAAATCCTCTAGAGCAATAGAGGAAATTCAGAGTTATCAAAGACCTATGGCTCAAAGAAGTGGATTAGGTTTTGATCCATTTGAATCTTCACCTTGTCTTAGTGTTGCTTCTGTGAGTAACACTAAGAGAATCTTTGTTAAGTCAGTGGCACAAACTGAAAATGAAATAATTAAGTCACTGAACAAAGGAAAGGGCAAAATGGATGATCTGCCTAATCAAATGCTTCAGGAGAATAGGCCTAAACCTAAGGAAATGGTCAAAGCTCCTGAACATAAGATGAATGCTGGTCAGCAGAGTAGACCCAATGGTAGGGCAACTCTACTGAACAATGTTCAGAGGAAGTGTCCAACGTATAATCAGCCTAGACCAACTCTTCTGAGAAAGCCTCAGCTGAATAGACCTAAGGATAACTTTCCTCAAAGGCAGAAAAATAATGAGACAACCAAAACCCTTCATGCTAAAGGGTAATGGTCATAAGAAAGCCTTTCCTCAAAGATTCCCTCAAGTTGCACAAAGAACTCAAAAGTTCAGGAGACTTGACAACTCTCCTGAAACTTATAGAGTTAACACATTCACACACACTTTCCCAAAGGCATTTAAGGGAAAGACAGTGTACTTAGATGCTAGAGGAAGACAACTTAGCCACCTTGAATCAATCAGGGTTATTAGGCAAGTTTGGGTTCCTAAAGGTACAGCTAACCTCTCAGGACCCAAAACTCAAAGGGTACCTAAATCAATCTAATTGCAGGTACCAATGGGCCACAAGAAGAGGAGCATGAGCAAAAAGTCAGCATGGTACCTTGACAGTGGATGTTCAAGGCACATGACTGGAAACAAGGAACTCCTCACTGATTTTATTGAAAAAGAAGGCCCAAATGTCACATTTGGAGACAGCTCACAAGCAACTACAAAAGGTTATGGTACTTTGATGATTGGTAACATCAAAGTATCCAATGTATCTTATGTGGCTGGTCTCAAATACAATCTCCTAAGTATCAGTCAATTCTGTGATAAAGATTTCAAAGTTGAGTTTTCTAGTGGAAAATGCTTAATCAAAGATAAGGCTCAACAAACTCTATTGACTGGAACTAGAAAAGGAAATGTGTATTTTGCAGACTGGGACAAGTCTACTGATGCTGCATGCTTCATTGCTAAGAGTTCTAGTGAACAAAGTTGGTTATGGCATAAAAGATTAAACCACTTGAACTTCAAAATAATGAACAAAATTGCTAGAAATGCATTAGTTAAAGGACTACCTAATGAGGTTTTCATTAAGGAGCATGTTTGCAAACCATGCCAAGAAGGAAAACAGAATAAAGCCTCATTTAAGGGAAAACCAGTCATCTCTACTGAAAGGGTACTTGAACTTTTACATATGGACCTATTTGGACCAATTACCCCTGCAAGCAAAAATGGTAGAAAATACACATTGGTTGTAGTAGATGACTTCTCTAGGTTCACATGGGTAGTATTTCTCCTTAGTAAGAAGGAAACTCAAGTCAAACTGCCTGAACTGTTAAAGAGATTGTCAAATGAGAAAAGCCTTAGCATTATCAAGATAAGATCTGATAAAGGCACTGAGTTCATTAATTCATACATCAATGAGTATTGCTCATCTAATGGAATAGCTCATGAAACCTCAGCAGCTAGAACCCCTCAACAAAATGGAGTTGCAGAGAGAAGGAATAGAACTTTAAAAGAAGCTGCTAGAACTTTAATTGCTGATTCTAATTTACCTAAGAGGTTTTGGGCTGAAGCTATAAACACTGCATGCCATACTCAGAATAGATGTTTGATAACTAAGGGGCAAGGCAAAACCCCCTATGAACTCTGGAAAGGAAGATTGCCTAAAGTGTCATACTTTCACATTTTTGGTTGCAAGTGTTTTATTCACAATAATGGGAAAGATCAGCTGAAAGCCTTTGATAGCAAAGCTGATGAAGGAGTATTCCTTGGATACTCTCAAATCAGTAGAGCTTTCAGAGTCTACAACAAGAAAACCCTTATTGTAGAAGAAACACCTCATGTTGTGTTTGATGAATATTTTCATGAATTCAGAAATGAGAACTTGGAATCTGAAGAAATCACACAGAGGACAACCAGACTGAGCTTAAAAGACAAAGACACTGAATTCATAGAAGTTGTCCAAGCCAACCTACCTGAAAAACTCCCATTGGACAACAATCCTGAAGGCAACCCTCCTGAGGCAAATCCCACTGAAAGGAATGGTGAACTGAATGATCCAATCCCAGTTCACATCCAGGTAACAACTACCAATGAAGAAGCAGTTCCTGCTGAGGTAGTTTATGGATTAAATAATCAAGGGGGAACTCAAAATGTTGAAAATTCCAATGTCCCTGACATTGAGGACAACACCCCTGATTATGATCCTGAATTAGATCTTGCATTCAATTATCCTGAATTTTATGATCAAAATGACTCAACTTTAGTAGAGGACAACTCTACTGAAGAGATCAGAAAAAGAAGGACTTGGTTGTCTGACCATCCTACTGATCTCATACTTGGTGACCCAAGTATTGGAGTCAAAACAAGGAGATTCCATGGTGAAAGTGCTCTTTTCTGTTGTTTCCTGTCAGAGCAAGAACCAAGTGATATTGAGGAAGCACTTCAAGATGCCAATTGGATAACAGCCATGCAGGAAGAACTGAATCAATTCACCAGAAATGAAGTATGGGAGCTGGTGGATAGGCCTTCACATCAAGATGTTATTGGAATAAAGTGGGTGTTCAAGAACAAGAAGAATGAGAATGATGTGATTGTCAGAAACAAAGCAAGACTTGTGGCAAAAGGTTATTGCCAACATGAAGGCATTGACTATGATGAGACATTTGCACCTGTGGCAAGGCTAGAAGCAATAAGGCTCTTTTTAGCCTATGCAGCCCACAAGAGGTTCAAAGTATATCAAATGGATGTCAAGAGTGCCTTTCTGAATGGAGTCTTGAAAGAAGAAGTCTATGTGGAGCAACCACCAGGATTTGAGATTGGAAATCAAGTCTACAGACTGAAGAAGGCTCTATATGGACTCAAACAATCCCCTAGGGCTTGGTATGATACACTGTCACAATTTCTCTTGAATCATGGATTCACCAAGGGAACTGTGGACAGAACTCTCTTCAGAATCTCTGAAGGAGAGGACATCTTGCTTGTCCAAATCTATGTGGATGACATAATATTTGGATCACCTAATGAGAAGCTGTGTGAGAAGTTCTCCAAGCTAATGCAAAGCAAGTTTGAGATGTCCATGATGGGGTTGATGAACTTCTTTTTGGGTCTACAAGTCAAGCAATCAAAAGAAGGAATCTTCATCAACCAAGCTAAGTACACCAGAGAAATGATCAAGAAGTTTGGGTGTGCTACTAGCAAGCCAGTAAGGGTCCCTATGAACACAAATTGGAAGATGGATCCTGATGAGAATGGTGTCCCTACCAACTCTACTGCATATAGAGGAATAATTGGTTCACTCCTCTATCTCACTGCCAGCAGGCCTGACATCACCTTTGCAGTTGGTGTTTGTGCAAGATTTCAAGCAAATCCTAAGAAAAGCCATCTTGAGGCTGCAAAGAGGATCTTGAGGTATCTCAAAGGCACTGAGAACCTAGGCCTTTGGTACCCTCCTGATGACAACATTGAGTTAACTGGCTACTCAGATGCTGATTATGGAGGTTGCAGAATTGATAGGAAGTCCACTTCAGGGACTTGTCAATTCTTAGGCAACAAGCTCATATCTTGGTTTTCCAAGAAGCAGAACACAGTGGCTACTTCCACCACTGAAGCTGAGTATGTTGCAGCTGGAAGTTGCTGTGCTCAGATCCTATGGTTAAGACAACAACTAAGAGACTACAGAGTCAACTCTACTGAAGTGCCCATATTTTGTGATAACAATAGTGCCATTGCTATATCACAAAATCCTGTCTTGCATACAAGATGCAAACATGGGGACATCAAGCATCACTTCATTAGAGATCATGTGGAGAAGAAGGATATAAAGTTGGTCAAGATCCACACAGATCATCAAAAAGCTGATATTCTAACTAAGCCACTTGCAGAGGCAAGGTTTCTGGAGCTATCAGCAGAGTTGGGTTTACTTGATCCAGGGAAGTTGGACAAGTAAAACTCATTGAAATTAGTGGGAGTAAAAGAGCTGAATTGATCTTCAACAGACTTGGACAAGTCTACTGAAGTACAGAAGAGATGATCACTATCACTCAGGACACTTGTCCATTGAAACTCAGGACTCTTGTCCACATCTCTTCAGGACACTTGTCCTTGTAGGGTCAGATAAGTTGTCCTGGCTATCAAACTATTTTCTTGGTTTGATAAGCACCTATTTTGGGTAATCATTGTCTACCTTGATACCTGTCCCAAATACAGATATCATCTCTATGGGATTTAATTTGTCCCCCACCCAAAAGGTCGCTTTCCATGCATTAAATGCCAAGATTTAACTCTTGTTTGCATTACACTTTTCAAGCCATGATCTATCTCGAAAACTCCCCAACCATTAACTAATATTAAATACCTTCCACGTTTTGAATAAAACCAACAAGTCACTGTTACATTGGTTTTTAACCATTGGATCAAAACTGGCCAACTCCCCTGAAATTCATCCTGGCCGTCCAAGTGTATTTTTCCATATTTGACAACCGTTGAAAATACACAAACCTCACCAACTCATTGACAAACATTCTTTTTAGAATATTCTCAAGTCTTAAGAACTCCCCACACACTCTTCTTCCCCAAGTATTCGAAACCCTAGCTCATTTTCTTCAAACTCTCTCAAAAACTCTCTCAATTTTATCTCTGTAATTTTCAATGGCTCCCAAAGTTAGACCAGAGATGATCATAGATTTTTCCAACAAGGCTCTAGACCTTGATTTTGGGTATTTGAGCAATAAGAACAGCCTTCACTTTGAGCCAATAGTATCATTTACAAGTGAAGATCCTGAAATCACTCCAACCCTGAGATGGTTGAGAAGAGCAGGCCTTCAGAAGTTCATGGAGGAAAGGCCAAGCTCTTGTTTGGACAACTACATGGCTGAGTTCTTTGCCTTTCTCAAATGGAGAGGCAAACCAGAAGATGGTGAGATTTCCACCAGATTGTCCTATGTTGCTGAAGAAGATGAAGAAGAGAGATTTCATAGAGTGAAATTCTCTTCAGAAGATCTTGAAGGAGCCTTTGGATTGCCTTCAGAAGGAAGGAATCCAGAATCTTATGGTGCTGGCCATGAAGATGACATAGCACAAAAATGGCTATTAGTGCCAGGCCCTCTATCTTCAACACAAAACAAGAAGACTCTCAAGCCTAAATTTCTCAATTTATTTGAAGTAATCACTAAGAGTCTCATGAGCAACACTGGGAGCTTGGAGCAGGTCAGCCATCCTAGAATCAGAATTATGGCTGCAGTCATTGATGCCAGTGACAAGGGTATCAAATTTGATTGGAGGACCTTCATTATTTCTGAGATGATGAAGGAAAAGGCCAAGTTTAAAGTGAGAGCTCTTAACAAGGTTGTGCTAGAAGGGAAACTCAAGTATTGCACCAGGGCAAGCTTGTTGATTGAGAGATTTTCCCATTATTCCCAAATGCAAACCTTTGCCAAGCCCCTCCCAGCCCAAAAGATTCTGTTCAGAAAGCTCAGCCAGAAAACTGAGCAAAGGAGGATGATAGTGGCCAAACCTGCTGAAGAAAAGGTGGAGGAGAAGCCTAAAATGAAGAAAAGGACAAAAGCCAGAGTGGTAAAGACAAGGAAAATGTCTCAAATCATTTCAGAAGAGTCCTCAGATGCTTCAACTGAGATTGAAGAAGTTGCTGAAGAAGGTGTGCAAGTGCCTTCTGATCATTCAGAAGAGCTGAGATAGAAATACAATGAGACTAGACAGAAGTCTAGGGGTGATAAGAGAATCAGGGAGGTTGTCCCTGAGAAGGATGGTGAAGGAAGTGGGAGCAGTAGGGCTAGCAAGAGAAGGGCCAAGCCTACTGACAAAGTGTTGGAGCTTCAAGAGGAAAGGTCTCTACAAAATGCTTTAAGAGAGAGCAGAGCTGAAAGCAGGACCAAATCCAAGTCAAGGACCAACTCATCTGGTTCTGGAACTCCAGAATCCAAGGTCCCTGAAGGTCAACCAATAGAGGCCAACATCCCTGAAATTCAGAATCCTGAGCCCAACTCCCCTGAAACCCATATAACCCCAACCAATCAACCTATCACCCCCATCAATCTTACAAAGAGATACTCTCCTGAAGGGAGTGTGCAAAGAAGTGGGATAGATGTGCTAGCAGATATAGCAGTAGATGAGACTAGATTACATTCTCCCCTTGACTCATCTATGCTCAATTATTCAAAGCTTTTAGAAGCTGCTCTCTTTGAGCCAACCCCCCTGAGTAAAGCCCCTTCAGATCCATTGCTCTCAAAAGCAACTGAAGCACCTTCTATTGCACTCAACCCTTCTGAAGCCAACATTCCTGAACTAAACCTTCCTGAAGCCACATTAGGAGAACCCAGAGCCAACTCCCCTATAACCCAAAGTCCCCATTCAAGTGGAGATGAGGAGGAGTATACTTATGAAAGTATGCTCAGAGGAGGAGCCATGGCTACTGTGGACAGTCTGTACCCACAGCTTGCTGAATTTCCAAGAATTCAGAAGACGTTTCATGATCTAAGGATGCTTGTTGATGTAAAAGACAAGTCTATGATGGAGATATCACAAGTCATCCAAGATAAGGGTGCAAACTGGTGGCAAGTGGAGGAGAACAGATTGCTACACTTTGCTGGAGTTTCAAAGACAAGATTTCTCATTGATGAGGAAGTATTTACAAAGCTGGTAGCTGATAAGATTAATGAGGAGAGGGAAAGAAAAGCTAAGGGCATCAGACACCCTGAAGGTAGCTCCAATGATGATGATTCCCCTAATGATCCCTCAAACCCCTCAAAACCCAACCCTCCTGAAACCCCTCAAGCCAATCTCCCCAAGCCTTCTGTATCTGAAAGATTATCCAACCCTCCTAAAACCTATCATAGGAAAGGCTCTGTATCTTCAGAGGTGTTGACCAAGGGTGGTAACACAACCAAAGACACATCTGCCAATGAAGGTTCTTCTGAACCCAAGGCACAGCCTAAAGATGTGGAGGTTCCTATTTTAGAGGCTGGTTTGGTTAAGGCCTATTCAGTGTCAGATGAGTTGGACACTGATCAGCTCTTAATCATTCAGGATGACTCAGTGGCTGTTGATATAAGCACTGTGATCTCCCCACAACTGCCATCTTTGAACCTTGTTGAAGGTGGAGATGCTGCAGGTCTAGATGAAGGAGTTGAAAAGGAGATGATAGCTGAAAAACCAGAGGGAGTAGTAGATGAAAGAGATGTGGTGATCATTAGGATAGTAAGTGTACCACCAAATGAGGGTGATATAAGTGAGGAAGGGCAGGCTATTCTTGAAGTCAAATCTGAACTTCAGGAATCCCTTGATGAGAGGAGGCCTGTACCTTTAAGTGAGGAACTCATTAATGAAGGGAGAAAAGAATTAGTTGAAAATGAGAAGAATACTACTGATGTATCAGAGTCTTATGAAAAAGAATTGGAGGGAGACAAGTGTGTTTTTACTGACTCGTTTGATTTGTCTGATATTGCAGGTATAACCTTTGACCAAATTTTTGCAGATGAACTCCTAACAGATGCACCCATCCAAGTTGATAGTGGATCAGCACAAGCCTTGCTTGGGATGCAATCAGAGAAGTTGGACTCCTTGGCTCACCAAGTCCAATCAGCTCATGCAGAAACTTCTGGAGCCTTGGATGAGCATGGAAGAACTTTGGCATCTGTAGAAATGAGGCTAACTGGCTCAGAGGATGTGGTGTTACCTACCTTGGAGGCAAGGATCAGTGGAGTTGAGACTGGTCTGCAAACCATCTCCACTGAAGTTATCAAAGCTAAAAACACCATGAGATCAGTTTCAAAGGATGTGAAGAAAGAGCAATCTTTGCTAAGAATCAATCACAACAGGAATGTGAAGACTTTGAGGTCAGTGGTGAAGAAAGCTCTTGGAAGAAAGACTGCCCTGCAAAGACAAAGAGCTGAAGAGAAAAGGCTAGCTATGGTGAAAGCAGCCTCAGAAAAAATTTCCCAAGAGGTATTGGCCAACATTGCTGAAGGTGCAGTGGCCAACCTCACTAAGCTTCTTAAAGCCCAACTGGATGCATCTCTTAAGGCAACCATGGAGGAGGTTGTCCAACTGAAAATGAAGCCTGTTCTAGCTTTCCTTAGCTTGAGCAGTGATAGGATGCAAAATATACATGATGAGAATGTATATCTGTTGGAGGAAATGAAGTCCCTAACTGTTGGTCCCTGAGACGAGTGTAAGATCAGCTGACTTGATGTCTGCTGATTGTGTGGAAAATAAACTAACTCTTCAAAGTAACTAGTCCGTTGATTTCGCTAGGGGCCTAGGACTAGTTAGTCGACTGATTAATTACTTATCGGAGTTAAGTGCGGAATTGTAGTGTGCCCATAAATATTATACTCGTCTATTTAATAAATACAGTGTGTAAAACAGTTTATGCACAAATATGTATGAAAAGACTTGAAATGTAAAGTGCAGAAATGTAAATAACACATTGATTTATAGTGGTTCGGATATACGTTCCTACGTCCACTCTCACGTCCACACGTGATGTTTAATCCCTTTAATTTCCACAAATTACAAGGGTCTTGACCTTTATAGTCCCAAGGTTAGGACTTTGAGATCTGAGCCGTCCTAACAGCTACGGTCTCCACAAGTGATTGTAAGCACTTGCACTTCCCCACAAGTGATTGTAAGCACTTGCACTTGAACTCCACAAGTGATTATAGAGCACTTGGACTCTTTACAGTGATAAACACTCAAATTGACTTCTAAGGTTTTATGGTAGAAGGTGGGTTTTGTGTATATGAACTAGGTGAGAATTTCCCTTACAATCTGTTTTAGCCTCATGCTAGGATTGGGAAATTCTCTCTAAGCTATGGATATATATGAGTGGTTGCACTGGCTTAGATGGTATGAGTTCACTCACTGGGGATGAGGTGATGCGTGTTGAATCTTCATGAATGATCTTCTTGAGCTCTTCTTATTTCTGGAGTTTATGACCTTTGCTCGACCTTTGCATCTCACACCTCTTTTCTTCTCCCAATGATGTATGAGCTCATTTATATAGTGTTGATGTTTGAATGTTACCGTTGGATGATAGCAATTCAAATCTCCACTAATTGAGGAATTGACAATCTCTTGATTTGATATGATTGAATATTACCATTGTCATGTAATTTCAATCATATCTTTGACTTTCCTTTCTTGTGCACATATCTTGTCAATCCTTGATTTCAGCTGTGATTGGTCTTCCTTTAATTCTGTAAGAAGACTTCTACTCTGCTGGTAAGAAGACTTCACTCTGCTGGTAAGAAGACTTCACTCTGCTGGTAAGAAGACTTCTACTCTGCTGGTAAGAAGACTTCACTCTGCTGATAAGAAGACTTCTACTCTGCTGGTAAGAAGACTTCTGGTCTTGGTCTTCTCTTCTCTTCTTGAGCATTGACATGTCTTCTCTTCTAACCAGAGTCCTATCTATTACAAGATATATAATAAAGTTGTCTATACAATACAACTTATCCTATTACATGTTTGATTTGGTTTATCAAAATTAAACTAAGGATATTCATATCCCAACAATTTCCCCCTTTTTGATATAACCAAATCATCTAACACTAACTGAAGCAATAAAGAACAGACAGTGCTAGAGTCCATATAATAGTGCAGAAGAGTAAAAACAGAAGGCTTTTGTATGAGGACAATGAGAAGTTGTCATCAGATGAGATAACTAGATGTTATCTCCAAAAGCTAAAAAGATGAGTTTTATTAATATTGCACTTTACAAGCACGGACTCACCTAATCAGCTATTACAAAGGTCTTCTTATCTACTCTTCAGCTGATATGTTGCAAATCAGACGACTTCCAATTAAGCTCTTCTTGTCTTCAGGTCTTCTAACAACTTGATCATCTTGATCTCCTCTTCTTTGCTCATACGCGTGTAAATCCAGATAGGGCTAGAACTCAACTGAGCTGATGTTCCCCCTTAGTTGTTGACCTGTTCTTAACACACAATAACCCAAATACATGCAAGTATGATTTTTATGAAAACAAAATGCATGCAAAACAGTTTTTCAAAAATGGATCTATTCAGGTGACCATTGAAAACAGTAAAACGTGTTTTTGATGGCTCAAACGATGGAATTTGGCCAAAAAGCATTACATGTCACTGCAAAGCAGTGTGTTCGATTCAAAACATAAATTCCACTTTAAAAAGTGTACTCACACGTTAAATTCTGAAAACAACAAAAAAAGTGCAGATTTTCGAAAATCAAAAATTCAAAGCAATGGTCTTTTGAACACACGGCTCTGATACCACTTGTTGGTCCCTGAGACGAGTGTAAGATCAGCTGACTTGATGTCTGCTGATTGTGTGGAAAATAAACTAACTCTTCAAAGTAACTAGTCCGCTGATTTCGCTAGGGGCCTAGGACTAGTTAGTCGACTGATTAATTACTTATCGGAGTTAAGTGCGGAATTGTAGTGTGCCCATAAATATTATACTCGTCTATTTAATAAATACAGTGTGTAAAACAGTTTATGCACAAATATGTATGAAAAGACTTGAAATGTAAAGTGCAGAAATGTAAATAACACATTGATTAATAGTGGTTCGGATATACGTTCCTACGTCCACTCTCACGTCCACACGTGATGTTTAATCCCTTTAATTTCCACAAATTACAAGGGTCTTGACCTTTATAGTCCCAAGGTTAGGACTTTGAGATCTGAGCCGTCCTAACAGCTACGGTCTCCACAAGTGATTGTAAGCACTTGCACTTGAACTCCACAAGTGATTATAGAGCACTTGGACTCTTTACAGTGATAAACACTCAACTTGACTTCTAAGGTTTTATGGTAGAAGGTGGGTTTTGTGTATATGAACTAGGTGAGAATTTCCCTTACAATCTGTTTTAGCCTCATGCTAGGATTGGGAAATTCTCTCTAAGCTATGGATATATATGAGTGGTTGCACTGGCTTAGATGGTATGAGTTCACTCACTGGGGATGAGGTGATGCGTGTTGAATCTTCATGAATGATTTTCTTGAGCTCTTCTTATTTCTGGAGTTTATGACCTTTGCTCGACCTTTGCATCTCACACCTCTTTTCTTCTCCCAATGATGTATGAGCTCATTTATATAGTGTTGATGTTTGAATGTTACCGTTGGATGATAGCAATTCAAATCTCCACTAATTGAGGAATTGACAATCTCTTGATTTGATATGATTGAATATTACCATTGTCATGTAATTTCAATCATATCTTTGACTTTCCTTTCTTGTGCACATATCTTGTCAATCCTTGATTTCAGCTGTGATTGGTCTTCCTTTAATTTTGTAAGAAGACTTCTACTCTGCTGGTAAGAAGACTTCACTCTGCTGGTAAGAAGACTTCACTCTGCTGGTAAGAAGACTTCTACTCTGCTGGTAAGAAGACTTCACTCTGCTGATAAGAAGACTTCTACTCTGCTGGTAAGAAGACTTCTGGTCATGGTCTTCTCTTCTCTTCTTGAGCATTGACATGTCTTCTCTTCTAACCAGAGTCCTATCTATTACAAGATATATAATAAAGTTGTCTATACAATACAACTTATCCTATTACATGTTTGATTTGGTTTATCAAAACTAAACTAAGGATATTCATATCCCAACACTAACCCAAGCCCAGTCCTTATTGGCATCTACTATGAGTGAACTGAAGCCAGAATGTTTTGATGCTGCCAAAAAGGGGGAAAGGGAAAGAGCAAGGGCAAAAGGTGCCTTAGTAATTGGAAGCCCAGTCAAAGGAGGAAATGGTAAAGACAAAGTCCCTGAAGGAAAGGGAAAAGAGCCAGCAGTGCTGAATTTGGATGATTTAGATGAAGAGGAGCAATTAGCACTTGCCTTGAAAAACTCTATGGCCTCAGCTCAAGAGGAAAGAGTAAGGCTACAACAAAGACCAGGTGGTGAAGTATCTGGTTTGGACAAAGATGCTGAAGGTGTCCAAACTAGAGGAAAGATTAAGAGGGCAAAAAGAAAGAAAAGACAAGCTGAAACATTCACTGACTTTCCCAACAGCCTTGACCTTCCACCTGAATTCAGAGTTGTTGATGATGAGCCTATCTCAAAGAAGGCCAAAACTGCTGAAAAGCCCAAGAATGCTGAGATATCCAAGACTGCTGAAGAAGACAAGTCTTCTGAAAAAGACAAGTCTACTGAGACCAAGTCCACTGAAAGTGTCAAAGCTTCTGAAGATGTAGAGGAGCTATATGAAGAAGGCTTTGGACCTGGACCTAAGAAAAAGAAAGTAGTAGTGCTAAATGATCCATCAAAGCTGTTTCATGAAGGGTATGGCAAAGACCCTGAAACACAACAGAAATTGGCCATGATGAGGGCCCAAGAAAAGATGGACTTGATGGATGAAGCACAAAGAGCAAGAGACAAGAGAAGAGCAGACTTCCAGAAGCCAAGAAGAAGGAGAGCAACCTACAACAAGATGAAGCCACAGCTACTGATTCCAATGGATACCAAATATCCTCACTTGGATAAATGGGTACCAAAACAGCTGAATGACTCATGGGAGGAAGCAAAAAGGGAGTTTGTCTATGACTACTATGTCATTGACAGATGGAATGGAAGAGATGCCAACTCCACTTTTGCAGAGTTCATGATAGAATACTACAGAGAGCTCTATCAACAATTGCTTGCAGCTGCTGACATTGCAAGATTTGAACTCACTGCTCCCAAGCCAATCATTTACATGCCTCCAAAGCTTGAAGGATGGATTGACCAAGCAAGGATTCTGAGAGAATTCACTGAGATCCTCAAGCTGAACAAGATGGTTCTTGGTCCTAAGGGAACTAACCAAGAAGCCATGGCCTTGAAAAGAAGAGTGTGGGCACAATATGGGATGTTGCCACCTCCTGAGGATGGTCTTTGAAATGGCTAAGTCTTCTGACCTATCTTAATTGATCAACTATGCTGGAATATGGTCAAGAGTGCTGATGTGGTGTGCTGTGAAAATCTGTTTGCTCTAATATGCTTTGGATTGCTCTGATATAAGCATGATTTTCTGATATCTGATGGTTTGCTCTGATACAATCACTACTAAGTATTTTAGTGTTTCTGCTCTGATACTAAAAACTTTGTATAGTGAAATGCTCTGATGTATTTAGTGTTAATGATTCATGCTCTGATATGTTTATTTCAACTATCAACATGCTTGTAATGATTTTCTAATGAATGATAGTTGAATTTACTTTGAATCAAGAAACACTCATCTCTCTATGCCTATCTATGAAACCTATCTGCAACATGAATGGTGAATACACTAACACATTGCTTTTCAGGATAATTGACCTAAGTCATGTCTTCTGAAGATTAATGTAATAGGTGTAGCTAAGTCACTTTTGCATAAGTTGTATATGTTTTGGCATCATCAAAAAGGGGGAAATTGTTGGGAATAAAATGAGATATGTTTTGATTGAATACCAAAACCCCCTGAGATATGCCAAAGTCAAATTGAATATGTTCTAGAAATGTTAGAACATATAGTATAAAGGCTAGATGAGGAGCTAATATGTTAGGTAGCTCTTAGATGATTAGATGCACAATTTGAGGGGGAAAATATGCTTAGAAGCCCATCAAGATCAAGTCCCCTCAAGGCTCAAACTCTGGATTCAACACTAAGTCTTTTGAAGACCAACTATACTGATCAGGAGAGTTGTCCAGAGGAGTTGTCTCAGTACAAGTAATCAAGATCAAGTGCTCTGAAAGCTTGAGGTCAACTATGCTGAAGATATACAGACAACCACACCCTAAAGAACTACAAATCAACATGCTAAGATCACACTGAAGTGAAACAAGGGTATGAGCCAAGTCATCTGAAGAAGAGCAAGCCAACCTTGCTGATAAGCAAGACTGCTGATAGTGATAAGAAGAGTTGTCCAAATGATGAGGTATGTTGTCCTATCAATGGAACAACCTTCAGATGCAATGTCCAAGTCTTAACAAAAGAATCTGAAAGTCAGACATTGGGAAGAGTGCTGCAGAATGAAGACAAAGCTCTTACAGCCGTTTATTTCCCAAATGAGGACATGTCACTATCAAGATTCTGTCTTCTAAGTTGAAGAACTGAAAGAAGACATTTATGGACATTTGGGGCTGCCTCTCCAACGGGCAAATCCTTCATTTGTCTATAAATACAGAAGTGTGAAGACCATTTGAAAGCATCCAACTTCAACCTCAACCAAGCACATCTAACCTCAAGTTCTTACAAGCTAGAGTGCTTTCAAAGCTTTCAAAGACTATCTTAGTCTTCATACACTTCTTCTAAGCTGTACTACACTGTATATCCATACACAAGCTTAGAGAGTTATCCTATCCTTATACACTGATCTTCATTGTAAAGGATATCTCATTAGTTGGAACCTTACTTCAATCCTCATATCTTTCAAGAGTGAAAGTGAGAAGATTGTAGTAGTAGAAGTGGTAGGAGCTGACTGTTGAGAGAAGAACAGTTCAGTTCTGAGTTGAGAAGAGGGTACTAGGACTCTAGACATCCTAGGGATGAATTCACCAAGAGTGGTGTTCTTGATCAAGTGCACCTTGGCACTATAAAACAAGTTAATTCCAAGAGTGAAGGAATTATCCTGTTCAATCAGGGAAAGTGGATGTAGGAGCTTGAGTCTCTGAACCACTATAAACTCTTGTGTTGATTTACATTCCAAGTACTTACATACATTCAACACTGCACACAAAACTGATCTTTCAAAGGATAAACACTCAAAGACTGTGCAAAACTGATTTGGACAAGTTCCCTGAAACTGGACTGTATTGAATTGACTAAGTGATTTCAGAATCTAAAGGAGTCTAAACTAAAAGGGCCAACCATTATTCCGCACATATAACTCCCCTAGATAGTTATTCAACTAAGTACTCAATAGTACTTAGTAGTCTGATTATCTTAGAAGAGTTAATCATCTTCAGCAGAGTTGTCTAAGACAACCTTGCTGAGCTCTGGTTTGATCAAGTTAGAAAAGAATTTGCATACAAGTGTATTCCCCCCCCCCCCATACACTTGTTATATACTCCTTTCAGGACCAACACTATCCATTTTCATTAACTCGGCTACATACGACCTAAGCTTGTTGGAATGTTCTTTTAATGACCCTCTTATCATGTTTAAAGCATTTGACCTTGCTTTATAACACAAGCCCATCGACACATTAATATCATATGTCAACATGACATCTTCTTGCCTACTTTTAGCAGAAAAGGTATGAGTTCTACGTATTTTCTCTAAGAATTGGTTTGCAAGACATTCACTTGAAACTTGTTTACTGCAAGCACTTCGAACACAAGTATGAGCAGATTCATATGTCTTGATCATAAAAGATTGCTTGTGTGCAATGTTACTAGCGTATAATCTCCACAGATAGCCACTTTCACACTTTGCCTCAAGCTTTTTCTTTCCAACTCTAGTCCATTTAATGTTATAACCAATGACAACTGTTGGGAATAAAATGAGATTTTGATTAAGATACCAAAACCCCTTAAGACATGCCAAGTAAGATAAGTCAAAGTTGAATGAATATGTTTCAGGAAAGTTGGAACATATAGATCAGGCTAGTTGAGAAGCTGACATGTTAGGCACCTCATAGTTGTTTTAGAAGCACAAGTTGAGGAGGAACAAAAGCTTAGAAGATTACAAGAATCAAGTCCCTTAATGGCTCAAATTCAAGTGATCCCAACACTGCTGAAATGCTTATTGACTAACTGTGCTGATGATCAAGTCAGCTCAGTAAAGAGAAAACCTCCCTAATGATCAATTCATAAGAACACACCAAGAAGACCATGTCTGCTGATGTGTATACCAAAGTTCAGAGGAGATGCTCAACAGAATTTACCAAGCACACTTGAACCAGAAATGTTCTAAGGCAAAAGACAAATGTGTTGATGGGGTCAAAACCACTGATATGGAAGCAAGAAAGCTTAAGAGCCATCAATTAATGATCAGTGAAATAAAGGAGCCAACTCAACTGAAGAGAGCTAGCCAACACTGCTGATAGGACAATTCAGCTGAAAGTGATAAGCAGATTTATCCTGATGATAAGGAAAGTTGACCCTTATCATGGAACCAATGATCAGAAGTAATGTCCATGTTTGATCAACTGAATCTTCAAGCCAGACATTGGGAAGAGTGCATCAAAGTCAAGAAAAGAAGCTTCCGGCCGTTTACTTCCCAAATTAAGGACATGTCACTTTCAAGAAACTGTCTTCAAGTTGCAAAGTTCAAGGAAGACAAATATAGACATTTTGAGGTTGTCTCTCCAACGGACATAACCTCATCTTGCTCTATAAATACTGAAGTATGGAGACCATTTGAAGTGTCCAACAATTCTACAATTTAAGGAAACTACAACACTCAAGCTTACAAGCTCATATAAGAATACTTCATTCTTAGTTTCCATACACTTCATCTAAGCCTGAACCTATTGTAAAACATTCGAGCTTAGAGAGATATCCTATCCTTACACTGAGCTTAATTGTAAATGATATTTTACCCTAGTTGGAACCAACCTCAACCCTTAAACCTTTCAAGGAAAGTTAGAAGAGTTGTTGTAGAAGTGTGAACTAGAACTGTCAAGTGTAGAACAGTTTAGTTCAAGAGTTGAGAGAGTACTAGGACTCTGAATTCCTAGGGATCAAGGCACTAAGGAGTAGTGTGGTTGATCAGTGCACCTTGGCACTATAAAACAAGTTAATTCCAAGAGTGAATGGATTATCCTGTTAAATCAGGGAAATTGGATGTAGGAGCTTGAATCTCTGAACTATTATAAACCTCTTGTGTTATTTACTTACAAGTTATTTCATACAAGTAACACATACATATACTGCACACAAACTGATCTTCAAAAGATATACATCACAAGTTGTGCAAAACTGTTTTGGGACAAGTGCCCTGTAAACAGTGAAGTGTTAAGAAAGGTTTCAGAATTAAAAGGAGTTTAAATATAAAGGGTCAACCATAATTCCGCACATATAACCTACTTAGATAATTTCACAACTGAATACTTCATAGTACTCAGTGATTTGATTATCTTAACAAGGTTATACATATTCAGAAGAGTTGTCCAGGACAAGTCAGTTGTAAGCCTAATTTGATTAAAAAGAAAAAGATTTGCATACACAAGTGCATTCCCCCCCCCCCCTCCCCATACACTTGTGTCATACTCCTTTCAGGACCAAAAAGTGGTATCAGAGTAGGGGTTCAAAGACCACTGCTTCTGAAAATCCATTTTGATTTTCAAAACCAAATTCTAGTGTGGTCATTGAACTGATTTTTCTGAAATCTTAACACTTTGTGATCTAACCCCTCTCATGTGAGATATGGCAAGGAACAACAACAACAACAATGTTGTTGTTCCTTGAGATGCAGTGGAGACCATCAACAATATGGCTCCAGATCTAGTCAACCACATATCTCATCATAAGCTACCCATGTAGAGGTGTAAACGAGCCGAGTAGTGCTGAGCTCGAAACTCGACTCGACTCAGTCGAGCCTAAAATTTTAAAGATCGAGCTCGACTCGATAAGAAACTCGATAAACTCGAGCTCGACTCGATTACTTATATAATTTTCAAAATTAATTTTAAAACATATTTTTTTCTAAAATAAACTTGAGCTCGACTCGGCTCGACTCGACTCGGCTCGACTCGACTCGACTCGATTACTCGTATATAAATATAATTTATATATTAATGGCAAAATAGTAAATATTGTTCAAGCTCTATTAGGCTCGCGAGCCTTTCGAGCTGAGTATTTATGAGCTCGAACTCGAACTCGGTAGCTACTCGAGTAGCTCGAAACTCGACTCGACTCGATTAACTTTGAGTCGATTTCGATCTTTTTTCGAGTCGAGCACAAGTAGCTCGCGAGTAGGCTCGACTCACTTACACCCCTATACCCATGTTCTCAATTGAGAACTATGATTTCTGAAAAATGTTTACCTTCACAATGAGATGTTAAGAGTCATTACAAGGGGTCCATTCATATTCACTCAAGCTAACCCCAAGGTTACTGAAGCTCAGAGAGCTGACCCAAGGCAAGAAATTCCCAAGAATGAAGATGACCTCACCACAGAAGAGAGAAGGAGGCATAACCTCAACTATCTTGCAATGAACACTCACTACCAAACAATTCCAGATGCAGTAATGGGGAGAGTCTACCACTGCACAGCAGCCAAGGAAATTTGGGATACTCTTGTAGAAATGTGTGCGGGTATTGATAAAATGAAGGAGAACAAGGTCCAAGTGGTTGTGCAGAAGTTTGAGCAATTCACAAAGGAATCTGATGAGACCATTGATAAATTTGCTGGTAGATTCACTGACATAATGAATGAGATCAACTCATTGGGCAAGGTTTACTCCAAGAGAGAAATTGCACTCAAGATTCTAAGAAGTCTCACTCAAAAGTGGGATGTATACTCTGTGATGATGCAGAACACTGAAGATCTCTCTACCGTGCCCATGCAACAAGTCTTCTCAGAACTCAAAGCTTATGAGTTTGATCTCAACAGAAGAAAACCTATTTAAGAACCTTCCTTACCAACCAAAGGAGTGGCATTCAAAGCCAAAGCTGCTGAACCAGAAATGCAGTCCACTCCAAGATCATCAAAGCCAGTCTCTAAGGCTGAAATGAAGGAAGAGCTAGCCTTCATGGCTAGAAGGTTTGAAAAACTCAACTCAAGATTTGGTAGATACAAAAAATTCTACCAAGACAACAAGGTAAGGAGAAGGTACAACTCTCCTAAAGCCAAGGCTGAGGACAAAAGTCCTGAAGAAAGAAGATTAGAGGACAAGTACTCTGATAGGAGAAAGTCCAATAGAGCTGAACCTTCATCATCTAAAAGAAGAGATGATTCAAAGAAAGATGATGATGAAGACCTGTGCTATAACTGCCAAAAGAAGGGGCACTTTCAGTATGATTGCCCTGAGCTCAGCTCTAAGGAGAGAAAGGAGAGGCAAGCCAAGAGAGACAAAAGATTCACCAACAGAAAAGCTATGATGGTTGGTGATGAGTCTCAAAGTGATGAAAGATTCAACTCTTCTGATGATGGACTGTTCTCTAACCGTGATGATGATGATGTGTGCAACATAGCCATTGAAGATGATGAGGTATCTTCTTCATCTAGTTCTTCATCTATTCACTCACTGGAACCTAGTGATGTCAACTTGAAACTATCCTTTGGAAAGTTGATGGAAGATTTCACTAAATTACAAGAACTTCATGATAACTGTGTGAGAGAAAATGAGACCTTATACTCTGAAATTGTAAAACTTTCTCAAGCTGAGTGTGTAGTAAATGTCAAGTCTACTGAGTTGTATCAACAAATCTTGATAGAACTTGAGGAAGCTTCTCTCAGGATAGTGATTCACGTGTTATACAACACTAGAATAAACGACCGCAAGTATACGGTGTCTATCGTAGCGAAGTAAGTACGAGGTCGATCCCACGAGGAGGTATAGCGTAAAAGTGTATTTTGTTAACGGAATTCTAAATAGACGCGATCGATTAAAGTGGAATGGTGTGATTACCCCTAAATTATCTACCAAATTGTCACAAGTAAACAATTAAAAGAGTAATGCAAAATCGATCAATGAATGCTCATGCAAATCAAGAAACAAGGTGGAAAACGAATAAAACTCAACGAAGGAAGGGGAGGTTCCAAGGCATATGTCACACTAGGGGGTCAATTTATGATCAAAATCCTATTTAAGTGGTGATGTGTTGATTACTATAGGGTTGATCACGAAATAATGAATTAAAAGTTCTCTCGATCCAATTAATCCAAGAGAAGTATCACACAAACTAGTATCTCTACCTAGCATGCATAATAAACCTCAAAAAAGGGTCCTAATATCATCTAATACCCTCCCAATAATTGATCATCTCTCAAGCTCACAATAATATTGGGTCGAATGCTTAAATACGATTAATGAAAGAGATTTCTCAATCCAATTTCAATTAACAATAAATAAAACATATTATCATGGCCATTGACAACATGTCTTGCAATGAAAGTTAAGCATTCAAATAGAAATAGCAACACAACCACCAAATAAACAAGAAATTAATTCATAAACATCATCCAAAGTGTAAACATAGCCCTAGAACCAAAAGTTGTTCTAGCCAATCAACAACATAATCAAATTAACAAAACCAAATGAAATAACTAAATAAAAAGAGAGAGAAATAGAAAGCTTAGTCTAATGGATGGTGTTCTCCTCGTGAGCGGATTCTCCAAACGTATGCCTCCCTCCTTCTTCTTCTTCTTCTTCACCCCCCCCCCCCCAAAGTATGACTAGAGGGTTTATTTATAACTTGAAAATTAGGGCTAAAACTTCTAGAAAAAACTATTTCCAAAAATATAATTTCCTTTTCTCTCTTCAATTTCCAAATCTTCTCTCTTTCCTTTTTCTTCAAATTTCCTTTTCTTCTCTCGGTCACTGGCTTGGGGCTCAAGCTACATATTAACCCAAATTATTTCTTTGAATAAATTTGACTCGTTTTACCCACGAACTCGATTTCTTCCTTCATTGACTTCACTAAAAATTAGGTAAGTATTTTTTCCTTCTAAAATAGTCGTTTTTCCTACAAAAACGACAAAACACCACATTTCTCTTATTTTGACCAAAACATCCATAATCGACCAATAAATCAATGAAATCACAATCAAAATGAGCTTCATATGTGCATAAAAAACGTGTAAATTCCACCCGAATCAGATAGTTGACCAACAAAAGCAGCTTGAAGAGCAACTACTCACTCAAAAAAGAAAAGATTTTGAACTTAAAACTCTTGAAGCTAAATTTGAAAACCTCTCACATGAATATGATGTTCTTAAATCAAGTGAAGAGAGCCTGAAAAATAAGATGTCTGCAATGAACAAATCCTCTAAGGCAATAGAGGAAATTCAAAGCTTCCAAAGACCTATGGCTCAAAAGAGTGGATTGGGATATGATCCATTCGAATATTCACCTTGTCTTAGTGTTGCTTCAACAAGACTTCATTTAAGAGAATCTTTGTTAAATCAGTGGCACAACAAGCTGAAAATGTATTAATTCAGCCATTGAACAAAGGAAAGGGCAAAATGAATGAAGTGCCCACTCAAGTATTTCAGAGAACAAGGCTCACACCTAAGGAAATAGCCAAAGTTCATGAATACAAGAGGAATGATGTTCAATAGAGTAGACCCAATGGAAGGGCAACTCATCTGAACAACATTCAGAGAGGTTGTCCAAGGTATGTTCAGCCTAGGCCAACTTTTCTGAGGTAACCTCAGCTGAACAGATCTAAGGCCAACTCTCCTCAAAGGCACAATAAAATGAGACAACCAAAACCCTACATGCCTAAGGGTAATGGTCATCTATATGCCCATCCTCAAAGATTTCATCAAGTTGCACAAAGAACTCATAAGTTCAGGAGAAATGTCAACTCTCCTGAAACTTACAGAGTTAACACTTTTACACACTCTTTCCCAAAGGCATTTAAGGGAAAAACTGTGTATGTTGATGCTAGAGGAAAACAACTTAGCCACCTTGAATCAATCAGGGTTATTAGGCAAGTTTGGGTTCCTAAAGGTACATCTAATCTCTCAGGACCCAAAATTCAAAGGGTACCTAAAGCTTGATTATTGCAGGTACCAAAAGACCACAAGAAGATGAGGAGCTTGAACAAAAAGACAGCATGGTACTTGGACAGTGGATGTTCAAGGCACATGACTGGAAATAAAACACTCCTCACTGAATTCATTGAACAAGAAGGTCCTAATGTCACATTTGGAGACAGCTCACAAGCAACTACAAAAGGTTATGGTACCTTGAACATTGGCAATGTCAAGGTAACTAATGTATCATATGTGGCTGGTCTCAAATATAACCTCCTAAGCATAAGTCAGTTTTGTGATAAAGGATATAATGTTGAGTTCACAAGTGATAAATGTATAATCAAAGATAAAACTCAACAAACTCTACTGACTGGAACTAGAAAAGGAAATGTGTATTTTGCTGACTGGGACAAGTCTACTGATGCAACATGCTTTATTGCCAAGAGCTCAAATGAACAAAGTTGGTTATGGCATAAGAGGCTAAACCACTTGAACTTTAAATCTATGAACAAGCTGGCTAGAAATGCATTAGTAAAAGGACTGCCTACTGAAGTTTTCATTAAAGAACATGTTTGCAAACCATGTCAAGAAGGAAAACAGATTAAAACTTCATTTAAAGGCAAACCAATTATCTCTACTGAAAGGGTACTTGAATTGTTACATATGGACTTATTTGGACCAATTACCCCTGCAAGTATAAATGGAAGAAAATACACATTGGTTGTAGTAGATGACTTCTCTAGATTTACTTGGGTAGTATTTCTCCTTAATAAGAAGGAAACACAAGTCAAACTCCCTGAGCTAATGAAGAGATTGTCAAATGAGAAAAGTCTTAATATCATCAAGATAAGATCTGATAAAGGCACTGAGTTCATAAACTCATACATAAATGAGTATTGCATTGAAAATGGTATTGCCCATGAAACTTCAGCAGCTAGAACCCCTCAGCAGAATGGGGTAGCTGAAAGAAGGAATATAACTCTTAAAGAGGCTGCTAGAACTTTAATTGCTGATTCTAACCTGCCTAAGAGATTTTGGGCTGAAGCTATAAACACTGCATGCTATACTCAGAATAGATGCTTGATCACTAAGGGTCAAGGCAAAACCCCTTATGAACTCTGGAAAGGAAGATTTCCTAAAGTATCTTATTTTAACATATTTGGTTGTAAGTGTTTCATTCAAAACAATGGAAAAGAGTAATCGAAAGCTTTTGATAGCAAAGCTGATGAGGGAATATTTCTTGGATATTCTCAAATCAGTAGAGCTTTTAGAGTCTACAATTGTAAATCCCTTCTTGTGGAGGAAACACCCCATGTTGTGTTTGATGAATCTACTTTTGAGAACAGGGATAACTCCTTGGATCTGAATGACATCACACAAAGAACAACCAGGCTAAGTGTAATAACCCAAAACCAAAAATCAAGATTTAAAGATCATCCCAAAAATGATTAAATAAAACTTATTGTGATAAGAATATTTTGCGTGAAGATTTGAATTTTGCAGGTGACAGACGAGCATTCTGAGCCAGAGGGCACTACTAACACATTAAATAAAGGTTAATTCTATGGTTAAATAAATAAAATTAATTTAAGTCAAGACTTATAAAGTTTAATAAATGTGACATTTAAAAATCGTGAATATTTAAGCATTTATCGTATAATAAATTAATTGCTCGGAAGTGAAAACCGAACATTAAAATACCGAAACCCAACAACGAATATTATATAGCACCTAACGACATTTGGGCTGCCAAATTTGGGCCCAAACACACATAATTTCTTTCACCCTAAAGCCCATTGGACAAAGAACACATTTCCTACTAATTCATGTACCAAGTTGCAAATACCCCATTCTTGCTCCCCAAGACATTCTTACTCCCCAAGACACTCCAAGGCTTACCCTCCACACTTATCAACCCTATTTAAAGTTCCATCCTCCCCCTCTCCCATACCACAACTTCATTTCACAATGTCCTAGCTAGTAAGAGAAGTAGAGAAGAATATAGAGAAATCCACCACCACCATCACTTAGGAGGGATTCTTCCTCCAAATTCCTTAAGAAAATTCTCATAATATTAGTTTAGAAATTGAATCAAGGCCTGGAAAAGGGCAAGGTACTTTAGAGCTTCAAACAACCCCCAAAATATAACAAGGTATATGAAACAACTCTAGTTTTTGTGAATTTGAAGGACTTTGATGATGCATGCATGATCTTGTCCCAATAAATATGTTTTCATGTGTCTATAAACCCATCCATATATTAATATTGTTTTTCTATCATCTATAAGTGTTAATCTTAGGTTGAAGCATGATCTATGGTGTAAAAATGAACTTTGATAGTGATAAGGTTGAAATCGTGTACTTTCTGGACAGTCTGTTTGACGAGGTGTTTTTCATGTTTTTTTAGTTATCTAAAATTTGTGTAAATATTTTGTAATATCCTATTTGAAGTCTAGAATAACATACTCAAAAATCTTAACACTTTGTTCAGCCTTTTAAGAGAAACAATTCCTTAAAATTTATGTGTTTGGTGCTGAGTTAAAACAGAAGTAGTCACGTAATATCCCCTTTATATTAGTATATAATTCGTGGAAATATTTTGAGATACTCCTAATACAGTTTATTAAAACATAATAAAAAATTGTAGTGTTTTGTTCATTAATTTGGGAGAAATAAATTATGGAAATTTGTGTGTACAAAACAGGGCTTTAGTAACAGCAGTAAGTTCAACAATTTATTTACCCATGTTTTAATTTTTCATAAATAATAATAAAATTCTTAAATACTTAAAATACAGTATAGTTTAAGATATAAAAGTTTGGGAATTTTATAGTGAACCGTTTGAGAGAAATACATCAAATAACTAGAACCTGTACAGTTTTGCAGAAAATGGGAAAAGCCATTTTGAGTTACCAATTCACCCACTTTTCATAAATATCAAATTTAGGTCTTTAAGTGAATTGTAACCCTTATAAATTTTAGTGTTACATATATGACATTTATGAATTTTACAAGTGTGAAAGTATTTTATTTAAGTTATACACGAAAATAAGTCGTTTTGTCAAATAAAAGGACGAATTATGCAAACTTTCAAGAAATGCATTTATGCATGTTGTGTGAATTGTGTGAATAACATTTCATTTAGAACTACATGACTAGATTATGTGCTTCAATGTTATAATTTGACAAGATGATTGAATGACCAAAGAAAACGTCAATATGTAACACGAAATCCTTTAAGTGCAAAGAAACATAAGAAAATGAAGCTTGACAAACCCCTTGGACTCACAAATGATTTTATAAATTAAGGCATACTTTAAGAATTGATTTTTGAAATGCTAAGAGACTTGAAATGGAAGTGAAGCTGAAAACACTTAAACACCTTACACGAAATTAACTAAAGACTAAGATGAGAAAAGACTGTGCTAGGTAAAGTGCGGTTTGGCGAAGAGCTCGGACGTCCCTGCAGAACTAAAAGCTTTGAAGAAGTTTATAACTTTATCTTAAAAGTTACCAGGTGGGTGACACTAACTGTATTGCCGATGTAAATGTTATATGGATTGTTGGTGTGTTCTAAAGGAAATGAAATAAGAATGAATTTAAGGAAAGATTATGAAAACACATGATACAAAAATGGCATAACTCTATGTAAAGAGAGCAAAAGGGCTTTATATGTAAAGCTGGTGAAGGTTGGAAAAGGGACCCGGACGTAGTAGTCGCTACACGTGCCCCCTATATGCTAAAGGGATCCGGACGTGGTAGTCGTTACACGTGCCCCCCATATGTTAAAGGGATCCGGATGTGGTAGAGTCGCTACCAGTGCCCCCCATATAAGAGAGCTAAGACTCTACCAAAGAGCCATTTAACGTAAGAACGTAAATGAACAGTTAAAAGAGTAAGGTAATACAAAAATGAAAAAACTGAAACGTGGGGAAGGGTAAAAGAATTTAAATTTTAGAATTATACCAATCTGTATAACAGCGTACAGGTTATCCACTGAGATTTATCTCACGCCCCAAATCTTTAACATTTTCAGGTCATGACATGGAGGCCCCGGAGCTGCCGTAGACACGAAGACTCCTTATATATATATATATGATATATATAACTACCTAATGATAATATTAATGGACATGTTTAACTTTCAAACTATCGTACTTTTGAATTTATTGCCACATCCATCGAGAGTTGTACTCGAGACTCGTCGATGATGCTTTTTCTAAAACAGCTCAAGGTTATAACTATGAAACGTATGAACTTATGTTATATTATGGAACTTAATGTATTAAATGATTTTCCGCTGCGATATTTTAATCTTATGCTTACCTTTTAATTATTTTTCAATAAATTTTTAGGCTCAGTTTTCGGGTCACTAAGTAATGACTCGGGTTTTGGAGGGTCAAATCTCGGAGGTTAACTTTCTGAAAACCGGGGCGTTACACTAAGCCTAAAAGATAAAGATATTTTATTCACTGAAGTTGTCCAAGCCAATCCACCTGAAATCATTCCAGTGGACAACACTCCTGAAGGCAATCTCCCTAAGGCAAACCCTACTGAAGGAAATGATGAACTGAATGACCCAATCCCAGTTCATAATCAGGTAACAACTACCAATGAAGAAGAAGGCTCTGCTGAGGTAGTTAATAGATCTAATATTCTAGGGGGAACTAACAATGTTGAAAATGCCAATGTCCCTGACATTGAGTCCAACACCCCTGAATATGATCCTGAATTAGATCCTACATTAAATTTCCCATAAGTTTATGATCCTAGTGACTCAACCTTAGTAGAGGACAACTCTACTGAAGGGATCAGGAAAAGGAGGAATTGGTTAACTGACCATCCAACTAACCTGATACTTGGAAATCTAAGTATAGGAGTCAAAACTAGAAGGTTTCATAGTAAAAGTGCTTTGTTTTGTTGCTTCTTATCAGAACAGGAGCCTCAAGACATTGAAGAAGCACTTCAAGATGCAAACTGGATTACAGCCATGCAAGAGGAGCTGAACTAGTTTACAAGAAATGATGTTTGGGAACCGGTTGACAGACCATCACATCAAGATGTTATTGGAACCAAGTGGGTGTTCAAGAACAAGAAGAATGAGAATGATGTGATAGTCAGAAACAAGGCCAGATTGGTGGCCAAGAGTTATTGTCAATCAGAAGGCATAGACTATGATGAGACATTTGCACATGTGGCAAGACTTGAAGCAATAAGGCTATTTCTAGCATATGCTGCCCACAAAAGGTTCAAAGTCTATCAAATGGATGTCAAGAGTGCTTTCCTGAATGGAGTGCTCAAAGAAGAAGTTTATGTGGAGCAACCCCCAAGGTTTGAAGAAGGAAATCAAGTGTACATATTGAAGAAAGCCCTCTATGGACTTAAGCAAGCTCCAAGAGCTTGGTATGACACCCTGTCACAATTTCTATTGGATCATGGTTTTGTCAAAGGGACAGTGGACATAACCTTGTTCAGAATTTGTGAAGGAGAAGACATCTTACTTGTCCAAATATATGTGGATGACATCATATTTGGATCACCAAATGAAAATCTTTGTGAGAAATTCTCAAGGCTCATGCAAAGCAAGTTTGAGATGTCAATGATGGGGCTGATAAATTTCTTCTTGGGACTTCAAGTCAAGCAATCAAAGGAAGGAATTTTCATCAATCAAGCCAAGTACACAAGAGAAATGATCAAGAAGTTTGGATGCTCAACAAGCAAGCCAGTGAGGATCCCAATGACCACCAACTGGAAAATGGATCCAGATGAGAGTGGAGTTGCAACCAACTCTACTGAATATAGAGGAATCATTGGATGTCTCCTCTATCTCACAGTCAGTAGACCTGACATCACCTTTGTAGTAGGTGTATGTGCAAGGTTCCAAGCTAATCCTAAGAAGAGTCATCTAGAAGCTGCAAAGAGGATCTTGAGATACCTCAAAGGCACTGAAAATGTAGGTCTTTGGTATCCTTCAGATGACAACATTGAGCTAACTGTCTACTCAGATGCAGACTATGAAGGATGCAGAATTGATAGGAAGTCCACTTCTGGAACATGCCAATTCTTGGGAAGCAAGCTTATCTCTTGGTTCTCAAAGAAGCAAAACACTGTGGCCACTTCAACTACTGAAGCTGAGTATGTTGCAGCTGGAAGTTGTTGTGCTCAAATCCTTTGGTTGAGACAACAACACAAAGACTACAATGTCAACTCTCCTGAAGTGCCAATATTTTGTGACAACAACAGTGCAATAGCAATATCACAAAATCCAGTGCTACACACAAGATGCAAGCATGTGGACATAAAGCATCACTTCATAAGAGATCATGTGGAGAAGAAGGACATCAAATTGGTGAAAATTCACACAGATCATCAAAAGGCTGATATACTGACCAAACCTCTAGCTGAAGCAAGGTTCTTGGAACTTTCAGCAGAGTTGGGACTTCTTGATCCAGGGAAGATGGGCAAGTAAGTCCAATGTAGTTCAATAATCAAGGGGGAACAAACACATATGTTCAGCAGACTTGGGCAAAGTCTACTGAAATTCAGGAGAGATGATCCAAAGCTGTTCAGAAAAGTTGGGCAGTTCAATTCATTGGTCTGGGCCCACTTCAGGAGATTTGGATCAGGACACTTGTCCATGTGAGGTCAGATAAGTTGAAATGGATATCAAAACAAATCTAGGTTTGATAAGCACATATTTTGGGTAATCATTGTCTACTTTGATGGTTGTCCCATTCCACTTCAAGCCATCACCTTTTCAAAGATTTAATTTATCCCCTACCCAAAAAGTCACTTTCGAAACATTTAATGCAAAGATTCAATTCTTGTTTGCACTAAACAATTCTAGCCCACAATCTACCTTGATAACTCCCCAGCCATAATAAGCCTTAACTTCTTATCCCACGTTTTGATAAATAAGTTTCAAACATTGAAATCAAATTTAAACCGTTGGATCAATATTTGGCCAACTCTCCTGAATTAATCTTGGCCATCCAATATTGATTTCCTCATTTGTAAACTGTTGTATTGCCTTAAGACTCACCAACTCAATGACATACATTCCTTTTGGAATATACTCTAAGTCTTAAGAAGCCCAAACCCTTTTCATTCTTTCTCACGCATACTTTCAACTCCCAAACCCTACCCAAATTTCTCAAAACCTTCAAGCTTTCTTACAGTTCATCCATGGCACCCAAGATTAGACAGGACAAGCTCGTTGAATTCTCAAATGAGAAGTTAGACATAGACTTTGAGTACCTTAACCACAAAAACAACCTCACATTCAAACCAATACTTTCCTTTGAGAGTGAACTTCCTGAAGTTACTCCCACATTAAGATGGCTAAGGAGAGCAGATTTGCAGAAGTTTATGGAGAAAAAACCAAACTCATGCCTTGAGCAATACATGGCTGAGTTCTTTGCCTTTCTAAAATGGAAAGGCAAGGCAACTGAAGGAGAAGTATCCACAAGATTGACCTATGTAGATGAAGGTCAAGAGGAGGAAAGCTCACATATTGTCAAGTTCTCAGAGGAGGACCTTGAAGATGCTTTTGGATTGCCTTCAGAAGGAAGGAATCCAGAAACATATGGTACTGGGCGTGAACAAGATGTTGCACAAGAATGGCTCAAAATTCCAGGTCCACTATCCTCCACACAACACAAGAACACTCTAAAGCCTGAGTTTCTAACACTCATTGAGGTGGTGACTAAGAGCATTCTTAGTAATACTGGCAGCCTTGAGCAAGTGAGCTTGCCAAGGATAAGGATCATGGCTGTTGTGATAGATGCCAGTGACAAGGGCATCAAGTTCAACTGGAGAGACTTCATCATGGGGGAAATGATGAAGGAAAAGGCTAAGTTCAAGGTGAAATCCCACTTGAAGGTGGTGATGGAGGGAAAGTTGAGATATTGCACTAGGGCAAGTCTCTTGATTGAAAGATTTTCCCACTACTCTCAAATGCAAACATTTGCCAAGCCCTTCCTGCTCAGAAAATTATGTTCAGAAAGCTCTCAAAGAAATCTGAGAAGAGGAAGATGCAGGTAGCCAAACCAGATGAAGAGGTGATTGAGAAAAAAACCCAAGATGAAGCCAAGGAGAAAGGCAAGGGCTGTCAAAACAAGAAAAATGACCCAAATCATTTCAGAAGATGATACAAACACTTCAGCAGAGTTGGACAAGGTTGCTGAAGAAGGAGTTGCAGTGCCATCAGATTCTGAAGAGTTAAGGGAAAAACTCTCAATGGCAGTGGAGAAAAAGAAGAAGGGTGAAAAGAAGCAATCTGCTTCTAAGAAGAGGGTCAGGGAAGTTGTCCCAGAAGAAGAAGGAAGTGGAAGCTCTAGGGCAAGCAAGAGAAGGGTCAAGCCTTCTGAAAAGATGCAAAGCTTGCAGGAGGAGGAAACTTTGAGAAAGACACTCAAAGAAAGCAAAGTTGCTAGCAAATCAGGATCTAAGTTAAAGACTAAGTCCAAATCCAACTCCCCTGAAACTGGAACTCCTGAGTCCAAGTTCCCTGAAGCCCATCATTCAGAGCCCAATTCCCCTGATACCCACAAAACTCCTGAAAACCAGCCTATCACTCCCTTAGACCTCACCAAAGGGAACAACTCAAAGAGGACATATTGACATCTTAGTTGATATTGCAATAGATGAGTCAAGGCTTCTCTCACCCCTTAACTTGGACTTGTTCAATTACTCAAAATTCTTTTAGGCTGCAATGTTAGAACCTACACCCCTAGGAAAACCCCCTTCAGGACCATTGCTCTCAAAAGCACCTGAACTACCTATTGCTGAGCCCAATGTGCCTGAAACCAATCCTAAGACCAACCCTCCTGAAACTGTTGCCAACTCTCCTATAACCCAAAGTCCCCAGCCAGATGGAGATGAGGAGGAGTATACCTTTGAAGGTATGCTCAGAGGAGGAGCCAGAGCAACTGTAGATATCTTGTACCCCAATCTTGCTAAATTCCCAAGATTACAGAGGAATTTCCATGATTTGAGAGCTCTAGTTGATGTCAAAGACAAAACCATCATGGAGATTGCCCAATCCATACAAGACAAAGGTGCAAGTAGGTAGCAGATTGAGGAAAGTAGACTTCTACACTTTGCTGGTGTTCAGAAGACAAGATTCTTGACAGATGAAGTTGTCTTTGCAAAGTTGGTGGAAGATAAAATTGCTGAAGAGAAGGAAAGAATTGCTAAAGGGATTAAGCACCCTGGTAGCAGTTCTAATGATGATAATAACAGTGATGATCCCACAAATCCCAACCCTCCTGGTCCTCAAGAGAGTAAGGTACATTACCTTACATATGAAAGAACAAAGGGCTCTGATACTTCAGAGGTATTGACCACTGGTGGTAACACAGCCAAAGATGCATCAGCCCATGATGGTTCAACTGAGCCTGAGGCACAGCTAAATGATGTTGAGGCTTCCCAAGGAGAAGCTAGTTTGGTTAAAACCTCATCAGTGTCAGCAGAATTGGACACTTATCAGATTTTAACCATTCAGGATAACTCGGTGGCTTTGGTAAGCATTGTGATCTCCCAACAACTGTCTTCTATGAATCCTGTTGAGGATGTAGAAGATGCAGGTTTAGGTGAAGGTGTTGAAAAAGAGATTAATCCTGAAAAACAAGAGGGAGATGAGGATGAAAGAGAGGTAGTAATCACTAAGATTGTGAGTGTACCAAATATAGAGGGAGATGATGGAGTAAGTGAGGAAGGACAGATTATTCTTGAAGTCAAATCTGAACTTCAAGAATCCCTTGATGAGAGGAGGTCCGTTCTTCATGATTGTGAGATTATCTATGATAAAGGTGAAAATAAATTAGTTGAAAATGAGGAGAAGGCTGCTAATGAGTCAGGGCCTTATGAAAAAGAAATTGAGGGTGATTTCACTGACAAGTTTTTCTTTGCAGATACTGCAGGTATAACACTTGACCAAATTTTTATTGAAAATGTGTTTACAGATGCTCCTGTCCAAGTGGATACAAGTATGTCCAAAGTTGCACTTGAAGAGCATTCAGCAGAGTTGGACACCTTGGCCCAACAAGTAGAGAATTCCCATGCACAAACTTCTGAAGCCTTGGAAGAACAAGGCAGAACACTTGCCTCAGTGGAGATGAGGCTCACTGGTTCAGAAGATGTGGTGCTGCCCACTATAGAAGCAAGAATCAGTGGTGTTGAATCTAGGCTGCAGACCATCTCTACTGAAGTGCAAAAGGCCAAGGAAAGCATGGATTCATTCACCAAGGCTGTGAAAAAGGATCATAAGCTGCTTATTGACAACCACAACAAAAATATCAAAGCTCTAAGACCGGTTGTCAAGAAAGCCCTTGGAAAGAAAAGCGCTCTTCAGAAGAAAAGAGCAGAAGAGATGAGATTGGCTATGGTGAAGGAAGCATCAGCCAAGTTCTCTGAAGATGTTCTTCCCAAAATCTCTGAAAGTGCAGTGGCCAACCTTACAGACCTACTCAAGGCTAACTTAGATGCATCCTTGAAAGCAACAATGGAGGAGGTTGTGGAGCATAAGATGAAGCCTGTTCTTGCTTTCCTTTGCATGAGCAGTGACAGGATGCAAAACATTCATGATGAGAATGTTTATCTGCTTGAAGAGATTAAGTCCCTGAACCAGGCCCAATCCTTATTAGCTACTACAATGAGTGACCTTAAGCCCCAATGCTTTGATGTTGCCAAAAAGGGGGAAAGGGAAAGAGTTAGAGCCAAAGGTGCCTTGAAGATTGAAGGAGAAGGCAGCAAAGGAAAAGCGCAAGTGCCTGAAGCTGAAGGGAAGGGCAAGAAGGTACTGGACATAGAAGATATTGATGAAGAAGAGCAACTAGCCATTGCCTTGAAGAATTCTATGGCCTCAGTACAAGAAGAAAGTGCTAGATAGCAGCATAGGCCAGGTGGTGAATCAACAGGTTTGGACAAAGATGCTGAAGATGTCCAAATCAGGGGGAATGTCTAGAAAGTTAAGAAAAGCAAAAGAAGAGAAGAGACCTTCACTGATTTCCCCAACAACCTGGATTTGCCTGCTGAGTTCAGAGTTGATGAAGAGCCTACATAAAAAAGGAGCAAAACTGCTGAAGATGTTGCTGAAATTGAAATGGCCAAGAGCCCTGAAAAGAAGAAAACCTCAGTCTTAGCTGATGATGCTTCAAAATTGTTTGAAGAGGGCTTTATCAGAAACTCTTTACTGCTGCAGATATAGCAAGAGTAGAGTTCAAAGCCCCTGGTCCCATCATCTACATGCCCCCAAAGCTACAAGGCTACATTGATCAGCAAAGGATTCTCCAAGAGTTCATTGAAATACTTAAGATGGAGAAGTTGAAACTTGGACCCAAGGGAACAAACAAGGAGGCTATGGACCTAAAGAAGAGGGTTTGGGCACAATATGGGATGGTGTCACCTCCTGAAGATGACCTTTGAAATTGCTAAGTTTCCTTGTCCCCTTTGCACATGGCTGCTGATATTTGTGTATCTATGCTTATGATCTGTATTTGCTTTGATTACATGCTCTGATTGGTTGATTTTAACTGTCATCATGCCTTGTAATGCTTAAATGCTATATCAATGAAAAACCAATCATTTTGCTTCAAGAGATAATATCTCATTGTCTCAACTTGCCTGACTTAACCTATATGCACTTAAACTGTGATTGTACTAACATCTTTTTTCAGGAAATTTGACCTTAGTCATCTCTACTGAAGATATATGTAATAGTATAGTCAAGTCACCTTTGTATAGGTTTTGGCATCATAAAAAATGGGGAAATTGTTGGGAATAAAATGAGATTTTGATTAAAATATCAAAATCCCTTAAGACATGCCAAGTAAGATAACTCAAAGTTGAATGAATATGTTTCAGGAAAGTTGGAACATATAGATCAGGCTAGTTGAGAAGCTGACATGTTAGGCAACTCATAGTTGTTTTAGAAGCACAAGTTGAGGGGGAACACAAACTTAGAAGATTAGAAGAATCAAGTCCCTCAATGGCTCAGAATCAAGTGATCCCAACACTGCTGAAATGCTTGACTAACTGTGTTGATGATGAAGTCAGCTCAGTAAAGAGACAACCTCCCTAATGATCAATTCAGAAGAACACACCAAGAAGACCATGTCTGCTGATGTGTATACCAAAGTTCAGAGGAGATGTTAAGCAGAATTGACCAAGCTCACTTGAACCAGAAATGTTCTAAGGCAAAAGACAACTGTGCTGATGGGGGTCAAAACCACTGATATGGAAGCAAGAAAGCTTAAGAGCCATCAATTAATGATCACTGAAGTAAAGGAGCCAACTCAACTAAAGAGAGCTAGCCAACACTGCTGATAGGACAATTCAGCTGAAAGTGATAAGCAGATTTGTCCTGATGATAAGGAAAGTTGACCTTTATCAAGGAACCAATGATCAGAAGTAATGTCCATGTTTGATCAACTGAATCTTCAAGTCAGACATTGGGAAGAGTGCATCAAAGTCAAGACAAGAAGCTTCCAGTCGTTTACTTCCCAAATTAAGGACATGTCACTTTCAAGAATCTGTCTTCAAGTTGCAAAGTTCAAGGAAAACAAATATAGACATTTTGAGGCTGTCTCTCCAACGGACATGACCTCATCTTGCTCTATAAATACTGAAGTGTGGAGACCATTTGAAGTGTCCAACAATTCTACAATCCAAGGAAACTACAGCACTCAAGCTTACAAGCTCATATAAGAATACTTCATTCTTAGTTTCCATACACTTCATCTAAGCCTGAACCTATTGTAAAACATTCGAGCTTAGAGAGATATCTTATCCTTACATTGAGCTTAATTGTAAAGGATGTCTCACCCTAGTTGGAACCAACCTCAACCCTTAAACCTTTCAAGGAAAGTTAGAAGAGTTGTTGTAGAAGTGTGAACTAGAACTGTCAAGTGTAGAACAGTTTAGTTCAAGAGTTGAGAGAGTACTAGGACTCTGAATTCCTAGGGATCAAGGCACTAAGGAGTAGATTGGTTGATCAGTGCACCTTGGCACTATAAAACAAGTTAATTCCAAGAGTGAATGAATTATCCTTTTAAATCAGGGAAAGTGGATGTAGGAGCTTGAGTCTCTGAACCACTATAAACCTCTTGTGTTATTTACTTAAAAGTTATTTCATACAAGTAACACATACATATACTGCACACAAACTGTTCTTCAAAAGATATACATCACAAGTTGTGCAAAACTGTTTTGGGACAAGTCCCCTAAAAACAGTGAAGTGTTAAGAAAGGTTTCAGAATTAAAAGGAGTTTAAATATAAAGGGTCAACCATAATTCCGCACATATAACCTACTTAGATAGTTTCACAACTGAATACTTCATAGTACTCAGTGATTTGATTATCTTAACAAGGTTATACATATTCAGAAGAGTTGTCCAGGACAACTCTGTGTTAAGCCTGATTTGATTAGTAAATCTTTTATTACGTCTAGCATCAATATATTCATCATCCTCAGAAGAGAAGTCAGTATCATCCATTCGATCAATCGTCAGTGCTACTATCATTCATCCAATCACCCATGTCGTTTATGTTATCTACAACGTCACCCCCACCAATTTTCTCTCCAAACACTTCAACCTCTCCACTCTTAATAGCCTCACAAAATATAGTGCATAAAACTAAGAAAAAATACTGCACAAAACAAATGAGATTTATTATAAAAGAAGAGGTAAAAATAGAGGAGATTTATAAAAGAATTGTAATAAAAATGTAGGATATGTGAATGCATGAGATGCTCACTTTCTGTAGTATTTTTGTAAGATGGACAAACCAAATCACAACTAATGGGGTTAGTGTGTGTTGTAAACGATGGAAATAGAGAGTTTTCAATATTCATTAAGAGTGAAACAGGGACTCCATATATATAAATATGAAACATGGTAATGCATAAATTATTATGAAAGAGGTGTGTAGACACTGAAATTTTATTAAATTTTGAACGTGTTTAATATTATGTAAATCCTAGTTTTGAAGATAAATATATAAAATAATATCTCCAAAATTGAGGGATTGTCTCTTTCCTTATTTTTAGGATTTTCGAATGTTTTTTCTTGCTCTCTAAGTCGTTCGTCTCATATAAATAGGATAGTGAAAATAGAATTACAGAGGTCAGATGGAATAAGTCAGTCACGACTCCACCAACTCCCTACTACTAAATTGTAGGTCAAATCGAGTATGATGGAATAAGTCACAAATTACTCCATCAACTCCCTACCACCAAATTGTAGGTTAAATTCAAAATCCGGAACACGTCGCTAAGACCCTGGCCGATATCACATATGTTTAGAGAGAGGAATCAAGAAATCAGAAGCATTCAAGGCTCTAAAAATTCTCTGCAGAGATTTTAGAGTGTTCTTCAGCAATCGGAGGAGTTTCAAAGGCATTCTTCGTGCAAAGCGGCGAGAAGCAGTGTTCGAGTGGAGATCAAGGTGTTAAGCCCCTTCGATTCGGCGTTTCTTCAAGGTTCTTCGTGGATCTTCAACGAAAAAGTCCCGTAAAGTCTCGTAAATCGACGTTTGATCCAAAATACGGCGTCAAGCCCTTGGATTCACGTTACAAAGTCTCAAGTTCAAGAACGATCTTCAACGACGTTCATCACAAAAGTCTCTAAATTCAACGTTTAATCCAAAAATACGGTGCTGAGCCCTTGGATTAACGTTATAAAGTCTCAAATTCAAGATCGAAGAGGATTCGGCTGCGGAGCCAACTCCAAAAGCTCAGGAAGTTCAAGTGAAGTTCAAGAAGAAAGAATTATAGGAGCAAATTAGAGATTGTAACCCTCAATATTTATCGGTTTAATCCGAAAGAAATAAAATTGTTTCGCATTTTCGCGTTTTATTATTCAATTCACGAAATTTGTGTTTAGAAGGTGAATACTTGTTTAGAAGTAGAATCATTCATTATAGAGTGAAATATTTGAACATAAATTAATCTCTCCAACCTGAATTAAAAACTAGGGTGAAATATTTGAAAATATTTTGTGGGTGAAATATTTGAAAATATTTTGTGATTACATTTTGAAGAACATTGATGGTGATCAAAGATGTGAAGACAATTCTCTAGAGAAGATTAAAGACATTGGGGGGTTTTGATATACTGCTCCAAGAAGATTGAAGATTTGGGGGGATTTTAATTGTTTTGGCTGCAAGGAGATTAAAGATTTTGTGGGCTTCTTGATTCTACTTGCTGCGTAAAAGGGTTTAGAAGATTTGGTAAGATTTGAAAGAAATAAATCTCTTTATTTAGTACAATTCAATTCAATTTTTTTTAATTTTAATTATTTTCATGTCAGCTGTCACGTGGAATCCGATGTCCACATCAGACGATCTTTGTCGAAAAATGAGGACGGGAAGTTTTTAAGTACTAATTAAAAGTAGGGCAATTCTTACGGCAGTCACATTTTACGAAGTGACTACATAGTCACTTTATCGAATCGCGCCACGTGGCGTCGTAAACGTCGTAACGACCTGCTACCTGTTATACAAGTTTAAGTTATTTATATCATTTTTTAAATTATACTCCCTCCGTCCCGGTATAAGTTTCCCACTTCTTTTGGGTGTTTTGATTAAGGAATATGATAAAATAATAGATGTAGTACAAGTGATGTGATGGTGCGAGAGAAAGTAATAGATTAGTATGAGATGAAGTATAATAAAATAATATATAAAGTGTAAGTGATGTGATTGAGAGAGAGAAAATAATTTACCAAAAATGGAATGGGAAACTTATAGTGGGACATCCAAAAAAGGAAAGTGGGAAACTTATAGTGGGAATGAGTGAGTATTTTGTTATTTACTATATTACCCTTCTTTTATTTAAATTATTTTTAATATATATATATATATATATTAAGTAAAATTATTGTTCTACCCTTTCTTTTTAAATTTTATTTATATTTTACCTGCACCCACTAATTTAATGAGTGCACCTCCTAATCATATTTTTACTACAATTATCTGCACCCGCTAATTTAATGAATTCACCCCCTAATCATATTTTTACAACAGTTATCTGCACCCGCTCATTTAATGAGTTCACCCCCAAATCATTTCTTTTTTACAACAGTTATCTACACCCGCTCATTCTATGAGTTCACCTCCAAATTATTTTTTACAACAATTATCTACACTCGCTCATTTTATGAGTTCACCCCCAAATTATTATTTTACCACGGTTATCTTCACTCGCACATTTTATGAGTGCACCCCAAAATATTTTTTAAAAAATAATCACATTTAAAAGACTATATTATCCTTTTATTATTTTACACAAAATATAATAAAATAAACTCTAAAAAATCAATTCACCACCAAATCACCCATATTTAAAAAAAAGCGTAAAAATATAATTAATAAAAAACTATCGAAATTAACCACAAATCTCAATTTTTTTTCTTTTTAATTTTTCTTCCCCCTCCTCCTTTTCTTTTTTCTTCCTATTTTCAATTTTTTTTTCAAAATTTTTGTTTCCTTGTTTTTTTTTTCTTTTCCTTTTTAAATTTTCCTGTCTTTCTTTTCCATTTTTTGCATGTGTATTTTTTAAATTTTAATACAAAATAATATTATAGGTATAATTTTATTAAAGTCGATCGGCGGTACACCTAAATTTTAATTTTAATTTGATGAGTAAAGGACCTGTCGGAAATCAATGCATGTCGGCGGGTGACCCAGCCACCACCATGCCCGACCACCCCCTCGACGGCGACGGCGGCGCTTCGGTCTCGGCCGCTGAAGCCCGAGACCCCTCCTCGAATCGCAATCGCGATTCTTCACTTCCATAACAATCGACATAATCTTCCATCTCGGCCACGATCCATGGCGGCCGAAATCCTCTCCTCATTTCGACCACCGACGCGACTGCTTCGATCAATCTCCATTGCGTTCGCGATCTAGGAGCTTCTCCTACATCAACGACGCTCGCCTGCAACACTCGGATCGACGCTGCCTCTCTCTCGTCGTTCATCTTTGTCCAAATCGAAGCTACATTGTTTCATCCGTCTTCTTCACCCTGCTCCTACGCAGCCTCTTCCTCCGGCTGACGACGGCCCGACGGAGGACTGTGAGTATGTTGCTGATGGATCTCTGAACGGACGACACTCGGAGCCGGTGACCTTGCTGATGAAATCTCAAGCGATGACTGCTGACCTAGGGTGCCCTCCCATTGGGCTAGGGTTTCCTTCAATTGGGCTTGGTAATGTGCACCCTCTATTTTCTTTAGTACACCCCGATCTACACTCTCTCCACTTTTTTTATGATATTATTGTTATTGGTATTATTGATACTGGTATTACTAGTTATTGATTGCGGTATTACTATTAATACACTATTGAATTAATATTAATGGTTATTGATTATTAATTGTGGTATTACTGATTATGTGAAATTATTTATTACTGATTATTATTATTTTTATGGTATTACATATTATTGTTTATGGTATTACTGATAATTGTTTTTGGTATTATTGAATATAATTAGATTTGTGTAATTATTTGTTATTGTATGAGATATTACTATTCAATGTTCATGGTATTACTACTTACTGTTCATGGTATTATTGATAATTATTTTTTGTATTATTGAATATAATTAGATGTCTGAAATTATTTGTTATTGTATAAAATTCTACTGATTAATGTTCGTGATATTACTAATTATTGTTAATGGTATTACTGATTACTGTTTATGGTATTACTGGTTATTACTTGTTGTATTACCGACTACTCCCTCCTTCCTATTGAAAACTACCCAACTTTCCTTATTCGTTTGTCCCAATGAAAGTTACCCATTCCTTTTTTGCCGAACTATTCCCTCTCACATTTCATTATATTATTCTCTCTCTCAATCACATCACCTCTCATACATCCACTTATTATATCATAATTTTTAACATCTGTGTTCGAAGCTCATGAGGAGCTTTCACTGGGACGGAGGGATTATAATAAAATCATACATATAATATTATTTTGTATTAAAACTAAAAAATATACTAATGAAAAAAAAGTATGAAACAAAAAAAAAACGAAGAAATAAAAATTGAAAATGGGAAGAAAAATTAAAAAGAAAAAAAATTGAAATTTGTGTCTAATTTCGATAGTTTTTTTTAATTATGTTTTTACGATTTTTTTCTAAAAATATGAGTGATTTGGTGATGAATCGACGGTAACTCGGCAATGACTCGGTTGTAGATTGTAAATGTATAAATTATGGTTGATTTTATTATATTTTGTGTTAATTAATAAAAAAAATATATAGTCTTTTAAATGTAATTATTTTTTAAAAAATATTTTGGGGTGAACTCATAAAATGAGCCGGTGCAGATAACTGTGGTATAAAAATAATTTGGGGGTGAACTCATAAAATGAGCGGGTGCAGATAACTTTGGTAAAAATATAATTTGGGGGTGAACTCATAAAATGAGCGGGTGTAGATAATCGTTGTAAAAAAGAAATGATTTGGGGGTGAACTCATAAAATGAATGGGTGCAGATAACTATGGTAAAAAATGATTTGGGGTGAACTCATAAAATGAATGGGTGCAGATAACTATGGTAAAAAATGATTTGGGGTGAACTCATAAAATTAGCGGATGTAGATAATTGTTGTAAAAAAATGATGTGGGGGTGAACTCATAAAATGAGTGTGTGTAGATAACTGTTGTAAAAATATAATTCGGGGGTGAACTCATTAAATTAATGGGTGCAGATAAAATATAAATAAATAATTAAAATTAAAATAAGGGGTACGGTACATATGAGTGTACCCAAGTATCACCCTTTTTTCTTCCTCAATTCCAATTAGTCGGCACAATTCTTAAGATGTTTGAGAATGACTTATTTCTCCCCAAATTGATTTAATTTGAAGCTCTCAATCGTCATTAGGAGGTTTGAAGCAAGAATGAGTTTTTCTCATTGATTTGGTTTGTTTTGTTGTTAATAAATTGATTTGATTTATTTTTTGTTATTAATTTTATTAATATCATAAGGGTAAATATGTAATTTTAACATTACATATTTTAATTACATTAACAAAAATATAATAAATTATTTTATTGTATAAGGATAAAAATGTAAATTTACAATAATATATTTTAATTAATTTAATTTAATAGAAAATACAAATTTATGACACATTACGACACATTACGACAATATCGTAAAATTTACAAAAGGTAACAGGTCATCAAATCTAAACCTTTAGATTAGAAGATTAGATTTTTAATGGCTTAGATTAACTGACTACGGTAGTCATTACGACACGTTACGACACTCTGACTACATATAGAAGGCCTCTTAAAAGTATGGATATTATTTGAATTAAAAAAATAGTACTTCCTCCGTCCAATTTTATTATGCCCACTTCTCCGGCACGGGTTTTAATGAATATTGATTAGTTTATTCATAAAGTAGATAAGTTGAGGGTATGATGGGGTATTGTGGGGTCCATTTATAAATAAATGATTGTTTATGAATAAAGTGAATGACAAAGTGAGTAAATAAGTGATGGTAGGAGGGTGAAGATAAAGTAGTATGAATAATATTGTTTCCAAAAAGGGTATGGGCATAATAAAATTGGACAATCAAAAAAGGAAAGTGAGAATAATGAAATTGAACGGAAGTAGTATGTGCTAGAATTGATAAAAAAAAAAAAAAAAAAAAGTATAGACTAGAATTAAATATTTGGCTATGAAAGATTTGAAAATTAATAGAAGAAATAAAAAAGTTAAAGAATAATAAAAGTCTAAATTAAAATTAAAAAAATATACTCCTTCCGTCCAATTTCATTATTTCTATTTTCCTTTTTTGGTTGTCCAATTTTATTATGCTCATACCCTTTTTTGAAATAATACTATTCATACTATTTTATCTCCACCCTCCTACCATCACTTATTTACCCACTTTGCCATTCACTTTATTCATAAACAATCATTTATTTATAAATGGACCCCACAATATCCCATCATACCCTCAATTTATCTACTTTATGAATAAACTAATCAATATTTATTAAAACTCGTGCCCGAAGAAGTGTGCATAATGAAATTGGACGGAGGGAGTACTAAAAAACTTTTAGGTGTGGCCGTGTGACGTGTGGGTTCATTTGAAAAAAAAAAAGTTAAAAAGACAAATAATCAAAAGCAAAATTTAAAGATTAAAAAAACATTTAATTCAAAACGGAGTACTGCAGTACAAATTTTAATAAGTTGAGGCTTGTACCATCACTTTAGTAGTTAGTACAAGCAGGATTGAATTACTAGAAAATTCTGAACTCAAGAAACTTTGAATTTTTCAAGTATAAATTCAATAAATACAGAATTTACGTGGTTTGATAGTAATTTATATCTACGGTGATCAAGACGATAATCTACTATAGAAAATGTACACGGTTACAAGATATGGAGCTCTCAATTGCTCAAAAATATGTTAAAGTGTAAATCAATTCTTTTTAATGTTTTTACCCATAGAATAATTTAGTACTACAACCGTCTCATTTTAATTTATCATTTATAAAATATAGACGTTCTAAATTATATTTATAATTTTTTAATTTGGTAATAAAACAATTTTTTTCAATTTAAATTTCATTTTCTACTCTGTTTTATTATTCAAAAAAAAATTATACCATCTATTTTTTTTAACCTTTCATACTCTTTCTTGTGCTCTAAATTAACGTTAAATTACATCTCGATTATATCTTGATTATTTATTGTGCTTAATATATTAGTATATTTTTTATAGTTATTTTTTAAAATATTTTAGAAAGATTCAGTGTATCATAGATTAAGAAATACATTTTTATATATATAGGTCTGACTATTAATGAGAATTCAATTCACCATAAATATTTAATATGTACTACACCCTCTTCCAATCCCACACAACCATGCTGCCCTCTAATTTGGTCTCATCATCCGTCTACTACGAATACAAATTGTTGTAGCATTTTCTCTACCTCCACTGATTAAGTACTGATTCAGAGTGTTCTCTTGTTTTAAAATGAGCAAGAGAAATACACAAACAATTTTAAAATCTGATTCAAAAGGGTTTTCTTTTTATTTTAAAATGAGCAAGAGAAACAAACAAATAAGATTACTTTTTGTAATATTTGTAGTATGTATTCAAATTTAAGAGACTTAAATTTAAAAGATTACCTTTGGTTAATATGTGTGGTATGTATTTATGTATGTGTTGTATATTTTTATAATTAATTAAAATATATAATTTTAAAATTACGTATTTACCCTCTTTATGTAGTAATATATTATATTATATTTATTAATTTAATTATAATTGATGTAGATAAATATGTCGCTCCTGGAAAAGTTGACACGTGGAAACAAGATAAATTATAGTGGTCTTAATTAGGTTAATGGGCTTCAAGGTTAGATTAATATACTCCTGGGCCTAAGAAGGGAAATAAGAGTAGTTGGGCCTTTAGCCCACATTCGAGAATTGCTAGCCTTTGGGCCCAAGGATTTGGCCCAAAGGGGAATGCGTAGTATGGATTATTCATTCTTAACTAAGTCAAGAGAAGAAGTCAGTCCAGAGAGAGTGGAGCCGAGTCTTTAGGGAGTTGGCCCGGATTTGTAGGGAAATGTGAGCAAATATAGGAAGAAAGAGTCTTCCTCTATCCAAGGAAGAGGGACCAGGTATATAAACAGGTTATTTTTACATTCTTATTTACGTTTTTACATAATACATACACTCTTATAAAATACACACTGAATTGAGAAGAAACACCACTATATTCGCCGGAAAAAATTTCCCTAGAAATACAGGGGAATTCCTCTTTGATTCGCCTGATATCGATTCTGACTTGAGCGTCGGAGCTTCCACGCCGGAGCCCCCCTCCGGTGTGCTTTTGCAGGTCATTTTGGGATTCTCCAGGAGATTTTCGTGAAGATTGCCAAGGATAAACACGTGATTCAAACTCGTGATTAGCAGTGCTCGCAAAGGAACGATTGACATCCGTAAGCGTTCTTTTTCGACGCATCATTGATGTAGATAAATATGTCGCTCCTGGAAAAGTTGACACGTGGAAACAAGATAAATTATAGTGGTCTTAATTAGGTTAATGGGCTTCAAGGTTAGATTAATATACTCCTGGGCCTAAGAAGGGAAATAAGAGTAGTTGGGCCTTTAGCCCACATTCGAAAATTGCTAGCCTTTGGGCCCAAGGATTTGGCCCAAAGGGGAATGCGTAGTATGGATTATTCATTCTTAACTAAGTCAAGAGAAGAAGTCAGTCCAGAGAGAGTGGAGCCGAGTCTTTAGGGAGTTGGCCCGGATTTGTAGGGAAATGTGAGCAAATATAGGAAGAAAGAGTCTTCCTCTATCCAAGGAAGAAGGACCAGGTATATAAACAGGTTATTTTTACATTCTTATTTACGTTTTTACATAATACATACACTCTTATAAAATACACACTGAATTGAGAAGAAACACCACTATATTCGCCGGAATTTCCCTAGAAATACAGGGGAATTCCTCTTTGATTCGCCTGATATCGATTCTGACTTGAGCGTCGGAGCTTCCACGCCGGAGCCCCCCTCCGGTGTGCTTTTGCAGGTCATTTTGGGATTCTCCAGGAGATTTTCGTGAAGATTGCCAAGGATAAACACGTGATTCAAACTCGTGATTAGCAGTGCTCGCAAAGGAACGATTGACATCCGTAAGCGTTCTTTTTCGACGCATCAACTGGCGCCGTCTGTGGGAAATCCGAGTTAAGGCGTGAGGATTTCCTGAATTTTGGAACGAGATATTCACAAAGATAAGAAATTGAAGAAATCAATTATGTCTATACACCAGATTTTTGCCACTGCTTCTGCTCGGTTGTACGTTTACCCCCTCCCATTCTAGAGTTGTAACTCATATAGCAGTGCAGGAATTAGAAGGCAACAAAGCCTCCGATCCAACCCAGTTCTCGGTCGCTGCAGCCCCTGCTTTATCTCTGTATAGCTGTCGCCCCTGTTCCAGCGAAAAAACATCGTTCGATTTTGAAGCTCTCAACATCAGAAGAAACGCAGAAATCGATCGGCATCGGTGCGTCTGCGCCGCCATTCTTTGTAGAGTGACAGAAATATGTCAGAATAGAGTGACACGTCAGAATAGCTTCGAAGCAAAGCCCCCAATTCGTCGGCCAAATTACCACCCCGCTATACCAGTGGCATTGTTTCTCTGAATTGCCAACGTTACCTTCTTCCCTGACGTTGTAAAATACTCTCATCTCGATGGAGAGGAAAAGGTGAACCACTGCAAAAGAGGTAATCCTTTATTTTTGTCAAAATGGGATTAAGAGGTCTTCTTCAGTAGGTTTTTTATTTGAAATGATTGGTATATTGTTTGCCAATATGACTGGGTTTTATTGAATAATTTGGATGATGAATTTACTATGACGAGGGAATTAGAATATTGGGTTTCGTATATGAATATTTCTATCCCTATTTGATGCATGATGTCATACTCACCACGTGTTTGATGAAATGCTCAAGAGAGTAGTAGTTTTTCTTTTATTTTACTTTTCTATGAGAAATCCTTTTTGCTTAATTTTCGATGCTGGGACATTAACTTTCTTCTGCTGCTAAGAAATACTTTATTTGCAACCATTAGCTGCATCTAAAAAATAACTTTGAGGGAATCAAATTGAATTCCTGCACTAATTAATTATGTGCAGACGACACCATTCCTGCAATTTGGCACACAGTGTGTTTGATGGCATATTGCATTATATTAGTGAAAAAAAATGATCTTACTACTTTGTTTTCAATTATGTTCTTTCCTTGACAAAACACATTCCACAATTGCGGATGTGGGCTGGTACTATCCCACCTGCTGTTTATCTAACTCCTGCCACTAAGGATGGTGAAATATTATAGGAAATTGATTAATATATACAAGTTTGTTATAGGTCCACGTGTTATACTTAGAAGCCAAAACTGTAGTTCATGCTTTAAAATTATGTTATATGTGAAATGTATGGTGAAATGGAAACATAAAGCCTGGTATTTCCCCTTCTTGATGATTATGGACATTAGGATAATTTCTAAGATTATTGAATAGAAAGAAAGGAGGTTCCTGTTTGAGAAATGTTTTTCTGGTCCATCATATCAGTTGGAAATGTGAAATAAAAATCATTCAGTGATACTATAATTGATTCATTGGAAATTTCACTTTCGAATGTTATTGCCGAATTTGTCGTTTTTGCAACTCCTATTTCGGATATATTAGAAGGATCACCTGGTTTGGTTAATGTTTCTTCCGAGTGAAACTGAAATATCTGTATGTGGATGGAAACATCTATACAAATGCTTTCACATGCATATTCATGAAAAGGTAGCATGTAATCTTGTAGATATAGTGTTATTAAATATGATTACACTAAATATGTTTATACATGTATGTATAATAAAGCTCAAACTTCTATTGGAAGTGGAATTTGATTGTCAATGGTGATTGATTTTTCTTATAATATTTATATGTACTTGTTTGAGTTTTTCAGACGAAAATTATGTATGTGACTTTTGAATTGAAAATTATCTTATCTCCAATAGTTGATTGTGTTATGATTATTTCTCGGTGGTCTATCTAACTGCTGCTAGAAACTACTTTTCTTTATTTAAGAAAACTATTTAAATCTATTATGAGATACAATGAGTAGTAATTTGATCATCTATATAGGGTGAAGAGTTAATCTAAACCTTGCTAAAAAATTGGCTGCTTTTGTGATGATCTATCACTAAGTGATGCGTTTTATTGAGTGATTTTGGTGGACTTATCCTTTATTTCATACTTTCATGGATGGTTGTTAATGAACCAATGTTATTACTTGAATATATCTATTGAATTTTTGTACAATTAAAGAGGAATGCACAGAAAGATGAATTTCACTCTGCAGAGGATGAAAGGACCGACAGTTCATGCTTGAAAACTCGAGGGAAGCATCTCTACTCTTCTTATGCACATAAATATTGCTTGAAAATGCACTAATGATTGATGAGCTAGTCATAATTACTTCCGAAAAACTAGTTCGTGTAAAAAATGTAAATCTAGCATGAGAACATGTTTTAAATATGATAAGATATGATTGGTGAGTTCAACTATCATATTACGCCCTCGATTTGATTCTCACTTTTAGACAGGAGATAACAAAGATATGAAATGATAAGTTATTATGAAAAATTGCGCACTTGCTGAATTAAGAATGTTTATTGATCGCAAATGCACGTTTCTGGATATGATGTTCATTCTGTTTTCAACAAACCCAAGGATCTAAGACATTCCATTACTTTGACTTGTTTTTTAGAATTAATTATATAAGCTTGCGGAAGAGCAACAATGTTTTAGGCGAAAGGAGGAGAATTTCGCTTCACAAAAAAGTGGGGGGAATGGATGCACTCAACCGATGCATACTTGGCAACTTAAGGGAGGTATCTCTACACGTTTTATGTGAACCGAAATTGAAATATTGCTGGAGAATTCATTTTTGATTGATGAGTTAGTGTTAAATACTTCTGAAAAATCAGCTTGTATAAGAAACATAAACCTATAATGAGGACATGTGTTTAATCTGATAAAAAGTGATGATGTTAACATTTGCATCAACAGTCATCTATTGACTATTGTGTTGAAAGGGTAAGCGGAATATATATTAAGACTTGCAATAGTGTTTATCTCTTAGCTATTATGCCGTGAAAAATGTGATATATGAGGTAGCATGCATTGTCTTGGCTAATTGATTGATACTAATTTGATACTTGAATGAGACTCGTCGATATGCGTGAATTTGAGGGAGAAGAATAATTTATTTGTGATAGATAGGATCGAGATAAACTATTATATGCTATGATTTGCATAAATGATGTGGAGAAGGATGTAAATCTATTTAGTTTAGCGTGGATGTTAATCATTTCAATCAATATGTTGCGAAAATATGAGATGTATGGTATATGTGGAAAGATTCGCTTGAGAATACACCTTTTATTGAATGAGTACTAGAATATTAACAAAACACGTACCAAATCTTGGTACAAATTGCTATTTAACCTTTTTGTTGTGAGAAACTTTGAGAAGGTTTAGCCCAAAAACTTTTAAGAACTCTGGGAGTGCTGAAAACACAAGAGGTTCTGGAGGAGTATTCTGGTCCTCGAGGGCTGGCAGAGATAGGAAGTATTCCAGTCCCCAAAGGCTGGCAGAGATATGAAGTATTCCAGTCCCCGAGGGCTGGCAGAGATATGGAGTATTCCAGTCCGTGAGGGCTACCAGAGATATGAACATGAATTGGCCAGGACCTAAGAGCCCAGGTCCGTGAGGGCTAGCAGAGATATGTTGAGTACATTAGTACCACTGGTTAGTACAAGTGTTAATTCTTGTAGATATTATTATGAGCATGTCTTTAAGAGATTGACATATATGATACGAGGCTACTCTTTTCCGTTGAATTAAGAAGGGTCCCCTTAAGCTTACACGATTGATTTATGTATAAATGATATTGGAATCGAGAATTACTTGAAATCTTAGAAGCATGAGTAGGTGATTCATATGTTGAGTTCTATGACTACTTTATATGGGAGAATTGATGATGACTATGGTTCTGGAAACGAAAGCTAGCATAACTATTTTCAAATTGTGTATGATTGACATGTTTCTATACTTTAGATATGATTTCAAATTATAGATTGAGCTTATTCAGGTCCTTGAGATCAAAAAAAATGAAAAGTGTTACTTCTTTCCTTTTTATCTTTAAACAAGGATATATCTTGAGTTATGTCCTCGTTTAGGACCTTGAAGCTTGCATGTACTGGAAATACTCATTTATGATGAAACATGGAGAATTGAATATTCATTGTAATTTTCATTTGAAGAGGTTATTTGAGTGAGCATGATCCACTTTATTTATGATTTTTAGAGTGGAAGTTGATTTGATTTGTTTGTTCGATGCTATGAAGTTTTATTTTTGAAAAGATAATGAATTTTTAATATTGCATGATATGATCCTTTTAAAGTGATGAAACATGATTTGAGCATTTTGAAGTACTTAAGGGCCAATAGCCCTAAGTAACCGAAATAATAAGTCCGAAAACTAGAGTTGATGGAAGGATGGAGATGATTGGAGGAGACTGGAGAGAAATCCTCACAGAGCTGAACAAAGACCCAGGGGCTCCACTGTCCCGAGAGGCCCGAGCCTTAAGGTTGAAATGCTGCACCCTGGAAGGTCAGTTATACAAGGATCACCTAGAGTTCCACAAATAAGAGGTTAACAAGTTGATCCCCTTCTGAGATTGGAGATTAGAGAAATTAATCGTCTTGCCATGATAGGAGGTCCTAGAAGGGGTCCAGGTCTCAGGTTTGAGATCAAAGGAGACTTTATTTACATTATTTGGTTATTTCATGTTTGAACTATATAATTGATGCTTATGACGCTTATCCGAGCACTAGAGAGCCTATGTAGGAAGCCCTTTTTGGTGTATTTTTACAGGATTGATTTGAGACTGATATACGAGTAAGCCTGGAGATTTACATGTCACTCTTAAGCTGAACCAGAACATAATGAAGGAGTTTCCCTTTAGGAGCTCCCTAAACTTGAGTTGAGTATCCAAGACCTTGAGGTATATCAGAGATAAGAGTACACGTGTGAACAGTTGAGGGACGCCGAGTCCCTGAGAAATTCGATGGGTAATTTTACCCTCTCGGTAGAGGGGGTAGGGCGGTTGGCATGAGTCAGGTATGACTTGCATTTATTGTTTGTGAATTTAATAAGATATGATGTTTTGAGATATTCCTGAGATTCTTTGCATGAGATAACTGTTAGGGGTCCGCATAATGAGTGCTGAAATAACGAATGTGTTTTGGAAACTAAAACATAACATGATAGAGATATTGCAAGATGGAGAGATTTGAACCAACTCATAAAGATTCGGATAGAAGATACCTAGGAAGAATTCCTAAAGTTTCTATTCACGACAGCCTCTAAAGCTAGGGGGAGTAGGGTACAGTAGAAGAAGATATAATTAACTCGCCAATAAACCCTATCCCTAGCAACTCTCGAAACTCTTACGAGTATAAACAACTCTTACGAGTATAAATAAACTCTTACGAGTATAAACAAACTCTTACGAGTATAAACAAACTCTTACGAGTATAAACAACTCTTACGAGTATAAACAAACTCTTACGAGGATAAACAAACTCTTACGAGTATAAACAAACTCTTACGAGTATAAACAACTCTTACGAGTATAAACAAACTCTTACGAGTATAAACAAACTCTTACGAGTATAAACAACTCTTACGAGTATAAACAAACTCTTACGAGTATAAACAAACTCTTACGAGTATAAACAACTCTTACGAGTATAAACAAACTCTTACGAGTATAAACAAACTCTTACGAATATAAACAAACTCTCACGAGTATAAATAACTCTTACGAGTATAAACAACTTTGGGGAGAGTATAATCCCTAAACATTCTAACTTTTGGGAGAGTATAATCCCTAAACATTCCAACTTCAGGGAGAGTATAATCCCTAAGAACTCTTACGAGTATAAACAACTCTCACGAGTATAATCAACTCTTACGAGTATAAACAACTCTCACGAGTATAAACAACTCTCACGAGTATAAACAACTCTTACGAGTATAAACAAACTCTCACGAGTATAAACAGCTCCTACGAATATAAACAACTTAGGGGGAGAAGATAATCCTTACGAATTCTAACCTAAAGGAGAATATGATCCCTAAGAACTCTAGTATTAAGAGACAGACTAGAAGCATTATTAAATCACCAAGTAAGTACAGGGATATAAACCCTATATTCTTATTTAAGATTTCTCTATGAGCTTTAGAGCCTTTACGTGTCAAGAAGATATTAGAAACATGCAATGAAGCACAGCTAAGAAAAGCTGAATAGACAACGCATGATATGTCTAATATCTAAAGATATAATATATGACATGCTTATGAAGAAAGAGAAATACTCCCTCCATCCATGAAAAGTAGGGACATGGGGATGGGGCACAAGTTTTAAGAAAATGGTAGATAAAGTAGATAAAGTAAGGGTATTATAGGGTATTGTGGGGTCCATTGTGAATAAAGTGGTTGTTTAGGAATAAAGTTGATGGCAAATTGAGTAATTAAGTGATAGTTGAAGGGTGATAGTTTCCATAAAGTGTATGGGACTACATTTGGTGGACAAAGAATATGTGTCAAATGGGACTACTTTTCGTGGACGGAGGGAGTATATATATATATATATACATGCATGCAAGGAGATAATATGCAGGTATTGTAAGCTGTAAGAAGAGATGAGATAAAACACGGAAAGTCGAAAAACATTCAAGACGAGGGATATTTGCGTGGGTTCTTGATATGAACCCAACTCCTGATATATTTGCGAAAGTCCTTGATATGAAACAGGAAATGGTGTTTGTAATTCTATGACCCAACAGGTGTCCAGTACCCAAAATGATTAAAGAAGAAGCTCTACCCATTATATCCCTCGAGGTTTGAGGGAAATAGATGACATCCAGAGTTATAAGAGGTTTTCAAAACTAGGGATATAGGACCCTAGCCGTCCAAAGAAAAACTCAGAGGTATAAAAGCAGGATTAAAGTTTCTTACGATCGGAGAGTGAGGCCGAGGGGAATTAGAGAGCCCCTCACAATTCTGAGATTCAAAGAGATGAACTGTTTCGATTTAAGATCGCGCGACTAGACTCATGAGATTGTAAATGAGAAACACTTATGAGATTTTGAGTTGACACGTGGAAACAAGATAAATTATAGTGGTCTTAATTAGGTTAATGGGCTTCAAGGTTAGATTAATATACTCCTAGGCCTAAGAAGGGAAATAAGAGTAGTTGGGCCTTTAGCCCACATTCGAGAATTGCTAGCCTTTGGGCCCAAGGATTTGGCCCAAAGGGGAATGCGTAGTATGGATTATTCCTTCTTAACTAAGTCAAGAGAAGAAGTCAGTCCAGAGAGAGTGGAGCCGAGTCTTTAGGGAGTTGGCCCGGATTTGTAGGGAAATGTGAGCAAATATAGGAAGAAAGAGTCTTCCTCTATCCAAGGAAGAGGGACCAGGTATATAAACAGGTTATTTTTACATTCTTATTTACGTTTTTACATAATACATACACTCTTATAAAATACACACTGAATTGAGAAGAAACACCACTATATTCGCCGGAAAAAATTTCCCTAGAAATACAGGGGAATTCCTCTTTGATTCGCCTGATATCGATTCTGACTTGAGCGTCGGAGCTTCCACGCCGGAGCCCCCCTCCGGTGTGCTTTTGCAGGTCATTTTGGGATTCTCCAGGAGATTTTCGTGAAGATTGCCAAGGATAAACACGTGATTCAAACTCGTGATTAGCAGTGCTCGCAAAGGAACGATTGACATCCGTAAGCGTTCTTTTTCGACGCATCAATAATATATAATGTTCAAACTTAAAAGTACCTATTTACATACTTTAAAAAAAACTACCTATTTACACATATTATTTTTATTTAAATTTAATTTGAAAATTATTATTAATAAAATTAATAACAAAAAAATTAGATTAAATCATAATTACACATCAAATGGAAGAACAGTTCTTGAAGTACTGTAATCGTGAATCTCCGGTCGTTGCCACCACCACTATATAAGTAGCATCACTGCCACCACATCCCCACCACCACCTAAGAATAATATCTTCAAAAATCTCAAATCAAATTCTATAAAAATCATAAATTCATTAGTTTTATCTGAACTCGAGTGCATGTTGTGCACCCTAGTCTAAAGAAAAATGTAAGTTATTAAACTGAAAAGTACAACACAATATTACTAAAAAGTGTAAGTCACTATAACTAAAAATATTATTATACATTTTAATAATTGAAAAGTGCAACACCATTTACCAAAAAGTGCAAGTCAGTAAACTGAAAAGTGCAACATAGACTAGGGTGCACAACATGCACTCGAGTCCATAGCAGACCAACCCAAATTCATTTTATCAATAATGATTAATCTTTCATGTCTATCAATACCTGCATCTCAAACACAAACCAATTGTGAACCCCTTCAAGAACTTAACTGTGAGGTTTATCTAATAATCTCAATATCAGTAGAGTACTAGTCTGCTGCTGATATGACATAGTTGATGAAGTCAAATAAGCTAATATAGGTCTGGATCAGATGAGTTGGAGGTTTTCAATCAGGTGAAGAGGTGATGCTTAGAGTCTCATCAGATGATGTGATCAGGAGAGGTTATATCAGCTGAGTAGATGTCTAGTAGTAGCAGGATTAGTCTTTTGGCTAACTGTTTGGATATCAGAAGAGTAAAACAGAAGAGGGAGTGTTGGGATATGAATCCTAAAGACAAGTCCTAATTGATGAAAGTATGAGTTTTGATAAGTCAAAAAGAGGAACTTGAATATATTCTAAGTGTTGACTGGTCTGTTAGTAAAGTCGTCTTGTATGTAACAAGATCAGACAAGTTAAAAGTAATACTAGAATAAAACTAAGTATTAAAAATAACAGTTTACTATAGGATTTTATGATAAGCTTGAATCATTGTATAAAAGCTTATGTTTATGTTTATATTCATGTTATTGATGTAATAGTTTATAGGATGACTAAGTTGTATTATAAAGTTTAAAGTAATGTAATAGTTTAGATAAATTAGTTGATAAAACAAGCAGAATTCTACAAGAATACAAGACAAGAAGACTATGAAGAGAAGACTTGTGCAAGACAAGACAAGTATTGAAGAAAGCTGAAATATTCTAAGTACGGAATATTGAATGAAGACAAGTTCAAGTGAAGAAAAGATATGTCCGTATATTAAATGAAGATATGAAGTTAGTTACGTATCATAACAGAATAACCGACGTATTTGAAGATACATATCAAGGAGAAACGGTTATGGAGTTAGTTATCAAGAAAAGGTTGTTGGATAACAAACTTATCTTCAGTTGAGAAGTCTATAAATAGTTGGAGACATTCAATGGTTGAAGACTATTGATATTCGAACTACTTAACGTATATTGAAGAGATTCAAAAGCAAGAAAAACTCACAAAGTTCAAAGCAAAGTTTGAAGTTCAAGAAGAAGCCCAGAAAATACAAGTTTACTACGAAGAAGAAGGCTACTGAAAATAGAGAAGTTTTTCTTTATTATTTTTGTTGTTAAACAAGGTGCTAGTTACTTATAAAATAGCTAGTTGTTAGATCAAAGATATATCTGGAAATATAGTCGAAAAGATCGAAGTCTTATTTTTTGGGACTTAAAGCCACAAGACAAGTTAATAAAATTTCACGACTGGAGTTGTGAGAGTGGATGTAGACAAGTTGTCCAACCACTATAAATCTTGTGTTGATTTACTTACTGCATTTATTGTGTTAATTGTTCTTAATTGAATACTTGAATTGTTAAGTTGATATATCTGCCGAATAGACAAGTAAGGTGTTTTTGTGTATAGTTGAGTATAATCTAAGGGCTCATAAACTGATATTCCGCATATTCAATCTCTGATATTTTGAAAGATTTTAAAAGTCTATTCACCCCTCCCCTCTAAACTTTTCTAGCTTACTCAATCTTAAAACTCAACTTCTGGGACCAACAGGGAGGTCTTCTGGTTGTCTTCTAATGGGTGTTTTCTATTACGAGTTACAAGAGGAAGGGCAAAGCTGTCAATTCAGATTTGGCAAATGGAGAACACGTGAGTTTGTTAGGCGGTTACAACAACCTGTCAGAGTCACGCAATTAACACACGTTGCAATCACCATTGATTAGTATAAATACCCCAACCCTTGCATTTTGTAAAGATTGACACGTACGAGCATTCGTTCATAAGTTGTGAGTTCACAAGTGAAGTGAGGATAAATCCCTTTCCGAGTGAATGAGTGTGTAAACATCTCTTTTATCAATCAAGATTGAAGTCGTGTGTCCAGTAGATGTATATCAAGTTGATCGAACCACTTAAATTCTTGTGTGCTCTGTTTTCTATTCTCGTTTATTATATTTGTGAATTGCTATCTTTGTTGGATTGTTTTTGGATCGTTTTTTGTATTGTTTGGAGAAGTCTAAACGTGCGGATTACTTGACAATTGGCGTTGTCTATGGGAATCGAGAGATTCAAATCCTTGAAGCAATTGCCAGATCGGAGATGGAGAATTCGACCAAGTATAATATTGAGAAGTTCTCAGGTACTAGAGATTTTGGGCTGTGGAGAGTCAAGATGCAGGCTCTTTTAGAACAACAAGGTTTGTTCGATGTGCTCGAAGAACCTACAGCCCCATCTGCGGAGAATGCCACAACTGCTGCTAAAAGGAGCAAGATGCTCAGGAAAGCTCAAAGCACAATTCTGCTCTGCCTTGGTGATAAGTTTTGAGAGAAGTTGCTAAAGAGAAATTCGCGAAGGAGGTCTAGGACAAGTTAGGTAAACTCTATATGGTTAAAACCTTAGCTAACTATCTCTATTTGAAACAGAAGTTGTATGCCTTTAGAATGGGTGATGACAAACTTATTCCAGATCAGCTTTATGAGTTCAACATGCTTTTTAATGATCTAGAGAGTTTAGATGTCAATTTAGAGGAAGATGATAATGCTCTGATCTTGTTGAGTTCTCTCCATAAGTCATTTGAAATCTTAAAGGACACCATCTTATATGGTAGGGAGGAAAGTATCACATTAGAGGATGTGATGTTGGCTATCAAATCCAAGTTGTTACACAATAAGACATCTCAAGGAGATAAGGGTAGAAGCGGAGAAGGATTGGCAATCAAAGGAGGTTAGAAGAGATCTGTCTCCAAGAAGGGGTCTAGTCAACCCAAAGGAGCTGATAAGGGAAAATCAATTGTGTTCAATCAAGGGGATTCAGTGTGCTACCACTATAAGAATGTTTGTCATAAGTATAAGCAGTTCTTGAGGAAATTTGGTGCTAAGAACCCTGCTGACAAGAATCAAGCTAATCAAACTCAAGAAGATATGGAGCAAGAAGGCTATGAGTCTGCTCAGACACTAACCATAACATCCTCTGTAGAACAACAAGCATGAATCCTGTATTCAGGGTGTTCTTTCCATATGACTCCAGAAGTGATTGGTTTCATGATTTTAAGCATCAGAAGGGAGATTATGTTCTGCTAATAAATGATCACACATGCAAGGTTATGGGTGAAGGTTCAATTCACTTGAAAATGTTTGATGGTGTAGTGAGGATTCTCAAGAGTGTCGGGTATGTACCTGAACTTAAAAGAAATTTGATATCACTTGGGATGCTTATTCTATGGGCTATACATTACAGTCTGTTGATGAAGTACTCAGGGTGTTAAAGGGGGAGCTGACTGTCCTGAAAGGTGTGAGAAGGAATGACCTCTACTTTCTTAAGGGAAGTACAGTGGCTGACATGTCAGATGTGGCAGAGGTGCAAGACAACTCTATGTCGTGGCACAAAAGACTGACTCATATAGGTGAGAAAGGCTTAGTAGAGTTGTCTAAGCAAGGTTTGTTTGGTAAGGACAAGATCACAAAGTTGGATCTGTGTGAGTCTTGCATTCTTGGTAAAGCCAAGAGGTTGAAATTTGGGAAGATTGTTCACTCTACCAATGGGATCATGGATTATGTCCATTCTGATCTATGGGGGCCAGCTAGGAATTAGACGAGGTCTGGTGGTACATACTTCCTGTCTATCATAGATGACTACTCAATGAAGGTGTGGGTTGCTATCCTGAAATCTAAGGCATAAGCATTTGAAAATTTTAAGGAATGGTTCACTGAATGTGAGAATGTCACATGCAAGACTCTCAAGAATTTGAGAACTGATAAAGATCTAGAGTACCTATCAAAAGAGTTCAATGTGTTCTGTAAGAAGAAAGGAATAGTCAGGCATAGGACTGTGCCAGGTACCCCTCAGCAGAATGGAGTAGCTGAGAGGATGAATCAGACACTACTTGAGAGAGTCAGGTGTATGTTGAACAACTCTGGTCTGCCAAAGGTGTTTTGGGGAGAAGCAGTGTCGACAACAGCCTATATGATAAACAAAAGTCATTCCTCAGTTGTGCAGTATAAAACCCTAGAAGAGTTATGGTCTATCCATATAGCTGATTACAATTATTTGAGGGTATTTGGATGTGTAGCATATGCCCATGTCAAGCAAGATAAACTTGAGCCTCGAGCATTGCTATGCGTGTTTGTTAGGTATCCTTCAGGTGTTAAAGGATACAGGTTATGGTGTCTTGAAGCTGGAATGCAGAAATGCATAGTCAGCAGAGATGTTACTTTTGATGAGAGCAGGATGCCTCTATCAGAAGAGGCTAGTACGAGTACTAATGCAGCAAATAACTAACCGGACGAAGCACAAGTCGAGGTGGAGCATGTTGACACCAGAGGACCTGTTGGAGAGCATATTAATCCAGATGAGGAGGGCGTTCCTCATAGTGAGAATGAGCTTCAACACTATCAGCTGACACGGGACAGAACCAGAAGGGAAGTCCACTCACCTCAAAGGTATGGTCAAGTTGACATTGTATCATTTGCATTATGTGCAGCTCTTGAGGTGGAGTCTCTGGAGTCGAAAACTTACACTGAAGCCATTAGCTGCCACGACTAAGAGAAGTGGATAGTTGCAATGGAGGAGGAATTGAAATCTTTTAACAAGAACCAAACTTGGGATGTAAGTGGATGAGGCGGTCCTGAGATTTTGTAGGCCTGGGACGAACAAGAAAAATTGGCCCCTTCTCTCTGAACAACATCAAATAAAATAAGTGAAATATGTATGCACATATTAAAAATGAATGAACGTTTAAAAATAAATCATTTAAAATGACTTCTTCTAGCATTTTGAGAAGCAAATTCATCAATAATATCTTCAAAGTTAAATTGTTCTAGCATATCTTTTTCAATACATAAAGTTGTTAATCCATTTAATCTTTCTTGTGACATAGTGGATCGTAAATATGTTTTTAACAATTTTAATTTAGAAAAAACTTCTTTCAGCTGATGCCACGGTAGTCAATAATATTCTATAAGCAATTAAGGCATTATGATAGCAACCCAAAGCATTTACAAATTCAAGAATCTCAATATCAGTCTTTTTTTCTGTTGATAAAGTAACTTGCAACACTTTTAGTTCAGAAAATAAATCATTTGAATCAATATGTAAAGAGTTGTCATGCTTCAAAGTATTCCCTAAATTCTCACAACATTCTTTTAATTTATTATTATCCAAAGATTTTAATTTATTTGAATCAAATAAAAATTCAAAAATATTATCATATGTTTGCAATTGTTCAAATCTATTTCTTAAGGCAGCAATAGCAACATCAACAACAACAATAAAGTAATTAATTCTAAAAGAATCTTCACCAGATTGTGTATCATCCTCATCATGTATATTTTCATCAAATTGTTTCTTTCTTCGAATTTTTCTTTTTTTTAGGAAAAATAGGCTCAATATCCATTTCAAGTGCAAGAGTTATAGCGGAAGTAATAGCTAAATTAAATCCAGTTTCTCTATAATCTTCAAAAAAAAAAATCAATCCTTTTAATTGTGTGATCGCATTATCAATATGCATATCTTTATGTTGTAACATTTTGCTAACCATGTTAATCTTAACTAAAATGTCATGCCAAATAACCATGCTTAACAAAAATTCAAAATGTTCTAGTTCGTTTGCTAAACTTTGAGCTTCACTTTTTGTTTTAGGTTCGTCAGTTATTTTAAATAATTCTAACAAAGCTTCTCGTATTTGGGGAGTTTGATATCTAATGGCTTTCACACTTTCCACACGACTCTCCCAACGTGTATTCGACAATGACTTAAGAGATTTGTTCTTGTAAATTTTTGTCAATGGTTTCATTTTTCCTTAATCTAATTTGCAACTCAATCCAAGTATTCATATTAGTGATGTGTTCAATATTGTTTTCGTGCGTTTTAAGTCTCTCACTAATATGCTTCCAATCGTTATATCCTTCATTTGCTAAAACACTTTTAAAAGCTCGTGATTTAAATAACTTGCAACAAAAACAATATACTTTATCCACACTTTTTGAATAAACTAACCATATCCTATCTTGATTCTTCCTATTTGGTAATATTCGAGTATAATGAATTTGTGAAAAATGTCTAAAGTTACTATCTCGTGGTAAGTTAAAACAATTTTCTCTTTTTGGACCTTTCTCAATTAATATATCTCTTGATTTATCATCAAGACTATCCCAAATTGGAGGATCATAAATATCAATTTCTACCATCGGAGTTGGATACTCTTCATCAACAATATTAGATTCATTAATTTCATTTTCATTCATATCCTCATTTAAATTATTTATATCTACATCTACTGTAAGACTAGTTTGTCCATTCAAATCATTTAAATCTATATTATTTAGTTCTGGTGCACTATTAGTAACATTATCATTTAAGTCTTTCGATTGTCCTAAATTTTTTGGAAAGAATTTATCTAATGCTCCTTTTTGTGATAAAACTAGTTGTTCATATCTCTTTCTTTTTTTTCTTTTCTCACTACCAGATTCATGTTTTTTAGAAAACATATTTATATTAAAAAAAAGGTAAAAATTGATAACTAAATAACAATAAACAATAAAACAATAAAGTAAATATAGAGAATCAGAGATAAAAGAAACTAAAATAATAAAAATTAAATAAATGAATAATATAACCGTAATCGTGAATCGTGAAAAACTGAGAGGGAAAGCCGGATGTAGATTGCCAAACGTGATCACCGATCCAATGTCTTGATAAGATATAGCCACTTGAATGCAACAAAGTATATTGGAAATTTGGAATGGAAATTAAAAATATGGAATACAAAATTTGAAAACACTCTGGATAATTTATAGGCACAACTCACGCCTGTTGTTGTGGTATTTAATTAGATATTGGGCCTTGGGGTAATTAATATGGTCAATTTTTGAGAAAGAGTGCATAATAAATTAATATTTAATATTTTACCGTTATAATATTATTGTAAACTTAAATTAGATATTCTGATTCAACGATTCATTATATATTTTTTTTACCTTTTAATTTTTTAAAAAATATTAATTATATATATATATATATATAAATATAAAGTAGGCCCCTAAAAATTCGGGGCCCAGGGCGGTCGCCCCTCAGGCCCACCCTCAGGGTCTACAAGAAAAAATGGAGGCTCAAAGAGGTGGCAAACTTTAGACCTGTCAAGACCTGCCAAAACCTCAACCAACCCAAAAATGGGGCGGGCCCGGGTTTCGACGGACCAACTTTTTTTTTTAATAAAAATATTTATTAAATTAATTAAGAAACATAAAAAATTATAGTAATATATATATATATATATATATATATAGAAATAAATATCAAGAATTACCGTAATTATTAATTAAGAACAAAATTAAATAGAAATATTATAATTATTAATTGTATAATATATTATAAACTACAATTATATACATATATATTCAACAATTAATTCACTATAACAAATTTTTTTATTACAATATACATGATGTTAATTAACTTATTAAAAATAATGTATACCATTGCAGTTTGTAAATAAATTACAGTTATGATTAACTCATCTTTCATTAATATAAACAAATTTACAACATTGTTTATTCACAAATAATCTTATTTTCAAACTCGTACATATTAATACAGTATAAACATTGCTTTTGTATGTACAAATAATTTGACATAATTTACTTTCATTTACATGCTACATGCTACATGCATCAACTTAATTATTTTTTATAGACAAAGTTGGATAGTTCAAGTGGTTAGAGCACAATTACCTAGGGCTAAGGTTCAAGTCCTGAAAAGGGAAAATGGAGGATATATATTACTCCCTCCGTCCCACAATAACTTTCACACTTTCATTTTCGGGACGTCCCACAATAACTTTCACACCCTTAAAATTGAAAACCCTTTATAAACTTCACCCTCACAATATTCTCAATTTTACACAAATGTCATTACTTTTTCTCCACATATACACAAAAGTCAACTCATTTTTTACTTTATACATAAAACTTTACAAAATTACCCTTCAAAACTCCACTCATTATTACATTTTCTTAATTTACGTGTCCACCTACCTATGAAAGTTAATTCGGGATGGAGGGAGTATTTTTTATATTTTTAATTAAATATAATATTTAAAAACAAAAAATGGCAGACCAGCCCGTCAAAGACCGCGGCCCAAACGGGCCGGCCCGCCTGGGCCCACCTCCTGGTGGGCTTGGAAAATCCTAGCCCAACCCACTATTTTTAATTGCAGGGCAGGCTGGCCTAACGGGCCCAGCCCATTTTGACGGCTCTAGCAAATTTAGATATAAGGCGAGGCTTGTAACTAAGGGATTTACTCAGAATGAAGTATTGATTTCAATGAAATCTTCTCACCTGTTGTGAAGCTTTGTAGCATCAAAATCTTATTAGCTATAGTTGCTCAATATGAACTGGAGTTGCATTAGAGTGAAGCTTTGTAGCATCAAAATCTTGTTAGCTATGGTTGCTCAGTATGAACTGGAGCTGCATTAGATGGATGTGACCACAACTTTCTTAGATGGATCTCTAGATAAGAGGATCTACATGAAGTTACCAGAAGGTTTGGACATAGAAGAAGGGGAGGACAAAGTGCGTCTACTGAAGAAGTCCCTCTATGGCTTGAAACAAAGCCACAAAAAATGGTACTTGAGAATTGATGAGTACATTTGCTCAGCTGGTTTTACAAGGAGCTTGTATGACAGCTGTGTTTATTTTAGACGGGTTGGGAGCCAGATTACCTATCTTTTATGGTATGTTGATGACATGTTAATAGCAGGGGAGTATATTGACAGTGCTAATTAAGTTAAGGGGATCCTCGAACAAGAGTTTGAGATGAAAGATCTTGGTGAAGCGAAAATGATTCTTGGGATGGAGATCAGCAGAGTAGATGGAGCTATTCAGCTAAGTCAGCCTACTTATTTGCAGAAGGTGTTAGAGAGGTTCAGAATGCATCAAGCAAAGAGTGTCTCTACTCCTATTGGCCAACATCAGAAGTTTTCCAATCAGATGAGTCCCAAGAACAGCCAAGAGCGAGCTCAGAAGAGTAAGATACCTTATGCCAATGCTTTAGGGAGTTTAATGTATGATATGGTGTGTTGTAGACCAGACTTGACTCATGCTATGAGTGTGATCAACAGATATATGAGTGATCCAGGCTTAAGTTATTGGGAGACTATTAAGTGGGTCATGAGATATGTTCTGGGATCAGTTAATAAATGTCTGAAGTTTCAGAAGGTATCAAGTGAGGGGAAAACACTTGTGGGATACGTGGATGTAGATTATGCAGCCAATGTTGACACTCGAAAATCCTTAACAGGATATGTGTTCACCTTGTTTGGTACGGTTGTGTCTTGGAGGTCTATTCACCAGCCCGTGGTTCCATTATCTAATACTGAAGCGGAGTACGTGGCATTGACTGAAGCAATTAAGGAAAACATGTGGCTAAAGGAAATTCTGAAAGAGTTTGGTTTATCACAGAGAAGTGTGACTGTCTTCTGTGATAATCAAAGCGCAATACATCTTGTAAAGCATTAGGGGTATCATGAGAGAACCAAGCATATTGATGTGAAGTTGTACTTTGTAAGAGATATTATGGAGAATGGTGTAGTCCAAGTGGTTATGATAGTTACTGAGGAGAACCCTGCTGATGCATTCACTAAGGCATTACCAAAAGAGAATTTTGGTTTGTGTCTTAAGCTGATTGGATTGCATTAGTGTCCTTTGAGGAGAAGGTTGTTGTTCTTTTGGTAGGGAGCAGTGGTGGAGGCTGTCCTTTGAGAAGGATAGTGTAGTTGTTTAGTTCAAGGTGGAGATTTTGAGTTAAAGGTAGAGAATTGTGAGGTTTATTTCATAATCTAAACATCAGTAGAGTGCTAGTCTGCTGATAGGACTCAGTTGTTGAGAGTATCAACTGGTGGAGTCAGATAAGCTAATTTAGGCCTGGATCAAATGAGTTTGAGGTTTCCAGTCAGTTGAAGAGGTGATGCTTAGAGTCTCATCAGATGGTGTGATCAGAAGAGGTTATATCAGCTGTGTAGATGTCTAGTAGCAGGTTTAGTCTTTTGGCTAAGTGTTTGGATATCAGAAGAGTAAAACAGAAGAGGGAGGTCTTCTGGTTGTCTTCTGATGGGTGTCTTCTGTTACGAGTTACAAGAGGATGGGCAAAGCTGTCAATTCAGATTGGACAAATGGAGAACACGTGAGTTTGTTAGGCGGTTACAACAACCTGTCACAATTGATTAGTATAAATACCTCAACCCTTGCATTTTGTAAAGATTGACGCGTACGAGCATTCGTTCTTGAGTTGTGAGTTCACGAGTGAAGTGAGAATAAATATCTTTCCGAGTGAATGAGTGTGTAAACATCTCTTTTATCAATCAAGATTGAAGTCTGTGTCCAGTGGATGTAGATCAAGTTGATCGAACCATTTAAATTCTTGTATGCTCTATTTTCTCGTTTCTTATATTTGTGAATTGCTATTTTTGTTGGATTGTTTCTAGATCGTTTTTCTGTATTGTTTGGAGACGTCTAAACGTGCGAATTACCTAACATTAACAATAAAACTAGTATGTGGGCCTAATTTATTTTTTAAACTCAAAGCGAATAAAGTCAATTTTCACAATCAAATTTCTCAGATCTTCAACAATGGGTCGTGGGCCATTTAGACGACTCCGAAATCAATGATGTCTTGAACACATTTAGACGGCAATTTATCTTCAGTTGCACTTTTAATAGAGGAGAAAAAGTGACGGGGGTAGTAGGGAAGATGAATTTCCGGAGAGGGTAACAGAGAAGAATAAGGGGTAGTAGGAATTTTTGGGGAAAATAATTTTGTTTATTAAATTTGATTAACTTAAAAAAGGAGTAGGTAGTTTCTTTAGATAAAAGATAAGATAAATTGGGATGTGTATATAAAATTTGGGCCACGGTTATACGCACACACGTGATTATTTAGCATACCCACCCACCTTAAAATGAGTACACTCATCATAAAAGACCTAAAATACCCTTTCTCTTCCAAACCCTAATATTCCATATATCTCTGCCTCCCTCTTTCATTAACATTTTTCACCGTACACCCACCCTCCAGCCCCTCCTCTCTGTCCGCCTCTTTTTGCCTCCCGTCGCGCCGCTACTCTCCGTCCGCCCTCTCAAATCTGCGTCTTCAGTCTGCTACGCACTTCGCCGCCTCTTCCCCGCTGCCACCGCCTGCAACCATTTGCCGACATCGCCTCGCCTCGCCCCTCCCCTTCAGAAATCCACGCACGCCGCCCCCTTCGCCGCCCAGCCTTCCGGTAAGTTTGATACAAAAAGATCTGCTAAATTTTCTGTAATTTTCATGTTGTTAATTGAAAATTTAGACATTTTCTATAAGTAAATATTTGTTTTCGAATTATTTTGAATCTTTTTTTGAATTGTTTGTTGTTTTTCAAAAAATTTGTCTGAATTTCTTGTTTTTTTCGATTTATTTTTTCCTAATATTATTCATTTTGCTTTAGTGTTGTGAATTTGCTGTTTAAACTTTAATGTTGGATTTTTTTTTTAATTTTTGTTCATGGTAGGTAAAATGACCGTTTATTTGGAATTTTTTGATTTTAGATTACATGGTGGTGGTGGTCGACTTTTTTAGAACTCCGAGGAGGTGAAATGGCAACATTTTTAATTTTAGGTAGGGGTAAAACTGACATTTCACACCACTAATTTGCAAAAATATAAAATTGATGGGTGTCCTCAACAATCACGCGTGTGCGTATAACCTTTGCCTAAAATTTGGGGTATATATTTAGGTGCAAAGTGGAATTTAAAATGTTAAAGTAAACCAATTTGTTTTGGAATTTAGGGATGCAGCAGAAGGCGTGTGAAACTCCGAGGAAGAAGAAGGATGAAACGCCGAAACCCTTTTTCCAGGCAGCGAAAGACGACACCAAACCTCTGCTCCAAGACCCTGTAAGAATCAATCTTCCCCCATTCTTCTCCATTTACAGACCTTTTTAATTACACTTTTCTTCTTCGGTAGATATTGCGCTCCGACCCGATTGAGACTGAGGAAGCCGTGCTGCGCTTGCCCCCATTACCAGATGCCATCAACATCAAATGAAGAATCAAGTTTTTTCTCATTGATTTTACTTGCTTAAGTTTGTACGGCCGGGATTCTATTTTTTCATACTCTCTTTCTTGCTTATATTCATATTGTTATTTCACGCATTTAATAATTAAAAAATGGGCTAGACTTGGGTGAGAATCTGAAATTAAAAAATTTATCTTAATTAACTATATAAAATAGATTACATTGGATTGTTTTTTCTTCAGATTTAATAATTCTATTTTATATAGTTAATTAAGATAAATTGTCGATAAAATATCAACAATAAATTTTATAGAGCTAGAATAAGGGTTGAATTTAATTAAAATAATTTAACATAATTTTAGTTTTCTGGGTAAATTTACAACAGAACAAATTATCTTTATAATAATATATTTTTAGTTTTATAGTACTCCTCTGTCAATAAGAATATTTTTAGTTTTATATAAAGTGAAGTGTAATACTCCTCCGTCCATGAAATGTAGAGTGGAGCACATGTTTTAAGAAAAAGATAGATAAAGTAAGGTATTGTAAGATCCATTGTGAATAAATTTGTTTTTTTAATAAAGTTGATGACAATTTGAGTAATTAAGTGATGGTTGAAGGGTGATAGTTTTAAAAAAGGGTATGACACTACATTTTGTGAACAAAGAAAAACTTATAGACAGAGTAATATATTTTGATAGTGTGTAGTAGTAAAATATTTTTTTATCTTATAATAACATATTTTAACCTTATAATTACAGACATATTTTTTTTATCTTATAATAACATATTTTAACCTTGTAATTACAGACTAAAGGAGTAATATATTTTGATCTTATTGTAATTACATACTTCCTCTGACGACCAATATGTTTCCCGACTATAAAATTGTTGGAAAAAAAAAAATCTTTCCTCTAAAAAAAAGACAACTGCTTGAGTTTTGCTTATTTAAAAAATATTAACTATGTTTATACAGTATATCAGTCATAATCTATGCTTTGGATTCCACCAAATGTGATATGCATTATTATTCTTTCACACATATACACAAGCACATCAGACAGAAAATCTGATGAAAGTACATTTGTAATATGAAATAAGAAGAGCTAAAGAATATGGCATAAGAACAGAAACCACCTGATTATGACCAAAATTTATGGTGTAAAATTCCAGGAAATCTGCTCTTACTTCAGTTTGAAGTCAGCAGAAAAATGTAAAATCCCTCAGTACTACAAAATTTGCAAAACGTACACCCTTCTCTAAAAGAAACAACCAATAGGAAGAGGTTATTTGCCTCCTAAAAACTCAAAAGCACAGATCAGTAGATCCGTGCAAAGTGACTCCGTGAAATAATCGATGTGGGACGTGAAGATAAAACCTAGGAAATGACATGAGGGTCTAAAATTTACATGTCAGAATAATATTAGTCAATTTCTTGAAGAATAAGCCTTGAACAAACAAATTCCCAGACCACCAACTACCAACATCATCACACTTGTAGTTGAATAATTACCAGAAATTCCAATTCTGTTGCGTTTTCCATTAGCGTTTGATCTTTCCCCCGAATTTTCATGCAAAAGATTGCTGAGATATTCCAGCTGGTGCATAACTTGGCGTTGACTACGTGCTATGCTTGATAGCTGTCCAAAAACAGAATAGCACAAAACAATTCCTCGTATCAAATAGTTCAATGTCTACTATTCTATACAAAAATCTGATATATGGAAACAGTATAGAGAAGACAAACTGGGATCCATTGCTTTTGTTACAACTTTCCCAATCATTTTTACACTTCTCTCGTATGGTAAATTGTCGTGTGAGAATACCATATGATGCCAAAATTGCATAATAGAAAGTGGCGTGATAAAAAAAAAATCCTGTTGGGACATAAATGACAAATGACTTTAAAACATTTTCATGACCAAAAAGTTCAATGTTTAACTTCACCAAATTAGATCAAGATTAACAACAGAACTAGATTGGATAGGTTGGGGTCCTGTTCTTTGAGCGTTGAAAACCCTATGAACACTACACTACATAAATAATTGCAAACATAACAAAAAGTTATTCACTTTGAGAGGAAAATCAAATCATTCTGCTGATGATCTGAGACGTTTTAACTCCTAATCTTTAGTCTATGTTCAAATTAAGGCACGCACAACTAGCTGCTAGGAATTATTCTTTTGTCATGATTTTAAATAGGTATCTTGTTGTACTGTATTTCAGCAAAAACAAAAATCTAATCCAACTTACACAAAGAGAGTACGAACAATACCTCTTCAAGCAAAGCTGAGTCTTTTGCCAATAGGGAAGAAGATGAAGAATTTGGCATCATAGATCCAGTTAAAGATCCATTCTCTAAACCAGATATGAAGTAAGAAGTTGGAGCTGAGCCATTAGAGGCTTCAGATTGTATTGCTATGTTGTGTGAACTAGGAGAATGTCTTTTGCTTGTCAGCTTGGTGTTTAGCTCTTCAACGCAAGATGTGAAATCATCCATTCGGTCATTTAAAGTAGAAATTTGTTCAGAGAGGTGTGACACAGCTCCCTGAAACATTTGAGGTCACAAAGATTTAAAAATAATAAAAAGTTAATTACTGTAATTAATAAGCAATCGAGCACGTAAGAAATATTAGACAGTGTTTGCTCATAAGGGTTGACAAATACCGGGTTTGATAAAGTTGTTCGAGTGTCTGCTGTCCTATCCTCAAACCTCCTGTTCAACTTGGACAGGTTACTATCCCTATTTGTTGAATATGAATGTGACATCCCACTGTCCAAAAAATACACCACAGGCTCAAGGATATGAGAAGCCATTAACTCATTTATTTGAGACAAAGAATTTGAAGCAATAATACCAAACAGCAATGCAAAACTAGCAAATGCAGGGGCTACCTACCTTGCACCCCAAATATTTATTTAAATTTCTTCAATGAGCTAGATTAAGGACAACAATAGAAGGAAAAAAAAAAGGTAATATCAGACATAAAAAATTAGGCACCTAGAGGTAATGAATTTATAGATTTCATAGAATAGGTTCATTATTTTTCTAGAGAGCTGCAAGAGGTAGATACTTTTAAGTGGACTAGTAAGAAAGGATGTTAAGAATACTCTAGAAAATCTTCAAATTAGAACAGCATAAATAATCTCCAGCTGTTCTTTGTAGAACGTCTTCCTTTCATTTGATAAGGAATAGGTAAGAATCAGCTGAAATTCAAATTACACTATACAAGAAAATTAGGTAAAAATGGAACTGTCTAGTATTTTATAAAAAAAAAAAGAAATATCTACTATTAAAAAAATTGGAAAAAGTTTACAGAAAATCAATAAGCCGCAACCAGCACATATAAGGTGCACTGATTTAGAGAAGAAAACACCCAGAGCACCTCGTCAACTCAAAAATGTATATGAAAGAGTTGTAAGATAGTTACCATAGCAAAAACATAGAAAAGGGAATTACTGCACCTAAATCACTGAATCCAGGGTTATACCCTAGATTGAAAGACAACTTATGCGATCAATCAGCAGGTGGAAAAAATAGGAAGGCAAAATTTAAGTTTCAAGATCTTTGGTCATGATTGGATGATCATTTATATATACGCAGGTGAATTAAGTCAAAATTAGTTCGTCAAAGTTCCCACACAGCATGAACCAAGCTCTTTTAATATGAGTCAGGTGAGATCCAGACAATTTTTCACTTAATCAGAGGTTAGTTAGATATATAGATATGTTGAGTATGATGACCTTTTCCATGTTTTTCACATAATAGAATTCAACTCAATTAACGAGGCAGTAACAACTTTTTGTAATAAGTTAATGCAAATTAGACTCTCAAATAACACCCACAAACAATAAACTGGTCCAATGCCAATTCTATTAAGTGCATCCCAATATTACAACAATTAGCTGAAAAGATTGGTTATAGATGTAAGAATATCAAGTGCAGTACACAGTTTTGCATATTCACCTTCTAAGATTCTTGTTTCGTGCTGCTGCCCTTTCTGCTGATACTCGAGAAAGTGCTTCCTTGGGGCTTGAGGCAGATTCCTCATCTATACTCAGCTTGTTTCTCAAGTCATCTGGCAATGTCTGTCAAAATTTCCAATTAGAACTACCTTGTGGAACGAGGCATCAATAAAGACTAGAACAGTTAACATACCATAACCTCGTTGACAAGTTTCTCCAACTGTATTTGTTCTATATAAGTTCTAGGAACATATGAACCTTCCAATGCCAGTTGTTCTGCCACACCTTGTACAACAAGTCGATCTCTACCTTGTACCTATTTCGAAGAAAAGCATTTCAACAATACGTTTAGACAAAACAAGGTGTAAAATGTTATATTCAAAATACATATGAGCCAGATTCACTTGCTAAACTATGTCATTCTTAACACCCCACATACATATGACCTCAGTAGTAAGGAATTTCATATTGTTCAGGAAATTTGAATTTTCTCCCCTGGTCTACTCTCAAGTAGATTGTAGAACAATGGATAAGATTAATCAAAAAACTATCCAACTCTATGTGCTTTCTATCATGTGACAAGGCATTCTTCTGCATAACATGTGTTACAGTATCCACACACATACACAAGTACATTTTGTTGGCCACCTTTACTTGCATATGAATGCTGAAGAATTACTGATTCAGCAGAAAATTGAAGAGTCTTGAATTATAATTATGGTATTTATCTAACGTTTATTACACTTACAAGAAAGGATTCGCCAGTAACTACATATCCTGTTATCAAACCACCGAATATAAGAATATTTTAGCCAAAAAGAGATAAATAATTTGATGAACAGCCATCAGTTCTCTATCCAGAACATAATTCAGAAAGAAAAACAGAACATAGTATGATAGAGAAGGCATATTTCATGAGGATAAATAATGGATTGACAATAAAGTGGCTGAACTCAAGGGTCTAAAATAGCGTATTTCATGGAAAGTAACTAATAGTTTACTTATTTAGTCTTTTGTAATGGTTATAAATAAAACCCTCCGTGAGATAGGAAGGCATCAAGAAGCATTATTCCAATAATTTGTCTTGGGGACAGGAACTATAGTTCCTGTTGGGGAAAATTATTTCCTGTACTTTGTTCTAAGCCTATCATTAGTCAAATAAAATCTTCTTCTTGGTTCTTTGGAAAGTATGGGATTAGACCTTTCCTATGCAAAGGGATTCATAAATAACAAAATAGATGCATGTTGGATATGGGACAAAATTGAACTAGAAATAATCGAAATGTGTGACCTATCACGTATGTTAAAAATAGAGAGGAAATGGAAGTAGCATGCAAAGACAGAGTGTACACCACCTGAACATAATGACGATTCAATTGCTCCAGCCAATCAATTTTCACACAGACCCTTTCATCACTAAACACATGGCTGCTTCTTTTGAGTATGGATGCTATTGTGTATCCCAAAGCCATTAATCCACCAAGGAGTCGAACACTAACTTCAAAAGTTATTCTTGGTGATATGACAAATGGAGCGTCAGTCACCCATTCCTAAAATGCAGAAACATAGCATCTTAGACAAACTGGAAAACAATGTAGTGAAGATATAATGAATTTTCAAAATTCCGCCATCCAACTCTTAAGAAGAGCAACAAAACCACTTCAATTAAGAGGCCTCTCCATTTCCTAGTAACTTATAGCAGATCAGAGAGAAAAGAATAAGCACAATAAGCAGGCAAGCGACGTATATACATTCTATAATATGGCACACCATCATAATCACAGAAGGGAAGAGAGACTTTTCAAATTTTAATTCTACTTTCTGGGAGTTCTGGGTGGTTTCCTGGGTTGGTATAGATTACATGAGTTAACTCACCAGTCCTTTCCTAATACACAATAAATTAAATCCATCCATAGTTAAGACACAGATGATCGAGGGGGAGAATCAATCCAAGGTTCACATAAGAAACATTACAATAATTCATATGGTTAAAAAGCATGGGCATGAAAGTACAAAGGCGGCTAAATGACAGAAGTTCTACATATGAAAAAGAGAAAAATAGGGGAAAAGTTCTTTGAATTCATAAGAAATAGGAGGCAACAAACAAACAAACAAACAGAGTCTTCAATCCCAAATGATTGGGTAAGCTAAAAGAAATATAGGAGGTGACAAAGAAAATACTTATTTTCTATGAACAGCCCTCATCATCAGTTAGTGTTGTGTTAAGACACACCTCCCTAACTATTGAACAATGTAAATAAAAAATTTACCAAAAATCAAACATGATTCATATACACGTGTTGGGGTGTGTGTACAAAAATGGGATTGAAACATGATCAAGGGATATTAGAAGAAGACCTCAAACATTAGATTGTATTTTCCATCTTTATTACGCATCCTTAGATAAGATTGGCAGATCTCAGGATCTTCACCAGGAGGTAGCAGATATATGTCATAAGTTTCTTCAGTGATTTCTGAATGATCTTCAGACATCACAGGCTTGATATCCTCTACGGTCAGCGTCTTTGTAGACTAAATGAACATGTATCAAATAGTTATATCATTGGTATCCACAGTTAAAAACAATTATAATAAAACCAAAACCTTTTTGACGAAAGCATCAATTAGTGTATTTACTTGAGATAATGAGCTTATAAGCTCTTTAAAGATCTTAATTAGATGTTTGAAAGCTTGTAAAATATCTTGGAAGTGTTCGGACACATAACTAGGGAAAGAGCTTATAACTTCCCAAAATAAAATGTACGATCTTATGAAAATGTAATAATTTCGTTAACAATATTTTAAAGAACTCACCTATTTCGAGCCGTTTTAGTTAACAGTTTGCTAATACTAACATCTTAAAAGCCTTGTGAACTTTTCTTATATAAGATCAAAGATTTTAAAATAGATCCAAAATATCTTATCTTATATGAAAACAAGTCTAGCCAAACAACCATTTAGGCAGAAACTTGTAAAACAGAAGGTCACCTTAAGTATATACGTAGGACACTGGAATCCAGTAAATGGGTTGAATTTGTTGATAATTTTTATTTGTGCAGTGCAGAGGTCAGGCTCAATAAATGCCTTGTACATTGGATAAACCTGTAGAAAAGTCTAACTTAGAACTTACAGAAAAGATATACACTTAATGACATACTTTAGCTGATGGATAAGGAGCAAACTGTTTCAGATATTTGGTGAATAATTTCTTCAGGTTCCTGTCCAGCACGTTGAATGTCCCGTAAAACCCGTTTAACAAGATCAAAATGAACACCACCGGTCACAGATACTCTAAGATCCAGTAAAGGACGCAGTTTTTCACTTAAAGCATAGATTCCTTCAATAACCACAATGCGGGAGCTTGGGACTTCAAGTGTCCTGTTATCACAGTGTGATTTCATGAAATCAGAAAAAAAAAAAGGCTAAGCAAGTGATCAAGTCAAGCATATACATACAAACTCTGCTTCATTTTTCTGAGCTTTGAGAAAGTGGTTTTTCATTAAAAGAAAGCAATGATGATTTGCAAAATAAAATAATATGACTAGGAATCCCAAGAACAATCGAATAATCAGGATTGATGGAAATTAAATAACGTCTAAGATAGTGACAAGATAGCAATTTAAGCTGATCAAGGGCTCTAAAATTTACTTGTCTCATAGGAGTATCAAATCAACTTATACTATTAACTGAATATTGAAATTTAACTTAATTAAGATAGTTAAACTGAAACAAAGGTAAGGGATTAGGGAACCTGTATCCTGTGCGGGAGCTGGATTTAAAATCATATATTGGGACATCAACTTGCTTCCCATCCTTCAGATCATGAATGTTTTTCAGCAAAGTGTCGTAGTCGGTTAAGCGTGGATCTATTAGCAAAATACAGATAAGAAATATGATATCCATTCACATTGACTGCATTTGTACAAATATTACACTTCAAGGACAAGGAACTACTAATGACTACAGGGCCTCAGTCTGGTATATTACGTGTTAAACGTAAAATGTCCAAAAGATGATCGAAGAGTGTAAGAGACTTCAATAAATATGCAGGTTTGTATATAAAACAAAATTTATCATCCAAAATGAAGACCTATGTTGCAGGAATACATTTTGCTTTTAGCATCAACGCGATATCAGTCATGACAGTTTGGAGGCCAGAAGGAGATTGGAGTGTACTCAAAATACATGTTTATATTTATAGTAGGCTGAAATCCTATATCACCCAAAACATATTATCTTATGTTTACAAATTATTAATGCAAATTCTAACAAATTACTCAACCTAATCTTCACCATTCAAATATTTGTCCTACCACCTTCCTTCAAGATTTATTCCACCTTGCATCATGATTAACAAGAGGAAATTTTTATGGAAATTTATTAATGGTCTGTTTGGTTAGAAAGGAATAATAGGATTTTTTAGGATACCTTTGATTACTTAAGAGGAAGTTTGGGATAGGAATAAATTCAGAGGGGCTATTTGGGTGTCGGATCATAAGAATTTCATGTCTCTTCATGTATCGTATCTATTAGAGATTGGAGTTTGTAACTTGTGTTAGCTCTATCTACTGGTAATCTATTTAAGAGAACCCTCATCCCTTATATCTTTCTTTTCATTAATAAAACTCTTGTATCCTATAAAAAAATGTTATCATAGACTGTGTAACTTTACCTAAACTAAAGAACATTCAAATCTGTATAATAAATCAGTTGTCTCCGCATTGAACTTGCTATATGCAACAAATGTCATTATTTTCACCTATTGCTACACTGCGCTAATTATTTTCATACTTTAGACATAATAAAGGAGAAAAAGAAAGAATAGTTAAAAATAGATATCAATATCTCATAAAAGAGTACCTCAGCAGAAAAAAGCTTCAATAGCAAAATCAACATATAACAAGAGTCTCAATCTAAAAGCAGGCATTAAGGAACATGTCTCACCATCAAAGTTTCCATCAATAATTCGACTTGCATCATTGTAGTTGTCCATTGAAATGACAGCAATGCTTGGCATAAAGTTAACTAGTTTCTCAGTAAATATAGTCTTCCCAGCACCAGAGGGACCCGCTAACCCGATCAATATAAGTCCCTCATTCTTCTGAGCCAACAACTGGCATGCACGCACTACAGCAAAGAAGCCTTTCTCGAAAGATAAATTATCTGGAATGGGAGCAACCTCATAGCGGTTTGAGTTCTTCCTTTTAACCAATCGAACTTGATCTTTCAAGAGACCATGTTTCCGATGATTTAAATCATCGTTATAAGTCTCTTTTGACATTGGTGCTATACTTGATCTTTCTTCTGAAATGAAAAGGGGGTGTTATTATAATCTACACCATTTCCCAAGGAATATTGCATGTTCCGTCAAAGAGCAATAAGCCATATTTAGGGTGTGTTTGCATACTCTATAAACAGCCTCCAAACTCACTTTTTTTCAAAAGCTGTGAGGAGTATATAGAGTTTGCAAGCACCACCTTAGTTCTCACACAATATGATGAAACATATAATGATTAGCTCTCGGTGTGGTAAAGACACATGGTTCCCAAATAAATTTAATGTTATTTTTATTCCCAGAAAAGCACAAAAAATCATCCCACCAAGAGACTAGAGGAAGCAGAGAAGTAATATCTTCAATATAATAGCTTACCCGGTCAGAATTTGAAAAGCAGCCTCTAATAGTGCACACAACCCACGATTAATGGTGCAGCCTCTAAAGCAAAAGCAGAGAAAAAATTAAAACAAGCTCAAGAACCAATTTCATTAGAACAAAATCCTAACAAATTAATGATCAACGTCCATATTCAAAATCAAGTATTAGTTAACCAACCCCTAGATGTTTTAATACCAAACCACATGCCCCTGCACTACCAACTCCAATAAACAACTAAGTAATCCACTGCCCACAAATCAGTTCACATGAATAGACATTTACCAAAAGCAGTATTCCCGTTTAATCGAATCAAATCGATACCCATTACTGCATACGGACACCAAATATGATCAGCATTACAAGATTGCACAAAACACACAACCAGATGAGAAAAATCACAAAACCGCGGCGAATAAACAACTTCCTGATATCCACACGGATCTGGAAAGCAAAACTAACCCAATAAACGCACACAAAAAAGTGAAAAACAAAGTCGCAGTTCCTTTGTAAAAGGAAAGGAATCAACAAAAAGGAGATAAGATATTGGGATATCAACAAAAAAATTTAAAAAAACACTGACCTCGTGTGCTGATACTCTGTTTTTCAGTTACAAGTGGGGGTGAGCTTCAGCAGGAGAGAGAGAGAGAGAGAAAAGAGTAGCGTCGAAGCTTTCGGAAATTCGCTCATTAATAGGGTGGTGAGATATTATTGTATACGTGGGGGATTTCGGCTGAGAGATTTTCTTTTATAATTTTATTTTCTGGGGTTTTTTGGGCCACCGGAATTCTTGCGCCACGGCGGAAGGCCTGATTTCATTATATATATTGATTGGCTAATTATTTCCCTTTGTACTTTTATTGCATATTTATTAATGCATTAAAATCGTTTTTCTATCACTTGATTTGAGTAAGTATTACATCCCTATTTTTTTATTTAAGAAAATATTTGATTTAGTCCATATCACAGTTGAAAATATATTATAATTTTTATTTTAAATAATTCATAGTATTATATATAGAGTAATAATATAGAATTAATTGATTTTTTATAATTTAAAATAAATAATAAAATTATATTAATATATTTTAAAGATAAATACAATTTTTTTCATTTAAATATATTTTTCAATATTTTAATTTGAGATTTAAAGAATTGAATTTGAGAGATAATATGAGAATTTAAAAAATTCTTAGTATTTATCTTGAAGCAAAAGATAAGATTCATGGCGGTTTGGATGTTTCCTGATTTTTAAGAGTTTTTCAGACAGAATTAATAAGTAGACCCGAGGTGAAAGATAAAAGGTTAGAAAAATATATTTAAATACTAAAGATTTGTATTTATCTTTAAAACATAATTTTATTATTTATTTTAAATTATAATTGATAATGGTTCCATAAAAAATTAATGGTTACCTCTTATTTTATTACGTCTTCTTGAAAAAGTTTGAAGATAAGATGGGAATCAAGTTGGTGATACTCACATTGAAATGCAATATAGGGAATTTGGGTTCATGACAAATATGCAAATTCTTTTTTTGAGGATTTTTTATGAAATAAATTGAAAAGGTATTATATAAATTCAAAGATTAAATTGTTACTTCCACGTTAAAGTAATTCGATTAGGATAGTGGGCGTTTGAAGAAATTGTAGCCGGAATTAATGCGGAGATAAAGCAAACCTTTTTTCTTGGAATATGTTCACTTTTTTTATGTTGAAATTAGAGTTCAATAGTGAAAGATGGTCACTTTTATTATTCTAAAATAATATAAATTTTTTTTTCGACCTTATTATTTTAAAATATGACTTAAGTTCGCAAATCATATAGTATATGTACGATGAGAACTTGATTTAGGTAAATCTTTTATGTAAATTATTTAATTTATGAAATTTGACTTCAATGCAAATTACTTGTAATAAATAGAGCATTGTATCATATATATGTGTATTGAATTGAGAGTTACATGTCATTCTCTCTCATTGATTTGGACCATAATTATTTTCTTAACTGATTTATTTAATATCTATTATCTTTAAATATTATGATTATATATATATTATGTAAAATAATGGAATAGAGTTACAAATGATATTTGGGTATATACTATACTTAAATTGATTATAAATGATAAATGAGAATTTTAAATTTGAAGGAATATTAAATTGATAGTATTAATCGTTTCATTATAAAATATTAGTTGTACTGTAAAAATGGTTTACATAAAACAAAGTCATATTAAATAGTTAATACCGGTACGTGTTGCCTTCTCATCAAAATTGATAGGTGTCGATTTTTTTATTTAATATATTACTCCATATTATAGTGAGATTTATCTTGAATTCTAACCAGAAAAATATATATTTGGATTATATATTTGATCTGTCGTTACAACTGGGGAGAGATTATCATATCATATGAATTTAAAAATTAGGTTCCACGTGTTTTTTTTTTTTTAAGATTAAATCTACATATTTCATAATATAATTGAAAATATGATTTGCTATTTAATTAGAATCAATTGTAAAAAAGTATATTTATATATGCATATATATAATTATTTAATTTGATAATATTATTTGTTTTTCAATCAAAGTCCCATATATACTTTTAACTAGATGAGTATCCAGCGTATTACGCGGAATAATTATGACACATATAAAAATCACACAATAATTATGACACATATAAAAATCAACCAATAAAATCATATTTACCAAAATATGTAACTTTTGAGATAACGACACATCAGCCAAATTAATATAAGAACGATACGTAAGCAAAATCAATATAAAAACGACACGTAAGCATTCTAAACTCGCTATTAGTAATATAGGGGATAGGGGATGGTTATCATTGATTTAATAAATTTGTTTGTCCTACATCAATGATTTAATAATTTTTCTGGTTGAAAACTAACATATTAAAACATCTTGAGCCGAGAATAATATCTATTTATTCATACATATTATATACACACACAAAAGTTTATAAATTATGTAATTTAATGATAATATTTGTATTCCAATGAAAATCTCATATGTAAATTTATTTTATTATTAAATTTGATAACTTTGCTCGTTGTCTATTAGTGATTTAATAATTTATTTAATATTAGCTAGGATCGATTGTAAAAAAGTAATATATTAAAAATATTCTAGTACTAATTTTGACATCTACGACTTCTCTCACAATTTGCAAGAAAAGTATATAGCATATGTCATACATACAACTTATTTTATGTAACGATGATCGTTGCAATTTTTCTTTTTTCTTTTTGAAATAAAGAAAATAAGACTCTGGTGATTTTGTGATTATAAATATGTACTCATGTAACATAAGATTCTGATCAATTAATAATAAACATTTTGGGTTCGAAAAAATAATACTAATAATAATAAACATTTTAGTTTATTAAATTTCTGATGACATAATAACTTGTGATGAGTAATCTAATTTCCATTGACATAATAAATTGTTAGGAGGAATGGAAATGAGAATCTGAATGATAATAGTGGGGAATAAAAATGTGTAAGCTCATTATTACTATTAAATTGTTTAGTTTAAAAATGAATATGACTATCATTATCATAGACGTAATTGATTTAATTTAAAAAAAATTACTAATACAATTTATCATCAATTTTTAATATTAAAAAATATTTTATTGATCTAATGATACTTAAATATAATATAATACAAGTATAAAAAAAAATGGAGAATAAAAATAAAATAAAAGAATGAACATGGATTGAGGTGAGCGAATGAAAGTCATTCATTCCTCCCAAAAATTGTGGAATGGGAATTCCTCAATATTTGGATATCACACCATTATACTTATACCAAACACCTATTTTTGTTTCCATTCTCATACCTCACTTCTACACCCACCAACCAACTAATCCCACACAGATACAGTTAGGCCCCGTTTGCTTGATGGATTGAGAATTGGGTTTGGTGCGTAAACACACCTACTTTCCATGTTTAGTACTGTAGCATTTAACTTTTATATTCATGTGTGAAAAAGTGAAAACAAATATGAGATGTATTCATACTCATCAAGCAAACACAAATTCTATATCAGATTTTGTTACCAATGCTACTAAGAGATTTAGAATGAGTAGATTTCAAATTACTTTGATTTGAAATTATAAGACTAAGTTAACAACAATGATTAAGAACTAATGCACATCCTTCATCAAATTTAATCCAACAAACTGGAGAAGAGCAAAATTATAATATTATTATTTACTTAAATCTCTAAAAAAACTTACAAACTGTTCTTTACTGCATTGTAGTTTCAAGATTGACCAATCTAACATAAAATATATGATGAAGAATAATCCTTACACTTCTGACCTCTTTGATCAGCTTCGTTTGATGTAAATCTTCTTGTCATTACTACGTAACGCTTTGTGCAAATGTAAGGTGCACATGAATCTGCAAAGGCAAGAAAACATTGAATTGTTAGTAATAAATAAATGTGAACGTTTTGAGCATTCACATAAGACAGAAGAGTAGGTCTCCAGTGTATCAGGTTCACGTGAACTTTCTTCTCTTCACAGTATCACATTAAAAAATGCTTGATTTTATGTGGTATTCTTCTCAAAATCACTAAACTGCGACACTTTGTATGCTAAACAATATAACTCTTCGTATTGTTAGTAATAAATAAATGTATAACGGAGTTCACCAGCTTCAGAAAAGTTTTTTGTCAGGACAGACGTCAGGAAAGATATGTCAGTTACTATCTGAAATGAGCATATTTGCAGTGTATCGGGTGGAAAGCATGGTTTTGTATTCATACGAACAATTAAGGGGGCGTATACATATTCTTACAACTCACCAAGCACCTTTCATGTGACTCAGGCAGTGACTAGGTTTTCTTTGTCAATCTTCATGCGGATCATCGTCTTCAGAATCTGGATCAGGAATAAGGGAATATATGGTTAATACAAAAGTTGAAATTTTTTTGCCTTTTTTTTTGTTAGAAAAGAAATCAATGAATAGTGCTCTTTATTTGGGGTGTTGACAGAACATAACACCAATTTTTTCTGTAAAAAGAGAAACAAAAAAAGAATAATAGTACAGCAGACTTTAATATCACCAACACCAATAAACTAAGCCTTCATTCCACTATGTACGTCGGCTGTATGGATCATATCTCGTCATCCAGTTCAACAAAAACACATGATTCATCTACATTAAAGTATAAAAACACGTCTCTTTTGACAGTTTATTTCCAGATTGTTTTTAAATCTTACCCTTCTCCTTTTAATCTGTACTGTGCACACATTTAAACTATCTTAAACACAATTCAGGTTAAATGTCCTATCAACATGCAATCCAGGCACTTAATATTTTGTCAATATTTAAAAAAATGCTGGAAATTGAAAACTCTACCAATTAAATTATCGGATTTCAGTTTTGACTTACCAGACCTAACATCTTCACTGACACGACCCCGTTCCTGGATTTGCTTGACAAGCATACGGTACATCAACACCCACCAGTAGATGTGAAGAACGAGCAAAGAAAAGAGAAGGAAATTGAAAAGGTAGTAATAGATTGGTCCATAATATTTGTGTTTATCCTTGTCCAAAGTCTGTACAACTTCATAGCTACATAGTAAGACAAAATTTAGAAATAAGACAAGCGTATCAAGGCAATCAATAACTTTAGACTTGTTATATTCTCAGCTATATCTCATTCCTAGGGAAACAAAGCCTTATTAGTAAATCTTGATGAAGAATATAAAGTGGTAAAAAATGAAAAATGATAACGCATGAACATTTTCAGCAGTTAATTAACATAGACATCTGGTTGACCAAGCATGATATTCAAATCTAGTACAAGTGGAGAGGTAATGGATACTCCGTTAGCTACAGATTTATAATAGAAAGCCCGACCCGATAATAAATGCTTATAGGAACTTGTTGAGCGAGAGTATGTTTTCCAGCATAATAAATGAGATTTTATTGTTGCTACTTGCTTTATTTTATTTTCTTACCCCTTGAACTAGCATAATTGCTATAGAAGCCTGATTCACAATAATGTCAAACATAAAGTCACTGGCATAAGATAAAATAGCACTAATAACTCTTATATTTCTATTGGAACTGCCTATAGAGAGTCACATAGTTCACTAAATGTTATAATGTACCAGGGAATGTTTAAACATGCATATGTGTTAGCGCAAGGTGCCTAAAGGGTGCGTTTGTTTCTGTAGTGGCACCTCACTTTTTTTTTCAAATCTAAATCCTCGTTTGTTCAAAACAATTTTGGTATATGATTTCAAATCCTATTAAATACTACCCTAAATACACCAATTTTACTTTTTTCAAATACAATTTTTAATACACAACCAATCATCTATCATCCATTTTTTAATTATTATTATTATCTACCCAACTCATTACTCTCTCTCATCATCCTCATCATTTTTCATATACTTTACAACCCATCAATCATTACACAACTACTCAATCATTTCTACACTACATTTACAATACAGTAATCTCACTATTACCTACTTTTTCAAAATCCTACTCTATCATATTCTACAAAATCTACACTCCCAAACATATACAAAATATAAAAACACTTTTACTATTCAAAAAATCTATATACTGGATTTCATAAACAAACACACGTTAAGTGTTTGTGAAAATCCTACGATGTACATAATTTTGAAATGGTGGCAAATGAATTTGAAAAATGAAATAGGCAAAAGAACATAGCACCATACTAGACCTTGTGCTCCAGAGAATCCAGAACGGATAGTATATGAGACGTAGTACAACCCAAGACAACACAAAAAGAACAAATGAGAAGCTAGCCACAGCTTCTGCCCCACTGTATTTGGACATCTTTCCTACTTCAAGAAATACATCACTAGCATCGTGAAGAGTTAAAACCACAGAACCTGCTCGTGCAAACCTGCAACAACCATAAAACCAATCTCCTCAATCCTCTCTTTATAGTTAGCTGCTCATTCGTCTCATCTCCTCCAAATAAAATACTTTGAAATTAAGATTCTGTGTTTAAAATTGTTTTCACAATTTGACCTCTTTAAAAACGTACCTGAATATATAAGATAGCACAATGAGAATGAAAGTTGCAACATGATGACTCATCGAGACCCCAAAGTCAGTGCGCCTCGTTTCCCAGAATATCAGAGCGAAGATGGAGTATGTATAGAATCCACCAGTATACATATAGAGGCCCTTCAGTTTCAGTCTGGATATGAAAAGCTAGACCATGAACCAGGCAAACATATAAATGAATTCCAAATACTTTACTGAATAATATAGTCAGTAATAAACAATCATCAGCACGTAATACTAGTATGAGACCAAAAATATACCAGAACAAGGAAATGCAGACAACAGTGAATTTGAGATAATGCAATAACGCAAGTGAAGAGAGAAAGGTAATCTTACTTATATGTTTGGTCAGGCCAGACCTGGTCTCCAGGCCCAATCCAAAAACATTTCGTCTTTGTGAACCAAGGCTCATCATATGTCACTGCAATTGCCAAGATCTCAGCTGAAAGATAATAAATGCATTTCCATGCAGACTCCTTGAACTTCCGTAACTTTTTTTTCCGCTCCTCTGCATCATCTTCCACCAGTTGCTTTCGATTTCCATATATTAATCGAGTTCCAACTTTCTGCAACATACAAATTCAGTCCAAAATTGAAAGAAAGTGCTTGAAAAGTGGGAATGGTCATCATGGTTCAACTAATGAAGTTTTCAGGGATCAGAAATATGTCAATTGTATGATAAAAATCAAGTTATATAATGGAAAGTAATTTCAAGAGGAGAGTCAATAGACAATGGACAGCTTTTAGCTTATAAGAGAACACATTTTTTACAATTCAACATAAAATCTCTAAGGATGCATTTGGATAAAGGGATACAAAATAAATGGATTGCATATCCACCAATTAGAGTAGATTAAAATTCACCCAAATCACTCAAAAAATGTTCAAAATAAAAGAGATGGATCTCAAGTCAACGTGAATCCAAACAAGACTAATTGATTTGTTATGATGAATGAATTCCAAATCCTTCAATCCTACTGGATGCAGAGTCCTCCACCAGACATTCTTCCTATGTTCAGAGAAAATCATCATTGGCTTTAGTCTAACTTATGCTTAGATTTGCTCATTGAGAGCATAACTCCTGAATATCAATTACTAAATCAGTTGTTTGACTTGTTTCTTCTAACAAAAAGGTCGAATTGGGGATTTGTTAGGATTCTTAGATTTATTTGGAAGATACTTATTTCATATGAACAAAAAAGGCAATAGGATGAATCAAACGAGCTCTGCATCGTGAACCTTATACTACCTTCATGACTGACTTACTGGACCTAAATCCCTAATAATCCATCTGCTTTGCAGTATAAAATCAGTCCTAATTCCTATCATTCAATAGTCACTAAACTTCAAATCAAGGCCTTTCAATATGTGAAACTACACTTCGACCTCCACTTTTTATTCTAGTTTTTTCGGCCGAAAAATTCCTACAACAAGGTAAAGCTTGCAAACCAACAACAGCATTCATCAGAGATCACAAGTCAACACCCACATTCTGTTTAAAAGTCCAAAACTCGCACCAGCTTCAATTACGTCAACGCAAACAATGATCAAACTGACACAAACCAATCGCACAAAATCTTAAAAACAAATGCGCCACTTGCAATATCCAAAAAGCACACACCGCCAGATGCATAAATAAATATAAAAAGAAATCGAAAAGCCCAAGTACAAAAACGATAACATATGATTAGAAATAGCACCTGAAAGACCAATCTATCAAGCAAAAACCGAACTGTAGGGAAAAATAGAGCGAGAAGAGGAAGCACGACGAAATCTCCGTACTGTGGGTAGGATTCTTGCTCCCAATCAATTAAATTTACAAATTCAGCGAAACCCATTAGGGATGTTTCAAAGAATGAGTTTTTTTCCTTATTTCTCCGGATTATAGAGAATATACAGGCGTAGAATCATATATCATTTGTAGAATATTTTTGTTTCTTCGCTGGATTTGGTTTTTCTGGAGCTGAGCTGCTCCCTTTATTTATTTTTAGTTTTTTTGGTTAGGAGGAATATGAAAAAGACTGGATCTATAAAGAAAGAAGGTGGCACAGTATATATTATTTTTTTAGTGGGTTGTGATTTGTGAATATCATAAATTTATATTTAAATTAGCTAATTACGCATCCATTTGTTGTTGTATTACGAAAATGCCATCTGCGTGTGATTAGAATTCTCAATTTTCATATTCACCATTGACTTCAACAACTTTTTTTTAGGATAATTTGAAGTAAATTAATAATTCAAATTTTCTATTTTTTGAAAGAATTTAAAATTTCTGTTTAAAAACCTCAATTATCTAAACCTGTTTTAGAAATCATTTTGTATTCTATTTGTGGAATCATAGAATTGAAATTTAGTGGACACCTTTTTTTAGTAAGACGAGACGAGTGCGACAATGGGGATGATTTCTCGATGAGTTTCTACAAAAAAAAAATTGAAACCTAGTGAAAGAGGAGATGATGTTAACAGAATTCCATAGACATGGCAAGATTGTGAAAGGTATGAACCCTTCAATTATCGTTCTCATTCGTAAAAAAAAGAGGGGCACAAAAGATCGAAGAGTTCCGATTGATTTCTCTTATTGGAAGTTTGTATAAGATAATCTCAAAAGTCTTGACAAAAAGAATCTCAAAAGTATTGGAGGGTGTAATATCTAGATGTCATTCTGCATTTATCGGGGAACATCAAATTATGGATGGAATTCTAGTAGTCGAGGAAGCGATTGGGGAAGCCAGAAGACGAAATAAATCGAGAGTACTATTTAAGGTAGACATTGCGAAGGCATACGACTCTATGGATTGACATTTCATGGATAATGTGATGGTGGCAATGAACTTTCCGACGTGCTGGAGAAAGTGGATTATAAAATGTATTTCAACGGCCAGTGCATCGATGTTGGTAAACGAAAGTCCGTTCAAAGAATTCAAATTGGAAAAGGGTTTACGACAAGACGACCGCTATCATCATTCTTATTTCTCATCGTGGCGGAGGGTCTTGATGTGTTAGTAAATAAAGTAGTGGAAATTGGAGCCCTTGAATCAATGAGCATCGGGAGGCAGAAAATAAAGGTGTCTTTGCTTCAATATGCCGACGACACAATATTCATATGTATAGGTTGTTCGAAATGGTGTCAGGGATGGGTGTGAATTTTTTGATAAATGCAGCCTTATTGATATGCACATGAGAGATGATAGAGTAAGAGATATGGCAACAAGACTAGATTGCAAAGTGGGTAGTGCCATTGGCTTTTATGAGAATTAACATGGGGATTAATCCTTGTAGAGCAGCATTATGGACGATTTTGGTGCAGAAAATAAGGAAGAAACTAGCACAACATGGAAACATAATCATATTTCTCTTGGAGGAAGAGCTACTCTGGTTCAAGCAGTCCCTATCAACGATATTAATATACTACTTGTTCTTCTCCAAGATTCCTAAAATCGTTGTGAGTGTAATAACCAAAATTCAGAGAATTTCTATGGGAGTGTGTGTGAAGAGGAGAAAAAAAAAATTCATGGATGGAATGACAAGATATATGTCAACAATTTTAATTTAGCTTTGCTTGAAAAATGGAATTCGAGGTTGTTAGTGGAGGAGGATAGGTAGTGGGTAGGGGTGTGCATCGATCCAAAATCGGATTGGAATCCATCCAAATGGGTGGATCGGAGATCGGACCAGGATCAATCTGGTCCGGGTTTGGACCGTTCAGTTTTTTTTTAAAAAAAAATTTAGCCCATCCGTACATAAAAATTTGACGACTAATGTAACAAACTAATACAAAATATTTAAAATCAATAGACGTTTCATAGAAATTAATACAAGTCTAAAGAAAAATAATTTAGATACCCATGAAGAAAAAACACTCCCTCCGTCCCGGTATTAATTGAACATTTACTATTTGCACGAGTTTTAATATAAAAATTGTTTATTGGTATTAAAGGTGATAAAGTGACTTTTTATGAGGGATATAATAGGTCATTCAACTTTATTGTAGAGAGAATCTTTAGCTGGTGTTTAAAAAGTAATGACATGTAATGTAAATAAGAATAATAAAAAATTTATATATTCAAATTTGACACAAAAATTATGAGTTAGTTGTTTGGCATTATCATGTTCATGTCCTTATCGTGTCGACCCGGTAACGATACACAATTTTTATGCCGTGTTTGCGTCGGATTCATATTAACCTGTTAAGCACAATAAAATTAACCAGTAACCCATTAACGTGTTACATATTATTTACTTTATACGACACGATAATAACACGACACTGACACAATATTTTTTTATATTTAAATACAATTTTAAATTTATTTATTTTCTTATCGTGTCATTGTCACTTTGTTATCATGTTGCGTGTTGTGCGAACATCACACAAAAAATATCATGATGTTATCGTGTCGTGTCAACACAAAAATTATCGTATTCGTGTTGTGTTGACACATATCTTTATCGTGTTGTGTTCATGTTTGGCCTTATCGTATCGTGTCACTATCGTTTCGACACGATAGCACGATCTATCATGCCTAATATGTTAATGGTGACTTTTGAAAAATCATAATTTTGTTCACTTGCTTTTAATTGTAGACAATAAATATGTATTTTAAAGTTTCAATAGTTCAAGGGTGTGAATGTAAATGAATATACGATTATACGAACTAATATTATAATATATTAGAAATAATACTATATTGCGTATGAACTACTACTATATTGTATGTGAACAAATACTATATATTTTTCGAGTTTATAGCTTATAAAATATTATATTAAATTCAAAATTGGAAGACATGCATTATATTTTATATATTTATATGAACTAAAATTATATTGTATATGTACTAATACTATGTTATATATGAACTACTACTATACATTTTTTTTCAACTAATACTATATTATAACACTTATAAATTATATTGTACATGGACTAATACTAATATTGTATGTGAAACAATATTATATATTTTTTAACTTTAGAGCTTATAACATATCATATTATATTTCAGAACTCGAATACATTATAACTTATCCTATACATGCACTAAGCCACTAATACTAGTATAGTGGTATGTGAAGAAATAATATAATGTATGTGAAATAACAATATATTGTACGTGAACAAATATTATAATTATTGTGAAATGTGAAGCAATACTATACATTTTTCAAGTTTAGAGCTTATAGCAGGTCATATTATACTTCGAAACTCAAAGACATTATAACTTACATTTGTATATAAACTAATATTGTACAATATATGAACTAATACTATATTGTATATTAACTAATATTATACATTTTTTTTACTAATATTATACTCACTCCGTCCCAACTTAACTTTCATACTTACTGTTCACCTATTTTATTAATTAAAAATATTATAATAAATAGAATTTTGAGATATAATTTTATAAAAAAATAAATAAGTGATCGACTTGTGTGTTTGTATGTACCATAAAAATAATAACATTAAATATAATATTTTAGATATTGTATGAGTAGAGTTTATAAAGGACCGAAAAAGTAGGTATGAAAGTTAAGTTAGGATGGAGGGAGTACCGTAACTTATAAATTGATACTATAACACATATGGAGTATAAACTAAAACTTATGATCATAACAAACTAAAATAAGTTTAATTGAATAAAAAAATGGAAGTCAAGATGGAAAAAAATAATTAAATGAAGTAAAATTTGAAAGGTCCAATTAAAAAAATACAATAATTAATTAATGTAAAATGTTGTCAAAAGAAATTGACTCAGACACAGATATAGAAGCAAAGCTTTTGTAGTTAATAGAGGTGAGATTTTTTTTAAAAATAAACTTTTAATGTATTAGTTAATACCTGAAAAAAATTAATACTCCTTCTGTCATATTATTAATTGAACATTTACTATTTGCACGAATTTTAATGTAGAAATTGTTTATTAGTATTAATAGTGATAAAGTTAACTTTTAGAAGGAATATTATGAATATTTATACTTTATTAGAGAGAAAATCTTTTGTTTATGTGTAAAAAGTATTGACATGTGATTTAAATAAATACCCTTTAAGAGAGATTTTAAAAGGAGTGTGGGTGACAAATGTTCAAATAATAATGAGATAAAATTTTTTGACAAATTTTCAAATAATAATGGGACATAAAAAATACTATTTTTTAAAATTTTATTAGACTTTAAAAAAAATTTAGAATTATTATTTGGATCTTAAAGAAAAAAAAGTGATCATGTACATTTGACTAGGGGTGGTTCGGTACGGTATACCGACTATACTGAACCATACCGTTATCATACCGAAAATTTCGATATTGAAAAAATTCATACCGTTACCGTACCGAAATTTCGGTATACCGTAATCTCGGTATACCGAAATTTTCGGTATGTAAAAATTTATACCGATACCGTACCGTAATTTCGGTATACCAAATTTTCGGTACGGTATATCGGTATACCGTACCATATTGGTATATCGATTCATATCGAAAATATTGAACCATCATTTCATATCGAAACACGGTATACCAATTCATACCGAAAATATTGAAGCATTTTTATACTGAAATTAATTATTTAAAGTTTATTTTATTTATATTTTAATAATTAAAGTTATTTTAATTTAAAAATAATATAAAATTATTATTTTATTAAGGTTTCGGTATTTCGGTATATCGATATACCATTTCATACTGAATACCGAAAAAATTTCGGTATACCGAAATACCGCGGTATGATCATTTTCCATATCGTTACCATACCGAAAATTTCGGTACGATATCATACCGTACCGAAAATTTTGGTATACCGAAAATTCCGATAATTTCGATATTTTTCGGTATGAAAAGCTCGGTATACCGAAATTTCGGTATATTTACCCACCCCTACATTTGACATAAAGAAAGATCCTTAAAATATTAATTAATGAGTATTATTTTATTAGACTTCAAGAAATACAAAAAATAAAAGTAGTCAATTAAAAAAAAAAAAAAATATAAATTCTTAACGTATCTTAATTATCATATATTTGCAAACATTACGTGTCGCAAAATGATTGATTTATCCCAATCTATTTTTTTTCAAATTCCTCTATTTCAAAATTTCTTTTTTCTCATTAATTTCACTTTTTATTATTTTTTTTATTAATCTTAATCATTAATCTTAAAATCCATATTCATTTTGAATTTTAAATGAATATTAAAATTCAAAATGAAACAGAATTTCCGCATAATTTTCTACGGAGTATTCTATATAAATCATCTCCATCTCTTCTACTTTCATTTCAACCATTCTCACATTTTTTGTTTTCATTTTGCAGAATTTGTTTATATAATTTTTTTTTTTAATTTCATCTACTATATAAATCTCTTCTACTTTCATTTCAACTATTCTCATATTTTTTGTTTTTGTTTTGCAGAATTTTTTAGATAATTATTTTTTATTAATATCACCCATATAAATCTTTTTTATTTTCTTTCATTTCAATCATTCTCATATTTTTTATTTTCGTTTTGCATAAAATTTTTAGATTAAATTTTTTTTGCAGAAAATTTGTTTTTGTTTTGCAGCAGAAATTTGCAATATGTTTTAATTTTGTTTTCTGCCCTTCAATCTGCCCCGTTTTTTAGTATGCACTTTTCTTCTCTTTCTCTTCATAGTATTTCTTTTCACTTTCATTTTTTTTTAATTATTTACGATTATTGTTGCTATGATTGTTATTTTTTATTTGGTAGATTTATAATCTATATTTTATGAATTTTTTTTATTCCGTTTCTCATTCATTCTATAATGTAATTGAAATCAATAATATTACTGATTAATCTTATATCTACCTTAATTACTATTTTCTCTTTCTATTTTCTAATTTTTTTTTAGAATTTATATCTTTTTTCTCCTCTTTCCTTTTTTTTCTCGCAATTTTCTTTTATTTTTTTTTAAAAATAATTGTTTCTTTATTCTTTATACAATTTTCTTTTATATTTTTTTTTAAATAATTGTTTCAATTTTCTCCTACCCTTCTCTCTCTCCCTTTTTTTTCTACAATCTTTTTAAATTATTATTTTTCCCTCTCCCTCTTTTTCGTTTGTTTCTTTTACAATTTTTTTTCAATATTCTTTCTTTTTAATATTTACAAATTTAATAATTTTAAACAAAACATTTCAATAACTTTTTGAATATCCACTTTTTTCTGCCCTCCCTTTTTTGAATATCCACTTTTTTTCTCTTTCTCTTCATAGTATTTCTTTTCTTTTTTTTTTTATTATTTACGATTCAATTGTTGCTATGATTGTTATTTTTTATTTGGTAGATTTTCATTATAATGTATTGTGTATTTTTGTATTATAATCTAAATTTTATAAAAAAAATTTATTCTTTTTCTCATTCAATATATAATATAATGTAATTGAAATCTATAATATTACTGATTAATCTTATATCTACCTTAATTACTATTTTTCTCTTTTTATTTTTTAATTTTTTTTTGGAATTTACATTTTTTTTCTCCTCTCTCCTTTTTTTTCTGGGCAATTTTCTTTTATTTATTTTTTAAATAATTGTTTTCTTTATTCTTTATACGGTTTTCTTTTATATTTTTCTTAAAAAATTGTTTCAATTTTCGCCTCTCTCTTTTTTTTCGACAATTTTTTTAAATTATTATTTTTCTCTCTCCTCTCTCCCTCTTTTTCGTTTGTTTCTTTTACAAAAAAATTTCAATATTCTTTCTTTTCAAAAAAAAATAAAAATATTTTTAAATCTCCTTCTTTTATTTTTTTCTAATTGTTTCAGTTTTCTCCTCTCCCTTTTTTTTCGACCATTTTTTAAAATTATTATTTTTCTCTCTCCTCTCTTTCGTTTCTTTACTGTTTTCTTTTACCATTTTTTTTTAATATTCTCTCTTTATTTGTTTCAGTTTTCTTCTCCCTTTTTTTTTCTTTTCGACAATTTTCTTAAATTATTATTTTTTTAAAAAATTTCTCTCTCTTTACATTTTTTTTTTATTACAAGTTAAATACCCACCCCTTTTCCCCTCCCCATGACTCGAACCCCATGACTCTACAAGTTAAATACCCACCCCTTTTCCCCTCCCCATGACTCGAACCCCATGACTCGAACCCAGGACCTGAGGCCTAGGTAGTGGTGCTCTGACCACTTGAGCTATCCCACTTTGTCTCTCTCTCTTTACATTTCTTTACTGTTTTCTTTTACAAAAAATTTCAATATTCTTTCAATTTTTAAATTTTCTTAAATTTTGCTCCCTCTTTAGTGCTATATATTTAGGGTAGATTTAAATATATGTCCTACTTTGCCCACTGCCCCCATTGCCACGTACATCCATATAAAATTTTCAATTTTATACTCCATGTAATTCTTTTAATTTTATACTGCTTACAAATGTTCTCTATATTATTTTACAAACTCCTACAAAGAATTATAAATTTCATTTTTATCTTAGCAAAAAAATAATTTCAAAATTTTTTTTTATATATTCACTTCATGTAATTCTCTCTTAATTTTAAAATACTGGATTATCATTAATTTTCCTTCCACTTGAGTTAGTTGTCGTTGCATTACTTTTTTTTTTTTACGATTCAATTATCTTTCCACTTTTTTTATTTTTTTTACGATTCAATTGTTGCTATAAATTCTGTATTTTTGTATATATATATTTTTTGTTGATGTATAGTTTAGTTATCTCTTTTTTGTTTTATTATTATTTTCAGCTTTTATGTGCCGTTGTTATTTATATTAAGATTGTTTTTTTCTTAATTTTATTTGATGGTTTAAATTTGTATTTAGTTTTTATATCTAATCATCTTTTAATTTCAATTTTTTTCTATTTCTTCTCTTGGGTTTAATTTATCTTTGTATTTTTCTATTCCTTCTCCTCCGTTGACCATATTATAGATCTACATTATAATTTTTTTTAATCAAAATTATAATTTAAATATAGATTGATGTTTACTCATTCTTCAAGTATAGTACAATGTTAATTAAACCCCCCCTCTCCCCTCTCCCCATCCTCATAACTTAATCATTAATGTTGTTATTCTTTAATTTTTATAATATATTTAATATTTGTAATTTTAATCGAGGTGATCTCGAATACATTTTATTTGAAATCGTTTGAGATAATTGATTAGTTACGTTTGGTGGTGAAAGGATAAATTTGAAATTTTATGGTCTTCCTTAAAATTAGCATAGTAACTATGAAAAATATAGAATTATAATTTCTCTTAATTATTAAATTCTATTGAAAATTTTAATCTATTTACATTTAACTAAGTAATGAGTATTGTATTATTTAATCTAATTTTATATTTAGATTAAATATAAAATATGCATATACAATATATATATACACGCTGAAATATATATATATATATTTTTCTTTAATTTTGGGATTATTTATTGATTTCCTTTTAATTTTTGAGTTATTTAAATTTCATTTTTTTATCTAATAGAATAACATATTTATAAATTTATACCTATTTTAATTTTTTAATTAATAAATAAAAATATATTTATATAATAAATTTATTTCAACCCGCGTAATACGCGGGTCTTACACTAGTTAGTTAATATTTTAAAAAATTAATTATAATTATTATTTGGGTTTTAATAAAGAACGTATTAGTTAATACTTGATAAAAATAAAAAGCTAAAATTAGTAAGGGGCGTTGCTTAAAGGATTCAAATCTTTGATACTGAATCAAAAAATTTAAAAGTACGTCTATCAATCAAGCTACAAGGAATATATGTTTATATGTCCATAAACATATGTACATACTAATGTTATATATATCTCCAATTAAAAATAGGGGTAAGAAAATGAAGATTCAAATATATTCAATTCATATTAGGTAATCGATTATTTAACAATTACGTACCGACGTTTTCCAGCGTGAATTGCGACACTAATCAAGGCATGATTTGTGCCGGAATGTAGCCCGTCTCTGGTCGGCGCTTCACCGTTAGCTCCTGCCCCTGCCGATGGTAGCTGACCAGTTTGAATTTTATCTACTCTCATTCTTCTTCCCTTTTGTTGGAAGCCATTGTGTATTCTCTTCTTGTGAGAGCTTTGATCTCCCCCGGTAGTCGAGGGATTTGTTCTGTCTTCTCCCGCGTTGAGAGTTATTCTTGGTGTGATCTGCTACTGTCGAGATTATTGGATATGTGACAGATTAGTGACCATGAAAGTGCTTCGTTGGAATTGTAGGGGGCTGGGACAATCCAATACAGTCCTGGCCCTCTGTGAATTGTCTCGGTCTCGTAAGCCCGATGTCATATTTCTTACAGAAACCTTGTCGCTCTCGATTAAACTCGAGGAAGTTAGAGTTAAACTTAACTTCCAGGCCTGCCTATCGGTTGACTGTAACGGCCACAGCGGTGGTGTGGCGTTTCTATGGAAAGAGACGAGTAAGTGCAGTGTGGTGAGTTACTCGATGAACTATGTCGATGTCATTATTTTAGATGCAACAGGTGATTGGAGGCTCACTGGCTATTACGGTTATCCGAGCAGAAATCAACGCCATCGTTCGTGGAGTTTATTACGACATCTTACTAGTATGAATGATTTACCATTGCTTTGTATAGGTGATTTCAATGATCTCCTTTCAGAGGACGATAAGCAGGGAAGGGTGGCTCACCCAAATTGGTTGTATAATGGTTTTCGGGAAGCGGTGACAGATTGCAGGCTCTCGGATGTTGCACTGACGGGCCATAAACTTACGTGGCAAAGAGGTAAGGGGACAGAGCACGCAGTGGAGGAACATCTCGACCGGGCAATGGGAACACCTTCTTGGCATAATCGGTTTCCGGATGCAATGCTCCACAACTTGGTTGCTCCTGTCAGTGATCACAATCCAATTCTCTTGATTACGGATCCTACCCCTCCCAGTTTTCCCAAATGTCGGTTTCGTTTCGAAAACAAATGGCTCAATGAGAAAGATCTATCGACCATGATCAAGAGGGCAAGGGAGGGATTTCAGGACCTCAATTTTCTTAGGCGTCTAGAAGCTACCGCAGAAACGCTGGAGGTGTGGGGAAATCACCTAGCCACCGCGATGAAACAAAACAAGAAGGATCTTGAAAAAGAATTGAATTCCCTACAAAGACGAACTGATGCTAACTCTTTTGCTCGGTATACAGAAGTTCGGCGTCAACTAGTGAAGCTCCTTAAGGATGTAGAAGTGTTTTGGAAGCAACGGGCTAAGATTTTCTGGTTGAAGGGAGGTGACAAGATTTTCTGATTTTGGAAGCAACACCCGATTTTTCCATCAATCGGCCACGGCAAGGAAAAAGGCCAACAAGATTGTCAAATTGACTGATGGGGAGGGAGTGGTGCATGAGGGGCAAGAAGGTTTAAAACAAGTTGTCCATGAGTATTTCACCTCTATCTTCGAGGCAAACGACACGAAAACTAACACAAATGAGATGCTGCAATCCATGCCGCCTGTTATCACTCCGGAGCAGAATCATGCGCTTATAGCGCCTTTTACCCTGGATGAATTTCATACGACAATATCACAGATGCACCCGGACAAGTCACCTGGTCCGGACGGTTTTAACCCGGCATTTTACCAGAAATTTTGGGACCTGGTGGGGCAGAATGTATTCTCAGCGGCAAGCTCGTGGTTGCAATGATTTCCGTTCCCGGATTCGTTGAATGATACACACGTGGTTTTGATTCCGAAGTGTGAGTCCCCGAACTCAATGAAAGATCTTCGGCCCATCTCATTATGTAATGTTATCTACAAAATCATTTCAAAGGTTCTTTGTAATAGGTTGAAGGGCGTGCTTCCGCTACTTATTGACAAGGCACAATCAACCTTCATTAGTGGGCGGAGCATCCATGACAATGTGCTTATTGCGTTTGAAACAATCCATGCCATGAAGAATAAAAGGAGAGGAAGAGTCGGCGAAATGGCCCTAAAAATCGATATTTCTAAAGCCTATGATAGGATTGATTGGAGGTATCTCGAAGGCATTCTAGAAAAGCTGGGATTTTCGAACACTTGGATCCGATGGCTGATGATGTGTGTAAAGACAGTGAGATATTCGTTTCAAGTCAATAACGATATGGTGGGCCCTATAATTCCAGGAGAGGGATCAGACAAGGTGATCTCCTGTCTCCTTACCTCTTCATACTTTGTGTAGAAGGATTATCACATTTTATTCATCGTGCTACAGAGACGGGTCAAATACATGGCCACAAAGTATGTCGAGGAGCTCCGATGATCTCTCACCTCCTTTTCACAGATGATAGTATGTTATTTTGTCGAGCCACGGTGGAGGAAGCTTCTAATTTAAAAGAGCTACTTAATGGGTATGAAACAATATCAGGACAGGCTATCAACTATAACAAGTCAGGAACCTATTTCAGCTATAATGTGGGGGAGGAGCAACGAGAGGTTGTGGGTAATATTTTGGGGGTACACCAGGCCATCAACACTGGAAAGTATCTTGGGCTCCCGTCCTTGATTGGTCGATCAAAACGCCAAATTTTTCGGTATCTGAAGGATCGACTATGGAGTAGACTCCAAGGGTGGCGGAACAAGAAAATTTCAAAGGTAGGGAAGGAGGTGTTGATCAATTCTGCAGCCCAGGCAATACCTGCTTATTGTATGGGAGAATTTTTGATTCCCCTGTTGGTCATTGATGAATTGCAAAAAATGCTAAATGCGTATTGGTGGGGGTCCGGGGGAAGTTCGACTGGCTTGAAATGGACGGCTTGGAGTAACATATGCTCTAGCAAGAGGGAAGACGGCATGGGCTTTCGTGATCTTTACCTATTCAATGTCGTTATGCTAGGAAAGATGGGGGTGGCGACTCCTCAACGAACCTGATGCTCTTGTTTGTCGTGTGATGAAGGCGAAATATTTTCCAAATGGAGATTTCTTGACGGCCTCATTGGGTCATCAACCCAGCTACACGTGGAGAAGTATAAGGGAGTCGCAAGATATTATCAGGCGTGGGACAAGGTGGAAGATAGGCTCGGGTGATCATATTAGGGTTTGGGGACAACCTTGGCTAAGAAGCAATCTTGATTTTTGGGTTTGTACTACAGTACCAGATGGTTTAAATGATACTCGTGTCTCAGAATTATTTATTCCGGGTCAACGAAGATGGGATGTGGAGGCTATAGAACAATTATTTAGTATTGAAGATGCCGATAAGATCATCCATATAGCTATCCCACCTGAGGGTTTTAACGACAAACTAGTATGACACTTCTCTCGTGACAGGAATTATAGTGTGAAATCAACTTATGGCCTAGCTAATAGGATGGTGCGGGGAAACCAGACGAGTCGTGAGGAATGGAAGGACCTATGGCGCATCAAAGCTCCACCCAAGATCCTCAATTTTATATGGAGAGTGTGTAGGGGGTTCCTCCCGACGAAGCAAACCCTATCCAGACGAAGGGTAATTACTGATCCAATGTGCCCTCAATGTGGTGACGAAGTAGAAACTGATTGGCATGCACTAGTTGGGTGTCCGATGATAATGGGCGCATGGAGTATTGTTGGATTCAGAGGCCAACTTAGTCGCGCCATGTGGGCGTCGAGCACGATGACAGAACTGGTGTTTACATTAATAAGAGATATGGACCGAGATGATCCAGCACTTCTTGTTGTGATTCTGTGGCGTATTTGGAAAGAGAGAAACGACAAAGTGTGGACGGGGACTTGTAACACGGCTGGGGTGGCTGCACACGTAGCGAACAGATACTTGAAAGATTGGTTGTGGGTTCATCAGGTTTATAATCTGGGGAGCCCACCTGTAAAATGCACGGCATGGCATCAACCTCGACAGACCTATGTCAAGGTCAACGTGGATGCAGCTTTCTTTGAAGACACGAAGGAAATGGGAGTGGGCATTATAGCCCATGACGATGAAGGGGCCTTTATTTGTTGTCGCACAAGTACTACTCTGGGAATGTACCAGGTGGACGAGGGTGAGGCGATGGGACTCCTGGAAGCATTATCTTGGATTAAAGAGTTAGACATTGGTCGAGTGGAAGTTGAAGTGGATGCAAAGCTTTTTGCTGAAGCTGTTAATTCAGACCATGGAGCGAATTCGATTTTCTACAATTTTATTGAAGTATGTAAGAGATTAATTTATTCTATTCCCCATTGTTCTGTTGAATATGTCTGTCGAGAGGCCAATAATAAGGCACATCGACTTGCTAGAGCTGCTAGGGCGTATCCTAGCCCCCAAGTATGGTTTGACCTTCCGAATATTGTGGATGACATACCCGAAGGTTATTTCAGTTGCTGAATAAAATAAAGTTTGGACTTAAAAAAAAATACTAATGTTATATATATAAAATATCTATGTATTAAATGGAACAAATTATATGTAACTAATATACAGGAGTGCAACTTATAGAGAATAGGGGTGCAGTGAAAGTGGGGAACGGGGTGGGAGAGGGTGGGGAAGAGAAGAGAGGTTGGGTCGGGATGGTGGAAAAATATTAAGAAAATTTACGAGGAAAAGGAAGAGAGAGGTGTGAAAGATGATATCTTTAGAACCGTGGGAAATGAAAATGGGAATTGAGTTTGCATAGAAATTTAAATGCTAGAAATCAAGAAACATACTAATGTAATTTATATTTATATTTGTTATGTGTCCTTCAATGAAAAATTCATGAATTCATTATAGTGAGTTTGTGTTAACAAAACTTTTTTAAATGGAGTAGTAAAAATACTTCTATTATCCTTGCACAATTTTTTTATTAAAATAAATTGAATGCATTATAGTGGAATGACGAATTGACTGCGCCGTCAGAATTAACACACAAATAGGCCTGAAAATTTTGGGACGCTATTTATTTTGTAGCTTTCCAGAATCCATAATGACTTAAAATTAAATGAACCAGTTTGCCGTTGGTTTAATTCCCACCTAATTATATTGGAGTACAATTTTCTAACAAAAAAATTACTATGGAGGGAGGTATGAACTTCACATTTTGATGCACTTATAATTTCAGAGTTTTAAACCAGACGAAAATATTTTCCATATATTTTTAATATATTCAATTTCCGTGGATTTTGAGAAAAAAACAACATTTTCACCATATTTGAAAAAAATAAAAAAAAAATATTTGCATGTAATAACAATATCAAGCATAATATTAGTAAGATATCGAGAAAATATTTTTAAAAAAATACCTTTTTCTTTTTGAAAAAAATGTCCATAAATTCAAAAACATATCGATAAATATAAGATAACACTGTATAATATTTTATGTAAATTTATTTGAATTATTTTGTTAAATTATGTATTAAAACTTTATTTTTAAATTTTTATTTTTTTATGAATAAAAATATATACATCGAGATTTAAAAAAAAATTAAATCTCAATATTTTCACCAATAACAATATTTTCAACCTTGTTTTAAATAATGAAGGGACAATTGGAACACTTTTAAACTAGTATTTATTACATTTGTTTTTCTAAATAAAAGGATTTATTATCGTGTGATCGGTGAAATCATTATTATTTCAATATAAATTTATCACATTTTAATATAAAATGTATCACTTTTTAATTTTATTTTATCTTAAAATAATACTTCATTTTACATATATATTTTAAAAAGGGATAGTGCTATTTTTTTAAAAGTGATACATCTTAAACAATCTCACACAAGATTTGCTATACTCCCAATTATAATATTATTACAGGAAAAATACAAAATATTTAATAAAATTATAAAATACAACTCCAGTCGTCTTATAATAACTGTCACATTTTTTTTCTGGAACTTCTCACAATAATTTTTATACACTCAAAATTGAACCCTTTATAAACTTTACTCTCACGCATACATACATACAAATCCTATTTATTACTTATTACATTTTTTTATGTATATAATACTTTTGGATTCACGCAATACATACAAGTCAACTAATTTATTTATTATATACATAAAAGCTTACAAATTTATCACTCAAAATCCTATTTATTACCTGTTACATTTTTTTAATATGTGTTTACCTATATATAAATATTATTATAAAAATGAGGAAGTAGTGTATATATACAATATATACTAATATTTTTATGAGTTTAATAGGTTAATACGAACACTAACATGAAATTTTCGTATTCTTAATGTATCAATAACACAATAAATCTTAGGGTGTGTTTTCAAACTCTACAAACTCACTTTTTTTAAAGCTGCCCTCTCACAACTTTTACTTTTGAGAAGTTCTTTTAAACTGTTTATACAATTTGCAAACACCGTAAAATCGATTTCATATATATCGTGTCGTATCTAGAATTGTGAATTAGAAAGCACTAGTTTTTGGGTGGGAAGGACATAGGTTTGTAGAGTTGCACGTGAAGATGTTTAAAAAACAAGGTGCATAAAAAGCAGCCAAGTGTCAACATCCCTAAACAAGGCCTAGTTCCCATAATTAAGTGAAGTTTGTGAGAGATGCGATGCCAACAAGGTGTTTGATGAAAGTCCTCAGAGGATGTCTCTTGAAATGGAGCCCAAGAAAACTCATGGCGATGGGGGCTTCAAGCATGTGGGAATTGAAACATCAACAACAAAAGAAAATGGGGGGCCTCTATTTTCAGAAATCCAAACAAAGAATAAGCCAACTGAATATGTCACCTAGCCAAAGTGTCCTATCATGCCACCATAAATCCCTTCTGGAGACAACATTTCAAGAATCAAGAACAATCTTTAATGTTGTTATAAATGCTCGAGAAGTTGTTGAAACACTTTTTTTAGGTTAATATAATATTATCTTGTTTTGGCATTCTTTGAATTCACCTCATTTCTTCATTCTTGTATGCTATTCCATTGGATTTTAAATAATTTGGATATATCTCAAATCTTGACCCGTCAAGTTATAATTAAATCAAAAACAGACGCTCGTCTCACCACATTTGGAAAATTAATGTTGTTTAGATTTAAATTACTACTCCTACATGTTAGTAAAAAAAGGGGGGTTAAAAACAAAAATAGTAAAGTTTTAGGAGGGACAATGACAGGAGTTGAAACAAGTAAGGGTGTGTAAAGAAAATACATAATTCCCTTCCCTTATCCAAATTAACCCTGTACAAGAAGCCAAAAACACAGTTGGATGCACTGTATATTTCACATGAAAGGCTGCTCTTAGTTGATGGGAAAGACAGAGAATTAAGATTGTATCATAAATAAAAATGGTACTACAAAAGAGTACCGGGTCGGGTCAGGGCCTGATTGAGCAATTTGAAATCATTGTTCCACACATTCTTTTCTTTTCCATTTGAAAAGCAGCTTTATATTTATGAAGGAGACAGGGGGAGTAGAGAGAATTTCATTTTCCAGTGAGGTGTTAATGTTATGAGAGAGAAAACTGAAAACTAGTTCCAATTTAAAAGGGGTCTAAACTCTGTTCTGTTTTGTTGTAAGTGTGTTTAGTTCACCTGTAAAGTGGCATCTGGTAATAAAAGCCAGAGAATTTATTGTGCACAATACAGCTAAGCAGACAGAGAGTACCTTTGTCTTCAATGATGTATAGTTTTTATGCATGAAAGATTCATTCAAATGCATAAAAGGGGCATTTACCTACCTCTAGTAGTCAAAAGGATATCAGATTGATTGCCCAATACCTAATCTTTCTTTCATGGATTCTTCTAAAGTTGTTCAAGGAGCTGAAGAATGCAGCAGCAGTGAATCCGGCTGGACCATGTATATAGATTCACCAGAAAAAGGATACAATCAAGAACACGATGACGACGACGACGATGATGACAGCGTGGCACAACGAGGAAGAGGCTACAAGAAGAACAACGACGATAGCGATGATTCGATGGCTTCTGATGCATCATCTGGTCCTAGTTTGAGCCATGCAGGGAAATATAATGTTGGTAAGAAACATAATCAACAGGAAGAGAAGCAGAAGAAGAAAAAACAGAAAAAGACAGAAAATGACAAGTCAGCAAACAGTGCTGGAAGATTGAAGAAGAAAGTCTAACCATGTCTTTTCAAGAAATGTATCTCCTGCATAAAGTTGGTATATGGAATTTTCTGCTTCTTCGTTCTCTGTTTAATGCAATATTTAGTATAAAAAATCAGCAAGTTTGAGCAGCTTAGTGCTTCCTAAATGCACATGTACAACTGCAGTTTTGGGCTTTTATAATATCATCTCACTTGTGCCTTTTTAAAGTAGGCTTTTTTTCATCTTTCAATTCATGAAATTTTGACATTCTTTGATCTCATCTGATCAGAGACACATATCTGTATGAATATAAACTATGCACATGAATAAGCAAGAGAGTGAATCTCAATTAAAATCTAATACAGGTGGGACAACACATGATGTTTTTGTCCTTACATGCTCAAGAATTGTAATGAATGCCCTTTACACTAATAATATCAGAAAGCCAACCAAACATATAAACAGCAATCATAATTCATTTTGTTAACATGCACATAATTCAGGGAGTTCATGATGCTCAAAAGAATTGCAGAACATCTTCCCAGATTGACATGTATTAGATAAAAGACAACACCATTTTGACCTATTCGAAAACGTTTTCAGAAGAAAAGTTCAGTCCATTCTTTCGTAAACGACAAAGCTTTCAAAAGGTAAATCGACAAAAACTCCAACGGACTTCAGCAGCTCTGCCAAATTGTTGAACAAATTTCTCAGACAACGATAGTATTTATACATAGTCCTTCACAACCTGTAAATGTCTATCATCCTTCAAACAGACATTAGTTGTTGCAACTTGCATCGATCAATCAACAACAGGATCCACATTCCATACAATAGCGAGGTAATCGACCTACCACCACTATTTTAGATTCAAATTCTTATCAAGACAGAAGGTCAAAGAATCAGAATGTTGCATAGAATAATGAAAAATTGCCTAACATGACAATCAAGCTAACTGAAAATCAAATCAAAATGAACATACAATCCAAACAGGTTTTAGTACAATTAGGTAAAATTACACCAAAATACCAGAATTTTGGTTCATGTGTTGATGTCTTTCCAAAGTGGCATATTGTCAGGTGATGTTAGCTGAATAAGGTCGAAGAAAATATCTTTTAAAGAAAAATGAAAAAATGGAGAGATTAATCTCTCTCGGAAAGACATAAACACAAGAACCAAAATCTGATACTAAACTCAGCATGGCAAAAAATGGGGGACCTATCTTCTGCACTAACAAACTAAAGATGGAAAATCACAACACATATTCCATCAGATAAGGCAATCAAAGCAAACTGTTGGAGACTATGATCTTTCTGGAACTACTTGGCAAAATCCCACAAAAGATTAGACTAGAAAGTAGGGTAAATTTCTCCCTTTGATGTGCATAGACACATTAACAATCAATCAGGAATAATAAACAGAAATTACAATTACTCTTATCAATTAATTAACTTTTTTGGGGGAGAAAGGGGACCTTGTAAAGCCTAGAGTATGATGAAAGAGTACCATTTTTGCTGCAAAATACTTGTATGAAAGAGGGTCCAAATGAAACAAGCTAAGATTTTATCAATACGATTTCAAATACAACACTCCACAATCTGGTGGGCAGTATACAATAAATGTATTAGTTCCGCTCTTGAAAAAAATCATTATTAAATCAAACCATAATGGTCAGATGTTGTATTATTTGATATCCCACCCCCACCCCTGCTGCATAAAAACAACAAAATCATATCTTTGACTGTTTGGCAATCTTAAACCATTCAGTATGGAATGCACCCTGCATATCAGTCCTCTCGTAAGTATGAGCACCAAAGTAATCCCTTTGAGCTTGCACCAAATTAGCAGGCAGCCTTTCCCTCCTGTATGAGTCAAAATAAGCAAGACTGGAAGACATACCAGGGGTGCTGATACCCGAGTTAATAGCAAGGGAAACAACTCTTCGCCAAGCAAACTGACGATCAATTATCTCCTTTGCGAACTCGGGTTCCACAAGTAAATTTGCAAGTTCTGAGTTTCTATCATAAGCCTTCTTAATACGGTCTAAAAACACAGCACGAATAATGCATCCACCCTTCCAAATCCTAGCGAGTTCCCCGAGTTTCAAATCCCACCCCTTTTCAATGCTCTTAGCACGGATTAAATTCATCCCTTGCGCATAGCTACAAATTTTGGATGCATAAAGTGCTTGTCTTACGTCATCAATCAACTGTTGCTTATCTACTTCTTGATCTGTGAGAATGTCACTAACTCCAATAGATTTGAAAGCTTTGGCAGCTTCAACTCTTTCTTCCTTTAACCCACTCAGGAATCTTGAATCCAACGATGAAGCTATCGTCGGAGCTGCAATGGACAGCTCAGCAGCTTGCTGAACTGTCCATTTCCCGGTACCCTTCATCCCAGTTTTGTCGAGAACTTTGTCTACTAAATACCCGTCTCCCTTATCATCCTTTAAGCCAAATATATCAGCTGTGATCTCGATTAAAAAGCTAAGAAGCTCTCCCTTATTCCACTCTGAGAAAACTTGGTGTAGTTCGTCATTAGACAGCTTACCGACGGATTTCAGGACATCATAGGCTTCTGCAATCAGCTGCATATCGCCATATTCGATCCCATTATGAACCATCTTGACAAAGTTTCCAGATCCTCCTTTTCCAATATATGTGACACAAGGACCACTATCTGGAACTTGAGCAGCAACTTTGAGAAGAATATCTTCAATATACTTGTATGCTTCGAAAGAACCTCCAGGCATCATCGAGGGCCCACGTCGAGCACCCTCTTCTCCCCCAGAGACTCCCATTCCAAGATACAACAGACCCAACTCAGCCATTTGCTTCTCTCTCCTTTCAGTGTTCTCATACCACTCGTTGCCACCATCTATGATGCAGTCCCCTTTTTCCATGTGAACGGAAAGGGTTTGGATTGTTTGATCAACTGGTGCACCAGCCTTCACAAGCATGATAATGACGCGAGGTTTTTGGATTGAATGCACAAAGGAAGCAGGATCGTGAAACCCATAAACTGGAAGGTTTCCTTCCTGTTTAGCTCGTTCAATAGTCTCATCAACTTTTGAAGTTGTTCGGTTATAAACAGAGATGGGGAATCCTTTATCAGCAATGTTAAGGGCAAGGCTTTGACCCATCACTGCTAAACCAGCAAGGCCAAGTCTTGTTTGTGGAGCCATTTTCTACAGAATCACATTAGGAATTGGATTAGCGGTTTTATAAAAGACCAAAGGCACATTAGATATCCTAGGCTTCATTAGATAATAATTATAAGCTCCTAATTCTTATTAACAGAAGTTCAACTGTCAAGTCACAGAAGCTCTAACATTCCTGAGGGAGATGGAAAGCCATCCAGTATGCATCATGTAAGTTCCAGCTCACGTTGTTTGCAAAGGCATGGGCAAAATTCCTATCCTAGGACTATTTCTAATTCAATTGAGTGAAATGAAAATGTTGAAAAATTGAGAAGATGCTTCCAAGATATCAGGACCACATAGATTACAGATTTTCCATCAACGCAACAAAACAACATCAACAATCTAGAAAGCTATATCATGAAGTAATACGATATCAAAAGGAGTAAGGAATACAAATAATACGATAGAGTAATTCTATTCAAATTCAACCGCAAACCAATACACTAGCCAGCGGAAAAATGCAGCCAATGGGCTAATGAACGATCAAAACAAAAATAATACTCATAATTAAATATACAGATGACGCATTACATACTAGAACAAATGAAAACTTGCGTTGCTAAGCAGAACAGAGTTGAATAAAAAAGAGTAGGAGCAAATTTAGCTTCCTAAACGAAAACACATCAGCTAAAAGCATTCGCAAACCAAATCCCAGATCGAGAAAAGCAAGATACGAACGAGAGAGCAACCAACAAAAAATCTTTCTCGATGAGAATTTTACCTTACCGAATCCGCAAGAAAAAGCTCTGAAACTCAAACTCAGAAAGGATAGAATCTCACTTTCCGGAGATTGGAAGCAAATATCGAGAGTATAGGTAGAAAATGTTTGTTGCACCTACTTATCAGAAAATGGGTGTGTTTGGTTTGGGATTGCCCATCCCCCCTCCCCCTCCCCCTCCATCCCTCTCCATTGATGGGAAAATACCCCATCCCATCCCCCTCCATCCCTTGATGGGCAAATCCCCCATCCCATCCCTCTTTATTTAATTACTATTCATATTCATGGATTACCCCATCCATATTTTTCCAATCTCCATCTCCATCCCCATCCCCATCCCCATCCCCATCCCTAACCCTAACCAACAAACAGCACCAAAAAGTTTAGCCTGAGAAGATGAGCTTCATGCTTGTGAAAAAAACGGGTTTATTGGTTCAATTCAACGGGCCCACACCTAATTCTGGGCTATTTGATGAGGCCTTCTCCTTCAGGCTACGGTTATTGGTACCTCTGACTTTGTTTGATACACTCCTCTTTATTTATTATTTTAATAATATTGAAAAATGCTCTTGCAGATATAAACTCTAATTTCTAATTTAGTAGATACACCACCTTAGTTACAACTAGAGCCGTCAAAATGGGCTAAATCCGTTGGGTCGGTCTGCCCCCGCCTATTAAAAAGGTGGGTTGGGTTGAATAATACAAGCCCGTTTAAAATGCGAACCCGTATGGACTAGACCGTATGGATTGTGGATTTGGCGGGTTGGACCGCGGACGGGGCGGGTTGGCCCGCGAACTTTTTAATTTTTAAATTTGTTTTTTATTTTTTAAGGTTAAATGAAGGAGTAACGCGTTTTTATTTAGTTGAACTGTGACTACTGTGAATAAAAATGTGATATTATAAATGTATGATTTTAATTCAACTTTAAATCAAGATATAAAATTACAAAATACTAAATAAAATTAAAATTTGAGAATGAGAATACACCGTTGTCGTTCATGTATTCACATGACTCACAGACAGACTTGATAATTAATGTAGATTTAAATATCTTTTTTAACTTTTTCTTTATAAATGCGTAATTATCATGAGTAGATTGAGAGAGTATCTGGTGATATGTGTATTCACGAGTTGACATTTGTTACTGATTTTTTTACAATTTATTATAATAATAAATGTGAAAAAAATAAAAAATAAATATATTATGAAAAAGCCCGTGGGTTAGCCCGCAACCGCCATGGGTTGGGTTGGGTTGAGTATTTTTCAACCCGTCCCCACCATGGACCAGCCCGCCAAAATCCGTAAAATGGTGGGTTGAGGTGGGTTATGGACCGGCCCGCCCCATTAGCCCGTTTTGACAACTCTAGTTACAACCGTTGCCACCACCTCCGTCCAATTAATGTAAAAAAATCAGTAATCTCAGAAATTATATTGATGACAAAGTGGGATAGCTCAAGTGGTTAGAGCACCACTCCTAGGCCTTAGGTCCTGAATTCGAGTCATGGAAGGAAAAAAAGGGATGGATATTTAATTTTCATTAAAAAATAAATAAATTATATTGATGAGGTCGGTGCCTAACTGGCTATGCAGTGGGCCTGTATGATGGAGCTTATAATCTAAGTTGAATACCTTTTCTGATATGCTTCTTTTTCCTTTTTTATTTTTTCGACAGATGTTTCTTTTTCCTTTTGAGATGATATAAAACATATGTCCAATTATGTTCAGCATATCAAAATTATAATAATAATTAAAAAAAAAAAATACTCCTAACAGTCTTACACATAAAACAATTCCAATTTACTTATATTATACATAGACCTGTCAGAACGGGCCACCTCAACCCGTCATTTTGCGGATTTTGACGGGTTGGTCCACGACAGGGACGGGTTGAAAAGTAGTCAACCCAATCCATGGCGGGTGACGGACTAGCCCACATGCTTTTTCATTAAATATTTATTTTTTTACATGTATTATTTTTATATTTTAAACACAATATAAATAATTAATAAAAAACAAAGTTTACATAAACTTAAAATTAAAACAATAATTTCTATAAAATAGTCCAAATAAATAAAATATACAAAGTTCATCAACGTAAACACAAAGTTATAAAATAGCGTCCAAAGTTTAGCAACATAAAACATAAGATATCGAAGTAGTAATTTAAATTCAAATACATAAAAACTTTGTAAATTAAAAAGCATCTTCCATATCATCATCAAAGTTCTCTTCATTTTCTTCTCGTTCATCCTCACAATTTTCAACAACATTAGATAAAGATCCTTCCTTCAACAAAGTTGTCTCAGTACGTACGCACAATCCTCATCTACATATAAAAAAGCCCACGGGCCAATCCGCTAAAACCCGCGACCCATACGGTCTAGACCGTATGGTCCCACGATCCATACAGTCCCACTCCTAAACGGGTTTTTAAATACTTAGTCCAACCGATTATATTAATAGGCGGGGGCGGACTGACCCAATGGGCTCAGTCCATTTTGACAGCTCTAATTATACAACCCTCATCCCTTCGTCCAAGAATTATTTACACAGGTGCAATGACACATAAATTAAAATAAATAAATTTAATGATGTGAGATTAAATAAAAGAACTATATTTTTTGATGATTTAGTAAGGTGTAAATGAGTGTTAGTGAAGTGTAAAAGAAATTTAGTGAGATATGAAATTAATTTTGTGAGCTCAAAATAAGTGACAATATTAAAAAGAAAATGATGTTTAGAGATTATTAATTTTGTGTGCTATTTTCATATTGATAATTTATAAATGAGTTTATAAAAATGATCTTGAAACAAATAAAAAGAGAGTGTAATAATGCTAAATAGAGGAAATATAATATATGAACTTACGGAGCTCAAATAATCTATTTTAAAAGAACGTATAACTCAAAAATGTTTTGAAATTTTATTCTTTTGAAATTTGTAATACAAAAATGTTTTTTTTTTTAAATAATAGTCTTAAACATATAAAATATAATTCTTTTGAAATTTGTTTTACAATTATATTCCCTTTTATATATAAGTAGAAAAATTGCACTACGAAAGTACTGAATATCTAGAGAATTGATATGGAGCCATAATGGTCTCCTTATAGAGTCAAATAATGAGTTGGCACTAAACACATCATCATGTTTTTTAATCATGCAATATTAGTTTAAGGTAATAACAATAAAAGGTAGAAAAATATATATAGTAGCATGTTTTACAATTTTTATAATATTTTACCATAAATTTTCATGTCACAATTAATTAGGTAACTATTCACAATTTCGATAAAACTTTTTTTTACGCTACAATTTCCATAAAATATTAAAATGAAATTTCCAAATCTCACAATTACACTACAAAAATCGCGCGGTTTACCGACGGACCTACCGACGGAATTGTGATCGGTAGGCGTCGTTTCCGACGGAACTACCGACGGAATAATTCAGTCGGCTCTAGTCTCGTCGGCCCGGTTTACCGACGGTAGTCCCGACGGAATAAATCAGTCGAGTCTGCCGACGGATCTCATTCCGTCGGTAGGCCGAATGACCCGTTTTGAAACCGGGTCTGATTTCTGTCGGCAATTCCGTCGGTCCGTCCGTCGGTAGTACCGACGGACTTACCGACGGAAATTTATTTTAGCATTTTTTTTAAGAAAAATATATCCGTCGGCTTCTGTCGGGAATTCCGTCGGAACTGCCGACGGATCTCGATTTTATATTTTTTAAATTCGGAATTATATTCAGTCGGGGGTTCCGTCGGTAGTGCCGACGGAATTATCCGTCGGTAAGTCAACCTAAAAAAAAAAAAAAACTGGCGTGGATCGGACTCATTAATTGTATATGTACTCATTTTCGACCCATTTTTTTTTTTTTTAAATTCACAAAATTAATTTCTTTCATATATATCAAATAATTAAATTTGAAATCTATAATTTATATTTTTATAATTTATATATTTTAAAATACTAAAATATTCATATTTTAACTAAAATACTAATATTTTTTAGTAAAAAATTCATTTTTGTGCTAATTATTTTTTTAAAAATTTCAAAAAATTAATTTCATTCACATAAATTAAATAATTAAATAATTAAATTTGTAATCTATAATTTATATATTTTTAAATACTAAAATATTCATTTTTTTTACTAAAATATTCATTTTTTTGCTAATTATATTTTAAAAAATTTCAAAAAATTAATTTCTTTTCACAATTTTTAGTTGTAACTTAATGATAAATAAATATTTTTAAATTGTACATCTAATAAAATAATTATCTTACATTATATAATTTATTATTCATCTTCTTCATCTTCATCTTCTTCATCTACATTTTCATTATTTGTCTCATCTTCCTCCTCTTCATCATCATCCTGCTCCTCCTCCTCCTCCTCCTCCTCTTCCTCCTCCTATTCCTCTTCATTTTCATCATCTTCCTCATTTCCATTATCGTTTTCAATTTCGATCAATTGTGAATTTCCAGTCGTCAAGTCTACGTGGATATTCAAATCTCCCGTAAAGACTTCAGTTCTAGCCTCTATTTGTTCCGTTTGAAACGGAGAATCATCTTCATCACTCCTGTCCTTTGTAGGGACTTCTACCATTGATCTTGCCTTTACTTTGCAAACAGCGTGCCATTCAATTTTACTACGTGATCGTACTGGATACTTGCAGTAGTATACTTGAGATACTTGATGGGCAAATACAAATGGATCATTCCCGATATAGCTCCTTTTCGGATTAACATCGACGAGTTTGTACTCCGGATGAATCCTTGTTCCTGAAGGGCCTAAATCAAACCAATGACACTTGAACAACACTACAGTCTTTGCTGGATATCCCGGATATTCTACTTCAACGACTTCGTGCAACACCCCATAGTAGTCACTTGCATCTGCATTGTAGTTTGCACTGCTAATGCAAACACCACTGTTGGTAGTCGCTTTTCTTGATGCATACTCGGATGTATGAAATCTGTAGCCCTTCACAATATAACTGTTGTAAGTCTTTACACGACGTAGTGGTCCTTTGCTGAGATCCCTTAAGAATCGATTCTCAAAATCGTTTGACCGTCCCAATACAGTTCAAATAATTAACATTAATTATGAATCATATTTATTTACGTAAAATTTAAGGAAATGGTACTCACACAACGTTGGAACCATCGGACAAAATCACGTTGAAGACGAGCATCTATATCTGTATCTGAGATGTTTTGTTTTGTTCGTCTTAGTTCTTGAGTATACATCCTAATTCACAACATCCAATCACAATTAATATTAAATTACATAAATGAAGTAATGATAAAAATATGAAATACTTACTCAATGTAAGGCTGAACTTCATCACAATTCAATAACACATACGTTTGTGCTATTTCTGCCCCTCTGTTCGACTCCCACTCTCGTTCTGTGAATTTTCCTATTGGTCGTCCCTTAGACTTGAATATAGACAGCATTCCATCGACCTCTTCACCGATGTTGTCTGTATCTCTACCACCGTAGTTACGTGGTTCACTTCTCAACCGAGTGTTGACATGGTCTTCAAAATAATAAGAACAAAACATGTCAACCTCTTCATTCAAATATGCATTAACAATCGATGCTTCCACATTTGCCTTTTGTTTAGCATTGCGTTTCAAGTTGTGGAGATATCTAATTTATAATAAAAAACATATATTTTAATTCAGTGAACATGCATGTAGTATATATAAAAAATGAAAAATGTAGGAGTTTACCTTTAAAATGGGTACATCCACTTGTACTGCACTGGACCACAAACTCTGGCTTCATACGCTAAATGAACGGGTAAGTGTTCCATGGAGTTGAAGAAGCTAGGTGGAAAAATTTGTTCCAACTTACACAAAATCACTGGAATGTCTTGCTCCAAACGAATCATATCATTGATATTGATCGTTGAAGATGTTAAATCTCTAAAAAAAAGACTTAATTCAGTGATAGCCCTCCACACATTGAGAGGAACAACGTCTCGGAACGCAATCGGTATCAAGCGCTGCATAAAAACATGACAATCGTGACTCTTCATCCCTGAAACCTTACCCCTGTTTATGTCTGCACATCGACTCAAGTTTGACACGTAGTTGTCTGGAAAATTCAACTCGTGAATCCATCGACACAGTTGTTGTTTCTGTGGCTTGTCCAGTGTGTAGCAAGCCTTCAGATATTTACCTGTACTAGGATCCATTTCCAACTCTTGACGACGACAATAAGTGTTCAGCTCTTCCCGGGACTTTGGTATCTTTCGTCTTGCCTTCTGTGTTCATCATTGTGTGGAACACATTATCAAACACATTCTTCTCAATGTGCATCACGTCCAAATTGTGTCGGATCAATAGTGAACTCCAGTATGGCAAATCCCAAAAAATACTCATTTTATTCCATCCACCTGGGATTCGACCGTTGTGTTCAGCTGCATTTTCCTCAGTAGATTTTTTCAAACCCGTCCACTGAATCTCATGTAACAACGTTTGTCCTGTACAGTAAAATTATACTAGAAGAAATTAATAAAACATATACGCATAACATTATACTAGATCAAATAATTGTATAATTAAAATACCGTTTCGAAGGGGCGGTCGATTGTTTGTAACTGTTCTGTTCTTCAAGAAGTTGTTCTTATTCCTTCTAAATGGATGATCTCGAGGTAAGAACTTCCGGTGATTATCGAACCATGTAACTTTCCTACTCTTCTCAAGACTGAAAGCTTCAGAAAAATCCATACAATACGGACATGCTTGAAACCCAGCCGTTTTCCACCCAGACAACATAGAATATGCAGGAAAGTCGCTAATGGTCCACAATACAGCAGCACGCATCGTGAAATTCTGTTTTCTGAACACATCATACGTTTGGACACCACTTTCCCATAAAAAGATCAGGTCTTTTATAAGAGGCTGGAGATAAACGTCAAGTTTATCCTTTGGATTCGACGGACCTGGCACCAATACAGTTAGAAACATTGTTTGAGGTTTCAAGCACATTCATGGAGGAAGATTATACGGAGTCAGAATCACCGGCCACAACGAATACTGCTTTCCAAAGCTCCCAAACGGTGCAAAACCATCAGTACACAAACCTAGCCTCACATTCCTCGGTTCAGAAGAAAAATTGGGATACACGTTGTCAAGGTGTTTCCAGGCCTCAGAGTCCGCCGGATGTCGCATCTCCCTAGACTCGGTCGAAGACGAATCTGTTGCATGCCACGTCATGTGTTGTGCTGTGGCAGTAGATTGATACAATCTCATTAAACGAGGAATGATTGGAAGATAATACATCTTCTTGTGTGCCACTTTCTTCTTCGACGACTTCGATTGACCAGCGGGCCCCTTCCGACGTGGCTCTTTGTAACGAGGATGACCACACATCCTACACATTTTCAGATTGCTATCTTCATCACCCCAATATAACATGCAACCGTTTATACAACAATCAATCTTCTCGACCGGCAATCCCATATTTTTCAGCATTTGCTTGCTTTGATGATACGTTGTAGGCACCTTATTCTCAGGAGGGCAGATCTCACTGCATAATTGTGTCATTTGCTCATATGCCCTGTTAGAAAGCTTGTTCTCGGTCTTGATAGCCATAAGTCGGGCATTAAATGACAGTTGAGAGTGTGAATCACAACCCGGATACAAATCTTGATCGAGAAATTTGAGCATTTCATAAAACCGAAATGCTTCATCCGTCGGCTCCTCTTCTACATTTGAAAAACCGGCTTCCATTATCATTGTTTGATACATATTGGGTTCTCCCTCCCCAAGTTGTTCTTCCCCACCAAACTGTTGTTCCCCACCAAATTGTTGTTCATTACTCGTGCCGGCTTGATTACCATATATTTGTCTTTCATAGATACCAGCAGTGTAATAGTATAAAACTTGATCAAAGTTATAAGGCCAACGTACTTCGCCGTGAAATGTCCAATTATAATAATTAACAGTGAAACCATTCTTCAGAACATGTACCAAAACCTCATCAATCGACTTAAATATTTTATTCTGACATTTTTTGGCATTACACGGACACTTGATACAATCCTCATGCATGTAATGTGGGTGGAGCTTTGCAAATTCAACAAATGACACAAGTTCATTGTAAAATTCACTATTCACATTTCCTAAAATGAACCTAGGAGTTTCATACATCCATCGACGATCCGGCAATTCCATCTGTTAAACATTTAACATAAAATTCTTACAAACATATAAAAAAATGCACAACTACTAATTAAACTACAAACAATATAATTAAAATACACAACTAAACTACAAATATATAAAATGCACAACTAATTAAACTATAACCATATAAAATGCACAACTAAACTACAAAATTTAACCAAGTAAAAAAGAAAAACGTACCGAAATTTGCTTGCTCTTATACAATTTCCACAATTTTTTTCGACTGAGTGGGAAAGGGGAAAAAAACTTCTGTAAATATTACGCACTACCGACGGATTCTGAAATTCCGTCGGTGCGTACATTTTGAATCTACCGACGGATTCTGAAATTCCGTCGGTAGGCTGCCGCCCAAATTTCCGTCGGTAGAGTACTTGGCCGACGGAAATTCCGTCGGCAGATCTTATTCCGACGGAATTTTTATTTCCGTCGGTAATATTGGCGGAATAAAATAAAAATCGAAAAAAAAATAAAAAATACTTTACTTTATACCAAAATCTAACGAAAAATTATGTATTATGTATAAATTAAAAACAATAACATAAATAAACAATCCATTGACAAACAAGCATCAACCGAAATAAATATGTCCAACAGAATAATAAATAGTTCGACAGAAAATTAAATAGTTTGACAGAAAAATAAATAGTTCGACAGAAAAATAAATAGTTCGACAGAAAATTAAATAGTTCGACAGAAAAATAAATAGTTCAAACATCAATCATTATACCCAAAAAAGTCACCACCACCAATGAAATCCAAGTCGTCGTCTGCGGCTGCATCTGGATTTTGATCTGGAGCATTGAAAGGGGGAACTGAACCAACCGGAGCATCGAAAGGCGGAGGGGGAAATGGACCAACCGGAGCATCGAAAGGCGGAGGAGGGGGGGCGCTCATCGCCTGTGCAAAGCATGTATCTATTTGATCCTGAGACATCCCCAACGATCGACCCATAGTGTCAGTTATCTGTCGGAAGTAGTGGTTCATCCAGTTGACTAGGTTCGGGTCCGGAGGAGCAGCAGTGGAGGATACAGAGGCCTGCGATGCACGCTGGGACGAACTGGACGACGCAGCTCTCACTGAGCGGCTCATCCGGCCAAGGCCAAGGACCCGTCCTCGATCAGCCGGGGCAACGTCCAGGTAAATCCGGTTAAGATCAGGGGGAGCGCTGGGCCCAGCTTCAGCAGAAGCCTGTGTCGTCTCCTCTTCAATCCTCCGGTTCACATTCAACTACATAATTACAAAAAAATTAAATTAATACATAGTTCAATACATTTAATTAATTAAATATTAAAAAAAATCACAATTTAATTAAACTTACGTGAAGCTCGGTAGTGCGTCCATATGTGGACGTCTGCGAATCTCGATCAAACGGATGAAGAACGTTCAACCGATCCACGTGTGTGGGTTCACGCCCAAGATCCCGCTCCTATTTCGTACCAAATGAGCATATAAAAATTATTTTATATAATATTATAATATAAATAATTGAAATAAATTTAGTGAACACTTACTAGAGCAATTGAGTGCTCATACGCGGATCGGGCCCCCCCCGATGCCTTGACATCCCACCTCCCCCATCACTTCTACGGTTGGCTCGAGCAGTTGCACACTTCCGCACGTACTCCGGGCTACTCCAATACGTGGTCAACGTGTTCCACACGTCGACTCCATTTTCGTCCTCCCCCAACGTCTGCACCACGCCACGACTACGCCAAGCAGTCCTCCAGGTGTACATTATCTCATTATACCTAGACTGACATGAAGATTCCCAGTGCCTGTGGATATCGTTGTCCGAAAAAAACTCCCTATGCCAATAAGCATGTTTCTGCACATATTCGATCAGCATATTTATCAAATAATATATATAATAAATTGTTTATTAATATTTAATTGAATGCACTCAAATACCTGGAATTCCTCCCAGTATTCATCCTTTTTCGTCTGCGGCACCTTCAGCCAAGAGTAGGCATTCGCAGCAACCTTGCACTTAGTAATCACCTTAGTGCAAATCTTCGATATCTCATTACCAGGAAGTAAGCTGTGACATTATATATTAAGAAACAAACACATTATAAATTAAAAAACGTACAAAAATTGATGCTATTAAATATTGTTAAACCTTAAAATTATTTAATTAATTACTTACTGTACATCATCAATCCATATTCTCAGTCTGGTTTCTCGGGCCCGCGTGGGATGTCGACGAGCTGCCGACGACTGAGATGACGGCGGCGAATGCTGTGGAACGGATGCCGACGACGTCAACGTAGCAGGCTCAACAGGCCTAAGTGAGCCTCTCCTACGTCGAGATCCTGAGGCCCCACTAACATCTTGACTCATCTATTTTAATAAATAAAATTTAAAAGTATAATAAATTAATCAATAATTAATATAGTAATGAAATCAATAATTTTCTATTTTAATTAATAACATTTTAGTAATTTAAGTCAACAATTTCCTAATTTAATCAATAACAAAATCACGTTACTAATGAAATCAATAATTTACCAAACTAATTAATAATGACTTAATTAATTTAAACAATAACAATAATTACTATATTAATCAAACCGTACAACACCCCTACTTATAAGAATAATTACTAATTTAATCAACAATAATAACCTAGTTTAATTATAAGAACGAACTAACAAGAAAACTACACTATATATTTGAACTAACATACATTAATTAATTACAATTAATCAATAAAAAATATATAATCCACGTACTAACATATATTTGAATTAATTATACATATATATTCATCAACTACGTACATGAAATTTTATAATAATTAACATGCAATTTATAATAATAACAGTTTTATAATAATTAACATGCAATTTATAATAATAACAGTTTTATAATAATTAACATGCAATAACTAATACAATAACTTAATTAAAATTAATTAAGAATTTATAAAACGTACCGTTTAAATTGAAGAAAATTGGAGTAGATAATCTTTATGCTCTTTGTCGATCAATCCACGCACCACGCACAAGAAAATCCAATCCAAGAATCGAGGAGAGAACAGGGAGACGAAGGCCAAAAATTTTTTTTCCTCAAAGAGGAACTGCCTTCGGCAGTTCTTATAAAAAAAAATTTAAGGCTACCGACGGATATTTCTGTCGGTAGCACGCGAATATTAATAACACGCGTCTTTTCATGCGTATCCGAGGCGGTGGTCAAAGCAGGTCGGCTACCGACGGAAATTTTCCGTCGGCAGTCGAATTTTGAACGTCCGACGGAAAAAATCCGTCGGGAAGCAAGGCTAAACGACACCGTTTGGCCGCGGAACTGAATTCCGTCGGGAAGTCCGTCGGACGGTCCCGACGGATCTTGGATTCCGTCGGGAGTCAGTCGATTCGAATATTCCGTCGGCGATCCGTTGGGGCGGCCGACGGAATGGATTCCGTCGGTAGCCTTCCGTCGGCAAACTCCGCGTTTTTTGTAGTGTTAACCAATTAACTTTATTAAAAAAAATGTTCACGGCGTATAAATCTAAAGACAAAAAGGACAATATGCATTAAATGTTCACGGCATATTCAACTCTATTATAAAAAAAAAAAATAGATGTTCACGCATTCGAAATTTTACTCGCAACCCCTAAAATATATATCTCCACCTTCTTCCACCCTCTTCAACTGTCCTCATGATTAAAATTATTAAAGCCACTTTGATCGTCATTTATAGTTGATCTACACACATTTAACAATAAAAAATTAATTATAATTATTTTTAATAAGAGTTTACAAAATAAGTAAGAATAATAAAATTAATGAATACGTACCTATCAAGAAATATTGGACAACTGCGCTTGTCATGTGATTGCCCACGAAGTCCACATCTAAAATATGAAAAATATATAAATGTATGTATATCTCAAGTTCTCAATCTCTACCCATACAATTAGGAAATTAATAAAATATTTGAAGATTTTTAAAAGCTATTTTTAACGTATTTTATTATTCCATAATTATTAAATATTACACATTTAATTTATTTATTATGCTTTAGTTAAAAAAACCATTAATTTAAATATTTAATTTTTTAATAATAAAAAATTAAAATTAAAGTTATAAAAATAATGACTACATTTAATTACTAAACTCTAAAATCCTAAACTCTAAACTTTAAACCTTAAAACCATAAATCCTAAAATCTAAAACTCTGAACCCCTAAACTATAAACCCTAAAACCCTGAACCCCTGAACTCTAAATCCTAAAACCCTAAAAACTCCTAAACTCTAAACCCTAAATTCTAAAAAATTTATTATTTTTAATTTATAACTTTAATTTTAATTTTTAAAGTTTTGGGTTTTAGAATTTAGGGTTTAAAGGTTTAGGTTTTTAGGGTTTCAAGATTTAGAGTTTTAGGGTAAATTAATGTAGTCATTATTTTTATATAATTGAATGTCGTCAAAGACAAATATCACATGCATGAAAATTCACAAATATTTAATTTATAACCATAAGCACGGAAACTTGATTTATATTGATTAAATTTTTATTTTTTATAATTAAGATGTAATAAAAAAAATTTAAAATTTATAAAATAATTTGTCTAAGATTCCGTTAAAATTTTATAATTAATTATATTTATGTTGAGATATACATTATAAATAAATAAAAATTAATTTAAACAAATCTTACCAAATCTATGGAATTAAAAATATTACCAAATCTTCCCTTATTAATTATCTAAAATTAATATAAGTTAATTAAGTAAATATGATGGGGTGGATACTGTCAAATCATCATTAGACTCCATAAAGAGCTCCATATCAAAACTCTATACAGTAAAACCTCTCTATAGTCATATCCTTGGGACCACAAAAAAATATTCCTAAATGGGGGTTATTCCTAAATAGAGTTATAAGTTTTTTTTTTTTTTAAATGCATGTATATTATATAATGGTATAATTAGTAGATACATGTACATGTATGAAAAGACAATACTCAAGAGTCACCTACCACCATAGATGCATGTACTTGCTTTTGATTGCTTTAATTTTTTCATCTATAAATACTATGTATAATACATTTTTTTTTATCAATTACATCAAATCAACATTTTCTTCACGCATATAATGGCACCAAAAATAGAAAAGAGAACTCAAATGAGTGAAAAAATTCGTGTGGAGATGTGCAAAATGAAAGAACTACATCCAGCCAGGTTGTAAAATTATATATATTATTATGATTTATTCCTAAATGGAGGTGTATTTCTTTATGTTGGGACTTGAAAAAATATGAATTATGACAATATGGAGTTTATTCCAAATTATAACTGGTCCCAAGTTGGAACCATGAATTTTTAATCCTAAAGAGAGTTTATTTTTTAATAGAGTATTCTTTTTGAGAGGTTTACTTTATATAAGAAATTTATTTTGGGCTACATGAATATTATTCCAAAGTGGCATATTGTCAGGTGATGTTAGCTGAATAAGGTCGAAGAAAATATCTTTTAAAGAAAAAAGAAAAATGGAGAGATTAATCTCTCTCGGAAAGACATAAACACAAGAACCAAAATCTGATACTAAACTCAGCATGGCAAAAAATGGGGGGCCTATCTTCTGCACTAACAAACTAAAGATGGAAAATCACAACACATATTCCATCAGATAAGACAATCAAAGCAAACTGTTGGAGACTATGATCTTTCTGGAACTACTTGGCAAAATCCCACAAAAGATTAGACTAGAAAGTAGGGTAAATTTCTCCCTTTGATGTGCATAGACACATTAACATCAATCAGGAATAATAAACAGAAATTACAATTACTCTTATCAATTAATTAGGAGAAAGGGGACCTTGTAAAGCCTAGAATATGATGAGAAAGTACCATTTTTGCTGCAAAATACTTGTATGAAAGAGAGTCCAAATGAAACAAGCTAAGATTTTATCAATATGATTTCAAATACAACACTCCACAATCTGGTGGGCAGTATACAATAAATGTATTAGTTCCGCTCTTGAAAAAAATCATTATTAAATCAAACCATAATGGTCAGATGTTGTATTATTTTATATCCCACCCCCACCCCTGCTGCATAAAAACAACAAAATCACATCTTTGACTGTTTGGCAATCTTAAACCATTCAGTATGAAATGCACCCTGCATATCAGTCCTCTCGTAAGTATGAGCACCAAAGTAATCCCTTTGAGCTTGCACCAAATTAGCAGGCAGCCTTTCCCTCCTGTATGAGTCAAAATAAGCAAGACTGGAAGACATACCAGGGGTGCTGATACCCGAGTTAATAGCAAGGGAAACAACTCTTCGCCAAGCAAACTGACGATCAATTATCTCCTTTGCGAACTCGGGGTCCACAAGTAAATTTGCAAGTTCTGAGTTTCTATCATAAGCCTTCTTAATACGGTCTAAAAACACAGCACGAATAATGCATCCACCCTTCCAAATCCTAGCGAGTTCCCCGAGTTTCAAATCCCACCCCTTTTCAATGCTCTTAGCACGGATTAAATTCATCCCTTGCGCATAGCTACAAATTTTGGATGCATAAAGTGCTTGTCTTACGTCATCAATCAACTGTTGCTTATCTACTTCTTGATCTGTGAGAATGTCACTAACTCCAATAGATTTGAAAGCTTTGGCAGCTTCGACCCTTTCTTCCTTTAACCCACTCAGGAATCTTGAATCCAACGATGAAGCTATCGTCGGAGCTGCAATGGACAGCTCAGCAGCTTGCTGAACTGTCCATTTCCCGGTACCCTTCATCCCAGTTTTGTCGAGAACTTTGTCTACTAAATACCCGTCTCCCTTATCATCCTTTAAGCCAAATATATCAGCTGTGATCTCGATTAAAAAGCTAAGAAGCTCTCCCTTATTCCACTCTGAGAAAACTTGGTGTAGTTCGTCGTTAGACAGCTTACCGACGGATTTCAGGACATCATAGGCTTCTGCAATCAGCTGCATATCGCCATATTCGATCCCATTATGAACCATCTTGACAAAGTTTCCAGATCCTCCTTTTCCAATATATGTGACACAAGGACCACTATCTGGAACTTGAGCAGCAACTTTGAGAAGAATATCTTCAATATACTTGTATGCTTCGAAAGAACCTCCAGGCATCATCGAGGGCCCACGTCGAGCACCCTCTTCTCCCCCAGAGACTCCCATTCCAAGATACAACAGACCCAACTCAGCCATTTGCTTCTCTCTCCTTTCAGTGTTCTCATACCACTCGTTGCCACCATCTATGATGCAGTCCCCTTTTTCCATGTGAACGGAAAGGGTTTGGATTGTTTGATCAACTGGTGCACCAGCCTTCACAAGCATGATAATGACGCGAGGTTTTTGGATTGAATGCACAAAGGAAGCAGGATCGTGAAAACCATAAACTGGAAGGTTTCCTTCTTGTTTAGCTCGTTCGATAGTCTCATCAACTTTTGAAGTTGTTCGGTTATAAACAGAGATGGGGAATCCTTTATCAGCAATGTTAAGGGCAAGGTTTTGACCCATCACTGCTAGACCAGCAAGGCCAAGTCTTGTTTGTGGAGCCATTTTCTACAGAATCACATTATGAATTGGATTAGCGGTTTTATAAAAGACCAAAGGCACATTAGATATCCTAGGCTTCATTAGGTAATAATTATAAGCTCCTAATTCTTATTAACAGAAGTTCAACTGTCAAATCACAGAAGCTCTAACATTCCTGAGGGAGATGGAAAGCCATCCAGTATGCATCATGTAAGTTCAATCTAGAGTTGTTCGCAAAAGCATGGGCAAAATTCCTATCCTAGGACTATTTCTAATTCAATTGAGTGAAATGAAAATGTTGAAAAATTGAGAAGATGCTTCCAAGATATCAAGACCATATAGATTACAGAATTTCCATCAACGCAACAAAACAGCATCAAGAATATAGAAAGCTATATCATGAAGTGCAAAGATAACAAAAGGAGTAAAAGGAATACAAATAATACGATAGAGTAATTCTATTCAAATTCAACCGCAAACCAATACACTAGCCAGCGGACAATGCAGCCAACGGGATAATGAACGATCAAAACAAAAATAATACTCATAATTAAATATACAGATGACGCATTACATACTACAAGCAAATGAAAACTTGCGTTGCTAAGCAGAACAGAGTTGAATAAAAAAGAGAACTAGCAAATTTAGCTTCCTAAACGAAAACACATCAGCTAAAAGCATTCGCAAACCAAATCCCAGATCGAGAAAAGCAAGATACGAACGGGAGAGCAACCAACAAAAATTCTTTCTCGATGAGAATTTTACCTCCCCGAATCCGGAAGAAAAAGCTCTGAAACTCAAACTGAGAAAGGTTAGAATCCCACTTTCCGGAGATTGGAAGCAAATATCGAGAGTATAGGTAGAAAATGTTTGTTGCACCTACCTACCAGAAAAAGTTTAGCCTGAGAAGATGAGCTTCATGCTTGTGAAAAAAACGGGTTTATTGGTTCAATTCAACGGGCCCACACCTAATTCTGGGCTATTTGATGAGGCCTTCTCCTTCAGGCTACGGTTATTGGTACCTCTGACTTTGTTTGATACACTCCTCTTTATTTATTATTTTAATAATATTATAAAATGATCTTGCATATATAAACTAGAGCTCTTTATTTATTATTTTAATAATATTATAAAATGATCTTGCATATATAAACTAGAGATGTCTATCGGGCTACAGGGTTACAAGCTAAACGGGTTAGGGCCTTAACCGAATCTAACCCTAACGGGTCACTAACGGGTCACTAACGGGCTACAATAATTTTTTTTTCTTTTAAAATTAAAGATTGCAATTGGCACGTCCAACAAGAAAATAAAATAGAAAAATATATAATTAGTTAATCATCGATAAATAAGAAAACAAAAGTATGATTTAAACACAATTCTAGAACTCATTGGTGGTTAATATGGTCAAATAAACTTAAACAAATATCATAATCTAATAAAAAAATAGTACTAATGACTAATGAATGGTAATGAGTTGCTTAATGCTCATAGTTATAACTATGGACCAAATGACTCAAAATTTATTAACAGGTTATTTATTAAAAATAAATAAAAAAGTAACAACTCGGGCTAGCGGGCTGGCCCGGTTTAGCCTGTGGGCTAACCGGTCCGGGTCAAAAAAGTCCGGATTTAAACGGGCCTATGATTCATGAATCCTAACCCTGCATTTTTCAGGGTTAAACGGGTCAGCCCGACCCGGATAAACATCTCTAATATAAACTCTAATTTCTAATTTAGTAAATACACCACCCTTAGATTACAACCGTTGCCACCCCCTCCGTCCAATCAATGTAAAAAATCAGTAATCTCAGAAATTATATTGATGAGGTCGGTGCCTATGCAGTGGGCCTGTATGGTGGAGCAACAATTTATGGGCTTATAATCTAAAGTTGAATACTTTTTTTGTTAAAAAAAAAAAAAGTTGAATACTTTTTCTGATATGCTTCTTTTTCCTTTTTTATTTTTTCGATATATGTTTCTTCTTCCTTTTGAGATAAAGATAAATATATAAAACATATGTTCAATTATGTTCAGCATATAAAAAAAAACTAATAAATTAAAAAAAATAAATTTAATGAATGTAAGATAAAATAAAAGAGCAATATTTTTTATGATTTAATAAGGTGTAAATGAGTATTAGTGAGAAGTAAATGAGTGACAATATTAAAAATTAAAAATAAAATAATGTTTAAAAAATATTAATTTTATGTGTTATTTTTAATTTTTATATTAAAAATTTACAAATAATCTTAGAACAAATCGAAAAGAAATGTGTGCAAATAATCGCGTAACTCACTAATGGAGTATAATATATGAACTTATAGAGTTCAAATCATCTATTTTAAAAGAAGTAGTATAACTCAAATACTTGAATAAAACAAACCAATCATATATAAAACTGTTTCACGAAAGAGTAATGTTTAAAAAATTATGCTCACCATCGGTCTTGATATAGTGTCTCGATTAATGAACAATTGAACACAATATTTTGTGTCCACTCTTAATTATGTGATAATGCAACCTAATTAATATACTCTTAATTTTAATCATTTTTTTTCTCTTCTACTTTTATCTTTTCTGTCCCTATTTATTTGAAGAAAACTAAATAAGGGACCTATCATAATAATCTACACAGTAAGGGCATGATTGGTATGGGTAATGGGCTTAGAATGGAATGAGCATTCATGGACCTATTCCTAATCTAATGATTGATATGTTTTTTTACACGGAATCGTCATTCCTCGTGGAATGGTGATTCCCAAAAATAAAGAATTTTGATTCCTCTCCATCCCCCTATCTTTACCCATTTCATTCTACGTGAAATCAAATTATTTTTATTTTCTAAAAAAGAAAAATCATTAAAAAAATATTTTTACAAAATTATCCTTATCAATAATTAAAAAGATTTTCATTAATCCTCTTATCCAACCTTAATCCACGATTAAATACGATATTCATTAACCTTCTTTAACCTAATTCATCCAAGAGGAAAGGATGCTGAGAAAGAACGCAGAAGAGAAGAACGGCTGAGAAAAAAAAGGCAGAAAAAAAAACGCAGAAGAGGAGAACGCTGAGAAAAAACACAGAAGAGAAGAACTAGTCAAAAAATAGTAGTGTATTGTTGTTCTATATATATATAGAGAAGAACTCTCTGTTTGTTTCGTATATATATGTATATATATATATACATACTACTATGTTTCATTTTTGCTGTAATATATATATATTGATGCGGCCTAAAAATGTCATCCGATAAGAAGTCGACACGTGTATGGAGGATAGGATAAAAGTGGAAGTATTGGATTATGGAATACTCTCTGGATAAAGAATCTCTCCTGGAGGTCCCTCCGGAGGGAGCTCCACCCGGAGAGAAACATCAGGAAGACTCGATCTTGATATGAATTGGTGAACCGAGAATATAGGAGATCTCCACATAAATCGGACTAAGACTGACCAAAGAAAGATTCTTCCCTCCTTCATTTTAGTGGAAGTAGTCCACTAGGGGGAGTGGCCCCGGTCTTTCCGGAAATGGAAGGGTGGAGGACTTTGTCAACTCAGCAGGCTAAGTCCAAGGAGTAGCTCCGAGATAGGAGGAAACTTTAACTTCCTCTTAAGAGGAAGTCCTCTATAAATAGGTAAAGCAAGATACATTTCGAGGTTAGACACTTTTACTCTTACAAGACTGAATATATTTCTTATTATTATATATTGCGAGATCCTTTGAGAACTTGATTTGATAAATCAAGGACTTTGAAGTCCTTGTGATATACGAAGATTCTTATACTGACTTGAGCGTCGGAGCGTCCGCACCGGAGCCCCCTCCGGTGTGTCTTTTGCAGGTCCTTGGAGGATCATTCCAGCGGAAGCAGTGTACCCAAATCAGGTCTAAGCACTCGGGAATTTGGATATCTGATCCCGAGGATATATAATCCGACCGTGCAATTTTTGGCACATCAACTGGCGCCGTCTGTGGGAACGATTTGAAAGATTTTCTCACGAATTTCTATCTGTTCGAGTGATGGGCGGAGGAAATAACACAATCACACCCATTTCAGGGAAGAAAACTCTTCCGGGGGAAAATCCCCCTTTGCCAACTGATTCCACATCAAAGGGAGATAGAGGGAAGGATCCAGTTCATGTCCCTTCGGGATCACATCCGCCACTGATGCAAACCGACACACCAACCTCGGGCCTGGGCAATGAAAATCGCCCCCTACCAGTCGAAGACGAAATAGCGGATAACGTGGAGGCCCCGGCGATCCGGAACTCAGGTCCCCAACGCGGAGAAACTCCACATTCAGAACCATTCCTGATCTCTCCAGATCAGTTGAATGCCCTTATCAATTAGGCTGTGGAGAGAGCTTTAGCGGCTCAGGGAGGTCGAGTCCCAAGAACTGTACCAGTGAACGCGGAGATGCCTGCTCCGAGACTCCAGGAAGAGGCTCGAGACACCCCTATCTCTACAGGGGGTGATATTGTTGGCACGTCTGGAGCCCTCGGGAGTGGACCTGGCAAGGAGATACCTCCAGCTATTGCAGGGGATGACAACATTTGTGCCCCTCCACGAGCAGCAGAGTATTCAGGACCTCGAGGTCCAGAATCCAAACTTGGAGGTACGAGGTAGAGTATTCAGGACCCCGATGTCCAGAATCAAAACTTAGAAGTATGAGGAAGAGTATTTAGGGCCTCGAGGTCCAAAATCTAAACGTGGGAGTACGAGGCAGAGATATGATAAGTGCATCTGTACTACAGGTTAGTACAAGTGTTTGATAGAGCCTAAAATATTAGATCTTTTATAGTAATTTGATATTACTATGAGCATATTTTAATGATATTGACATATATGACACGAACTTATTCTTTCTATTGAATTAAACATGATTCTCCTAAGCTTACATGATTGATACTCTAGAAACAATCTTAGAATTGAGAATTACTTGAAATCGTAGAAGCATGGGTAAGCAATTCACATGTTGAATCTTATGATTACTTTATGTGGTAGAATTAACGATTAGACGTTGATGATGATTAGACGCTGATGATGATTAATGATTAGACGCTGGTGATGATTATGATTTTGCACACGATTAATATGTTTCCATATTTTAGATATAATTTCATATTACAGACCGAGCCTATCCAGGTTCTGGAGGATCTCTGGGTAGGTTCAGAAGATTTCAGATTATAGGTTGATTCTATCCAAGTCCTGGAGGATTTCGGGATAAGCTCGGAAATGGAAAGTGAAGATTGAGCCTATTTAGGTCCCTGAGATCAAGGCCAATAGCCCTAAACAGACAAAACGATAAATCCGAAAACTAGAGAGGATGATTGATTACCTGAAGCGGGTAGAGAACTTGAGAATCTCCAGAGCCGAAAATTATCTCACCCTCGAAGAGGTGAGGCAAGCCAAGAGGCTGGAGGTGAAACCAGCTAGTGGAGAGAGGAAGAGAGAATCTACAGCAAGGAGGTCCAGCCCAGAAGCTCCCCGAAACTCCGGAGGAACAGGAAACCGCAATGCTGCGGGAGGATCCCGATCTAGGCCTCGAGGGAGGTTTTAGAAATATACCCAACTGAGATTGGAACCTACAGAGGTCTTGGAGGTTGCTGGAGATCATCCAAATCTGAAATTCCCTTATTTCATATTTAAAATTATATAATTGAGGCTTATGAAGCTTATCTGAGCACTTGAGAACCTGTGTTGGAGGCCCCCCCTTTTTTTTTTCGGTGTATCTTTACAGGATCAATTCGGGATTGATATACGAGTAAACCTGGAGAACCTAGAGGTCCTGGAGGAGCCCGAAAGAGCAGGGAACTATGGAGAACCAAACGAGTAGCTGGATTATGATACTCAGCCTGCTATGGTGCTGACTCCCAAATAACGAGTATATCGATACCACCGGTTAGTACAAAATTTGATAAAGCTAAAAAAGGTTAGATCTTTTATGCTAACTTGATTTTATAATGAGTATGTCATGATGAGTGTGATATGAATAAGCTATGATATTCGTTGATTCGATATTGTTATAAGTATGTCATTATGAGATTGATATGCGTATCATACTTTATTTTCCCTAAATCAAGTACAACCCTCCTACTTTTACATGATTATTATGTCTAGACGCTCTAAGTGTGATGTTAAAATTTGAGATTGACTTGAGATACTAGAGAGCATGAGTAGCACGTTGAGTTTATGTGGTTACTATATGCTCTAGAATCCATGACTAAGGATTAATAATGATTCGTGACTTCAGAATGTGGGGCTAACATACTTATCTATGAATTTTGTATGATTGACATGCCTCGATATTCTAGATGTGACTTCAGATTTCAGATTAAGCTTGTCCAGGTCCAGAAAGGCTTCTGGGTAAACTGATTGAATCTCAAAGATTGAGTTTATCTAAACCGGGAGAGAACACCCGAATAAGCTCAAATGTGGTGGATTGAGTTTCCTACTAGAATTATGAGTTGAGGGAAAATAGAATTACCTCACCCTACTCGAGGTCTAAGTGGATCACCAAATATTTATTAAGGTATTAAATGTTAAAACACTCGAGAAACTCGAGGACAAGAGGAGAGAGCCTCGAGCAGAAACTGAGAACCAGCATTCCCAGGTCCCGAAACGGGGCATGATCTAGATGATTATGGAAGAAACATGAGTGTTCGGAGCTTGAGAACCAAACACGAGAAGAACTTCAAAGAGGATCTTAAGCAAATGATCAAGATTCGAGTGGGATGAATAATATCAGAAAACATTTGAGGAGTTGAAGCTCCACCGAGCCCAGCTGCTGAAGCTGACCAAACCCTCCCCAGGACGCTGAAATTTGATATTCAAAAGTTGAGAAGAGCTGAATAAATGACCAACCCCTGCAGCTTCTGGAGAAGCTCGAGCTTTGCGGTTAAGATACTACGTCTTGGGTGGCCAATTATACAAACGATCGTTGACCCATCCCTATCTAAGATGTCTCCCGAAGGAGATTACGTGATAAAAGAAACCCATGAAGGATGAGCAGGAAGTCATGAGGGCTACAAGGCTACTGTAAAGAAGGATATACCCAAGAGTCGATCTATTAGGTGAGTAAGATCATCTAGGGTGTTGATATGCGATATTCGGAAACGAGCATGATGACGGACCTTGCAAATGCCTTACACTTCGATGCTTAAAGGGGGTGATGAAGGGTCTAGGCCTACTACCTCCGAGATGCTGATATGAAGCCACGTAAGTGAAAAGTGTATATTTTACCTTTTTACTTTAAATTTTACTTTGTGATATGATATGTGTTACCTAGACATAGTTGTTTAGAACATAGAACCTCGAAGCATATGAGCATTTGCTAAGGCTTCAGGAATGATTGATTTGAGAAATGCTAAGGTGATTACTTAAGAGAATTTCGTGATTGAATCGAGAGAATGATTGAGAATTTAGGCATGGTTAAGAACGTGTTTTTGATTAGTGATGAGTCTAATTTTTTCTAAATTATGTTAAAATGTATCTTTATCTTTGATGAATATTTGAAGATTTTATGAGATGTGATGAAAACATTTGGAGATTTTTAGAAATTTGTATGAGCACATATTTCCTAACAATTTAAGATATGGTTCATAAGCATACTTTGAGCATTCTGAAACGCGTGAGGGTTAACCACCCTGAGTAGCCGGATGGCTAAGTTTGAAAATTAGGAGTGATGAAATGATGTTGGATCTGTAGATCACTGAGCATATATGAGATATGAGAATTCAAAAGTGAGAAACACTTAAAGGCCACGAGGCCGAGGGAAGCTAGAAAGTTCCTTGCCCTACTCTAAATCCAAGCGGATTACTTGAACTTGAAAGGTCTTGATATGATCAACACCTTGAATTGAGAGTGAGAGACACTCAGAGGCCTAGAGGCCGAGGAGCTCCAGAGAGCCCTCACCATGTTTGAAACCCAAAAGGGTTAATCAATGAAATGAGAAGATTTTATGAATTAAAATCTTTTAAGAATAAGAGTGAGAAACACTCAGAGGCCTAGAGGCCGAGGTGCTCCAGAGAGCCCTCATCTTACTTGAGACCCAAGAGGGTTAATTAATGAAATGAGAAGATTTTATGAATTAAAATCTTTTAAGAATAAGAGTGAGAAAGACTCAGAGGCCTAGAGGCCGAGGTGCTCCAGAGAGCCCTCATCTTACTTGAGACCCAAGTGGGTTAATGAAATGAGAATATTTTATGAATTAAAATCTTTTAAGAATAAGAGTGAGAAACACTCAGAGGCCTAGAGGCCGAGGTGCTCCAGAGAGCCCTCATCTTACTTGAGACCCAAGTGGGATAATGAAATGAGAAGATTTTATGAATTAAAATCTTTTAAGAATGAGAGTGAGAAACACTCAGAGGCCTAGAGACCGAGGAGCTCCAGAGAGCCCTCACCATGTTTGAAACCCAAAAGGGTTAATCAATGAAATGAGAAGATTTTATGAATTAAAATCTTTTAAGAATGAGAGTGAGAAACACTCAGAGGCCTAGAGGCCGAGGAGCTCCAGAGAGCCCTCACCATGTTTGAGACCCAAAAGGGTTAGTCAATGAAATGAGAAGATTTTATGAATCAAAATCTTTTAAGAATGAGAGTGAGAAACACTCAGAGGCCTAGAGGCCGAGGAGCTCCAGAGAGCCCTCACCATGTTTGAAACCCAAAAGGGTTAATCAATGAAATGAGAAGATTTTATGAATCAAAATCTTTTAAGAAGGAGAGTGAGAAACACTCAGAAGCCTAGAGGCCGAGGAACTCCAGAGAGCCCTCACCAGGTTTGAAACCCAAAAGAGTTAATCAATGAAATGAGAAGATTTTATGAATCAAAATCTTTTAAGAACGAGAGTGAGAAACACTCAGAGGCCTAGAGGCCGAGGAGCTCCAGAGAGCCCTCACCATTTTTGAAACCCAAAAGGGTTAATCAATGAAATGAGAGGATTTTATGAATCAAAATCTTTTAAGAATAAGAGTGAGAAACACTCAGAGGCCTAGAGGCCGAGGTGCTCCAGAGAGCCCTCACCATATTTGAGACCCAAAAGGGTTAATCAATGAAATGAGAAGATTTTATGAATCAAAATCTTTTAAGAATGAGAGTGAGAAACACTCAGAGGCCTAGAGGCCGAGGAGCTCCGGAGAGCCCTCACCCCCTACTTAAGACCCAAAAGGGTTAATCGACGAAGAAAAAGGTTTTATGAATTAAAATCTTTTAAACAAGAGTGAGAGACGCTCAGAGGCCTAGAGGCCGAGGAGCTCCGGAGAGCCCTCACCATACTTAAGACCCAAAAGAGTTGATTAGTGAAAAGAAAGGTTTTATGAATCAAAATCTTTTAAACGAAAGTGAGAGAGAAGTAGAAGCTCAGAGGCCAAGGAGAACTGGGGAGCATCTCCCCATAACCAAGACCCAAGATGGGTACTTAGAAAACAAAAATTTCGCTAAAGTCAAGGAAAACCTCCTCGAGCCACCTGAAACCAGAGGTGATTCCTTGAAAGGGGGAGAGATTCCCTAAAGTTCTTGAGAAAATTCTTTGAAGGTTATGAAACCAAGAGTCAGGCCATCGCCAAATTACAGGCGGCCAAGACGGGAAAAATCTTCGAAGGGGAGCACTTTTGAAATTCCTCTCCAAAGCAAGAATAATACACGTCTCTCCAGAAACGCCTCTGTACTAGGCTCACTGGAATTTTCTACTCTCACAAAAGATATACCCCTTTTACGAGAGTAGGGGGGAGTAGATGATGCGGCCTAAAAATGTCATCCGATAAGAAGTCGACACGTGTATGGAGGATAGGATAAAAGTGGAAGTATTGGATTATGGAATACTCTCTGGATAAAGAATCTCTCCTGGAGGTCCCTACGGAGGGAGCTCCACCCGGAGAGAAACATCAGGAAGACTCGATCTTGATATGAATTGGTGAACCGAGAATATAGGAGATCTCCACATAAATCGGACTAAGACTGACCAAAGAAAGATTCTTCCCTCCTTCATTTTAGTGGAAGGAGTCCACTAGGGGGAGTGACCCCGGTCTTTCCGGAAGTGGAAGGGTGGAGGACTTTGTCAACTCCGCAGGCTAAGTCCAAGGAGTAGCTCCGAGATAGGAGGAAACTTTAACTTCCTCTTAAGAGGAAGTCCTCTATAAATAGGTAAAGCAAGATACATTTCGAGGTTAGACACTTTTACTCTTACAAGACTGGATATATTTCTTATTATTATACATTGCGAGATCCTTTGAGAACTTGATTTGATAAATCAAGGACTTTGAAGTCCTTGTGATATACGAAGATTCTTATACTGACTTGAGCGTCGGAGCGTCCGCACCGGAGCCCCCTCCGGTGTGTCTTTTGCAGGTCCTTGGAGGATCATTTCAGCGGAAGCAGTGTACCCAAATCAGGTCTAAGCACTCGGGAATTTGGATATCTGATCCCGAGGATATATAATCCGACCGTGCAATTTTTGGCACATCATATATATATATATATATATATATAGTATATATATATATATATTTATATTTCATGATTATCATTTTTTTTAAATGAAGTACGATTATTTATATTTAGTTTTATTATTAAAATAATAGCATATTAATCAATTTAATATGTTTCTATAAAATATGTATAAGGGTATTTTAGTCATTTAAGATAATTTTTTTACATTATTTTGCATTCATTTTATTATACCAATCATGAGAATGACCATTCAAACTTTCATTCCATTCATGAGTTCATTTCATTCAGTCACATTTTCATTCCGTCATACCAATCATAATCATGCCCTAATAGTACAAAATAATATATGCGAGTAAGTAGATATTTATATTATGTATAACCAAAAAATAAAAATTATTAATTTCCCAATAGGAAAAACTATGCATAAGTAAGACCAAAAAATACCTAAGCACATACGTTAGTCAAAATCAATTTAATAATAAAAAACACTAATATTTATATCAAAATACATTAATATGAATTAATAAGATTCTCACATACATTAATACAGTATATTTTAATTTAATAGATTAACTAATTATATTTATATATAAAATTGCACTATGAAAGTACTGAAAATATATATAAATAAAAGGGTGAGTGGATTTGGGGGTTATGTATGTGGATCGCCCCCGCTTACAATTAAAATATAAATATTGGTAAAGAAGATTATTATATACTCCCTCATTTCGTGATTATTTGCACACTTTCCTTAACGGACCCCTCCTTTATTTTACTTGGGCTGACAACTTAACTCAATTTATAACTTTAGTCAAATCTCCACTCACTTTAGTTAATGAATTACCAATAATACCCCTCATTTATTCTACCATATAAATTACTATATTTCATTTTCTTAATTTTTGTGCCGGTCAAACCATGCACAAAATCCTGGGACGGAGGAGGGAGTATAGCATAAAAATTATAAACATATAATTTTTGCCCCTGTTCATGCAAGTTGAAGCTGTTTGTGGCCTCCAGAAAAGATAAAAATAGTTGCTGAATTATTTGTTAGTGGATTCTCTTTATGACAATACGTCACCTCTCAGAGTAGCTAGATAGAATCTCCACCGCCTCTACCCATGTATCAACATGCCACCTCCCTTCCAATTATTTGACCTTCATTAGATAATGTGATATTTTTTTGAAGTCTAAAGTCAGAGCTTTGCGCTTTGTATGGACATGTAAATTTGTTTTTAAGTCTAAAGTCAGAGCGCAACATGGACCCATAGAGGGTTTCGAACCTGAGACCTAGGGAGAAGCATACTTCTAAATTCAAAACCTACACCACTAAGTCAATTCATTTGGGGTTGATAATGTGATATTATAAGAATTAAACTTCATATTAAACCTCTAGGTGAGTAAAACAGGTGTAAAATTTTAAAATTCAAAATATAGTTTTTTTAATTCGATTTTAAAGTAAACATCACCTTAGAAGGTGAGTTTTGTAGGGGATGATTGATTTAGAATTACGGAGTATAGTGAAAATCGTAAATTCAGAATTTCAATATCTTGATAAATAGTGATTGTATGAGTTTATTTTGAATAAGATATGTAACTTAATCTCAAATCAATTACTCCCTCCGTCCCACAACTGTTTGTACACTTACCTTATTTGTCCGTCCCACAATTGTTTGCACACCCATAAAAGGAAACTTATTCATAAACCCCACCCTCACAATATTCACATATTTACACAAAATGCCATTACTTTTACTCTCTTTCCAATAACCTTTTTACTTTATTCATATAACTTTACAAAATTACCCCTCAACACTCCACTCATTACACTTTTTTCTTAAAAAGTGTGCCCACTTTGTGGTGCAAACACTTCCGGGACGGAGGGAGTATATAAGAGCGAGTGGTGTAATAATATGATTTTTTTTATTTTTTTTTGGGTAAGGGTAGTTGGATGGTGAAATCAGAATTTAAATTTCGAATTAGAACAATTGGGTGAATTCCATGTTAATGTGAATGTTCATTGTAAGAACGTAACGGTGTTTCCGTATGATTTGGACTTGGACATATATTTATGTGGCGATATGATCAATTAAGATCCTTTTTTTTTTCATTATGTGAGTTCTTAAAATACGAGATAAAATACTAAAGTGCATGAAAGAGAGGATCCTCAATTTAGAAAGTAGCTATAGGTAAGGTAAAGTAGCAAAATTAATTAAGTAGAGTATTGAGTTGGAGATCCGTAAGCATTGTGGCCAGGTGAGAGGCTTGTTCCTTCAGCTTACAATTTTCTTCAACAACTCTGTCATGCCTCTCACACAACTGGTTCAACTTGTCGATGAGATTAAGGTTGTCGGCCCGGAGACGAACAACTTGCGACCAAAGCTCATCCAGCTGCCTCTGCTTCCGCATCCTCGATCGCCGGGCCGATTCCCGGTTCGATATCATTCTCCTCTGCCTTCTACCGTCCGCAGCTTCATCTGAGGTCCAGTTAGTACTACTCATGCATGAAGAAGAAGAAGAAGAATTATTTGGAGTGAGGGCAAAATTGGGAGGAAAAATATTGGAAGGATTTTCAGGGCCATAATTATAGGTGATCAGGCCATGGATATGATCTGCAGATTGAATCATGCTTGATTGATTTGATTATGTATGTATTGCTGAAACTTGAGTTGAGGAGGCATTAATGCAACAAGTGTGAAGGGAGTATTTTATAGGAGAACAAGGATGTGCTGTCACTTCACCTGAAATCGGTCCGTTTCAATTTTAGTATTGTTTCGCAATGTACTATACTCCCTCTGTCCCATAAGAATTTGCACACTTTTCATATATGAATGTTTATACCAATTTGCACACTCCATAAAATGAAATATTGTCATAACCCTCACCCTCAAAATATACATATATTTACCCATATGCTATTAATTTTTCACACTCAACCTACCTTTTACTTTACTTTATTCATAAAAGTTTACAAAACTACCCCTCAAAACATATCACTCATTACACTTTTTCTTACACATTTATTAAAATGTGTTCCATCTTACATGTTTTGGAGATTATTGACATGTGTTGTTTAAAAATATAATAAAAGTCGTATTATAATAATAAGATGATCGTATTAATAATTTTTAGTAGGATGAAATATAAAGAAGGAACAAAAGAATCAAACTACTACTCCCCCCGATTCAAAAAGTTTGTCGCATTTGTCATTTTGTATAAGATTAAAGATCTTTTTGTATAAGATTAAAGAACATATTCTTTTGACACATTTATCCCTTATTAATTTGTTCCTCTTCCCATTGACCTTTCCTTTCTATCACACTCTTGCCTTTTAAAGAAAGTGAGAGAAAATTAATCATTAATGTATTTTCAATTAAAAGTGATATTGTAGGAGTTACAAAAGGGCATTTTAGGAAAATTCGTGGTAAAAATAGAAAAAGCGACAAACTTTTTGAAATAAAAATAAAGACCAAATGCGACAAACTTTATGAAATGGGAAAGTATACTGTTACATACCCAACATCTTGATTATATATATTTTTTTTGTACCATTGATTATATAAATTGGAATATACTACTATTGAAGTCAATTTAGAAGCTAGAGGTATCTCATGATTACATAAGTAATTAAATTAATCAATTTTATTGTCAATTTACTAGTTTAATTTGCCGCGTACCAACTACACAAATTTATAAAATTTTGCATGTGTTTGAATAATAATGTAACGATTTTTTTTTTTTTTTTGTTAAATAGAGAGTTATCCCTACCACCCACTAATACACACTTCCACCTTCTCCTTATTACTTACTCACTTTTTTTTATTGAAATATATCCGAATTATTTACATTCTCCAAATATAAAAATAAGTTATAAAATTAATGTCTTTATAATATTTTTTTTTTAAAAATTGCCACTCATATTTTGTCCACATTTTACTTTACACTTCACTAATTAAATCATTCAAAATACACCACCTTTATTTTACCTCACACATCACTCTAAACTCTATTTTTTTAAAATATGTCTGTCAAACTGTGTAAATAATTCTAATTGCAATTTTTTTTATTGGAACGTACAAAAGTTACCTGTATATTACTAATATGGAAATAACCTATAAAATTATTACCATTACAATATCATTTTATTTTCAAAATTGTCACTCATTTTTTGCCCACATTTTAATTTACACCGCACTAAATCACTAAAAATACGCTTCCTTTATTTTACCTCACACATCACTAAATTCATTTTTCTTAAAAATTGTATTGGATCAAACCGTGCAAGTAATTTTGGGACAGAGGGAGTAACTTTTATTATTAATAAATCTAACAATTTCCCTTTTTTTTTGTTTTATATCCTGAAATACTAATAAATATTTCTATAATTTATTATAGATGTGCAATATATTAACCACATTATTTTAAATAACTTTAATATATACTCCCTCCATTTTTTAATAAGTGTCACTTTGATTTTTGAACTAATTTTAAAATAAGTGTCATTCTGAATTTTTTTCTTTAATTTTGACTATTTTACCCTTATTCATTTACCATATATATTGTTCATAAATAAATTCCATAAATATTGTTTATACCAAAATTAATTTGGTTTATGAATATTATCTACATTCTTGACCATATTCTTTATCAAATAAAATTTCTATATCAAAATTAGTTATAAGGGTTGGGCTGTTGTGCACTCAAGTACACGGTGTATTTGAATCCAGTTTTAAACAGGGTCCAAATCGGATATATAGAACAATGCACACACAATTACACATAAGTTGTTACAGCCTAGTGGTTGGCCTTTAAATAATTTACCACAATTAAGGTCGATTGTTTAATAGTCATAAAAGTGTAAGTTTTAAATAATAAAATTTGAAAAATTAATACGGAGTAACATTTAAAAAAAAAATTTGGAACCAATTTAAATAATAAAATGTGAAAAACTGAATGATTGAGAAAATAAAATCGTTTGAAATATTGATTGGATTTTGTGTGTTATGATTTCTATCAAGAATGTTGGGTCTAGTTCAAAAAAGTTGGGTCTAATTTGAGGTGCATGTTTTTTCTTTTATGTATGATATTCAACAACATCATATATATCATTGTATGTTCATAAATATTTTTTGTTGCCTAATTTATATAATAACACTTTTAAGTTATAATAACATACACTTTTCATTAATATATTACTTACATTTTTCATTAATATAACATACATTTTTCAGTTATAATAACATACACTTTTCAGTTATAATAACTTACACTTTTTATTAATATAACATATATACATTTTTCAATTATAATAACATACACTTTTAAGTTATAATATAACATACATTTTTTAGTTATAAATATCATACACTTTTCAGTTCTAATAACATATAGTTTTCAGTTATAATAACCTACATTTTTCATTAATATAACTTACACTTTTCAGTTATAAAATATACACTTTTCTGTTATAAAACATACACTTTTCTGTTATAAAACATACACTTTTCAATATACTAACATACACTTTTTCAAAAAAAAATTGAAAAAAAAAAAACAAAAAAAAATCAAAGTTTGACCGTTGACCGGTCAACAGTTGACTGATCAAGTCCACTCAAGTACACGGTGTACTTGAGTGCACATGAGAATTTAGCTAATTATAATTAATGAAGTGTAATATAGACCACACTTTATAATCTTAATTTGTTGAAAAAGGTAAAAGTGACACTTATTAAAAAAATAGAGGGAGTATTAGAAATATTTGAACGAGTGGATTTAAATATTAGACCGTTATAAGTAGTTGTAGAGAGAAGGGAGAGCTTCTCTCTCTAGAGAGTTGCTCTTCCCCTTCTCCGCCGCCGATCCGTCTTCGGTCCGTCTCCGGTCTGTCGTCATTCTTCCTGTCTCCGTCATTGTCCCTGTTGCCGTCCATGTCTCTGTCCCTGCCTCCGTCATCGTATCTATTCCGCCGTTATCCAGTAGTCGATTCGCCGCCGTCGTCGGCCTTGTCTCCGATTTCATCTTTTTTTTGGTTTTTCTTGCAAGATCTAAGAGCAGATCTTCAGATCTACGGTTTCTTGGCCGGACGCCGTCGCCGCCGCTCCGCCGTCGCCACCGGCGATCTGGTTGTTCCAGTTTTTGTTTCTTTCTTTTATGTAGATATTTGCTTAGTTTCTTGTGAGGGATCAACACAGAAAATATTCTAACGGAGCCACGGTGACCGTTCGGGTATTTCTGTGTTGATCTCGTTTACTGTTTTATAGGTTTTTTGTGCTTGATTAGTATAGTGTTTTAGTTGTTTCTGTTGCGCCTTGTGCGTCTTGTTTTTCGGCTTTCGTTATGGGTCTTTGTTGTAGTTGTGGGACTACCTTTTTGATGGTTGGGCTCTTCGATATGGTTTCGAGAGCCCTGGTATTCTGATTCGGATTCTAGGGATACAGTACTTGGTGGAACTTTGCTTGTTTCTTCTGTTTTCTATTCTTGACATGAGAACACCTTAGTGTGGGGTTGTCTCGTTGAAAGATTGAAGACCTGGGCACCATTTTAGAAGGCAAAGGGAAACTCGTTTTTCCTCTTTTCATGATAGGAGTGGACGGCGATACTATGGTTTGAAGATCAAGAGCTTGAGTTAGGGATTTGTAATCTTATTGTATAATCTTGTAAACCCCAATCAAAAAATAAATAAATATTAGACCGTTACATTCACTTTAGTTCTATGATGCGATATGTTGCCATGGGACAATTACGTTTAATTGCTTAAAGTGGGATAAAAAGTTTGTGATGATCATGGCATGTCTAAATATTGGATATGGAAAGCTTTCTAATTTAAAAGAAGAAATTCGAGAAATCATCTAGTATATCTAAGATTACTCTATGACTATGACTATGACTATGACTCTATTAAAAGCTACTCCCTCCAATCCAAAAAGTTTGTCGCATTTGAACTTTAAATTTATTTCAAAAAGTTTGTCGCTTTTTCTAATTTTACCAATGATCTTTCTAAATTGCCCCTATTCTTTTGGAAATATATTAATTACGATTTGTTTTGAAAAGGTCAAAGAAATGGTGGAAAAGGAAGGTGAAAAAATAAAAGGAAAAAGAGAAGAAAGTGGGAGAAAATAACGAGGGGTAAATTTGTCAAAAAAATATGTTCCTTAATTTTTTATACTCCCTCCCCTTTTAAATAAGTGTCATTTTAACAATTTTCAACATATTAAAATATATAATTATGGACAATTTTACCCTTCATTAATGATAACTAATTTTAATATTAAATTTATGTTTAGTAATGAATGTGGTCAATATTGTAGATGATATTCATGTATACAATAATTAAGGTTTATGCATGATTTATGTTATAGTACTATATTCAAAAGGGAAAAAACTTAAATCAAGGTAAAGAAAATGGAGGGAGTACAATGTACAAGGGTAAAATTGTCAAACTTGAAGAAAAAAGTGTAGAATGACACTTATTTAAAAAATATTGAAAAAGGCAAAGTGACATTTAATAAAAAACGGAGGGAGTACAAAATGAGAAATGCGACAAACTTTATGAAACGGAGAGAGTAGTTAATTACTCAATTATTAATTGAACCCTAAATTCCACAACACTTAATTTTAAGATATGAAAACTAAGACGCCAATACATAAATAATTTGATGACTCGAAGGGCTTAACTTAGGATAAAAGGCACACGAATAAATTAATTTTTATAAGGAACAGTGAAATAATCTGATCATAAAATATATAAAATGAAACCTTATATATATGGACGGAGAATCAATTTTGAGAGCGTGAATACTCTCCGATCGAGCTCTTCATTTTAGTACCTCACACTACAAATTCCATTATACGCCAACTTCTTGAATTTGTGTTTTAGTAGATTGTGCAATTGTTTACTCACGAGTCACGAACTACACAATTTTCAGATTTTTGAGAACCTAGCCTGTTATTGCTTGTTTTGACTATTTTATAGTCCTAAATCATGCAGCCGATTTCATCTATGCATTTTTTTTTACGTTGTGAAAATTAACCTTCTTGATTTGATTTTTAAGAACTTTTGCATTAGACATTGTGATATTGTAGGACTTATCTTCCTTATATACTATTTCTGAATATCACTATGCACGTGGATTCTCTAACAGTCTTATTTCTTAAAACTCTTAATTTTTGTAATTTTAATTATTTTTTAAAATATTTTTCTCTTTACTCTTCTTTCTCTCTCTTCCCTTAATTTTTAAAATTATTTTTTCTTTCTTATCAATTCTCTCTCTTCTTCATTGTTTTACCTCTTCTAATTATAATTATAATTTATAATATCACATTCTTTTAAAATATTTTTAAAATTTTCTTTTCATCATTCTCTCATTTAATTCTAAGATATATAAAATTACATACACATACATTTTAAAAAAATATATTAATTATTATTAAATACGGAGTAATATTTTTAGGATCCGCGTAATACGCATACTGTGATCTGCATATTTTATAATGTAATAATGCATGGCGTATAAATAAATACTAGTACAAGCAAAACATATATTGTATAATGTAGTAATACTGTATGACTTATACTGTACGTAATACTAAATGGAAAATATTGTAATATTATATGAAACAATATTAGTGCATATACAGTGCATGAATATATACTATATGCTTTTATATATATTATGTTGTAAAATAATACTCTCTTCGTTCCAAATTAGTTTTCACATTCACTACTACAAAATTGGACTTGGAGAGCTTTGAAAAAGGGGCTTGGAGAGCTTTTAAAACAGCTCTCCAAGCTAAAAGAGCTGTTAAAAACCGCTCTCTAAGTAAAAGGACTTGGAGAGCGGTTTTGAACCGCTCTGCAAGTGTAGACCTTAAATAGCGGTTATGAACCGCCCTCTAAGTAAAAGAGCTTGGAGAGCGGTTAGAAACCGCTCTCTATGTTAAATTTGTTTTTTATTAATTTCACTTGGAGAGCGGTTCAAAACCGCTCTCTAAGTAATTTTTTTTTTATATTATTTTTTTAATAATTATTTATATTTTAATAATCGAATTTATATTATTTTTTTAATAATTATTTTATATTTTAAAAATCCTATTTATACAAAATCAAAACTTAATTATACCACTACAATATATATATACATCAAATACGAAAAAAATCAAATAAATAAACGTACACAAACATATCATCACAAATATACAAGTTAATTAATACATTACATTCTACCAAAAGTTATACTAATTTAATTATACATTTACAAAAATCGATTGTAAAGGTACCCTGTCCAATCTTTTTTCCATTTGTCCATTCTTTTGTTGTTGTAAGTCTTGAGCGGACGGTTATAGATAAATTGCAAACAACGATCAATCAATATAGTTAGATATATAGTATATGAATTTTTATTCAATCAAAAATAACTTAAATAAATCGATGAATTGACTTACCATGTTAGGAATCGTCGTTTGATAAGTCGTGATTATATCCTCAATATAACAACATACAAAATGTCCACAATGATCACTATCACGTTGGCTCGGAACCTGTTATATATAATTAGCAATTATAAGTATGCATTAATAGTACTAATATGATTATTTTCTATTAATTTGATAACTTACTAAATTAAATTACCTTAACATCTATCCAGCTCACTCTATTGAAAGTAGATCTTGAGACTAGATTGTGAAGGCGACTCCAATACATCGTCATCACACTATTTGTATTATAATAAGAAAAAAAATAGATTAAATATGTATAATTTAAAAAGTAATTAAAACAAATCATTATATTAGAATATTAAAAATGAACTTACCCTTCCATGTATGACATGAGATCAAGACGATTTGCAACCACCCCATCCAAAGCTGGGTCCATAAAAAAAACACTTAATGTCTGCATATTTATGGCGACCAACACCCAATGGCTCCTATATTATATTAAGAATATATATTTAAATTAACTGCAAATGTGCAAATAACATATTACGCATACAAATTTTAACGAAATGTTTATTGTACTCACCCCACATTTGTTGGCCAAAAAATGAGATGGTCTCTCCCATTATACCTCAGCATATGTTCGACTATCCCTTCCATGCCCTGTGTCCTATCACCCAGTACGCAAGACACTTGGGGGGAGATGAAGGTATACAATCCACATGCTCGGTTATCTCTAGAGAGATATACCTCACCCAAATATCTTTAACCAACATATATACGCTAATTAAAATTTAGAAAGAAAATTAAACTGTATAGAAAGTAAATACTGATATTGTCACAGAGTGGTCATGTTAGATATTGTCAACACAAAGTCAGAAGTCTTAAAGAGTGATTAAAAATAGCATAGTTATATGAAATAATCAGTAGATGAGAAGTTTGAAAAGAAGTTATACATTAGCTGCACCACTGATCCAGTACTTTTGAGCGGATTCACTTAGAGTGTTGATGACAAACTCTCCCGTGTTCGAATCATAAGTAGTTGTTGTTTCAATTCCTCGAACCTGAAAGCATAGAATCCAATTGCTCAGTGAGGTTTCGGAAAAATTCGCACAAAACTATACAACTAGTCTATAAATAATACTGTACATACATTACTTCCATGACCCAACTCTGTCATTGAAAAGCAGGCCTTTATCAAGTAATTCTCAGTGGCACTTAGCCACTTGTCATGATGTCGTTTAGTGCCAAAAAACTGGACAGCACCACCCCTGAATCATCGACAAGAAAAACTCAGAAAAAATGCAAAATCATCTCGACTAAACATCCCCAGGCATTTAAACAAGCTGATAAGTAGATTTGTAACCAAGCCAATCTTCACAAGCACAAGATTCAAATACTGAAAATTCACCTCTTTCAAATGAGGCACTACCATGTTTCAAGAACAATCAATTATAAGAATATTTTGGAACAAATTATCATAGTCTTGTCAGTTTCCGATCAATATATTATGCACTCCCAAAGGATAGGCAACTTAATTTGTAAAAAATTCCAACATATTTTCAAGTAGTCTGTGTAAATCAAAACTAGAGGCAACAAAAAAACTCTTATAAACACCAAAGTAAAACTGATAAATTATCAGGAAAACCAAACAAGAGCAGAAAAGATACCACAAAAAAAAGTGGACGCCAATCTTGATAGCAAGAGAGTGATCGAAAATCTCAATGACCTCCAACAATTTGGGCGCTTAAGCACCATGTTTCAAAAAACAGAGCACTCTCCCATTGCAATTCAAATAACAAAATGCAGAAATTGACCTCAAATCAAATTAAACCTGTGTCCACAACATGAAGCAATATGACAAACTATAAAACAGAATCAAAAGTACATTCAAAATTGTTGGTCTCAATACCACATTATAATTCAAAAATCATGTAAATGAGCTTAATAAGAGAAACATTACCTGCGCGTGAGTATCTCCTAATCAAGACAACAAACATATCGAAATCAGGTCTTTCGCTCGGATTTCCTTCAATCTGGTGAATGGTGCCCTTCTGCCTTAGAACAGCGCGCCACTCCTTTTGGATTTGGCTTCACAATGTACTCCTTTTTTTTTTTGAATTTTAGGTTAAAAATGCGTTTGTGGGATTTGGGGAGAACACCCAGCTTCAATTCGATTTGTGGGAGAAAATAAAACGCATTAATTCAATGGGGGATTGAGAGCATTTAACCAAAGAAACTGTATATATATATATACACGTACGTACCTACAGCAGCAGCGGGCCGGAGTGGGAGCTACGGAGCTGGGCGACGGCGACGGAACGCCGGAGAGGGAGCGATGCGACGGCGACGGCGCGAGGAGGGAGGTAGTGAGGCGACGACGACGGCGCGAGGAGGGAGGGAGTGAGGCGACGGCGACGCCGCGAGGAGGGAGGGAGTGAGGCGACTGCGACTGTTGATTTGGGGGAGAAAATGTTGGTTTGGAGGAGAAAACGCGTAGAATCAATTGACTTAGGGGATTTAGGGTATTTGACCAAGTATTGCGGCTTGGAGAGGAGAGCGGTTCTAAACCGCTATCTAAGCTTACTTGCAGTGCGGTTCTCAACCGCTCTCCAAGAGAAACTCTTGGAGGGCGGTCTTGAACCGCTCTCTATGTTAATTTTTTTTTTTTTAATAAAACCGCTCTCCAAGTGTTCACTTGGAGAGCTGATTGAAAAAAGAGCTCTCCAAGTCCAATTTTGTAGTAGTGATTGAACTGCAGATCAATTTTTACGCTAATGTACACAAATTCTTCATTATAAAAAAATGCAACTACATACATGACTTGTAAATTGTAATGTGCTACGAAATGAATAACATATTAATGTAATTAATGTTGTGTGTCTAATACGTACGGAGTATTATAATACAGATCTTATATTGTGATACAGTGATACTACATCATATATTAGGTAAAAAAAAGTGTTTGCATCAGGAAAATACATTGTGAAACATGAATTTGTTTTGGCTGCAGTATTTCAATTTTCAATTAAGAGAAAAATTAGAAAAATAAGGGGCAGTTTGGTCTTTTAGGCAGGAAATGACTTAGTGGAGTGAGCACTTTGTTATGTTTTGAAATGAAATACCTTTGATATCACATAAATTGACTTTAACTAATTCAAAGAAGTTGAAATGCATATATGGGAAGCAGAAATCCCATCAAGAAATAGCTAGAATTATACTCATTCCTCAACTCTCACGTGCTGATGCCTCGAATCATATATATGGGTTAGGCTGATTTACTGTACGAGTATAATATGCTTTTCTGATAACATATATATCTACACTTTCTTTAGTGGTAAATCTGTTTCACACACCAGATTCTTTATTTATTTCCTATTATATTTTAGTGTGGCTATACTATTGAGTGATTAATTGTTTACTGTAACGACCATTCTAATTTCTAAAATAAGGTTTATGAAAATATATATATCCTTAAAAATAAGAATCCACACACCCTGGCCTAATCACTAGCTAGTTTTTTTTGGGGGGGTTTCAAGATATATAAAAAACTAGATAAATACATTTCAACCCACAAAATCTTCAATTTAAAACGGATCAACCTGACAACAATGTCATCTTTCAATCGTGGGGAAGTGAAAAGACGAGTGTAATCTTTGTCCACAAATACGTCTAGATCTCCATCTCAATACACAAGCCATATAATTCACACTAAGGTATTTTAGTGTCAAAAAAATCAGAAAAAAAAAAGGGGTAAAAATTCACCGTGTATCAATCAAGATCCCAAGGACAAACCAACATTACTGCACAAGACTATGCAGAGAATCCAAAAGATCCGCACAACAAAGACGTGGAAAACTCACATATAGTAAAATAGAGGAGAAAAAGTACAAATTAAAGAAAATAGAAACCAAACAACTAAAAAACGTAACTAAGAATAAGAAAAACACTTAAAAGCAACAAATTATAAACTAAGGAGTCAACAAATCGATCTATCAATCAACCACCACGTACATGAATGGTGCTGTTGAAAAGATCGAGCTGTTGGCCCAAACACCTACACCAAAGAAAAGCTTCTAAAAGTCGGAGTTGAAACTAAAATTGTTGTAGGAAGAAGAGGAGCAGCGGTTGATAACTAGATGACGGACTTTGCAGAGTGGCCACATCGTCACAAACGAAGAGGGGATAAGCGGTGATTGTGATAGTGTGAGAGAAAGATGATGGTGTGTGAGATAAGTTTCTAGAGAAGGGAGACTCCCTCCTAAAACAATACAAATTACGGAGTACTTCCTCAGTTTCACATTCGATTGTCCATTTAATCTTGACACGAAATTGAATGTAAAATTTATTTATTAAAATTATAAGGGGTAGACTATTTTTTTTATTTTTTATTGAGAGTGTATTATTCAATTGAGGGGTGAATAAAAGACAAAATATGTTTTTTTTTGGTAATTGTTATGGATTGTTCTTTTGATTGCGAAATTGTTGTGCACAATTTTTGTAATTTTATTATTTACTACCAATTCAATTGGTAGGTACACCTAAGTCAAAGATACCCAAAACAACAAGGAATTCGACAAATTAATCCTGGTGATAATTAATGTCACATATTAATATATACTATATTGCTTCCAAAAAAAATAAACTTGACAAACTTGTAATTGTAATTTAATTTAAATGTTATATATATATATATATATATATATTATAGGAGTATATATTTAAAAATGAATTTAAAATTCTAAATCAATGGCTAACCTTGTTTGGAGGTTTGATACGGACTTATCCATGAATGCAAATACGGAGTACGTCATGACCATTAGTTCCCTAATTAGTTATACAAAATGTTGATTTGTCGGAGGATAAAACTGGTAATGGCGTTGGACAGAATATCCTGAAGGTTGTAAGTAATTCACATGTCTTTTCCTTTTCCATTGTCGGAATCTGATTAGAAAAAAGTAACAATTCTGCTACCTCATGTCCTCCAAAGTGTTTGCTAATTATATATTCTTAATTATCATTAATTTTGTTTTAGATAATTATTAATGCATGAGAAACATGCCGTATCAAATCTATTTCTGGAAACTAAAAGTGTTGATAGCATACATTTTATTCCTCTGGATTACTCAATTATATATGTACTCCCTCCTCCGTCCAAAAAATATCATCTAATATATACTACGTAATATATATATTTTTTGTTTATTTTAAAATATAATTCTATTTTTTAGTGTATAAAATGTTAAAAATATTCATATTTATTTTAATGTATAAATGTATATTAAAAAATTTATAGGCAAAATTCAAAATTATTGATCTTTAGACACATATGGACCCATTCAATTATTTAAACTGCCCAAATATAAATTGGGTCCCAATTGTGAAAAGAAGTTCTCAAATAGAAAAACATCTGAAATTGGGACTTGAAGTTTAAAATTTATAATCTTAAAATTGAGGCTTATACTAAAAATGTTCCATTTAATATTGTAATTTTTAATTTACTTTATATATCTTATTTTAAAAAAAAAAAAAAATTCCCATGTGAGTTATCACTTAAGGTGATTCCCCACTAAGAAACATTTTATTAATGCATCTCCAAAAGTTGAGGTGAGAGTTGGGATAAATTCCTTGAAATAGTAATTATTTTAGAAGATTGATCATAAGGGAACCTTTGACAATTCCGGTCTAGCATGTTATCGTTTTCGACAGTAATGAGCTCAATGTTTTTTCTTCGCGCGTAAAAATGAATTTATGCTCTTAAATCCCATTTTGGATATTTAATAATTAAATGAAAATTAATTTATAGCTGGACTAGCAATATCATTACCTTTATTTGTGATGCTCCTGAGTACAAAAATTAACAATGCATAAATTCACTGATGCTCAACATAATAAATTCACTGAGAATGTTGGTGGAGTGTCGAGAGTTATTTTCCAAAGAACATGTTTGTTTTGGGATAATGTAGAATTGAAGAAATTTCAGGTGAATAAATTTTAGATGGAAATTTTTTGATAAATAGTGATTGCGTGTGTTTGTTTTGAGATTTTAAGAAGGATATAGTGTAACTTTATGCCAAATCAATTGTGTAAGAGTAAGTGATGTTGTATTATTGTAATGATAAAATATATATATACCTTTACGGGTGAATCTAGTTGAATGGTGATATCCGAATGTTAAATCACGAACTAGAACAAGACGAGGTGATATTACGTTCCCAATCTGAACGTGTGAGTCACAAAAGAAACATGCACTAAGGGAGACTTTCTTACATCTTCTCTTGGGGCAACCCCAAGTTTTATGTGGAGGAGTATATGGACTGTACAATCGATAGTCCGGAAGGGGTGAGGTGGAAGATTAACAATGGTGTATGGCCTGCTGGAACACGCCGACGAAGGCGGTCCATCACCAAGATCGTTGTTGGGTACCAAACGTATAAATAATAGACCAGACCTAAACATGCATCTAAAGAAGAGATCAAAATCGTTACCCTTGAAGATCGAATCTTGATTCCTACTATGAATCTTCTGATCTGTTTCCCAACCTCGTTCGAAAATCGGATGGACAGCGCGCTATCAAACGTGAAGAAAGTGGCCTCAGTTTCGTCTACTTGAAACCCTAGCCGTTTTTCTCAATTTCATGTGTGCTAGAGTTTGAAGACTGGCTTAATGCTCATTTATATAATCTCCAAAGGTTTCATGGGCTAGACCAGAGATCCATTAGAAGGACTAGGGTTTGGGCTTCTTTCAGGCCCAATACTCTTATGTTCAATCAGGAACATATAATTTGGCCCAAGAACATTAATTCATCCCATTAGAGAATTAATGTTGCACTCTCGTCCTATCCCAAACCGAATCAGGGTTTCTATTAGACTTTATAATTCTCCGTGTTTAAGATATCGCGCGTCCATTAATTATTAAAGCTCATGACTACTTTAAATAATTAATGTCTATAATTCATTGAGTAGTACCACTCAACCTTTTGTCATACAGATTAAATCCTCAAGGGGACGTCATCAACCGGGATTTTTAGGACACGGTGCTCTAATGCCATTAAGTAGACATCATGTGAGCGATGTCACTACCCAAAATTCGGAATGTGAAGAATCTACCAAGATTCTCACCTATGGTACATCAAAGCAGTGAAAAAACTCCCTGCACATCTAAATATCACACTTAGGGTTAAGAATCACTAAAGTCACCAAGACCTCTAGTTCTTCATAACAGTCAGAATATAAGAACATGTCTTATTTGTGATCCATTCAGTACGCCACATCGCACTAGTATAAACTAATGGCCAAGACAAGCCAATATCAAGTTTACACTACAACTTAAACCTAGTTGTGTCCATAACTATCTCAGTTATGAATACTGTTTATATCTTACAAGGAACTGACAATGTGATATTCTGTGTGACTACAAACCCACCACATGTACATCGTCTACAATGTAAGATAAGCAGACATACAAGTAATTACAAAGAATGCAATAATGTGAAAACCATTTATTTCAGATAATAAAAAAATTGAATATATATCCACAAAAGCCCACTAAAAGTTTGCTTTATAGTATACATCAACATGACAAACCCCATGGATTCAACCATTCAGGATGATGAGAATTTTGTATTAAACACGTTTGTCATCTTAGGGCTGAAGGACTTGATGGTTGCAGATCTGTTCATTCCAGGGATAAATCATTAGGATGTCGAGACTATGATTAAGAGTTGTTTGTATCGACTAATGCACGATGAATTCTCAAGACATCGAGTTTTCCTAATACCATTTTGTGGCACCATTCGAGTGATAGGTAAATATTCAACTTGATCGACATATAAGTGAGATTTTTACATGATACGAGATAATTAGAAGGAGGAACTAGGGAACTGGTCTGAATTTGGAAATTGGAGGTTCCCCTGAAAATCAAGGCTTGTCTTTGGTGAATCTGTAAGACTTTCATGCCTTCAAAGTGCGAATTTTTTAGGAGAAATGTGTTACATGAGAAGATGTGTGCTTGGTGAAAATCAGAGCATGAAATGACATGACATGTGTCTATGGGGTGCGCATATGCTAGGGAATGTTAACGTTTCATTGAGGTGCAAATGGCGGTAGAGGATCAGAGGTGATAGTTCAGGTTGAATCTCCGTCAAAGCTAGATTTTTTTATTATTGTGTAACCTCAGTTCAATTAAAGTTGTTGTGTTCAACATGACTCTTTGGGGGATTTGGATAGAGCTAAACAACAATTTTTAAGAAGGAATGTGTGGAATCGACAATGATGAGCGTTCTCAGATGACGATATCCGGATGGATGGCTGGCAGCTAAAAGTCAGGTGGGGAATGAGAAAAGTAACATGTGATGCACAACTTGGCATCGACTACCGTCGAGCTGGTTCAAAGTCAACAGTGATGTGACTCTTTTTGAGGAGATGATCGACATGGGGATCAATCTGGTTTTTCACGATCACGTAGGGAATTTTGTTAGCAGTTGTATGATGATTATTACGGGTCTTTTCAGACCGGATGAAAGGGAGGCGATGGGGTATTGGAAACGTTGTCTTGGTTAAAACAATTGGGGCTTGAAAAAGCTATTGTAGAAATGGATTCAAAGATGATGGTAGAGACAAGGTAAATATCAGAGGTACACGATATTTCAACTTTTGAGAATATGACCATGACGTATGCATTAGAGATTTCAAAACAACATGATTTCAAACTAATGCGGGTTTATAGAGATGTCAATTTTATTGCACATAAATTTGCTAGAAAGACTAGATTATTTCATAGCCCTCATCTTTGTGTCGAGCGTCCAACCTTTATTAAGGGCTTTCCTAATGCTATGTGTTTTTGAATAAGTAAAGTTTGAATTTCAAAAGAAAAAAAGGATCTTAAACAAAGCAAACCTTTGTTTTATTTACTTTTGGAGTTGGACTTTTGTGTACAATTAAATGCGATATAACTTTTTCAGTCAACATCTTATATATCAAGTTCATTTAGTTAGACAAGAGTATCTGTGTTATTTTTATTAACTTACATTTATTTTAATTATGTAACTTAATTATTCTGACAAAGTGGAATATTCGTTAGAGCACCACTATGGGTATTTAACTTCCATTAGAAAAAAAAAAAAAACTTAATTATCCTAATTTTTTCCCAGCCCACCTATCAAACTAGCTTTTAAAGAGCTTGGAAATAAACGAAACTCTTTTAGATGGAATAATATTTATGCATATTTAATTAAATGAGATTTAAAAAAATTGTTTCGCCACTAAAAAATGATCTTACATTATTCACAACACAAAAAAAAAAAAAAAAAAAACTGTTGAGTTCCTTTATCATTATTCAGCCATACACACACTGCGAAAAAGTACTATCAATACATTTATTTTTCCTTTGATATATAAATACAATTATATCCCCACATTTGGGATATAAATATAATATATGAAATGTAAATTAATTTTGAAAAGATTTGTACAAATTAACACTCATTGATTCAAAATATTAAAATATGATGTTCAAATTATGTTTCGTTCACATTAATTTTTTATTGATTAGTATAACATTACATCTCTATGATGACAAGAGAAATGATATGTCGTTGTTGAGTCTTTTTCTTCTTCTTCAACAAAAAGAAAAATAAAATCCAATAATACCCAATAATCCAATAATCATGACCAACTTTTTCGCAAAATATAAAAGATAAAAGCACGTGGAGTTTGAGGTGTTGGCAAGCCCAGCGGAGAACCATTTCTTTTCCTTTTAAAGTTGGGGTTGCTTGCAAACCCAAATTAAGAGTAATATTTTATATTTAAGTGGGGTTTTTCTTTTGTAATTTTTAAGTGGGGCGGTTTGCAAACCCATTTTTTTTAAAAAAAAGGTAATAGTTAGTTACAAATCTAATTGTTCAAACATCTCGAACTATATATCTCTTTAAATTTATACTCTCAAGCATGAGAAACTTGGAAGATAAATGCAAACTTTGACAATGAATGTACAATTCTGATTCTCATTCTCAAAACGAGTTAAATGTCTCATACATAATTTTTATATATATTATATTGGGAAAATTATTTTTTTAGGACCGCAACTTAGGGGGGTTTGCAAAAAGAGGACCGTAACTTTACGGGCTGGCAAAATTAGGCCCGTAACTTCTTTTTTTCTCAATGGGCGCGGTTATACACACACACCAACTTATTGAGTACACCCACCAGACAAATTTTTCAACTTAAATGACATGTAAAATGTCATTTATACCCTTTCTGTAAAAAATTTAAAAAACACGAAGATGAGTACACCCACCCCATTCTATCGTCTCCACGCCAGCACGCCACCACCACCATCTCTGTGCCAAAATCAATCCCGTTAAAACTCAAACAACAACAAACAACAACAGTTTGATTAAAAAAATTTATCAAAACAAAGTTAACATGTCCGAAATTTTTTAGTGAACAAAAGCAATATGTTCAAAAAAAAATACCAAAACAACTTAAATTTGTACGAAAAAAAAAATCGAACAAATGTTCGAAATATTTTCAAAACAAACACAAAATGTTCGAAAAAATTTTCAAAACAAACACAAAATGTTCGAAATTTTTTCCAAAACAAACACAAAATGTTCGAAATTTTTTCCAAAACAAAAACAAAATGTTCGAAATTTTTTTAAAAAAAAATTTGAACATCTTGTTCGAAATATATTCCAAAACAAACACAAGTTGTTCGAAAGTTTTTCCAAAACAAACACAAAATGTTCGAAATTTTTTTCAAAACAAACACAAAATGTTCGAAAATTTTTCAAAAAAAAAAACGAACATGTTGTTCGAAATATATTCCAAAACAAACACAAGTTGTTCGAAAGTTTTTCCAAAACAAACACAAAATGTTCGAAATATTTTCCAAAACAAAGTCAATATGTTCGATTTTTTTTCCAAAACCCTAATTTTCCTAAAATTTTAAAAAATCCTAATCTTACCTGAAACGAGCGGCGGCGAGGGGAGAAAGATATTCTTTGCAGGTGGGCGGCGGCGACAGCCCTCGAACGGCGTCGGTCGCCGTCTTCTTGAAACAGGGAGGAGGAGCGAACGAGGGAGGAGGGGCGAACGGTCGCCCGCCGCTTGGCTTCTTCTTCAACGTCGCGGCCGCGTCGCTTGGAGAAGGGGCGACGGCGGCCGCGTCCTTCTTTAAGGCGGCCGCGTCCTTCTTTAAGGCGGCGACGGCGCGGGAGAGAATCGGGGGGTTGGGGGAGAGAATCCGCCACCGACGTGCGTGGCTTGGAAGGCGAAGAGGCGGCGGCGCTGCAGACGCAGGAAGAGGGCGGCGGCGCCGCTTGGGCGTGGAAAAGGTCGTGGGCGCTGCTTGGGAGGGAAGGGGGTGGCTGTAAAATGAGGCAGAAATGTTTTAATTAGGGTTGAGAGAGATAGGGGTATTTTAGAGTTTTACACGTGGGTGTCCTCATCCGAACGGTGTGTGTCCTCATCGCGTGGGTGTCCTCAATAGGTCGGTGGGTGTCTATAACCGCGCCCTTTCTCAATTTCAGGACAAATTAGCCCAATCAACCCAATTTCGGGCTAATTGAAGCCCATTTTTCGGGCCACACTTATTTATGGCAAAAAGAGGATTGTAACTTTTTTTAATGCAATTTTAATTTAAGAAACATGACAAAATAAATAAAAAATACTCGTAAACTTTTAAAAATTAAATTTGAAAGTTGTAGATGTAATAATTTGTTATAAATTAGACAACATTATTTATGTTTAAAGAAACAAATATATACTACATATAAATTATAGTGAATTGAAAAGAACAAAATATTATAATTCGGGATGATAAATTTTTAATTGTTAATTAAAAAGATTGTCACAATTTTTAAATATAAATATAATTTTTAAATTTTTAATTAGTACATTTTAGATTGTATTAATTACATAAATAATGCTTATAAATTTTATTAAAGGAAAAAATTTCATAGATTTATTATTGAGAGGATTATAGTAAACATTAATTACAAAATTTCGATCAAACATTTTCCAGTTTTATTTAAACTATTCGATTTGAAATTTTATGGAAATTTTTTTTATAATATTTTAAAATAATATAAGACATGAGAATGGATCTAATTGATGAAGGGAATATATATTAGAGTATATTTTAAAAATTATATATTTACCAGTGAAGACCCGCATGTTATTTATTAATATTTGACAAAAAAATTATAAGACGGACTCGTACATATTTTTAACACTTATAAATTTTATGAAGTATTATAACCTTATTTAAATCGTATTTTAAAATAAAGACTATGTATAAAGTAAAATACAAACTCTAGAGTAAAGTTCAATCTCATTCATGAAAGTCAATTTCACACAAGATATTCATTGTTTTAAAGTAACATTAAAAAATTAATAATTTAAAGTTTATTTTATTATAAAAGTTATATTTGATTTTACTTTAAAAAAAAATTCCTCGTGAGACCCAGTTTAGCTCCAAAAGAATAAAAAAGAGTTTTATTATTTATTTTTTTAAGATTATAAAAAATGCATTAAAATACAAACACAATTTTTAGAATTTAAATTGTTAAAAATTGGGGAAGATGAGTGGTAGAAGAAGTGGTTAGAGACAATTTTAAACCTTTTAAAAAACTGTTTTAAAAGGGAAAAAAAAGTAAAATTATGAGAAAATTATAAAATATGAATATTGAATTTTTATTGACACATAGAAAAAAAAAAGATTCCAAATTATTATAATAGGGATATTAAATTGATTCTAAAATTGCATTAAAAAAAGTTGCGGTCCGCTTTTTTTCATAAATAAGTTTGGCCCGAACAATGGGCCTCAATCAGCCCGAAATTGGGTTGATTGGGCTAATTTGGCCTGAAATTGCGAAAAAAAGAAGTTACGGGCCTAATTTTGCCAGCCCGCAAAGTTACGGTCCTCTTTTTGCAAACACCCCTAAGTTGCGGTCCTGAAAAAATAATTTTCTCATATTATATTTAGTGAAAGAGTCAACATACGACTTGTTGACCAGTCAATCATTCAACAAAAAATAGTCAAAGTCTTCAATCCTAGTCAACAATGGTGAGAACGAGCATCCAATAAGAAGCAAGTAAGAAAGTCTCTATAAAATGGTCAATAAGTCAAGAGAATCCACGTAGGAGTAAGAATAAAAGATGATATTATAATTGACGAACAGGTAATGGATGGTCGCCTAAATTAGAATAATTAGAGATTTTATTAAGGTAATTTGTGTTATCAAAGTCAGATGGTCGACAATGATAAAGATGACGAGCAACGTCATGATTTCGAAGAAGAAGCCTTGAAGACCCAAGAGTGTAGTTATAATGAGAAGGTCCAAGACCAGCTGCTCGCCCAATGACCAAGTTAGGGCGAGGACAACCAGGAGTCAGCATAATCGAGCAATAGCGAACAACAAACTATGAAATTCATCTTAAGAGCGTTGACAAGTCAAAGGCGGTGTAATTAGGATGTTCGGCGACTAGCACCGGGTAGGATGGGACATATAATGATTGGTTTCAGATGCATTTAATGCAAAGTAGCTGCATTAAATGCATGAAACGGTCACATATTAAGGACAACTGTATTTCAATTAAGAGGTGTATTAATGGTGCTACTAGCAATTAATTGCATGCAATGTAACCTAGTATATAAAGCCATTGAAGACGGAATACTTGTAGACATTCCAACTTTTACTAAAAAAGTACTCCCTCCGTCCCACAAAGATAGCTACGTATTCCTTTTTTGGATGCCCAAATTATAGCTCTATTTCCTTTTTTACTTTAGTATTAAATGCTTTATTGTCAATTTTACCCCTAATTAATAAGAGTAATTAAGGCTTAACAGTAGACCTGTCAAAACCAGCCCGGCCCACCCGACTAACAGGCCAGACTGGACTTTATTAATAGAGGCCCGAAAAAAACCGGGCCGATTTGGCCCGGCCCAGATGGCCCATCAGGCCGACCGGGCTCAGGCCGGGCTTGGCCCGAATTTTCGGGCTGGCCCGGTTGTCCCCCTTTTTTTTTTTTTTTAATTTATTTAATTTAATACATAAATAAATAAATTAAAAGTAAGAAGTAAAAATCTATTTACGGAATTGAGCTGAGCGTCTTTGTCAAAGTTTCCAAATTCCAACTCCCAAATAATTGAAAAAAAATTGAAAACCCTAGGTCCCTAGTACATGTGAGATCTGTCGGTCCGCTCCATTCAATTTAGTCGCCCACATCTTCAGCCACGCCGCCAGCCACACCCACCACGCACGAGTCCGCGGCCTGCCGTCCACAAATCTTTTCTGCTTTTAATCTCATTCTAAATAGTCTTCCTTCAACTCTTTTTTGCTAAATCACAATACTCCATCCGCTGCGGTCGGCCGCCTTCACGTCTTCATACTTTGCACGGCTGCCATCAGCACCCAGCTCCACGGCCGCGGCCAATAGTGCAAGAAGATGAAGCGTGTAACTGTGTGTAAGTGTAATCTTTTTTTATCAGATTGTTTTGTAATTTTGGGCCATTATACGCTTAAAAGCCCATAGCCCATGTTTTTGGGCCATTGCACTGTGTAAATAAACCAACATCTTTTTTTATCAGATTGTTATAGTTGGGCCATTGTACAAATAAGCCCATAGGTTTAATAAAATTAATAAAAAATGGGCCATTTTGGCCCGATAGCCCGGCAGCCCGTCTAGGGCCAAGATGGGCCTCACATTTCTAGACCCGGTAGCAAACGGGCCGGGTTGGCACGGCCCGACAAAACTGCGTGGCCCGATGGGCCAGTACTGGGCTGGCCCGGCCCGGCCCCTTTGACAGCCTTACTTAACAGATTTTGGAGAATGTGATTTCAAGGGCAAAATTGACACATTAGCTAAATTTGACTACATTTATTGATATTTATTAATCTGTGTGTAAAGTCAAATGTAGCTATCTTTGTGGGACGGAGGGAGTATAACTCTTTTGCTTAGCTTACTCTTGAAGCTAAACCTCAAGAACAAAACCCTAATTTCAAAGTTCTTCAAGAATATTCGTTTGATCATCTTATAATCCGTAAAAACTACTCAAATATAAATAATTATATTTTATGATCTGTAAAAACTACTCAAATATAAATAATTATATTTGTTAACGTTTGCTAGATACACCGCGATAGAAATCGTTACAACATTAATAAATCTAGAACTCGTAAAACAAACACAAGGCGCATATGGTGTGAAAAAACTCACATCTAGGAACCTAGATATATTGTTCACCCTATACCACTAATACTATTAATTGTAAGAACTAATACTATTATTTAATAAAACTAAACTATTGTTTGTAACAAGTACTTATACATAATATGTAACTTCTACAGACTAGATGAAAGAGAATTGCAAGAATAAGAGTAAGTTAAGAAAGAAGAAGAGATGCTGAAAAGGAATTAATAGATTTGTATAAAGAAGAAATTCCCACAGGTAAACAAATTTAGCTAGCTTTTGTTAGAATAATTTATGAGTTGGCAATTCAAATATAAAATTAGCTTTCAATTTATTCTTGACTAGAGTTGTACGTATCCATTAACATACAATTAAAATTGCAACTGAAATATTACACAAGACATACATTTTATTATTCCTGAGCAATGTACTTGAGGAGTTCAAACTAAGGCTTGAAGGGTGCAAAGACAGCAACAGAATTTTGGCCACCGAAGCCCATTGAGTTACATATGGCTGCAAAAAAAAAAAGTCTTATATCACAAAAGGAATTAAGTTTAGAACACAAGTAACTTATACATACATACGATGGATGAGTTCCCATACCAATGTTCACTTGGTGTCGTTTCTTTACATTCGGGACAGTGTCGATTGTGATGGAAGGGTCCAACTCCTGCACATGATCAAAACTGAATTAAAATTTTACAGCTCAAGACACTTATAAACTTAATTATATAAACATATTCTTGATGTGATTTACATATTGGTTGATTGATGGATGCAACCAGCCCGTGGTTATCGCTTTAATGGTTGCTATTGCTTCCATTCCACCCGAAGCAGCAAGTCCATGTCCGATCATTGACTACATAACCACCGAGAACTAAATTATCAAATGAAAAGATTAATTTTTTACAAATATATATATATATTTCACCTTAGTGGCATTCATCTTAATGTGAGAGGTGTTTTTGAAGACTTCTTTGATAGCAGAAACCTCAACCAAATCTCCAGCAGGCGTTGAAGTTGCATGAGCATTTTACGCCTGCATTTTCCAAACTCTTGAGTATGCAGGTCGAGACAGCCAGCCCGTCTGCACGAGGAGTTGTCATATGATAGGCGTCACACGTGACCGCACCTCCCAGGTACTCTGCTTCAATCTTGGCGCCTCTTTTCATTGCATGCTCCAAGCTTTCCATTACCTGCCATATACATAATAACTCATATTAAGTGATATTCGCACATTTAGGTGGCGTTTGCAAACTCTACAGAATGAGGCAGTATCCCTTTTTTCATAACGGTCTAAAAAAAAATTGATTCTGGAAGCTGTTAGCGTCTGTTTGCAACTTCAATTACAAAGTGTAGAATCACTTATTTTCAGAGTTGCAAGCCTCAATTCTTTTGAAAAAATTGTAAATATAGAGGACCTATTTTCAATCACAACAAATAGCTTCAAGAAATACTTATTTTCAAAGCTAGCTCCAACAACTTTTGAAAAAAAGTGATTCTGAAAGGTGTTAAGAGCCTAAATTTGAGATTTTTGATAATTAAGGATGCATACAAGCACACCGGCCCCTTCGCTCAGGACAAAGCCATCGCGGTTCCTGTCCCACGGCCTGGACGCCTTTTGTGGCTCGTGGTTTCTTTGAGAGAGAGCTCTAAGGGCTGCGAAACCTCCAACTCCAATCGGCGTAACAGGGGACTCTGTTCCCCCTGCTACAATGACATCAACATTGCCACTTCTAATGTGATTTGCAGCAGCAAAGAAGCAGTGATTAGCAGTAGCACACGCAGTTGAAATCGAGTAAACGGGCCCCATAAAGCCAGCATCCATAGCCAGTAAGGCAGCTCCCATGTTGTTCATTCCATAAGGAATACACAGTGGAGACACCTTTTCGTACTCCTTCCGAACTAGTAAAGCATCAACTCCTTTCCTTAAAGCTGTTGTACCTCCGTAACCTGTCCCGATCACTAGGGGTGGGAATGGGCCAGGCTACCCGACAGGGGCCTACGGCTCGGCCTTCTAAAGCTCGGCTCGGCTTGTTTAATAAACAAGCCAGACTCAAGCTTTTTTTAAAGCCTTTTTAATTAAATAGGCCGGACTTGAGCCTTTTCGTAAGCCTTTGAAGCCCAAAAGGCCGGCCTATTTAACTCTATTTCTATATGTATAAATATATAATATATAAAAATACAATAAATATATAATATAATATTTAATATATGATGAGATTATCTTGAAGAAATTATATATTTTTTTGTTTTATTTTTCTTTGTAATAGTTAAAAATAATTGATATGAATATTTGCATTTGAGTATAATTTTATGAATCTTTTGATTAATTTTTTATTGTTCTTATTTCTTCATTTTGAGATTTAAAAAGTTTGTTTTTATAATTTAATGGTAATACAAGTGTGGTAAAAATTAATTTTGAATAACATTAAAGAGGCCTTTAAAAGGCTTTCGGGCCAGGCCTATTTACTAAAAAGGCCAGACCTAGCCTCTAAAAAAAGCCTATAATAGGCCACAGGCCAGGCTTGGGCCCAAATATTATATACCAGGCCCAGACTTTTTTTCTTAAGGCCTGGCCCGGCCTGGCCTATTCCCACTCCTACCGATCACCACTCCCATCCTCGTCCTGTTCATCTGCTACACGAGTTGAGCAAGAGTAGTTAAACTAGCTAGCTAGCTACATTTGCATTAAATTTACAATTTGGGATTTTTTTTTAGTCTAGTAAACTATCCTTATTTCGGTTACAATCCTGTCAATTTTAACAAATTAGTATAGTTTTACAATTTCCAATATAGTTTGATTTGTCCACGTAACAAAGTCCGACTGATAAAGGGATGGATGTGCTTACCGTTTGAAGAACTTGTTGGGAAAGGTTAGCATGCTCAAGGGCCTTCTTACCAGCAACCAAACAGTACCTCCAACAGTCATCAAGTTTGAGATCCATTTCAGGGTCTATATATCCTTGGGATGTGAAATTACGGATCTGCCCTGCAATCCTAACAGGGTAATCCGAAGCATCAAATCTGTTCAATGGAGTGACCCCGCTCACTCCATCGAGCAGATTATCGTAGAATGAATGGACGTCGTTTCCGAATACGGAGACGAGACCCATTCCAGTTACGACAATCCTTTTTTTGGGATCCCTTTCTCTCTTTGTAGCATAACAACACATCGCCTCCATTCTCCTGCATTTCCCTGCTAAATTACATCACCAAAATTATGAACATATAATTTGCTAATTGCTATCTATTAGTAACATACACATACTCCCACCGTCCCCCTACTCAATTGAATATTTTTAGCCTACTCAATTGAATATTTGCTAAAATGTTTCGTCTCAAAACATTTTTTTTAAATGAAAATAAAACAACTCCTTGATCCTTTAACTATCTCCATCTCAAAATTGTACTCCATTTCATTACTTTTGCCACACGATCAACTCCTTGTTTTATCTTATTTTCTTCGATGGATCATTATATCATCTAAAAAATAATTTATCACTCTAATACTAATAAACAACTACTTACTGTATTAGGTTTGCAAACAGTAAATGTTCAATTCAGTATAATGTTATCACTTTTTTTTTTTGGTCGCAGTATAATGTTATCACTGTAATACTAATAAATAATTCCTACATTAAAATATTTTACAAATAGTAGAGGAAGAAGTATGTATATATATGTAGGTACCTGTGGAAATTGTGTTGATGAAAGCTTTATTATGAGAAGCAGAGAAGCTCGTTTCCATGGTTTGAATTGCTTTAAGGCCATTATATTGATTTATTGATGCCTCACAATTCCTCTTGAAGATTAAGGCTGAAGAAGCAATTGTAGACATTTTTCCACCCCACAAGACTCACAACGTTTGTGATGAACAAACAATTAATTGTAGATAGTTGGGGTTCAAAGTTGACATGTGTTCAAAATAATTGACACATGCAATTATAAGGTGCAATTCTTAAAAAAACTGTTGACAGGTGTTAAAAATAGCTCACATCTCTTTTGTTTTCCTTTAATGGGCCCACTTTAATTAATTTACATTGTTTGGGCCTTAAAGTGTACGCCATTGGGTACGGTTATTTGCACATCCGTGCATGTTAGATACACTATAATTTTTTTTAGTAGATACACTTTCAATACGAAAGTAGTGTGTCAACTTCTAATATTTTTAAAGTTCCCTCTCACAACTCTTAAATAAAATATGATTTTGAAAGCTATTAATTGAGTTTGCATACACTCTCTATAAATTAAAGGTCTTTAATATTTTTCTTTTGAAGTCTTGATATCCGACCACATTATCCAATAATCGATTAATACATGGGATTAATTCCACTATCCATTATATATATATATGTGCATAAACGATAATTTTTTTTTTATATTATATATATATATATATATATAATATTATAATTAATATTTTCAAAAGAAATTAAAAGATAAATGTGCATAAACAATATTTTTTTTTTAATAAACTAGCATTAATTGTATTCTTGAAAATGATCCTGGCTTTAATACTAAATACAATTATTTATTCCTAATTAACTTTAATACTAAACACAATTATTTATTCATAATTAGTAATTGATTATTAATAAGATAGCATAGTAGTGTTTGTTCCTATAAATTAGATGTGCATTTCACTTCTATATTTACGGTGATTACGTTTGAGATTAGACATTCGACTTTCTGTTTCAGTGTTTCACGGTCCACAATCACGGTATTGTTTATTATTATTATTATTTTTACTTATTGAATATTGATTATTTGATTGGTTGTTTCTTTTTCATTTACTTTTAGTTGAATTATTATTTATTGTCATTTAGTTATTAATTTTTACTTTTTAATATAAATATGTTTTCTAAAATACATGAATCTGAGAAAAGGCAAAAAAAAAAAAAAAAGAAAAAGAAAGAGACCTGAACAACTAATTTTATCACAAAAATGAGCATTGGATAAATTCTTTCCAAAAATTTAGGACAATCAGTCTTTTAAAAGTCTTGAATGATAATGTTAAGGGTTAATTGCAAATTAAATCACCACCTTTCACTGAATTGCAATTTAATCTAAACTTTTGAATAAATGCAAATAAAATCATCACCTTTAAACTTATTGATAGTTTCATTTGTGGCAATTTAAACTTATTGATAGTTTCATTTGTGTCCTAATCTAATGTATCTAGGTTATGTGACACCTCCTTAATGATACAACATTGTTTTTTTATTTCGATCTAATCTCGAAACGTTAAATTCAGACACAAATGGTATTGTATAGAAGTTTAAATTGCAACAATATTGAAAGATGGTGATTTTATTTGCAATTATTCAAAAGTTTAGATTAAATTGCAATTCAGTAAAAGGTGGTGATTTAATTTGCAATTAATCCTAATGTTAATAGTGACCAGAGCTAAACAACGTACATGTAAATAATTTGAATGGACAAACTTATATTATAGTGGATTTAGATATAAATAATTCAAATGAGGATATAAATAAAAATAAAAGACTTGAATGATAATGTTAATAGTGGACCAGAGCTAAACAACATAGATGTAAATAATTTGGGTAAAATGCAAATATGGTCCCAAGAGAATTTATGTTCACGAAAATGGTCCCATTTTGAGCAAAAATGGTCCCAAGAGATTTTTCCGTAAAAAACTAACGGAATTGTGAGCGTGAAACACACACGCCGTTAAGGTCAAAAACGGGAAAATACAGATTTGGTCCCAAGAGATTCGTGTTCACGAAAACGGTCCCATTTTGTACAAAAAATGTCCCACGAGATTTTAACATCTAAAATAAAATCTCCAAATGATCTATTTTAATCAAATGCTCCAAAATCACCTCTAATTTTAAAAAATCCTTAAAAAAATCTTCCCCAAATAAAACCACACGAATCCAACTTGAAAATTCAGAAAAAATTGAAGGTGAAACACTCATTAAGCATTCCCAAATCGCAAACCCTCACTTAAATTCCTCAAATAGTAAACCCTCACTTAAACCCCCAAATCGAAGCAGGCAAACCACATTCACTGAAATTACACGTCAAATCGTTCTTGATTTTTTCTCATTCTATCTCAATTACTATTTCCTCTGTTGGGGCTGGTGGTGCGTGTTGGTGATCCCCATGGGTTCGGGGTGTGGTATTGATTGAACCAAAATTTTCAATTTTGAGATATATTATCATTTTTTTAAAAACCAAATCTAGCAATTTAATTTTGAAAGGATAATTATTTTGTTTGAGATGACTTAATATGTAAAATGAAGTTTTGGAAGTATGGCTTCCAATTTTCTGTCAATGATGGGGAGAAGAACAGGGTTAATGATAGATATATGAATACATTTTTTAGTATTTTTAATTTAAAATTTTTATGGAATTTGTAATTTTATTCCTTCAAAATTTACATTTTAAAAACTTTATATGATATTTAAAAAAAATATATATGATAAATTTTTATGATTTTATAAATAAAAAAATAATATCTTCAAATTTTAATTATTCAAATTCTTTAATTTGACAGATTTTACCTAAAATATTAATTGGTTTGAAAATTTTAATTTTTTTTTGTCTTTTTAAATATTGTAGATTTTCTATAATTTTTTTTAATTTTTAAATTTGATATAAATTATTATAAATATTTTTTCAAATTTACACAAATTATTAAAAAAAAATCTCCAATGTTTCATTTTTTCTCATTTTTTGCTTTGGGATCATTTTTCAATATCACTTAATGGAAACCGTTAAATATTTAACGGTTGTGACCATTTTTGCAAAAAATGGGACCAAAAAAGAACGTGGGACCAAAATTGTTTTTGAAAAATTCTCTTGGGACCAAACTTGCATTTTACCCACAATTATATATTTTCTTACACAAATTAAAAGCCTCTCTCTTTTGGATTATAATATTAGTGAATTCCCAATTACTATTTTTATGGATGTTTTTTCAATTTTCAACTAGCAACTTACAAAATTCAGGAAAGAATAATTTTTTTTTTCAAGAGTTTGTTGAGTATTGAGTTTCCACAAAGTTGACAAATGGAGGCACTTACATAATTCAGGAAAGGATAATTATTTTTTATCAAGAATTTGTTGAGTATTGAGTTTCCACAAGATTGACAAATAGAGGCCGCGTTAACACTCGTCCCATTCAAAACATGTACAGCTTGAAAAATCTAGTAACCATAAAATCGAAAAAATAAGTACAACCTATTCAAATCAATAGATGTGTATGATAATTTAGCAAACCACATAAAGATATTAGATTTGATATTAATGTTTTTTCCTTTATTTGATCAACAAATTACATATTGTAAAAAGAAGAAAAAAAAAAGAGTATCCTTCAACAACGAAAGTGCACACTACCACAAAACGAAGCTAAGCGACTAGTTATAATACAAAGCTTCAAAATTGGGTTCATCAACAATCTAAGGGGACTTTTTCTCCAGATTTAGAATTCACGCTCTAAATGCTGACTCACTTCCTTGAATGACAACAGCTCTTACATCAGTGAAGTCAGTTTCGTCTCGTCCACTTCACGGATATGGGCAAAAACTTTTTCCTGGTAGCCAGAAGCACTCGTCTTCTTCTGTAAGGTATCATATTGTCGACAAGAGATTCAATTATATCGACAACAGTGTTAGCATTTATAAGAGGCTTGGATTCACAATGAAACAACCAACTACAAATTTCTTACTTTTGTGTACCCTATGTTTTCTTTTTGAGTTTTTCAAGTTCATCAGCTTCAATGTTAATGCTTCCCGTCTATTTAAGGAAAATCGAAAGAACTTCATTTACCACATATACGATACAAGTATACAACCTACTGGAACATCATCTCTTTTGCTCAACACCTGAAATTGTCAACATTTTACAATATTGAATAAATTCTCTCATGGTAACATACGGGTAAATTGCAATTTTGATCCCACGAAAATTTGCTCACACGATTTTGGTCCCTTCTCCATCACTTTTGGTCCCATAAGAAACTTCCGTCAAAATGTTAACAGAAAAGTACGCGTGAAGCTCACGCACAGTTAACTTTTAGGCTTTTATTTTTAAAATTTATACCCAATTCAAAAATTAATAATTATTATATAAAATTTAAATATTAAAAATTCAACCACCCATCCACCCACCTCAAACATTTGCCGGCGAGTCCACTTCGGCAGAAAATTTTAGGCGACTTGCCGACCACCCACCTCCCCTCCTCTACACATTTCTGAACCTTGTTCCAAGCCCGACATTCTACTTCATTCGCCAAAAAATCTGCAAGCTGTGAAAAAAAAAAAAAAACTCGCAACCATGATTTTTCCTTCAAGAACAGCACCAAAATCTCACGGCCACCCGCCACCCCGCCAAAATCTAGAGAGGGTAGCCTTGACGAATTTTGTGGACGGTTTCAGATTTCGTAGCCAGATTTCTCACAAGATTTTTTTTAAATTTACAACTTAGAGAAACCCTTTTTTTTACCACATCCAGCGATTTGTTTTATTTGATATGAGAGGACTAAATTTGTGAGATAAAATTTTGAGAGATTTGGTGAGTGGCAGCAAGTTGGCGACAAGGGTGGAGTCGAGGTGGCGGCGGCGGCGGCGGCGACTACAGGCATAAAAGCAGGGGAGGCCCGTGAGGATAAGATAAACCGATATATGTGTATGTATCTTTAGTTTGAATTCTTAAATTTACATATTTAAATTAATACGCAACTGATATATATTTTTTATTCTATTTGATAAATTTTATATATAAAAATATTGTATTTTCAAATTTAATTCTGAATACAATTTTTTAAATTTTGAGATTTTAGTATTTTATATAAAAAAATATTGTTAGGTTTGATTTTTATTTTATATATTGTTTGGTTGAATTATATGCATGTTCTAAACATAATATTTTAATTTTCAAATTATACATAAAATATTATTTTATTAATTTATATTTTTAAATTATATTCAGATTATATATATATATTTTAAATTTTCAGATTATAAGTAGAACTGTTATTTAGTTATGTATTTTATAATTATATTCAAATTATATATAATTTTATAATTAATTTGTAATTCATGAAATCATTTGATTAAATAATTAATTGATTTTAGTATTAAATTTTGTAAGTTGACAGAAACTGTTACAAAGATAACGGTTGGGATTATTTTTGCAAAAAATGGGACCAAAAAAGAACGTGGGATCAAAATCGTTTTTGAAAAAATTTCATGGGACCAAAACTGCAATTTACCCGGTAACATACATAAACAAAGAGATAATTAATTACAAAAAATTAGCACGGGAAAAAACCATGAAAGTATGTTTCCTCGCAAATTGCAAAATATAAACCTCAAAGGGACTCTTTGCAACACCCCAAGCAATATTTGTAAGAAAACAAAGTTCATTGAGTTCATTCTTAATTAGACGCCTAAATCTTCAGGAAACAAATTTTAGTATTTTTAGGAAATTAATTTTAATAAGTGAAAATGGGTTTTTACATACATCTAGAAATGATATATACTGAGGCATTTAGAGTGGAAATCTTCAGTTCATGCCTCTTGATGATCTCACATGCATCGATTGTGCGGCAACGAACAAAAGCGGCTCGCCTGAAAAAGAATGTCTCTTTGTAATCAACAGAAAAAATTCAAGAGCTTATGCAAAATTCCAGAGAAATTCCAGAGTTTCATACGTCAAATCAACGATTTAACGGTAAAAACCCTACTTCTTCATGTAAATATTACTCATAAACAAAAAAAAAAAAAAAAAAAAAAGGTGAAAATCAAACTAATTATTATTTTCAAATTTAGTTTTAAAAGTGAAAATACATATGAAACCTAAAGTGATGTTTACCTGTTTTTTAAAACCGATTTTTAAAATACTAGATATTTTGAAATTTTGATAAATAATACTCCTACGTGTGTTCTTTTTTAGGTTTTTGAGTAGGGGTGTAAAATTTAACTTTATATTAAATTAATGAGTAGGTTTAATTAATAGGAATAATTTTTTAAATCTCAAAATAAAACTAGTGTAAAATCTTAAATCTCAAAACCAAAATTTTAAAACAAAAAATAAACATCATCTAAGAGTCGCCTTTAAAAGTTTGGGTTTAGACCTTACGCTTCAATGCTGCAAATACTGATATTGATATGTAATTCAAATCTTATTTTGAATCTAATTTGGATTAGATAGTTAATATATTCATTCATGGCACAAAACCATACATAAACACATGAGATTGATGTTTGTCTTGTTAACCAGAAGATCTGGTGCAAGACAACTTTGCCTTAATTATCTCGGACCAGATGACAACGCGACACTGCCGGAGGCAGGACTAGGGTTGAGTATTTGCACAAGCGTCGTCAACTTCTTGTGAATCAGCTGGATATGGAGAAAATTGACAAGATTGTGATGATCAAGTCTCAGCAGCTATTGCTTCTGTTTTTCGTCGTCACACCATGTCGTTAAACATAAAGCATTAGCCCATGGTTGTCTTGTCTATCCAGTACAATAAATACATACAACAAGACACAATTTTAAGTTGTGTGTATTCAATTCCATCAACTAAAACATGATCGAGCTTTAGCCACAATTATATTTTCATTCATTCGGGCATTAAATCAAACATGTTGTCTGCAAAATGAATTTGTGTCCATATATATATAATTTGAGATGCTCTGAATCCTAAGAATGAATTTATTTATACTGTTTAATTAGATGGATGGAAGGTAGAGAAGATAAAATGAGTTATCAGAAATTAAATTAAAATCTTTATTTATTTAATTAGATGGATGAAAAAGTTACATACATAAACTTGCATGATTGTGGAAATCATCAAACAAACTGATTTATACATTAATCATCCCAAAAAATAAGAATCAGTAAACACTACACCATTGTCCCTGCAATGTTGCTGTAGCTCCTTTGAACGAAATATGTACAACTTGTCCAATGGCCATGCCTTACTGAGGAGGGAGCGTGGCAGTTTCCTCAGGCCAGGGCAAAAATTGATGGTTAACTCCTTGAGACAAGGCATGATGGTAGAATGTTGTTCCTCTTCGCCCGTGATATCCTCCCACTCCTTCCACTCCGGACATCTGCAAAATCTCAGTTTCTTCAATTTGGGAAAGGCATGAGTATTTGATGAACCTCCCAACAATTCTCCTCCCACTCTTTCTAATCCTTTCATTTCTGAAATGGACATCTCTTCTAGGCATGGTAGTTTTCCAAGGGGTGGCAATGATGACAGCTGATTGAATTTCAAGAGCGCAATAGACCTTAGTTGGTTCAGGGGTGAGACGATCCAGCTCAACGGAAGTTTGGAGCCCTTGTAATTTTCAATCCACAGTCCTTTCAACTTGAGATGGGGCTGGAGAGCATCTATTACATCCATCCTCACCCCCTCACTTTGATCATCCATCTCATCCTCAAATTCTATACAGAGTTCCCGAAGGTGTATCTTTTTCCTCAATTCTGCTTCCCTCGCATCCTCAACCACTTCTTCATCACCTAATCTGACAATCAAGTGTAGACGACTAAGATGGTTTACCTTGTTCAATGATCCCAACTTGCTATCACCACGTCCTCCTCGAAATCCACACAATTCGCCAAGACCGGTTAACTGGGCCAGTCCTTCAGGAATTCTACTCAGACTCGTGCACCCAGTAATATTCAAGCTTCGCAATTCATGCAAACCACATATGCTCTCTGGCAAGTCCTTTAAAGACTCATTCCGACTCAAGTCTAAGTCTCTCAGGTGAATCAAATTCTCAATTTTCTTTAGAATCGCTTCTAGTTTGCAGCCACTTAATTTAAGTGTTTGCAAGAAATAAAGTTGAAAAATGATTCTAAGGTTTTCTTGGGATACTGTATTTTCACTCAAGTCCAACCACCTCAAATGAATCAAATTTTCCAGTCCCATTGGAATACATTGCAAGTCACACTTTTTCATACTTAACACCCTTAGACGACGTGTCACACAATCACAAAGACTACTTGGAGGACATTCTTTCTTACCCACATATAAGCTACAAAATTGATTAACATTGGAAACAAATGAAGGGTCCCAAACTTGGCAGGTTGTCTTATTCATTCTAGTGCCCTCCACCCTACCACTCTTTCTAACAAATTGAGCAAAATCATGTACTATATCATGCATTTTACATTCATATATTTTCTTATCCAAACTAGTTATCTCAAAATCTTGAAATAGAGAACGCATTGCTAAAACATCAAAACACTCTCTTCCTCTAAGTCTCATGTCACCGATATTGGAGCCTAGGTAACCAAGTGCAATCCAATTGTCTATTAGGCTCTCAACATCAATCTCAGTATCTTTGGGAAAGACCGCGCAGTACGAGAAGCACCGCTTAAGTGTCGGCGACAATTCATTGTAACTCAAAAGCAAATGGGGGAAAATGTCTACCTCCGCTTCCTCCATTTTCCATATTTCACTATTCAACACATTTTCCCACTCGTCCAAGCTACTCTTAAAACGCAAAATACTTGCCAAAGTCTTCGCGGCTAGAGGCAAGCCATTGCACTTTTTAGCTATTTTCTTACCAATCTCCTCAAATTCGACTTTGTTCCTTTCAGGAAGGACAATGCGACTCAACAATAACCAACAATCTTCGTCAGAGAGCACTCCTGGACGACATATCTCACTCTCTCTCGATCCCATCATTTTCACCACCCTTTCATTTCTTGTCGTCACCAAAATCTTACTTCCACCTCCACCACACCTGAGGGAGTGTTCTAGGGGTTCCCATTTGTTATAGTCTTGTGTCCATACATCATCAAGGACAAGAAGAAACTTCTTTCCTTCAATGGACTCTTTTACAAGATTAAACAGGACATCCAGTTGGTTAGTATTTGTAGAATTCTCTTTTTTTACGCTCTCAAGAATACATTTACCAATTACAGCAGGATCAAAGGGGTCAGAAACACAAATCCATATCCTTAAGTCGAAAGATTCCTCCACTCGACTATGATTATAAACTAGTTGAGCGAGAGTCGTCTTCCCAAGTCCCCCCATACCCACTATACCCAGAATTGGGATGCCTTGGCTAGCACCATTTTCCAAAAGTTTGTTAACAAGAAAATCCACATCTGTATCCCGGCCATGGACTTTTGCTGAGTCAACCATGGAAGTGGACTGAACTCGCCAAGACCCAGGCAAACGATCTGTGATGGGCACGGATTCGACAAAATTAAATCGATCTTTCTCCCTCAATATTTCATCAAGTTGTTGTTTCACATTTTTAATCTTTGTACCAATATCATGACGAACAACAACTTTTTTGAAACATAAACACGGAGATGGGATGAAGGAACATACCATGTTCTTAGGAGCAGCAGGAGCAGCCATCTTGAGTTTGAGAAGAGCATAATTCCATTCGTCGAGAACGTCCTCCATTTCATAAGACGTCTGCTCCAGCCTCGACAACCATTGGTTGATGTTTTTATCCTGAAATCGTCGATTCTCGGCATCATCCAACACATTCCTGAGGCTCTTGAGGTCGTCGGAAAGATTGAGAATCTCCTTGTTCACACCTCTCACCAAATGGATTTCGGTTTTGATCTGCTCATTTATGGTGGCTATTAGTTGCTCGACCAAAGTAGAGACTACAACTTCTGCCATGGTTACAACTTACAAGCTATCTCAGCTGTAAATAATTTTTTATGATGAATGAAAACATTAGATGTGGTACTACTACTATAAGACATGAAAGAGGTAGAGGTCTTTTTCTGCATTATTAATATCCCATGTGACCCTGTCCCCCGGCCCTCATTTTTCTTCAATAATATATTCGTATCTGGCAGCTGTATATATGTATGAGTATAAAAGTCTACGGAAGCTTGTGGCCTCTCCTAACAAACGCATACACATCACAAAAAATAGTATAGTTATCTTCATTTTCAAAATATTTAGTGCCCAAATTTCAATAATTTAAAAAGTATAAAGAGAGTGTGATTTTTTTATAATGACTTGTACTCGAAACATTTTAGACTTTGACCTGTTCTAAACCGTGTATTTTTTTCATTTAATTCGAATTTTATCTATAAAGTGAATTTTTCAGAGAAGATCATCCTCCCTCTATTTGAATCGACTTATGAATTTATGATTTAAAATTTTTCTTTTCTATTATAAAACTACCACTTATTGTCCATGTTTTTTTTCATTTTTTTTTAATTAAACTCTTAGTTGGAACTCAAATATATAGTATTATCTCAATAATATTAATCTCAATCTATTTGTGTTCGGACAAATACGAATATGATTAGACGGACAAAAACTTATTTTATTTTTTTAGATATCAACATCAATATTTAACAATATATTTTCATAAATATGCATTATCTTTTTGTAATTAATTAATTTATTCATATTTATATTTGATTTAAGAAAAATGAAAAATATAGAACTGGCATGACAGTGACTATATATAAATACAATATTGACTATATATAAATATAAGACAAAAAAGTTATGAAAATAAGTATATCTTTTTAAATTTTTTTAATTTACTGAATTTAAATTTTATTTACAAATATAAGGCTCGAAAATTATGTACTCCATCTTTTATTCGAATTTTATGATTTTTTTTTTTTAATATTAAGTGTATTATATTATTTCTATTTTTTAAATGTACTTATTAATATGAATCTCAAAATATATGGGAGTGATTTATATCTTTTCTAAAAGGCGCAACTTGCTAGGGATTTCCCGAACCCTCATGTATGATTTGAATCTCCGAATATTGTAGATGGCATACTTACTGGAATTTATTGCTTTGAAGTTTTGACTTAAAAAAAATAGTTAAACTATATTTTCTCTATTTGTTTTTAATTTCAAATTCTGATTTTATTTATTTTTTTGAGAGTTGAATATTATCATTAGTTTGAATTTATATTTTCATCTAATATTAATTGTGTATTTTATTTACTTAAATTTCAAATAAATGTGATTCATAAATTTACAACATATTATTTCAAAGATTTTTTAAATTAATAAATTAAAATATATTATAAATTTATATTCTTCATTGACTATTTGTAATTATGATTTATAAAAATTCACGCTCATCAATCTCATTATTTTTATTAATATATTTTCTCGTTAGTAAAAATAAAAACATTTTCAAAAGCAAATCAAATCTTTCATCCGTTCACCAACTAATGGAAAAATCAGAAAAAACATAAAATTTTCTCTCAAAGCATATAACATTTCCAAAGCAAATTAAGTTTTCTCCAATTATTACTTATTTTCTCAAAAAAATAAATTAATTTAAGTCAAAGGTGCTAATAGTAAATGTATATAGGTGCATTTTTTTACAATGAAATGATGGCAAAATCAAAGTAACCAGCAAGTATTACTCAAATAGATTGTGCTTTTACTTCTTCCAAAGCCTCCTGAGACAAGCACCAGTTTTCACAGATCACAATTCCATTAACAATACTTTTACGTCAACATCAGAATGCTTCAAGAGATCGTCCATGAGAGGATAAAATGCAATTATGGTCCCAAGAGAATTTCTGCTCACGAAAATGGTCCCATTTTGAGCAAAAAAGGTCCCGCGAGATTTTTCCGTCAAAACCTAACGAAATTGTGAGCGTGAGGCACACACGCCGTTAAGATAAAAAATGGGAAAATGCAGATTTGATCCCAAGAGATCTGAAAAATGCAGATTTGGTCCCAAAAGATTCGTGCTCACGGAAATGGTCCCATTTTGTACAAAAAAGGTCCCACGAGATTTTACCTTTTAAAACAAAATCTTCAAATGTTTTGTTTCAATCAAATGCTCCAAAATCACCTCTAATCCTAAAAAAACCCTAAATAAATCTCCCCCCAAATAAAACCACACGAATCCAACTTGAAAATTTAGAAAATATTGAAGTTGAAACACTAATTAAGCATTCCCAAATCGCAAACCCTCACTTAAATTCCTCAAATCGAAGCACACAAATCGCATTCATTGAAATTGCACATCAATTATTTTTCCTCAGTTGGGGCCGGTGGTGTGTGCCGATGATAACCATGGATTCGGGGTGTCTTATTGCTTGAACTGAATTTTTCAATTTTGAGATATATTCTCAAAATTTTTAAAACCAAATCTAGCGATTTTATTTTTAAAGGATAATTATTTTGTTTGAGAGTGCTTAATATGTAAAATGAATTTTTGGAAGATTGAGTTCCGATTTTCTGTCAATGACGAGGACAAGAGCAAGGTTAGTGATAGATATACGTAATTTTGATGGAATTAATTTGAATTCTTCAATATTTATGTTATAAAAACTATTGGATATTTTTTAAAAATCTATATGATAATTTTTTATGATTTTATAAATAAAAAATTAATATTTTCAAATTTAAATTATTCAGTTGGACAGATTTTACATAAAATATTAATTGATTTGAAATTTTTTATTTTTCTTAATTTTTAAATTTGATATAAATTATTATTTATATGTTTTTTTTAAATTTACACAAATTATTATTTGATTTGAAAAAATATGCAATGTGTCATTTTCTCTCTCTCTTTTTTTTTTGGGACCATTTTTGCAATTTTTTCTAATTTTTTATTTTGGGACCATTTTTGCAATATCACTTAACGGAAACCGTTAAGTATTTAACGGTTGGGACCATTTCTGCAAAAAATGGGATCAAAAAAGAACGTGGGACCAAAATTATTTTTGAAAAATTCTCTTGGGACCAAACTTGCATTTTACCCTAAATAATTTCAATGGACAAACTTATCTTATAGTGGATGTAGATATAAATAATTCAAATGAGGATATAATTGGAAATGAATCTAATATGGTTGATGAAGAAGTTTCTCTAAATTAAAATTGCTAAAAACATACCTACAATCCACTATGTCACCAGAAATATTAAATGGACTAACAACTTTATGTATTGAAAAAGATATGCTAGAACAAATTAATTATGAAGATATTATTGAAGAATTTGCTTCTCAAAATGCTAGAAGAAGTCATTTTAAATGATTTATTTTTATAACATTAATTCATTTTTAATATGTGCATATGTATTTCACTTATTTTATTTGATTTTTTTTTTTTAAAAAGGCCCATTTTTTTGTTCGCCCCAGGTTTACAAAATCTTAGGACAGGCACCGACAGTGTTTCCCTGTAGTGATGAAGGCATCGACGGTGTTATTTTGATTTTTTTTTTTTATTAACTACCTATTTGGTTGATTGGACGTCGTTTGATTTTTTGGCTCAATGATATACTCTACATCGTTCATAATAAGATTCCATTTTAGTTAAAAAAAAAAAAAAACAGAACTAAACAAATTTATTTGAACTCAACTCATAATATATTTTATTAAGTATTTGTTTTTTACAAATAAAAAACCACATTTCCAAACACAAAATCTTCCAAACACAAATAATCAAACACAAAATCTTATATACAATATTTCATCTATATGAAATATAATTAATTAAAATAAATTGAACAAAAATTCACGAGTCAACACAGATTAACACAAATCAAATTTAATTAAAATAGATTTTTTCGCTTCAATGTATTATATTAGTACAAGATAAAATTATGTTGGTAAAGTCTAGTATGCACTCGAGTGCATGCTGTGCACCCTAGTCCATGTGCACTTTTCAGTTTACTGACTTACACTTTTTGGTAAATGGTGTTGCACTTTTCAATTATTAATTATACAGTTTAATAATTGAAAAGTGTAACACCATTTACCAAAAAGTGTAAGTCAGTAACTGAAAAGTGCAACATGGACTAGGGTGCACTCGAGTCCATAGCAGACCAACTCAATTATGTTACTACATGATCAATTTGCACCACATTAACCTAAACGTGCCCTTTGCATAGATAATAAATGATAATATCCATTATCTATATACGAAAATGTAGTAGAACAAATTGCCATTGTAACATATTTTAGTATTGCAATCCACAAATTCGTTCAAAAAATGAAATTTATTTTATTGTTTTTCAAGTATCACAAATTATTCTTATAAGTAACATATTTTGGACTTATAAGCTGCTCGAATTTGAAATTGCAACCCGCGAGTTTTTAAATATTATTTTAATTAAACATATTTGCAAAACTTCAAAATAATCATATGCAAAACAAATACATAATTTAAGCGAAAATGAATTGAATTTGAGGCACATGAATTACAGTTGAAAGCCCAAACAATACCTTTTATATGGATCGAGGCACATGAATTTCATTTTGAGATCCGGCAAGAGGAACAATCGATCGTGAAGATCTTCAACGAAAAAGCGAGTTATTTCTTCTACATTTGTTTTAAATCATTAATTATTGCTACTTTCTGTTACGTTACACTTGATTCGAAAAAGAAAAAAAAATGAACAGGCGTGTTAATTAATTTATAAATCTTCATTGTTCCGAGCCCTATCCGTAATACAGGAGACGATTAATAATCTGTATTAATGAATTATTATTTTCAGAGGTTGATTCAAATGCAATAGAGTGAATTAAAGGTACAAATGATCGAGATACGCATGGTGGAAGCGGGAATGAAGGCCAAGGGCTATTTATGGTCGAAGGCCATACCAATGGAGGATCCTCGAAATGATGATTTTGCTTCATCAATAGGTGACTTGAGTTTTAAGAATAGCATGCTTCCACACCTTGGCGCCCATGGCACTCGGAAAGCCAAGACTCCTTCCTCTATTATTTCGCCCTTCAATACCCGTTACAGGTACCGATATATTATATATTCACTACAAGAAGAAAATTGATGGAATTATTAAAGACTTTTAAGGTCAATTTTGTTCTAGTGATTGTGGAATTTGATCAGTTTTGTGATTGGTATAGGGATTATGTATATTGAATTTCATGTGAAATTGTTTAGTCAAACTCTTGGTAATCCTATATATTTTGCAGAGATTGGCAAACATTTCTGGTAGTACTAGTATTCTACACAGCATGGGTGTGCCCTTTCGAGTTTGGTTTCCTTAACGGACCTAAGGGACCTCTGGACATCACAGACAATGTTGTAAATGGATTTTTCGCAATTGACATTGTGCTATCATTCTTTGTTGCCTATGTTGACAAAGAAACTTATACTCTCATCGATGACCAAGAAATGATTGCTAAGAGATATTTAAAAACAGGATTCTTCTTTGATGTGGTTTCTACAATACCTTATAGTGTTGCACAAAAGGCTTTTCCACCTAATATCCAAATATACGGCTACTTAAGTATGCTGCGCCTCTGGCGTATCAGAAGAGTCAGTGCTATGTTTCAGAGGTAGCAAGTTGTGTAAAATATTTGATGGTTATATGCTTGTCAATAAGGAAATCACAACTCCAATTGATGCATTGTAGTTTAACTGCAGAATGGAGAAAAATACAGACTACAACTACATCTTGGTCCGAATTTTAAAGCTTGTGTGTGTGAGTATCTTAAGAGCAAGTTGCAAGTTCATGGTGAGTTAAAGATTTGGAGTTTTATCTATTGAAGCTTGCATTTCTTTGTAGGGCACTCTTTTTTCAGTTCATTGTGGTGCTTGCACCTTCCATCTTATTTCTGGAAAGTTTGACGACCGAGATGACACTTGGGTCTCGCTACTTTCAAATGGAAATTTTCATGACATGTCTCCGTGGACCAAGTATTTCATATCTGTTTACTGGTCCCTTGTCACTGTAACATCAATTGGCTATGGCGATTTACATCCTGTGAACACTGCGGAAATGGTGTTTGATATTTTCTACTTGTTTTACATCCTTGGCCTAACATCCTACATCATAGGAAACTTTACCAACTTGATCGTTGAAGCCACCACCAAAACCAGGAAATTCGTAAGTATGGGCATTAGTTTTGTTTGAATTTCTCGACTTGTAGCATATGAAATTTCTCGACTCTGTGGTGGCAGAGAGAGACTATTAATGCTGCAGCAAGCTTTGGCTCAAGGAACAGTCTGCCTGCTCAACTGCAAGAGCAGATAATGGCTCACTTGATCTTGATGCACAGAACTGACTCAGAAGGGGTGCAGCAGCAAGAAATTGTTGATGCACTTCCAAAGGCGATTCGTTCCAGTATCTCAAAATTTCTATTCTACGACCTTGTAGATAAGGTGTATTTGTTCCAAGGGGTTTCAGATGACTTACTCTTTCAGCTGGTAATCACCAGCATTCATTCCATCATTAATTTGACCATCTTTGCATTTACTTTATTTTGAGCATGTTATTACTTTCTAAGAATGATATTGGTGTAACTCCATTGCTTTGCATATCATGGATCAGATTTCATGTTTCTTTTATCCCGTCTATGCTTGCAGGTGTCGGAGATGAAACCTGAGTATTTCCCCAATGGAGAAGATATAGTCTTACAAAATGAAACACCTACATGTATGTATATTCTGGTTAATGGAGCAGTGGTAAGCTCTATCTCTCTCTCTTGCTCTCACTTTTGTCGACATCATCACCAATACTAATGTCCATCCTGGAAGTTTCCAAATTATGATCTGTTGCGCTGGATATTCTGGCCTTTGTTTCCTAAGTAGTCGTTTGTCATCTAACAGCTACCTTGTGCTATTATTTCAAGTAGTAATCCATATTGTACTTGGTGACAGGATCTTCTTACACACAGAAATGGAATGGAACGGGTAAGAACCATATTGGAACAGTTTGGTTGTAGATTTACTTAGGAGGATGTAATGCAAATAATGTTAAGAAATGTGTACAATAAATTATTTCAGGTTTTGGGGGATTTGAAGGCAGGGGATATTTTTGGCGAAGTAGGTGTTCTTTGCTACAGGCCACAAGTTTTTACGGTTCGTGCAAAAAGATTGAGCCAAATACTGCGATTGAATCGAACTGCATTCATGAATATTCTTCAGTCTAATAATGTCGGAGACGGAACAATAATCATGAACAATCTTCTTGAGGTAAAAAATTGCCCTCTTGATGATCTTTTTTTTCTTATGTTAATCGTATGTTAAAAAAAAAAATCTTGGTGCAGCATTTGAAAGAGCACACAGAACCGGTGATGAAAGAAATCTTGAGCCACACGGAGCAAATGCTGAGTCATGGAAGAATGGACGTGCCTCTGACCTTACACTTTGCTGCAGCAAGAGGTGATGATCTGTTGTTGACCCATCTGCTAAGGCGCGGTTTGGAAACAAACGAGTTGGATGCCAATGGTCGCAGTGCTTTGGTAAACCCCATTCTACATTCTTTCACTACTAATCAGAGATAAAACCTATTTATGTTTTCCAATTGGATTATAACTCCTACCAGTGACTTGGAGCCAGGAATTTTAGATTGGGGGGCCCGATTTACATTACTATAAAGACAAAATAATATTATATTTAATTCATTATAAATTTTGATTGTTCCAACTCTTAATAGGTGAAACGGTGTTAAAATTATTAGACAAATGTATAACTTAAAATATATTCCCTCCATCCCGTAATGACTTGAATACGTTGATAAGTTCACTTTTTAAGAAATGTGAATTTAGTGAGGTGTATTTTTGGTGATTTAGTGAGGTATAAAAGAAATTTAATGAGGTGTTAAAAAAAAATTAGTGAAATGTAGGGAAGAATGTAGATTAAAATGAGTGACAATTTTAAAAATAAAATGATGTAGTGAGAATATTAATTTTGTAGATTATTTACATATTATGAGTGTACAAATAATTTTGAAACATCTCAAATAAAAAAAAAGTATACAAATAATTATAAAACAGAAGAAATATACATAAAAAAAAAAAAAAAATTGGTGGGGGGCCCACTGCCCCCGCTGGGCCCTATGTGGCTCCGTCATTGACTCCTACTAATTACGTGTTTTTTACACATATAACCTCCTTATATGTACAGCATATTGCGTCAGCAAAAGGATTTTTAAACTGTGTGGTTGTCCTTCTGGAACATGGAGCAGACCCGAACATAAAAGGTAGTCTCATTCCACTTGTTAACCAACCATCTTACTATTTATCTTCATTCGAGATTTTTTTTGCAGATTCTGAAGGAAGTGTTCCGCTGTGGGATGCAATGTTGGGTAAACACGAAGATGTCGTACGCATATTGAGTGACAATGGGGGGACGTTGTCTTGTGGCGAGGTAGGCGACTTTGCATGCACGGCAGCTGAGCTAAACAGCATAGAACTACTCCAAGAAATTGTCAAATTTGGGGGGGATGTAACATTGCTGAGTAGCGCCGGAATCACAGCTCTGCATCAAGCAATATTTGAAGAAAACATTGAAGTTTGTAAATTTCTGTTGGAACATGGAGCTGATGCAGACATGGTGGATCCCCATGGATGGTCGCCACGTGCGTTGGCCAATCATCAGGGAAATGAAGAGATGAAAGCTTTGTTACAAGCCCACCATGCCGTTTGTCCCACACATAAAGCGCCTTACACCAACCTACAATCTAGTAGATTAGGTTCTAAAAAGCTAGGCGAGTCGAGTATGAGGAGGCCGAAAGATTTCCAGAACACTCTTGCTGGGATCATCACAGCTGGCCAAAGACAAAATGAAGGTCACCTTCAAACTCTAATTTAATTACTATATATGCTTTAAAAAAAAAAAAAGAATGTGTTGATTATTAATTAATTGTGCAGGAGTTGACATGCTTTCGCCCAGTTTCAGTCGGCCTATGTTGCAGAGAGTAACCATCAGTAGTCCGGAGACGGGTGATACAGCGGGAAAACTGGTGCTACTACCTGGGTCTCTGCCGGAGCTGCTGGATTTAGGGTACCACAACTTTGGTTTTATTCCATCTAAAATATTGACAAAAGATGGTTATCTGATTGAAGACTTTGCTGTGATAAGAGACGGTGATCATCTGATTATGGCTAGTCAAGCAGCAGCAGCAGCAGGATCTTAAAGAATTAATGAATATCAACATTATATTTCCTTTGTATACATACTTATCATCTCTTCTGTTCACAATATAGGAGTTGCGTCTCATAGAACATTTGTAACATTTTCTAACTGTTCACAATTTTTTAGTACCCTGCTACTCTAGTAATACAATTCTTTTTTCGTCCATTTTTTAGTCTAGTAATACAATTCTTTTTTCGTCCATTTTTTTTTTTCCCTCAGCAAGAGTCTAGTATCTACATCAAGCCCACCCTTGAAACATCTTCTTGAAGCAAGCAGACCGTCCTTATTTTATGGGAGGAATTCATACAGAGTGAAGGACTTTATTTCTCACCAGCTAACGCTTTTTGTTACATCAAAATCGTGAACAATGATAAATAGAAATGATATTAACGAGTCTACCATAGACATCAATTATATATAATAATAAACTCGTAATATAAGTTATATAGCTATAGAATTAAGGTAACTAAATAATATATACTATGAGAAAGGAAATAATTATAATCAAATATGTATAATAACAAAGAAATAAATCAATGACTTCAGATCAGTGTCTTCTTTGATTATATTCTTGTATCGTCTCCATCACCTTAAGAGTAGATTTACGACTCCACATAACCACAAAGTCAGCCAGCCAGCCTTCCTCTTGTATACCTTCGAGAATATAGACAAATTTGTTAGTTATATTTATGTTTCATCACATGTACAAACTTCATATATATAAACCATAATATTTATTTATGCTTCACAAAGATGATCCATTAAAATCTTGTTATTTGAACCCAGATTAACGTGATTTTTTAAAAAGTATATATCACTGCTGTGCCTATGAGAGCTCAAAAATCATACCTTTTCTGCAATTAATCCATGACATTTGTCCTCAAACTGTAACCAAACTTTCAACATGGACAATGGCTGCAATGAAACCATCGGGCACATCAGTTATCAGAGGGCACCGAAAACTCTCATCTTTCGAATTGTAAACTACAAAATGCTTCCCGCAGACCACCAAGACTTCGCCATTAGGCAACATTACCAAAGGGCCCGAGAAAAGAGGCTGGAAACGTTCATATCCTAATGTAGGATCAACCTTATAATAACGAGGAAACGAAAAGAGTTTAGTCCACGACTCTTTGACGTTATACTCTTTCATTACCCAAACATCGCAACCACTTTCCCGGTTGTTGCTAAAAACACAAAGGCAACTTATTGTGAACCTCAGGATATCCATAATTCGACCAAACATCCCATTCGTTGAATCAACAGAAATAATTGTTTTTTCATCAGGATCCAAATCCTGCATTTTCATAAAGTGAAACTTCCTACTTGCATAAAACCCCAAGTAATCCCACATGAAAAAACCAGGCCCGACACCCTTAACCTTCGTCCAAGAATCAGCATTAATTTCTACTATAAATATAAGTCATTAACTCATCCATCCGTGATCTCGTGCGAATCGCCACAACCTTGTAATCATCACCACACTTATCAAAACCAAAACCACACTCGCTAAAATTGAACTTCACATAAAGAGGAGGCAATTTCTTTGATGTTCTCATACTAGGGTTCCATAAAAAGATATGAATTTTATTTATGAGACTAGGCATATTATCCCATTACAAGAACCTACTACCTGAACTGTTACGATTGTCAATGATAATTCGACTCCGATTAGACGTCTCCAATCACAAGCAAAATAATCGGCCACAATTCAATCCAACGAAAGCATGAAAATTCACAAATATAAACGAAAACGAAAAACAGAGCACAAGAAGATTTAAGTGGTTCGATCAACGTGATCTACATCCACTGGACACACGACTTCAATTTTATTAGTTCAAGAGATGTTTACAAACACTCATCACTCGGAAAGGGATTTATCCTCACTTCGCTCGTGAACTCTCAACTCTCAAAACGAATGCTCGCAGGCGTCAAGAATTACAATTACAAGTAATGGGGTATTTATAGGTTGTCAAGGGTGATTGCAGCGTGTGTTGAAAGCGTGCTCTGTTGCCACGTGGATTCTGTTACAACCGTGTAACAAACTCACACCTTCATCGTGACTCAATCTGAATTGACCTCCTTGCCCTTCACTTGTCTTCGCAAGACAAGACGACTCCATACTTAGCCAAAAATTAACCCTGCTATCAGAACTCAACTAGTCTGGTCAGACCTCTACTTGTCTGGTCTTCCCAACTCGTCTTGTCCTTCGCAACACCCATCTCATCTGTTTGGACTCCTCCAACTCATCTGATCTGGTCTGAGCTAACTTGTCTGACTCCACCAGCTGATACGCCCAACAGCTGAGTCCTTCAGAAGACTTCTATCGACTAAGTACCTCGACTGATCTGCCCAACAGACGAGTACAGTAGTAGAGTAGAATCTACCTGATCTTCACCAGACGAGTCGCACTCGTCTAGTCTAGGAGATTCGAGATAAACCTCACAATTCTCCACCTTTAGCTCAAAATCTACACCTTGAACTAAACAGCTCCGATCTATTCTTCGCAAAGAACAGACTCCACTACTAATCTGCCGCCACCAGACTAGTAGCCTTCTCCGCAGAGGTCACTAATGCAAACCAACTAACCTAAGACATAAACCAAACTTCTCCTTTGGTAACGCCTTAGTAAATGCATCAGCAGGGTTCTCCTCAGTAGCTATCTTAACCACCTGGATGCTCCCCTTCTCCACAATGTCTCTCACAAAGTACAGTTTCACATCAATATGCTTGGTTCGTTCATGATACCCCTGATGCTTTGCGAGATGAATTGCGCTTTGATTATCATAGAAGACAGTCACACTGTTCTGAGATAAACCAAATTCCTTAAGAATCCCTTTCAGCCACATGCTTTCCTTAACTGCCTCAGTCAAGGCCACGTACTCCGCTTCAGTAGTAGACAATGCAACTACGGATTGATGAATAGACCTCCACGACACTGCCGTTCCAAATAGAGTGAACACATATCCTGTTAAGGATTTTCGAGTGTCAACATTGGCTGCGTAATCTGCATCCACGTATCCCACAAGTGCATCCCCCTTACTTGGCATCTTCTGAAATTTCAGACCTGTCTGTGCTGATCCCAGAACATATCTCATAACCCACTTAACCGTTTCCCAATGGCTTAAGCCTGGATCACTCATATATCTGCTGATCACACTCATAGCATGAGTCAAGTCTGGCCTACAACACACCATAGCATACATCAAACTCCCTACAGCACTGGCATAAGGTATCTTGCTCATCTGAGTTCGCTCTTGGCTGTTCCTGGGACTCATCTGATTGGATAATCGATGATGTTGGCCAATAGGAGTAGAGACAGTCTTTGCCTTATGCATTCTGAACCTCTCTAACACCTTCTGAAGATAAGTAGGTTGACTCAGCAGAATAGACCCATCTAGTCTACTGATCTCCATCCCAAGAATCACTTTGGCTTCACCAAGATCTTTCATCTCAAACTCCCGTTTGAGGATCTCCTTAACTTGATTAACACTGTCAATAGACTCGCCTGCTATTAACATGTCATCAACATACAACAGAAGATAGGTAGTAGCAGTCCCAACCCGTCTGAAATAGACACAGCTGTCGTACAAGCTCCTTGTAAAACCAGCTGAGCAAATGTACTCATCAAATCTCAAGTACCATTGTCTAGGGCTTTGTTTAAGGCCATAGAGGGACTTTTTCAGCAGACACACCTTGTCTTCCCCATCTTCTATGTCCAACCCTTCTGGTAGCTTCATGTAGATCCTCTCGTCTAGAGATCCATGTAAGAAAGCCGTGGTCACATCCATCTGATGTAGCTCCAATTCATATTGAGCGACCATAGCTAACAAGATTCTGATGCTACAATGCTTCACAACAGGTGAGAAGATTTCATTGAAATCGATACCTTCTTTCTGTGTAAATTTCTTAGCTACAAGCCTCGCCTTGTATCTAAGTCTGCCACCCCTCTGAGCCTCCACCTTCTTTTTATAGATCCACTTACACCCAACCAACTTCTTGTTCTTGGGCCTCTGAACAATCTCCCATGTCTGGTTCTTGTTTAGAGAAAGCAGCTCCTCCTCCATAGCAACTATCCACTTCTCCTTGTCGTGGCAGCTGATGGCTTCTGAATAAGACTTCGGCTCCAGAGACTCCACCTCAAGAGCTGCACATAATGCAAATGAGACTATGTCAGCTTGCCCGTACCTCTGAGGTGGGTGGACTTCTCGTCTGGTTCTGTCCCGTGCCAGCTGATAATGTTGAAGATCATTCTCACTTTGAGGATCGCCCTCCTCATCTGGATCAATATCATCTCCAACTGGTCTTGTGGAGTCAACTTGCTCCACCTCGACTTGTGTCTCGTCTGGTTGGTTATCAGCTGCACTAGTACTCGTACTAGTCTGTTCTGATAGAGGCATCCGACTCTCATCAAACGTAACATCTCTACTGATTATACATTTCTGCATCCCAGCTTCGAGGCACCATAACCTGTATCCTTTCACGCCTGAAGGATACCCAACAAACACGCATCGCAATGCTCGAGGCTCAAGCTTATCTTGCTTGACATGAGCATAAGCTTGACATCCAAATACCTTCAAATGATTGTAATCGGATACACGTCCAGACCACAACTCCTCTGGGGTTTTGTATTGCACAGCCGAGGAAGGACTCCTGTTTATCAAGTAGGCTGCAGTAGACACAGCCTCTCCCCAAAACACCTTCGGCAGACAAGAACTGTTCAACATACACCTGACTCTCTCAAGTAGTGTCTGGTTCATCCTCTCAGCTACTCCGTTTTGCTGAGGGGTCCCTGGCACAGTCCTATGCTGTACTATTCCTTTCGATTTGCAGAACGCATTGAACTCGTCTGATAGGTACTCTAGACCATTATCAGTTCTCAAATGTTTGAGAGTCTTGCCTGTGACATTTTCACATTCAATGAGCCATTCCTTGAATTTCTCAAATGCTTCTGACTTCGACATGAGAATAGACACCCACACCTTTCTTGAGTAGTCGTCTATGATAGACAAGAAGTATTTTCCACCAGACCTCGTCTGATTCCTCGCTGGCCCCCATAGATCAGAATGGACATAGTCCATGATCCCATTGGTAGAGTGAACAACCTTACCAAACTTAAGTCTCTTGGACTTACCAAGGATACAAGACTCACACAAGTCGAGTTGAGTGATCTTGTCTTTGCCAAGCAGACCTTGTTTAGACAGCTCCACTAGGCCCTTCTCGCCTACGTGAGCTAGTCTTTTGTGCCACAACATCGAGTTGTCTTGCACTTCCGCTACATCTAATCTACCCGCTACTGTTTCTCCCTTAAGAAAGTAGAGATCACTCATTCTCTCACCTTTCAGGACAGTCAGCTCCCCTTTTGACACACTGAGCTCTCCATCAGCCGACTGGAATTTATAGCCCATAGAATCCAGCATCCCAAGTGAGATCAAATTCCTCTTGAGTTCAGATACGTACCTAACACTCTTGAGTATTCTTACTACCCCATCGAACATCTTCAGGTGAACACTACCTTCTCCAACAACTTTGCAAGTGTGATCATTCCCAAGCAGAACAAAACCGCCCTTCTGTTGCTTGAAGTCATGAAACCAATCTCGTCTTGGAGTCATATGGAAAGAACACCCTGAATCAAGGATCCATGCTTGCTGTTCTGTAGAGGATGTGATGGTTAGCGCTTGAGCAGACTCATAGCCTTCATGCTCCTTCTCAACTTGAGTCTGATTAGCTTGATTCTTGTCATTAGAGGTATTGGCACCAGATTTCCTCAAGAACTGCTTGTATTTGTGACAAGCATTCTTATAGTGCCCAGACTTGTTGCAATGGTAGCACACTGCTTCACCTTGATTGGACACAACTGATTTTCCCTTATCAGCTCCTTTGGGTTGACTAGACCCCTTCTTGGCACCAGATCGCTTCTGGCCACCTCTGATTGTCAATCCTTCTCCGCTACTGACCTTGTCTACTTGAGACGTCTTGTTGTGCAGCAGCTTGGACTTGACAGCCAGCATTACATCCTCCAATGTAATACTTTCCTTCCTACCATACAAGATGGTATCCTTTAAGATTTCAAAGGACTTAGGGAGAGCACTCAATAGAATTAGAGCCTTATCCTCTTCCTCTAACTTGACATCTAAATTCTCTAGATCATCAAGAATTCTATTGAACTCATCAAGCTGATCCGGAATGGGTTTGTCATCCACCATTCTGAAGGCATACAGCTTCTGTTTCGAATAGAGACGGTTAGCTAAGGTTTTAACCATGTAAAGTTTACCTAGCTTGTCCCAGACCTATTTCGCGGTTTTCTCTTTAGCAACTTCTCTCAAAACCTTATCACCAAGGCAGAGCAGAATATTACTTCGAGCTTTCCTGAGCATCTTGCTCCTTTCAGCAGCAGCTGTTGCAGATTCACCAGCTGGGGCTGTAGGCTCTTCGAGCACGTCGAACAAGCCTTGCTGTTCTAGGAGAGCCTGCATCTTGACTCTCCACAGCCCAAAGTCACCTGTGCCTGAGAACTTCTCAATATTATACTTGGTCGAATTCTCCATCTTCGACCTGGCAGTTGATTAATGGCTGACAATCGGTTCCTCTCGTTCCTCTCGCTTCCCACAGACGGCGCCAATTGCTACGATTGTCAATGATAATTCGACTCCGATTAGACGTCTCCAATCACAAGCAAAATAATCGGCCACAATTCAATCCAACGAAAGCATGGCAATTCACAAATATAAACGAAAACGAAAAACAGAGCACAAGAAGATTTAAGTGGTTCGATCAACGTGATCTACATCCACTGGACACACGACTTCAATTTGATTAGTTCAAGAGATGTTTACAAACACTCATCACTCGGAAAGGGATTTATCCTCACTTCGCTCGTGAACTCTCAACTCTCAAAACGAATGCTCGCAGGCGTCAAGAATTACAATTACAAGTAATGGGGTATTTATAGGTTGTCAAGGGTGATTGCAGCGTGTGTTGAAAGCGTGCTCTGTTGCCACGTGGATTCTGTTACAACCGTGTAACAAACTCACACCTTCAGCGTGACTCAATCTGAATTGACCTCCTTGCCCTTCACTTGTCTTCGCAAGACAAGACGACTCCATACTTAGCCAAAAATTAACCCTGCTATCAGAACTCAACTAGTTTGGTCAGACCTCTACTTTTCTGGTCTTCCCAACTCGTCTTGTCCTTCGCAACACCCATCTCATCTGTTTGGACTCCTCCAACTCATCTGATCTGGTCTGAGCTAACTTGTTTGACTCCACCAGCTGATACGCCCAACAGCTGAGTCCTTCAGAAGACTTCTATCGACTAAGTACCTCGACTGATCTGCCCAACAGACGAGTACAGTAGTAGAGTAGAATCTACCTGATCTTCACCAGACGAGTCACACTCGTCTAGTCTAGGAGATTCGAGATAAACCTCACATGAACCTTCTGTATATGGGCCTTTCAAAGGATAATCAATGTCAGATGCAACCGTACTTTCATGTTCAAGAAACAAGGAATGAAGTGAGATGTGTTTGAGCTCATAAAATGTGCGGTTATGATAGGTGGTTTGGATATTGGTAAGCATGATTCTAGGGTTGTTGGCTGAGTGATGATTGAAATGGATTTTGATGAATTGGGGACTTAAAATTAAGGAAAGCCATGATTTTGAAACACACCTGAATATGTTTAGCGATTTCACGAGGAGTCTTTTGAATATTTCTTCAATGATTTCTTGAGGAAGATATGGGAGAGTTGCAATGGTATTCTTGAAATCCAAATTTGTTTTGTCTTCCATTATAAAACTGAAACTGATCAAAATCAAAAGAATATATAATTTCTCAATTTTCTTTTGGTATATATCGAGATCCTAGCTAGGGTTTTCTGAAAGAATATATGAGAACAAGAGAAGAAATTGCTTTCTTGTTTATTGGAATGCTAAATGGCCTAATAACATAACGTACATGAATTAGTGTTAATGCATTTTAATTAAATATATAGAATCACATTAATGATTTTGAAAAAATATTAGTATCAACCATATTTTTTTTTTTGAAAATATCATTTTTTATCAATTTAATTTGATACTTTTTTTTTCTTTTCTGAAAGAATATATGAGAACAAGAGAAGAAAAAGATGGCCTGCTTTCTTGTTTATTGGAATGCTAAATGGCCTAATAACATAACGTACATGAATTAGTGTTAATGCTTTTTAATTTTTTTTTACAATGCATACAAGGATAAAAAAACTCCCAGAAATGAGAGGGCTAACAAATCAGATCCTTGTAAACTTGTGGACAATCATCTTCATTCCAATCTTGAGGATATGAAGTGTTTAAGGTAGATTGGGCCAGCATACACTACAAGAAATTTGAGAAATTGCGACGAAAAAAATCGTCATAAAAACCCCATTTTTCGTCACGAAAGTTATTCGGCGATGAAATTTTTCGTCGCAAAGAATGTCACCAAATGTGCGTGGCGGTAGGTAAAATGCGACGTTATTTTGATTCGTCACTAAAAGTCATCATTTGATGACGATAAAAGTCATCGTCACTATATCATTCATCTATGGTGACATATAAATCGTCACATTTGGTGTTAAAATTTCATCACTTAATATGATATTTCGTCACTAAAGGTTAGAATTTTCACAACGATTTAATTTATTGTCACTAAAAATTACTTTTTTGTGACGATTGTCCATCTATTACTAACCTTATCAAATTTTAGTGACATTATTTTTTGTTACAATTAGACTAACTATTTTGTCATATTTTGTATATTTCGTCACAATGGAGTTGTTCTTTCGTGACAAAATGTTGTTCGTTGTTATATGTGTGTATATATAATGACGACAAAATTTGTCACTAAAAAGTATGATTTAGTGACAATTTTTTTACTGTCAGTAAATGGTGTGGAAATTGTGACAAATTATTTATGTCATTATAATGTACTATTTAGTGACGAAAACGGTTATTGTCAAAGAAAGTTTAGTAACGATGACAACATATTTTTTATCGTATTTCAAATCTTTCGTCATGAAAGAATTACACTATAGTGACAAAGCTTTGATTGTCATTATATATTTAGATATAACGACAATACAATTCGTCATCCAATATAAGACTTTACTGACAAAATGCTAAATGTTGTTAAAAGATGTGAGAATAGTGACAATTTTTTTTTGTCATAATAAAACATTTTTCAATGACGAAAATGATAATTGTCCCAATTTTTTTTAAACTATAGTAACAACTTATATCGTCATTATAAATTAACATAGAGTGACAATATTATCTTATAGTAATTTTATATAAAAAAAAAATATTTACAGCAATAAATAATTTAAAGATATAAAAAATTGCATTAATAAAAAATCCTTTTCAGAAAACTTAACAACTATAACAAGAAATATTTGTTTATTACTTAATGAAACCAAAAAAATTGCGTCTTAAACAACCATCTTTGCATCTTGTGCAACCATTTTTGCATTCAAAACAGTCCACTGTGTTCAAAACAGTCAACTGTGTTTTGAGTTCTTGCACCTGAGTTTCAGACTCTTGCAACTTTTCTTTCGCGTCTACTTGGAGGCTTTGGACCATAATCAAGACCTTTTATATATCCAGTTCCATGACCGAACACCTCCAATACTATCTCATCTACACTCTTTTCAATTCCGAGCTCAATATATTCTTCTCGCTTTTTTATCATCTCCTGACAATTTAGCATAAAGAGAATTAAATTACCATCACTTTTAGTAATAAAAGTAAATCTCATAAATATTTATCACAATTTATTTTTAAGTAATACGGAGTACATTTTTATCCGCAAGAACCCATAAATATTATTACTATCAATAAACAACAAAGAATAATTGAACTGTAATATTTAAGCAAGTAGAATTGAAGACTCACCTGCATTGTAATTTTAATAAGGAGAAAAAATAAGTTTCAATATCACCACAAAAACACCCTTTAATTATTAACAACGTATATTTATTAAGGGGATAAGATTGAAAACCTGTTATTAGATACTATATATGTTAAATATGTCTACATTACTTACCCAATTTTCTTTTGGCTCACTGAATTTTCAACCATTTTTCTCTGATTTGTGTGTTCGTTCATACAAGTCAATTCGATCACATGGTTCTCCAGCTAACTCACGTTCAAACTACGTACATAACAAAATAAGTTAATACTTGATCATAATAGACAAGACTTAGTATACTAATTTACAAACGAAATATAATAGAACTAATCAATATAATCAATATACTTAGGCATATATATCCACAACTATCATCATCAAAACTCTTTTCATTTGTCAAAGTTCATACACAAAGAGAAATATAATGACAATTACATCAATTTGAGTTGGTGTCAATACAAATTCCATAAATTCATATTCGATCTTTTGAATTTAACAAGAATACATATATAGTCTAATTTCACATGAGCAACACATGGCTCCAATATTACAAATTACAACATATATATACGCACAAGTTTGTAGGGAAATGATTTAACCAATAAGAGTCACAGATCAACTCTAAAATAACTTAACCGAAAACAGAAATTTCGCTGAGCAAATTTGTTGCGCAAACAAATCATGTATGCATCCAATTTACTGAAATCAAAGTGGTTTATTAACAACTCCAATTAACTTAAATCAAAGAGCACACCTTTGTTTCCCATGAAATTTTATCCCAAAAAAATATAATTCTATTACGTTAGAGATTTTTTTTTTTTAAGTTTAGTATATTGTTTTAAATATTGAAAACTCTATAACCTAACTGTAGTAATTTTTACATCTCCAATTAAAATTAAAATTTCTTGAAGAAGAATTTTCACTTTAGACTCCACAAAAAACCCAAAATAAAATCAGAATCTGCAATCCCAACCAATGCAACAAACCCTAAACTTCATATTGAATCAAAATTTCTCAAATCTCAATTCCAATTCCTAGCGCTGTAAGCGCCACGCACGACTCACGATTCACGACAGCAGACTTACCTTTTGGCTCTTACTGAAGAGAGGCCGGCGGGCGAAGGGAAGTGAGGTTGTGTTGGCTACATGGTTGCGTTCGAAATAGATGCGGGAACGACCAAGCCACAGCGGCAGCGACACTACACAAGGCAGAGGCGGCGGCGCTTTGATCACAGAGACAGCGACGATCGAAGGTGGTGGCGCAGATCAATCCCAGACGCGGTGGACTACGTGGCGGCGGCTAGATCTGGCCGTGCACGATGACGACGTCGCACTCTCTGTACTGGCGCTCACACATACATGTTGCGAATTTAGGACTAGAAATTTAGGTATTTAGCGTAAGATTAGGGATTCAGGGATCAAAATGGGAGAATTTCAGAAATGGCTAGTCAAACTATACTTATAAAAAATGTTCTTACTTATACAAAATATACAAAATTCCATTCCTACTTACCCCCGTAACCTGCCTATTAATATAATTTGCACATGCGCTTCAAAAAAAATATTGTAAGTCTCAAATAATTGAAAAAATATGTGTATTATAAGACTCAACAAAATATATATATATAAAAGCCTAAAAAATAGGGGAATTTGGTGCTATGATTAATAAATAAATAAGATGAAAGTTGAGGCTCAAATCTATAGTAACTTGTAATAATTATTACATAAAAATGAAATAAATAATTGAATAAAATAATAAGTCATGTAGTCTTTGTGATGGATAAGGGCAATCAACTTTAATTTACATATATCTTAAAAAATAATATAATCAAACAAATAAGAAGTCATTTACTATTGACCCAACCTTGAGAGAAAAAAAATATCTTATTGAGATTCTAAACACCACGTGGGTATTACCTTGTCTCATACAATTCAAATACATTTTAACATTTTTTGAAATTACATTAAATACCCATCCCTTTTCCCCTTCCCATGACTCGAACCCGGATCTAAGGCCTAGGTAGTGGTGCTCTAACCACTTGAGTTATCCCACTTTGTCAAATACATTTTAACATGGTATTAATTGTTTTAACTGAATAATGTAACATTCGTTGTTTTCATTAAAACAATATTAGGTGTAATTATATGATTAAGTATGTATTATTATATGGACAATATGTGTTACTATAGAGTATAGTTGTAGTAATGCACACATTATTCATATAATAACATATGTATATTAAAAAGAATATGAAAACATGGAAAATAAATCATGGAAGTACCACTTGTGTGTAGGAAGGACTAATGAAAAGGATTTGTCGAAGAAAGACCTATGGCGTACACTGATATGCTTTGATCCGTTGGAGGGGAGACACCCTTTTTTAGTCCTTCTTCCTTGACCAGGCTAAAGACTCAACCAAGCAGACATACTTCTATTTGGAACAGGAATCGTATGAGAGTCTCGTGCAACCAATCATTCGAAAAGCAGCAGTACAGTCAAGGAATTCACTTACCTCAACCTTTTGGGATCCATCAAGACAACTTCCTTCTATCTGGTGTCCCGAGCTTGCTGTAATCCACAAATAGGCGGAAATGTAAATATAAGGCGACCAAAGCCTAATTTACCTCATGCGAGGTACGGGGAAATCATTCTCTATACAAATTCTCGGACGAGATTTTTGAACAAAATTTCGGTAGGCGAGAGGTATAAGTACTGCGAGGTGTGAAGTGATTGTACACCAGGTGAACTATGTAACTAAAGTCTATTATTACAAATTAAACAATGTAGTAAGTCTCTAGTGCACCATGTGAAATTTTGTAGCTTTAAACATCATTTTTATTGAACAATTGCACTAGTTTCCATTAAACAATATCAATTTATAAATTATACAATTGACATTGTTTAAAAAATGCACTTGAATTACACACTACACATACAAGACTAAGACCTAAAAATATTACTCCTACATAATATTATTTTTATTTAAAAAAGAAGAAGTGTGCATTATAAAATATAAATATCATATTATCATACATAAGGAATCTTCTTAAAAATACAAAATGTTCTTAAACAAAATTATATACTTGTGTATTTTAAATACATATAAATAATCTCAATGTGTATATATAAGGAAAATTTGTGAAAAATTGGCCGGGAAAAATTGGCGCTAACATGGAAAACCCATTTTTTGGCTTGACCAAATTCTGGCGCTCACAGAAACATGAGCAGAGGGTTTGTTCGAATTCAATTAGAGTATACCGAATCGAAAATGGGGAGTGACATTCGACCCTAATCCTTTATCACGACACCTACAAAATGTTCTTCAGCCCCAATAATTCACGAAATCCTTCTCAGTCCTAATTTTCTCAAAACCTTCACCGCATGAAATCTTCTTCTCAATTGGTTTCTGAAGCCCTCATCACCAGTCGTGAAGCGTGCCCTTATTCGCGTAAGATAACAGTAGTTTTTTCATTAATTTTTTAAACGTTACACTTATAGACTAATATCTCTAAATTGGATGTTTGATGGGCAGGATTCGAGTTAATTTCTCAACGGATCTTTCTACAATATTCTATTGGCAATGGAATACTCGACTTCCAAGTTAGGTGGCAGATTTAAGGTATTTGATTGGGGGAAATTTGATTTTTCACTTAGTTTATTATGGCGCAAATCTGTGGGTTGCGTTGATAGTTTAGATAATTTCAGTTTCAAAATTGTTCTTGTTCTCGAGCGATAGGGAACAGGGCATTATTTTACTAGGTGTTTGGGTTTGTTTGTTTGATTTTTTCTTCGTCACTGAGTCGTGTTAGGTGACTGGTTATGATACTAGTTAAGAGACTTGCTGCTTAATCTTCTTGCTTTTGCTCCGTGAATTAAATTGTGGTTTTTCTCTATGTTTTTACTGCTATCAATGAGTCCTATATTTGGATGAGAAAATACATATCAGTTGCAGGTTGAGTTTATCTTTTTTACTTTTTCTTTGTGTACCTAATTTATTATCTGTTGGATATAATTCTAAGGGAATGAAAATTATTCTCATTTTGTAGAACCATTTATCGGTACAGAGAGACAAAATATTTCAATTTAGGATAGAATAAATACAAGAAAACAGGCAAAAGAAGAGTATTTTTCTTATTGCATAGCATTCACTATCTACACGATTTCCTGTAAGTTTCTTAAGCAATGGAATCTTGTCTCTTTTTTTAGCACAGGGCCGCCTAACCAAATGCCCGATGGCAGCGTGGAGATTGGAGAAGACGTACAATTAAAGGAGTTGTTTAATCCTCTTCGTTGAAATATTCTGTCATGGCCTTACTGGGTAAGTAAATGTCATATGCACCTTATTAAGTTACTATATTTTTGTTTGAGACCCAAGTTATACTCACTTTGAGATGAGATAAAGGGAGGGAGCTTATGTTGTATTGTAATGTAAACTGAGTATAAAATCTGGCAGGTTCGTCGTCTCTATGATTCTGCTCAGAGATCGAAGGCCTGTCATGTCAATTGATTTTAGAGAAACCCCCTTTAGAAGGATATTGATGGGCATACAATTTGTATAGGAAATGGCTCAGGGGACCTTGCTTCCATTGACACATATAATTAAGTATCTCGCAGTATTTACCCAGAACTTCTCATATTCGACACATGCAGTATCACAGGTCACCAGGTGTTCGATGAAATGTTCTTTAATGAATTCTTTTGATAGGCATTTGTGATCTTGATTATTTTGATCTCCATATAATTTCCAAGTATTGGTTTAAATAAACCCTTTGCAATGCAGGTTATAATTTTGATAATATAAGTTATTTGTTAGATAATTTGACTAGAAACGAAGGGCTGCAGTTTAAACATGTTATTTTATTTAGCTTGCAAGCTGTGATGAGTAAATGAATTTGCAGATGTGCTTATTGCCCCGATACGATTAATTTGAATCTGGTAACAAAGCCCTAATCAAATAACAATTTTATCAAACATAGAAGCAGAAGAGATCCTCCTAAAACTTAGATTTGAATCTGATAATCAAATAACAATTTGTTGATTACTTCTTTGTTTGTGTGTATTTAAATTAATCACTCTCTCAATCGTCTTCGTTGTTTAGTAATTGGGATCTTTTCATATGAATCTGGTCGATAAAACTCCAAGGTTTTAGTAATCTTTATACTCCGTATATAAATGGAGAATACACTCTCCTGTCAATTTGAAGGCTTTGTTACGTTTCATGTAATTGTGGTAAAGATCTACACGTTAATTACAACATGCCTCTTACTAATAATTACAATACATAAGAATTGATGGTTTTGACATGCCGCTTCCACTTCCACTTCTCTATTTTTAGCTGAGCTTCCTGCAGTAAGCATTGTGGGCACTGCTTCATTGAGAAGGAATTGTCCCAACATCTGAACAGAAATCCATCACTAAAGGTGAGTTTATCATGATATTAACTCATATTGTTTTCTTTACTTAATTCAGTCATAACTTTGTTGTAAAAGTTTTGGTGTTTGTAATGTCGATTCATTTTTCATTTGATTTGGGCCGATAAAAAAAATTACTATATATCTCTGTACTACGCATAGTCATACTCGATCCCAAACTTGTGGTTTTCCATTTGCACCAAACAATATTCCTATTTTTTGTGCCCAGAACCTGTTCATTTCGTCAATTTGCATAAACCCCTTGTTTATTTGTGGCAAGTTTTGCAATACATTAACTTGGAGAGTCTTGCTTTTGAATTCTCATCAATTTCATGAATTCAAACTTTTAGCTCTTAAAATTAATAATTTATTTCTGCATTTTACCTGTGATATATCATCAAGGGCATAATAAAAGTTCTTGGGTTCTCGAAGCATTCTTATCGTTGGGCTCGAATTCGTGTTCTCTTTTTCGTATATTGTCTATTAGAATGTTTTTATTGATGATAATTGATTTTATAATTAATGTATGGCAGCCCAAGGACATCGAAAATGACCTGGGATGTGGCTATGGAAAGGCTATAAGAAAATCATGGAGATGCTCGCTTCTTCCAACTAAATTCGGTGATTGCATTTACTTTTATATTTTTTTTTTCATGTTTTGTGTGAATTGATACCCGTTCCCCAGTGTTGATTTATTTACGATTTCATTTTACCCCAAATGTGTATTTTCTGTATATTAATTCAAAAAATCAGATAAAACAATTAGAAAATTGATAGTTTTGACATGCCTCTTGGTAATAATTCCAATAGACAAATGTTTTGCACAAAATTACATTGTTTATTTTGAATATATGATTTTTTTAATTTCTCAATATAGTTACTTCATATGTGCATACGTATGCCTGATTTTAATTGCAGTGGTACAGTGTTGCTGCTGGCTCTTTTCGCCGCAGTGACCACTCAAATTCGTCTCCATTCTCGCCTCCTTGTCACTGTTGCATGGTCTGGTGAGTTGCGCTTTCTTATGAAAGGATTGGCTCATGTGGATTGTGGTGCATTTTGCAGATTGCTTGGCACCCTTACAGTGATACACACTTGGGAATCCTGTCCTTTGATTCTGTTTTTTTGGTATGACTTCTCTCTATGAATATTTCTTGAAGTATTTATGCTCGATACATGTGGTTCCCAACTGGGAATATTCTCAAATATTGTGAAAAGTGGGACTAAGATACCTTCTCAGGAAGACAAGTTAATTAAATATACCCTGTATAAGAGTGGGGACTAGGAACAGGGAAATTAAATAAAATAATATAGTAGAGAAGACCCAAAAACTTTATTTTCTGAGCCTAAAACTTAAAACTAATTAACTAGTTAGTTTCATGATAGTTTTAGCAACCCTTAATAATTTACATTGCATACAATATATATCATTGCAAACAAATACCATGGTGTACCTATAATAGCACCACGATGTCGAATACAGAGCAACCTTCTGTATAAGCTGTGCAACTTTTAACACTGGTGATAAGCGCTCGGACTGAAACGAATTGTGCTTATTGATCTAGCAGACCTATGTATATTGATGTTGCAATCTCCAAAAAAATAAAAAAAATCACCACAGCCACAACAATATTATTCATAAGGTGCCACACACAATTTTTTTTATTTTCAGATTTTGATCCCTACTGGTCATTAATGCCAAACAAAATTAACGAATTTCCCATTGTCATCCCCTTTTAAGAACTTGTATTCGAAATTAGTTGCTAAGTATTATGTCTTTTTTTTACGTTAAATATTATTGTCATGAAAATATGTATCTTTTATGACGTCGAATAGTCGCCAACTATTGTCACCAATAATTATTAAAATCGTCACTAATTATTATAGCGACGGAAAAAATTTATCACTAAATATTTCAAATAATTAATAACGAAAAATAGTATCGTCATGAAAATATATATTTTATGACGTTGAATATTGTCAACAATTATTATTAAAATCGTAACCAATTATTTTCGGGACGAAAAAAGTTCGTCACTAAATATATCAAATAATTATGACGAAAAATAGTATCGTCATGAATATATATATTTTTTTGACGTTGAATACCGTCATTAATTATTATTAAAATCGTCATTAATTATTTTTGTGACGAAATAATTTTATCACTAAATATTTCGAATAATTAATAATGAAAAATAATATCGTCATAAAAATATATTTTTCATGACGTCGAATATCGTCATCAATTATTATGAAAATTGTCACATTTATTAGTGTAACAAAAATTAATATTGTTATAAAAATATATTTTTCACAACGTCGAATATCGTCATCAATTATTATTAAAATCGTCATCAATTATTTTTGTGACGAAAACATTTTGCCACTAAATATTTTGAATAATTAATGATGAAAAATAATATCGTCATGAAAATGTATTTTTCATGACGTCGAATATCGTCATCTATTACAATTAAAATCGTCACCAGTTATTATTGTGACGAAAATATTTTATCTCTAAATATTTCGAATAATTAATGACGAAAAATAGTATCGTCATGAAAATATACTTTTTATGACGTTGAAATATTGTCATCTATTACAATTAAAATCGTCACCAATTATTATTGTGGCGATACTTTAGCATTGTCAAGAAAAACTATTTTTCATGACGTCGAATTTCGTCACCATTTATTATTAAAATCGTCACATAGTATTTTCATGACATACTTATTAGCATTGTCACGAAATATACAATTTTGTGACGAAAAAAATTGTAAGTGGTGATGAATTTAAATTTCGTCACAATTTCTAGCACTTTAATGACGAAAAATAAAATTCGTCACATTTAAGTAATTAATTGTGACAATTTTAGCATCGTCGCAAAAAAATTCGTCACGAAATGTGTGATTTTCTGTAGTGATATGTGCAATTTGATTCTTCTCACGTGCGACATGCTTGTATTCCGGAATCCTATTTGATTGAATAAGAAGCTTAATCTTGGTAGCTATAATTTCCTCCGGAATTCCAACCTGTATTCTTCCATCAATGGCCAATATTGCATCAAGAGAATCAGAGCATATACTTTTAATATTGATACCCCTGTACCTGCATTTTTCAATACCCATTTCCATAGCCATTAACTCAGCAGCACACACGGTACCTGGATTGTCTATACGTTGAGCTCCTGCAAGCCGAATAACACTCTGATTACCTACCACCACAAATCCAATCGCATAAAATTTTCTTGCATCATTGAAAGCAGCATCCACAAACAAAATATTACCATCTTCAACATGCTGCATATCATTATTTACCCCATCCTGCACAATTTCTTCCCTATTGATGCCCCTTTTTTGATTAGTTAGCTCATGCCAATAAGAAACCGCCCAGGCCACATTGAATTCAACTTTGCAAAACACAGATGATTGTTGCAGCTCCTCTTTATGCGCATACTTGCATCTTTCGATCCATACTGCCCAGGCTATCATAATAAACAACGACATCTGTTCTTGATTCATCGTATCAATACACCAATACACAAAATCAAAACAATCAAACCTAGCCGCAAGACTGATATCCAACCAAAATCCCTGTGATTTCCAAGTTTTTTTAGCAAAAGGACATGTGAATATGCAGTGCATTGTATCTGCCAAATGAAAACCGCAGCATTTGCAAATTGGACTAATAGGCACATGTTTCATGTTTAAATTACCTTCAGAGGCTATAAGATTTGTCATCAATTTCCAACAGAAAATCCTCACCTTTGGTGGCACCTTCAACTTCCATATTTTAGTGCATACCTTCTTGAAAGATGCCACTGTCACTGGCCCTGCTACAGAATTTCTTGCATCCATAGTGCCTTTAGCATGCGCCAATTTATATTCTGATGCCACCGAATAGCACCCCGTTGATGATGCTGGCCAAAACATGTGATCCTGTCCTCTATTAACACAAACCGAAGTATTAAGGATATTGTCTGCTTCAAAAGGAAGAAAGGCTTCTCTAACTAACTGCTCATTCCAGCTTCCATCTTCCATCAAATACCTGTTAACATGCGAAGCACTTGCAATTCTAGACCTTATCCTACCCTCTTCCAAACCACATACCCATCTATCCTTGTATATATGTATGTTCGTGCCATCCCCAACCCTCCATCTTGCCCCTGCCTCCAGCAGATCTTTGCTCCAAAAAAGAGATCTCCAAACAAAGGATGGATTTGATCCTAGTTCCAAATCAGCAAGTCTTGCACTCTTGATGTATTTAGCCTGAAAAATCTGTCCCAAAAGAGAGTGTGGCTGCATAGTTATTCTCCATAATTGTTTAGCCAGTAAAGCTTTATTAAAGAGAACAAAACTTCGAAACCCTAATCCTCCTTCATCTTTGGGTTGACAAAGATTCGACCATTTAGTCCAATGCTTCTTTTTTGCTTCAGTAGAGTCACCCCACCAAAAGCCTGCAATGATTCTTTCAATATCAGAACATACAGCCACAGGGATCCTAAAACATGACATTGCATACGATGTCATAGCTTGCAATACGGCCTTAATCAAAACCTCCTTCCCCCCTTCAGAAAAACTTTTATGATGCCAAGATAAAACCTTTTTCCTCACCCTATCTGTTAAGTAACCAAACTTTAGCTTCTTTGCTTTTGGAATAATAGCTGGGAGACCAAGATAAAGGTCATGTCCACTTGAATCTCTGATTCCCAGAATCATCTTTGTTTGATCAACATTCATTTGGCATGTGTGTGGGCTGAAAGTAATTGAGGATTTCTCCCTATTCACCAATTGACCCGAAGCCTTCTCATATATGTAAATGCAATTGGCCAGACACTGAGTTTCTTCCAATGTTGCTTTGAAGAAAAGAATGCTATCATCTGCAAAAAAGAGGTGAGACAACGAAGGAGCTTCTTTTGCAATTTTAACTCCTGATACCATCTTTGAACGAATGACCGAAGAAATAATTGAAGAGAAGACCTGTGCACATAAAACAAAAATGTAAGGTGATAAAGGATCTCCTTGTCGAATTCCTCTTTGTGGCTGGAAAGATTGAGTGAGTTTCCCATTAATCTTAATGGAATAAGTGACTGTCGCAATACATTCCTGAATTAAATGAATCCACTTAATTGGAAAATCCATTGCTGTTAAGACCTGCAAAACAAAACTCCACTCAATTCTATCATATGCTTTGGTCATGTCTAATTTCAAAGCTGCATAGCCTTGTTTGCTCTTTGAAGATTTTAAAAGATGCATTCCTTCATATGCCAAAAGAATATTGTCTGTAATCATACGACCAGGCACAAAAGCACTTTGATGCTGATCAACCAACTCCCCCAAAACATTCTTAAGCCTGTTTGTCATAGCTCTAGCAAGAATTCTATAACAAACATTGCAAAGGCTGATGGGTCTGAAATGTTGAGGTAAAGATGGAGATCCAATTTTTGGAATAAGAGCAATGATAGTATGATTCCAGTTTTGCAATGATCCTTTATCATTAAGAACACTCAACACAGCCCTTGATACATCCTCTCCAATTACTTCCCAATACTCTTGGTAAAACGAGGCTGGAAAACCGTCCGGGCCCGGAGCTTTCCAAGGAGATAAATCCTTTACTGCCCTAATTACATCTTGCACAGTGAATGGTAAATCCAAAGCATCAGATTTTTCCTTTGACATCTTAACATTAAGAAATTGAGTAGCTCTACTAATTTCAGCTTGAGAAGGGCTGTTTGAAATAAACAAACTCTGAAAATAGCTAGACAAAACCTTTTCAATTTGGGTCTCCGAATATAGCCACGACCCATTTTCATCCTGAATTTTCCTGATTTGATTCATCTTTAAACGACCATTCGCTTTTGAGTGGAAGAATTTTGTATTTCTATCCCCCTCACACAGCCAAGAAATTCTTGATCTTTGTTTCCAAAAACATTCCTCTTGAGATAACAACCTAGCCAACTCATCCTCCATTATCCCAACTTTCTGCATATCTGGCATACACTCATCTTCATCCAGAATTCTATTGATGTTGCTCTGAGTTTGCTTGATTCTGAACTGCAAAGTGCCCCCCTTATGCCTTGCCCATTCTGAACATTCCTTGCCACAATTTTCCAATGCCACATTCAAAGGTGTTTCCGGATTCTTCTTTTTCCAAGTATTGGAAACAAAACCTTTAAAACCAACTTCTTTCATCCAATAGTTTTCAAACTTAAAATTCTGAGCTGCCCTTCTCTTCCAAACCTTCGGATATTGAACATCAAATTCAATCAAAATGGGCCTATGGTCAGATCCCATAAATTGCAAACTTGAAGCTTCATAATATGTGCACATGTTCATCCATTCTCTATTTGCAAGAAATCTATCCAGCTTTTCCTTAATGTAATGATGTCCCCTTCTCTTATTGTGCCAAGTATATTTTGATCCAAGCATTTTAAGACATTTAAGATCATTAAACTGAATTACATCTTGGAATTGAGCCATCTGACTGTTCCTCTTATCAATACCCCCCATCTTTTCATTAGAGTAAAGAACTTCATTAAAATCCCCACCAACAAGCCAAGGAATTGGTAGAGTTGGTAAGTAATTTTTAAGTCGTTTAAGCAAGTTCCATGAAGCAATTCTTTGATGAGGAATTGGATGTCCATAAAAACCAGTAAATCTCCAACTTTTTGTCAATCCAGAAATCAAACAATCAACATGCCCCATGGAATACGACAAAATAGAAACTGCTATTTCATTCCACAAAACGACCAAGCCCCCAGCTCGACCAGACGAGCCAACACAAAACACATTTTGAAAGCCTAACCTAACCCTAATAACATTCGCAAAAGAAGTGGTACATTTTGCTTCTGAAATAAAAAGAACACAAGGATGATATAAAGCATTCAATCTACTAAGCCTACTAAACGCACTTGGATTACAGATACCACGTGCGTTCCAACATATAAGCCTCATTCCCCTCGGCGGGGTTGAGAAATCTCAACCGCCGCCACAACCCCCGGAATTGAAATTTCCGACCCATACGTTTCGATCATACTTCTAGCCTTTTTGAGAAAGAAAAGGCCATCAATCTCATTGCGAACAGTTTCTGCCCTTACAAAATCCGCCAAATCTCCCGAATGATCCTTCCACAATCTTTTCTTTCCAGCCTGCATGTCATTAGGAATAGAATAACTGTTGACTTCCTCATGCTCCGCCTCTACTTCAACATTCTGCACATCCTCCTCCCAAGCACTCTGTCCAATCTCCTCTCTAAGAGGGACATATGGATGTTCCCCTTCATGAATAATTTCCACAAAGTCATAGAAATCAAAATTTTTAAAATCACGACCCACATGGTGAATGACACGGTAATCTTTTCCATTATCCTTATCTTTTCCCCACAATGGTTCAATAGCCATTCTATGTTCAAATCCAGCAGGTATAGAAAAAGTAAGAGGTTGTAAAGTCAAACCTGTCCTTGGATCGATTCTTTCTTTCTGGCACTGACCCGCTTTGTCCCCTTCTTCCCTGCGTGCCATTAAATCCTGAAAATTATAAACAGCTTCTCTTTCAGTACCCTTAGTTTGAGCCTCCTCATTCAAATTCCATTGCACACCCAACACCTCCCTTTCAGCTATCTTCCACATTTCCTTCACCCCTTCGTCCACCATAACTGCCTTCCCTTTAGCTCTTCTTCTTTGCTCAGACTCCTGACTCGCACTCCTTTCCAAAATGACAGCCTCACTGTTTCTGTCCTCCCTTCTAACATCCTGATTGTTGGTGTTTCCCTCAATCGAAGGAGTTTCTTGAAGCCCCAAGAGCCTGAAGAACTGCTGCATGTCCTCTTTTGTTGGTTTTTTTTGCTTGTCAGCCTTCAGCCACTCCGGGAAAAACCTATGATTGTCAATCCAAGCTTCTTCCCTGTCCTTAACCTTGCAACAGCCCCTAACGGAATGAGTTAACAGACCACAAAAAACACAGAAATCAGAAATCCTCTCATAACGAAAGTAAATGAAGATGGTGGTGTTTTGGATAGTGAAATTTGTAAAACGGCACAAAGGAGCCTCCGTATCCAGCAAAATACGAACTCTAAGGGATTCACCCCACGCCACAGCACCCTCCTTTGCGTCCACTTTAATCACATCACCAAGCACCTTCCCCACTCGTTCCCCAGTAGTTTTAGTCATTGCATGTGCTGGCAACCCATAAATCTGGACCCAAATAGGTACCCTATCCATCTGAATGTTATCCAAACATTCCGATCCATCCAGCTGCCTCAACACCATCATCGACCTCCTTATGTTCCATGGTTGCATGTCAAGAATGCCCTGCATATCCGCCTTTTTTATGAAGTCAATCACATAGAGACCACCTCCCACCGAAGTTACAGTGATATCTGATATTATATTCCAACTGGAGATGAGCAGCCTTTTCAACTCAGTGATGTTGAAGAACCTTCTGGACACAAACTTCAAGGCCACCGAAGATGGTGGGATGATCAACTCATTAGCCTGGATGGAAGTGTTTGAACACTCTTTTGGAGAGATAGAACATTCACTCATCTGTTTTTGCACCACTTCCATTTTTTTAAAAGAATAAGAACAGTCATATAGTAAGAGAAAGATGAGTGTGTGTGTCTTTTCGTGCTTCCTCTTCTCCCAATTTATAGACCAATTGTTGAGATGCAAACCATGGAAGTATTGCAAAACCACAGGCCAGTTTGAGAACAACAAATCACCCCCATATTTTTTTTCCCAAAATTCTTCCATAAATTGATAAAACCGATAATCCCTACAAGCAAAAATCCTAAAAATGTTTGAAGTGAGAAACACTGCCAATATACGAGCAAGTGTATTGCACTCTCCTCCTGCTATTTCGTAATCCAAGAACCAAGCAATGATGAGCCAAATATTGTTTTATCCAAGACAATCTGCCAAAACCATTTCGAATGTTTTGCCCAAACCAACAAGTAATTAATGAGAATAAATAAGGAGCATGCGTGATTTAAATCATTAATGAGAAATTAATGATCAGAATTAAATCTGCATCGGAAGAACATTTGAAAAACCAAATGAGGATAATCAATTTTTCCTTTCCAGGGAGAGAAAAAACGAAAGATACATGCTGTAATTCACATTACTTGTTAATGCTTTTTAATTAAATATATAGAATCACATTAAAGTTCTTATAACTAGGGTAAGCATTGGGATTTTGAAAAAATATTAGTATCACAACCATGTTTTTTTTTTGAAAATATCATTTTTTATCAATTTAATTTGATATATATATATTTTTTTTAATTACATTAAATACCCATCCCTTTTCCTCTCCCCATAACTCAAACTCAGGATCTAAAGCCTAGGTAGTGGTGCTCTAACCACTTGAGCTATCCAACTTCGTCAATTTAATTTGATAGTGCTGTTAGTAAATCCGTCGTTAACTCACGGAGAAAAGATTTTGAACAGCTAATTCTTTTTTGACACCATTTCTCCTATTTTAATTTCTAAACTCCCAACCCCAATTTTTTTTTTTTTCAATTTTTATTCAATTTATCTTCAATTAATATTATTGGTGTGTGGCTAACAGATGAGATATTCAATATGAATGGATAATTTTAGAGAGTTCTTTACAATTAATCTTCAACTAAAACAGTAATTGAAATATTGTTCAAAAAAGTCTGAAAAATAAAGTACAAAAGCAAGTCTGAATAATTTTCAACCACAGTGAATACGATAATTATAAACAATCAAACTACACACCATAATTATAAAAACAAACAGAGTACATAACTAGTACATGACCACCACAATTTGACGGCCACCCTTGTTACTCTCACTTGTTTTTCTTTTAATATTTTCCTTGCTTGGTCCTTTTGACGAAGGACTGCCACTCTTTCCCACCCTTTCCCATATAACTAGATTTGACATAGTGATATAATTCACTCCTCCTTTTACAATAATTTGATTGTGTAGAATTGATGATTGTACAACCTATGAAATAAGAAATTAGTGACGTAACATTAAGACACACTCACATCACATTTGCTATATTGTGATACATTCTTTCACTGATACTTTCTTTTTCTACTCCCTCTTGAATTTAATTCCATTTCATTGATACTTTCTTTTTCTACTCCCTCTTGAATTTAATTCCCTTTCACTGATACTTTCTTTTTCTACTCCCTCTTGAATTTAATTCCCATTTCCTGGCTACACTGTAAGCACACTGGTTGCTCATCCCACTACAAAAAACACGCGGTTTACCGACGGAACTACCGACGAAATTGTGGTCGGTAGGCGTGGTTTCCGACGGAACTACCGACGGAATAATTCAGTCGGCTCTAGTCTCGTCGGCCCGGTTTACCGACGAAATTTTTTATTCCGTCGGTAGTCCCGACGGATTCCCGACGGAATAAATCAGTCGAGTCTGCCGACAGATCTCATTCCGTCGGTAGTTCGAATGACCCATTTTGAAACCGGGTCTGATTTCTGTCGGCAATTCCGTCGGTCGTCCGTCGGTACTACCGACGGACTTACCGACATAAATTTATTTTAGCATTTTTTTTACAAAAATATATCCGTCGGCTTCTGTCGGGAATTCCGTCGGTACCTTCCGACGGATCTGCCGACGGAACTCGATTTTATATTTTTTAAATTCGAAATTATATTCAGTCGGTATCCGTCGGGGATTCCGTCGGTAGTACCGACGGATAATTCCACTACAAAAAACGCGCGGTTTACCGACGGAATTGTGGTCGGTAGGCGTGGTTTCCGACGGAACTACCGACAGAATAATTCAGTCGGCTCTAGTCTCGTCGGCCCGGTTTACCGACGGAAATTTTTATTCCGTCGGTAGTCCCGACGGAATAAATCAGTCGAGTCTGCCGACGGATCTCATTCCGTCGGTAGTCCGAATGACTCGTTTTGAAACCGGGTCTGATTTCTGTCGACAATTCTGTCGGTCGTCCGTCGGTACTACAGACGGACTTACCGACGGATCTGCCGACGGAGCTCGATTTTATATTTTTTAAATTCAAAATTATATTCACCGACGGATAATTCCGTCGGTAAGTCAACTTGAAAAAAAAAATAACGCACATGGACCCGACCCGGACCCGACCCGCGATCTGTTATTAAGGCCACCATTTTATTCTGGCCTTGCTAGGAATCGAACCCGGGTGTGTGGGCGCCTAGTCAGGGGCGCCTACCACTCGGACAGGTGTGTTACTTGTTTGTAATTGTAATATCAATTGTATATGTACTCATTTTCGGCCCATTTTTTTTTTTTAAAATTCACAAAATTAATTTCTTTCATATATATCAAATAATTAAATTTGTAATCTATAATTTATATTTTTATAATTTATATATTTTAAAATACTAAAATATTCATATTTTAACTAAAATACTAATTTTTTTTAGTAAAAAAATCATTTTTTTGCTAAATATTTTTTAAAAAATTTCAAAAAATTAATTTCATTCACATAAATTAAATAATTAAATTTGTAATCTATAATTTATATATTTTTAAATACTAAAATATTCATTTTTTTGCTAATTATATTTTAAAAAATTTCAAAAAATTAATTTCTTTTCACAATTTTTAGTTGTAACTTAATGATAAATAAATATTTTTAAATTGTACATCTAATAAAATAATTAGCTTACATTATATAATTTATTATTCATCTTCTTCCTCTTCATCTACATTTTCATTATTTGTCTCATCTTCCTCCTCTTCATCATCATCATCATCCTCCTCCTCCTCCTCCTCTTCGTCCTCTTCCTCTTCATCATCCTCTTCATTTTCATCATCTTCCTCATTTCCATTATCGTTTTCAATTTCGATCAATTGTGAATTTCCAGCCGTCAAGTCTACGTGGATATTCAAATCTCCCGTAAAGACTTCAGTTCTAGCCTCTATTTGTTCCGTTTGAAACGGAGAATCATCTTCATCACTCCTTTCCTTTGTAGGGACTTCTACCATTGATCTTGCCTTTACTTTGCAAACAACATGCCATTCAATTTTACTACGTGATCGTACTGGATACTTGCAGTAGTATACTTGAGATACTTGATTGGCAAATACAAATGGATCATTCCCGCTATAGCTCCTTTTCGGATTAACATCCACGAGTTTATACTCCGGATGAATCCTTGTTCCTGAAGGGCCTGAATCAAACCAATGACACTTGAACAACACTACAGTCTTTGCTGGATATCCCGGATATTCTACTTCAACGACTTCGTGCAACACCCCATAGTAGTCACTTGCATCTGCATTGTAGTTTGCACTGCTAATGCAAACACCACTGTTGGTAGTCGCTTTTCTTGATGCATACTCGGATGTATGAAATCTGTAGCCCTTCACAATATAACCGTTGTAAGTCTTTACACGACGTAGTGGTCCTTTGCTGAGATCCCTTAAGAATCGATTCTCAAAATCGTTTGACCGTCCCTATACAGTTCAAATAATTAACCTTAATTATATATGAATCATATTTATTTACGTAAAATTTAAGGAAATGGTACTCACACAACGTTGGAACCATCGGGCAAAATCACGTTGAAGACGAGCATCTATATCTGTATCTGAGATGTTTTGTTCTGTTCGTCTTAGTTCTTGAGTATACATCCTAATTCACAACATCCAATCACAATTAATATTAAATTACATAAATGAAGTAGTGATAAAAATATGAAATACTTACTCAATGTAAGGCTGAACTTCATCACAATTCAATAACACATACGTTTGTGCTATTTCTGCCTCTCTGTTCGACTCCCACTCTCGTTCAGTGAATTTTCCTATTGGTCGTCCCTTAGACTTGAATATAGACAGCATTCCATCGACCTCTTCATCGATATTGTCTGTACCTCCACCACCGTAGTTACGTGGTTCACTTCTCAACCGAGTGTTGACATGGTCTTCAAAATAATAAGAACAAAACATGTCAACCTCTTCATTCAAATATGCATTAACAATCGATGCTTCCACATTTGCCTTTTGTTTAGCATTGCGTTTCAAGTTGTGGAGATATCTGATTTATAATAAAAAAAATATATTTTAATTCAGTGAACATGCATGTAGTATAAAAAATGAAAAATGTAAGAGTTTACCTTTCAAATGGGTACATCCACCTGTACTGCACTAGACCACAAATTCTGGCTTCATACGCTAAATGAACGGGTAAGTGTTCCATGGAGTTGAAGAAGCTAGGTGGAAAAATTTGTTCCAACTTACACAAAATCACTGGAATGTCTTGCTCCAAACGAATCATATCATCGATCTTGATCGTTGAAGATGTTAAATCTCTAAAAAAAAGACTTAATTCAGTGATAGCCCTCCACACATTGAGAGGAACAATGTCTCGGAACGCAATCGGTATCAAGCGCTGCATAAAAACATGACAATCGTGACTCTTCATCCCTGAAACCTTACCCCTGTTTATGTCTGCGCATCGACTCAAGTTTGACACGTAGTTGTCTGGAAAATTCAACTCGTGAATCCAACGACACAATTGTTGTTTCTGTGGCTTGTCCAGTGTGTAGCAAGCCTTCAGATATTTACCTGTACTAGGATCCATGTTCAATTCTTCACGACGACAATAAATGTTCAGCTCTTCCCGGGACTTTGGAGTATCTTTCGTCTTGCCTTCTGTGTTCATCATTGTGTGGAACACATTATCAAACACATTCTTCTCAATGTGCAACACGTCCAAATTGTGTCGGATCAATAGTGAACTCTAGTATGGCAAATCCCAAAAAATACTCATTTTATTCCATCCACCTGGGATGCGACCGTTGTGTTCAGCTGCATTTTCCTCATTAGTTTTTTTCAAACCCGTCCACTGAATCTCATGTAACAACGTTTGTCCTGTACGGTAACATTATACAAAAAGAAATTAATAAAACATATACGTATAACATTATACTAGATCAAATGGATGTATAATTAACATACCGTTTCGAAGGGGCGGTCGATTGTTTGTAACTGTTCTGTTCTTCAAGAAGTTGTTCTTATTCCTTCTAAATGGATGATCTCGAGGTAAGAACTTTCGGTGATTATCGAACCATGTAACTTTCCTACTCTTCTCAAGACTGAAAGCTTCAGAAAAATCCATACAATACGGACATGCTTGAAACCCAGCCGTTTTCCACCCAGACAACATAGAATATGCAGGAAAGTCGCTAATGGTCCACAATACAGCAGCACGCATCGTGAAATTCTGTTTTCTGAACACATCATACGTTTGGACACCACTTTCCCATAAAAAGATCAAGTCTTTTATAAGAGGCTGGAGATAAACGTCAAGTTTATCCTTTGGATTCGACGGACCTGGCACCAATACAGTTAGAAACATTGTTTAAGGTTTCAAGCACATCCATGGAGGAAGATTATACGGAGTCAGAATCACCGGCCACAACGAATACTGCTTTCCAAAGTTCCCAAACGGTGCAAAACCATCAGTACACAAACCTAGCCTCACATTTCTCGGTTCAGAAGAAAAATTGGGATACACGTTGTCAAGATGTTTCCAGGCCTCCGAGTCCGCCGGATGTCGCATCTCCCTAGACTCGGTCGAAGACGAATCTGTTGCATGCCACGTCATGTGTTGTGCTGTGGCAGTGGATTGATACAATCTCATTAAACGAGGAATGATTGGAAGATAATACATCTTCTTGTGTGCTACTTTCTTCTTCGACGACTTCGATTGACCAGTGGGCCCCTTCCGACGTGGCTCTTTGTAACGAGGATGACCACACATCCTACACATGTTCAGATTTTTATCTTCATCACCCCAATATAACATGCAACCGTTTACACAACAATCAATCTTCTCGACCGGCAATCCCATAATTTTCATCATTTGCTTGCTTTGATGATACGTTGTAGGCACCTTATTCTCAGGAGGGCAGATCTCACTGCATAATTGTGTCATTTGCTCATATGCCCTGTTAGAAAGCTTGTTCTCGGTCTTGATAGCCATAAGTCGGGCATTAAATGACAGTTGAGAGTGAGAATCACAACCCGGATACAAATCTTGATCGACAAATTTGAGCATTTCATAAAACCGAAATGCTTCATCCGTCGGCTCCTCTTGTACATTTGAAAAACCGGCTTCCATTATCATTGTTTGATACATATTGGGTTCTCCCTCCCCAAGTTGTTCTTCCCCACCAAACTGTTGTTCCCCATCAAACTGTTGTTCCCCACCAAACTGTTGTTCCCCACCAAATTGTTGTTCATTACTCGTGCCGGCTTGATTACCATATATTTGTCTTTCATAGATACCAGCAGTGTAATAGTATAAAACTTGATCAAAGCTATAAGGCCAACGTCCTTCGCCGTGAAATGTCCAGTTATAATAATTAACAGTGAAACCATTCTTCAGAACATGTACCAAAACCTCATCAATCGACTTAAATATTTTATTCTGACATTTTTTGGCATTACACGGACACTTGATACAATCCCCATACATGTAATGTGGGTGGAGCTTTGCAAATTCAACAAATGACACAAGTTCATTGTAAAATTCACCATTCACATTTCCTAAAATGAACCTAGGAGTTTCATACATCCATCGACGATCCGGCAATTCCATCTGTTAAACATTTAACATAAAATTCTTACAAACATATAAAAAATGCACAACTAATTAAACTACAAAAAATATAATTAAAATACACAACTAAACTACAAATATATAAAATGCACAACTAATTAAACTACAACCATATAAAATGCACAACTAAACTACAAAATTTAACCAAGTAAAAAGGAAAAACGTACCGAAATTTGCTTGCTTTCATACAATTTCCACAATTTTTTTCGACTGAGTGAGGAAGGGGAAAAAAGCTTCTGTAAATACTACGCGCTACCGAAGGAATTTGAAATTCCGTCGGCTCGTACATTTTGAATTTACCGACGGATTTTGAAATTCCGTCGGTACATTCCGTCGGTAATGTACTGCTCCGACGGAATTTCCGTCGACAGACTTTATTTCCGACGAAATTTTATTTCCGTCGGTAATTTTGGCGGAATAAAAAAAAACGAAAAAAAATAAAAAAATACTTTACTTTATACCAAATCTAACGAAAAATTATATATTATGTATAAATTAAAAACAATAACATTAAACTACAATCCATTGACAAACAAGCATCAACCGAAATAAATATGTCCAACAGAATAATAAATAGTTCGACAGAAAATTAAATAGTTTGACAGAATAATAAATAGTTCGATAGAAAATTAAAGTGTTCAAACATCAACCATTATAGTCAAAAAACCCATGAACACCGCTACCGAAATTCAAGTCGACGTTGATGTCGTCGTCTGCGGGTGCATCTGGATCTGGAGCTGGATCATTGAAAGGCGGAGGGAGAAATGTATCAACCGGAGCATTGAAAGGCGGAGGGGGAAATGGACCAACCGGAGCATTGAAAGGCAGAGGGGGAACGCTCATCGCTTGTGCAAAGCATGTATCTATTTGATCAGCAGACATCCCCAACGATCGGCCCATACTGTCAGTTAGCTGTCGGAAGTAGTGGTTCATCATGTGTACTACGTTCGGGTCCGGAACAGCAGTGGAGGATACAGAGGCCTGCGATGCACGCTGGGACGAACTGGACGATGCAGCTCTCATTGAGCGGCTCATCCGGCCAAGGCCAAGGACCCATCCTCGATCAACCGGGGTAACGTCCAGGTAAATCCGGTTAAGATCAGGCGGAGGGGGAGCGCTGGGCCCGGCTTCAGCAGAAGCCTGTGTCGTCTCCTCTTCAATCCTCCGGTTCACATTCATCTACATAATTAAAAAAAAAATTAAATTAATACATAGTTCAATACATTTAATTAATTAAATATTAAAAAAAACATCACAATTTAATTAAACTTACGTGAAGCTCGGTAGTGCGTCCATATGTGGACGTCTGCGAATCTCGATCAAACGGATGAAGAAGGTTCAACCGATCCACGTGTGTGGGTTCACGCCCAAGTTCCCGCTCCTATTTCGTACCAAATGAGCATATAAAAATTATTTTATATAATATAATATAAATAATTGAAATAAATTTAGTGAACACTTACTAGAGCAATTGAGTGCTCATACGTGGATTCCCCCCCCCCCCCCGATGCCTTGACATCCCACCTCCCCCATCACTTCTACGGTTGGCTCGAGCAGTTGCACACTTCCGCACGTACTCCGGGCTACTCCAATACGTGGTCAACGTGTTCCACACGTCGACTCCATTTTCGTCCGTACCCAACGTCTGCACCACGCCACGACTACACCAAGCATTCCTCCAGGTGTACATTACCTCATTATACCTAGAATGACATGAAGATTCCCAGTGCGTGTGAATATTGTTGTCCGAAAAAAACTCCCTATGTCAATAAGCATGTTTCTGCACAAATTCGATCAGCATATTTATCAAATAATATATATAATAAATTGTTTATTAATATTTAATTGAATGCACTCAAATACCTGGAATTCCTCCCAGTATTCATCCTTTTTCGTCTGCGGCACCTTCAGCCAAGAGTAGGCATTCGCAGCAACCTTGCACTTAATAATCGAATTAGTGCAAATCTTCGATATCTCATTACCAGGAAGTAAGCTGTGACATTATATATTAAGAAACAAACACATTATAAATTAAAAAACGTACAAAAATTGATGCTATTAAATATTGTTAAACCTTAAAATTATTTAATTAATTACTTACTGTACATCATCAATCCATACTCTCAGTCTGGTTTCTCGGGCCCGCGTGGGATGTCGACGAGCTGCCGACGACTGAGATGACGGCAGCGAATGCTGTGGAACGGATGCCGACGACGTCATCATAGGAGGCTCAACAGGCCTAAGTGAGCCTTTCCTACGTCGAGATCTTGAGGCCCCACTAGCATCTTGACTCATCTATTTTAATAAATAAAATTTAAAAGTATAATAAATTAATCAATAATTAATATAGTAATGAAATCAATAATTTCCTAATTTAATTAATAACATTTTAGTAATTTAAGTCAATAATTTCCTAATTTAATCAATAACAATAATTACTATATTAATCAAACCGTACAACACCCCTACTTATAAGAATAATTACTAATTTAATCAACAATAATAACCTAGTTTAATTATCAAAACGAACTAACAAGAAAACTACACTATATATTTGAACTAGCATACATTAATTAATTACAATTAACCAATAAAAAACATATAATCCACGTACTAACATATATTTGAATTAATTATATATATATATTCATCAACTACGTACATGAAATTTTATAATAATTAACATGCAATTTATAATATATAATTCAATAACAGTTTTATAATAATTAACATGCAATAACTAATACAATAACTTAATTAAAATTAATTAAGAATATATAAAACGTACCGTTTAAATTGAAGAAAATTGGAGTAGATAATCTTTATGCCCTTTGTCGATCAATCCACGCACCACGCACAAGAAAATACAATCCAAGAACCGAGGAGAGAACAGGGAGACGAAGAGGAAGAGGGAGACGAAGGCCAAAAAAATTTTTATCCTCAAAGAGGAACTGCCTTCGGCAGTTCTTATAAAAAATAAAAATTTAAGGCTACCGACAGATATTCATCCAGTAATAAATAATAATAAAAAATAAAATTCATTTATTAACTTAAAATAAAAAAGTGATAATATTTATTTAAAAAGCAATAATGTTTATTTAAGAAGTGATAGTCACTTTTGATAAAAACATTATCACTTTTTAACTAAACTTCTATCACTTTTTAGATAGTGATATTCTATTAAATAAAAAATAATAATTAATCTAAAAGGTGGAGGTAATTAGTAAAGGCAATCATGTTCACTAACATAATTTAATTCATTGAATATGAATTGAAAAAAAGTGATAATCTTTAAATAAAAAATAATACGAGTAGTTATTTTTTATAAAATTATTATCACTTTTCATCTAAATTTTTATCACTTTTTAAATATTTTCAAATAAAAAGTGACAATTAACTCATAAAATAATCAGGTCCAATAATATATAATTTCATTTGGTAATTCAAAATAAAAAATTGATAATGTTTAATTAAAAAGTGATAGTGTTTAATTAAAAAGTGATAGTCACTTTTTGATAAAAATATCGTCACTTCTCAATTAAACATTTATCACTTTTTAAATAGTGGTATTCTATCAAGTAAAAGTGACAATTAACTTAAAAAATTATTGTAACTAGTAAAAATAATCGTGTTTATACGATTCTTAATCTTAAATGTTGTAAAATGGGTAGTAGGATTTTTTTTATCAGTTCTTAATAGAAAAGGTTCACGTATATCAAATTTTATTAATATTTTTTAATAAAAAAACTACATTAATTTTTAATTAGTTTATAAAAGAAATATAGATATATGGTTATTAATTTCTTAAAAACACGTGAACTTGGGACTTGGGCTTCTGTAAAGTGGGCTACGGGAGGGGAGAGGTGGGCTGGGCTGAAAGGAGGGAGGAGGGTAGTTTAGTTTAGTGTGCGCTTTTTTTTAATAAATTAACGGACTCACACAAGTTTTTGTCTAATAAAATTTGTAAAATTAATAATAATTAAAAAAAAGTGTAAGTATTAGTAATATCATTAATTGCACTTACTAATAGTAAAAAAAATAATAAAACGCGTAAAATTAATAATAATTTTTTTAAAAAAATTTAGCAATAGTTTTTCTAGATTATGAAAGTGCAAGTACAAATAAACAAAAGGTGTATCATGAGCAATTGAGCATACACTTTTCAGTTATAATATCATACACTTTTCAATTATAATACCATACACTTTTCATTAATATATAACTTACACTTTTCATTAATAGAACATACACTTTTTAGTTATAATAACATACACTTTTCATTAAATAGATCATACACTTTGCAGTTATAATACACATACAATTTTCATTAAATAAACATACACTTTTCATTAATAGATCATACACTTTGCAGTTATAATAACATACATTTTTCATTAATATATAACTTACACTTTTCAGTTATAATATCATACACTTTTCAGTTATAATATCATACACTTTTCAGTTATAATAATGTTGCACTTTTCAATATAGTAACATACATTTTTCATTAAAAAAACAAAGATACACTTTTTAGTCATAATAACATACACTTTTTCAAAAAAAAAATAAAAATCGAAAAAAAAATCGAATTTAAAAAAAAAAAAAAGTCAAAGTTTGACCGTTGACCGGTCAACGGTGGTCAACGGTCAACATTTGACTAGTAAAAGTTTACTCAAGTACATGGTGTACTTGAGTACATACAAGAATTTGGCATTTTATATATATAAAAAATAATATATATATTATATTAATATTATCTAAATAAATACTAGGAAAACCTCTTTTCAAATTTGGTCACCCACATTTTATCATTATCAAAATTGATCACTCATTTATTATTTTCTATCAATTTTGATGCTGGCTGTTTAAATCCGTCATTAACTAAAGGAGAAAATGTTTTAGCGCGAGTTTTTTTTTTCATTATTTTCCTCTTTCAATTCCTAAATTGTAAACTCCAAACTCTATTTTTTTTTTCAATTTTTACTGAATTTATGTATGACTAAGAAATAAAAAATCCACAAATAAATAGAGTGATTTTGAGTTTGTACAAAGAATTGGAGATGTCTAGGAACAAGAATACTTCTGCACCCGGTAAATTTACGTTTAGATATATGGGTTAATTTATTTTGTTTACATTTTTATTAAAAAAAATTTGTTTGTTTTATATGCAAATGAAAAAAAAACCCAACAATTTTTACATTAAAATGAGAGGATGAAAATGAGACATTTGATAATAGTAATGATGAGTTTGAGAGTATTCAGGAGTCTGAGGAAGCCATTACCACACTTTTTGTATTAAGAGGAGAATGAGTTTCAGGTTTAACCATAATAACAAAAAAAAAAAAAAAAAAGACTACAAGGTGTAGGTAGAAAAGAGGGATGTGAGTGGTATGTGTAGGTATCTCCAATGCACACAAAATGGTATGAAATTATAAGAATGAAAGTATTAAGTCAAATTGGGTTGGGAAGCATTATGTGAAAAGTTAAAAAATAATCCCGAGTTAAAGCAAATGAGTTTAGAGTTGAGGTATGCACCAAACCGAAAGTTAATATCTCAATGCAAAAAGCATATAGAGCAAGGAAGAAGGCATTGGAGCTAATAAAGGGTACAGTGAAAGATTGGTAAAATCATGGATTATTGTGAAGAGTTGTTAAGGACTAATCCTGGTCACCTGTAGTGTTGAAATTGACAATGATGGTGAAGGTAGTGCATCTCAATTTAAGAGGTTGTATATATGTTATTGGGGTTGATGGTTGTTTTTTGAGAGGGCATTATGGTGGTCAGCTTTTAACTGCAGTTGGATAGATTCCAACAACAATTTGTTCCCAAACGTAGAAGCAAGAATGAAACATGTGAAACTTGCAGTCGTGGAGCCCGTGTAAAAAATACTCCAGCAAGCAATGAAGTACCATTGAGCAATACTCAAGTAAAGAAACAAAAATTACCCGTATGTACAAGTATTTTTTATTTCAATTTAATATTTAAGTTTCTTGTATCATTAAATGATGTTATTATATTTATCTGTTGTAATTGGTCAGAAGCAATTCTCATGCATCTTCTATAACATTTGGTGATTCATCAACCAACCCTTTCCACACAGGGTAATAAAAAATTATTAGTAAATTGTTAATAATCATATAACTCAATTATGATTTGATTTATTATCATCTCATTGTTGTTGTTGGTTTAATTTTTATTTTACTAGCCATAAATTAGGAAATTCAGGAGGTAGTACGGAAAGTGTTTTTATAATTATGGTTTGTAGTTAGATGGTTTATAATTATTGTATTCACTGTGGTTGAAAATTATTCATACTTGCTTTTGTACTCTGTTTTTTTAGACTTTCTTGAACAATATTTCAATTACTGGTTTTCATATTGAATATATTGAATTTTTATAATGGTTGAGAATACAAACTTCTTTTTCTTCTTTCTTTTATATTGTAGATATTTTTCTGTTATCATTATTGCATATTCTTCTTACATATTCAACGTCACTATATTTGTAAATTTTGTATTTTTTAATGGTGTTAATAAAGAATTAGCGCTCAAAACCTTTTCTCCCTCCCTTAGTTAATCATCAAAATTGATAAAAAATAATAACTAAAGGACCAATTTTGATTAAATGTGGGTGACCAAATCTGAAAAGTAGTAAAGTTCAGTGATGACGATATTTTCCCTAAATATTACACTATATATTATAGATTTATATTCTCTATATTATATAATCCCTAAACTAGTAAACCCAAGACATTTTTCAAGCCTGCAACATATTCAGAAATTCTACCAATTCTCTTCTATTTACTAGTATTTAGCGTCTTTACGTGCATGGCGTTCTCAAGCTCTCATAACATGCATGACGTTCTCAGCCTCTTATAGTTTCACTCAATTTTGAAATCTTAAAGAAGATAGAAGTTTGTTGTTTCTTTTAACGTGGTTATTTAGTTATTTTTTAACAACTATATACTTTGTGAACGTTGTAATAACATTTAGTCTATTAAAATTATATTTTGGATTATTGGGATTTCATTTTGTCTATTATATTGAGATTGTGTTTTACATTTTTATAAATTATTGTGTGTAGGGGAAAAAAATGAACAAAACTACGGTTCGGTCAAAACCGCCCGAAATATTATGGTTTCAAATCGAACATTTTTTATAAATACGGTTTGGTTTACGATTTAAAAAAAAAAACGGTTTATAGTTTGGTTTACGATTTACGGACGGTTTTGATTAACCAAACCGAACTGTGCACACCCCTACAAACAACAATGACTTGCAATTATTGATAAAGAAGTAAATTAGTACAACTTTTTTCAGCAAAATTGGTATTACTTCATCACGTTGTCTTAGTTCTTGAAGACAAAAACTTGTGTGATCGAGACCGTCTCACGGATCCGTGAGACGGATCTTTCTTTTTAACCCATTAAATATTAATATGCGCTAAACTACCATCATTTTCAGCCACCCCCTCCAACTTCAGCCCATGCAATATTAGCAACGCCGGCTTTGTGTCCCAAGCCCATCAGTCCATCACTAACAAATTAACTATAGTAGTATTTTTTAAATGATGTAATATATTTTATTGAAAATATTAATACAAAATTGACGACAAAGTGGGATAGCTCAAGTGGTTAGAGCACCACTACCTAGACCTTAGGTCACATACTGTACAATTTATTTATGTGGTACGTAATTCATGACAACAAACATTTAAGAATAAGTTTTGTGGACATGACTATCTTTATTTACATTAATTTATTAATTTTTTAAGTTAATTGTCATTTCTACCTAAAAAATATCATTAATAAAAAAGTGATAAAAATTTAGTTAAAAAGTGATATTAATATTTTTATCAAAAGTGACTATCATTTTAACTTAAACATTTTCACTTTCAATTTTGAGTTAAATTATCTGTTAGTGGACATGTTTTTTTTTTTTTTACTTATTGCATCAAATTTATGGGTTAATTGTAACTTTTATCTTAAAAGAACATCACTATTTAAAAAGTGATACAAGTTTAGTTTGAAAGTGATAATATCTTTATCAAAAGTGACTATCACTTTTTACTTAATAATTGTCACTTTTCAATTTTGATTTAATGAATGCAATTATCTTTAGTAATTCATCAATTAGGTTTATTGTCACTTTTTACTTGATAAAATATCATTATTCTAAAAGTGATGTAAAAATTAAGATGAAAAATTATCAAAAGAGACCACAATTTTTTATTTAAACATTATCAATTTTTTAATTTTAGGTTAATGAATGAGGTTATTTATTAGCAGACATAATTATCTTTATATCACTTTTAATTTAATTAAAAGATTAGTACTCCCTCCGTCCGCCTATAAGTTTCCCATTTTACCATTTTGGTCTGTCCGTCTATAAGCTTCCCATACCTTTTTTGGTAAGTACTTTTTCTTACACTTCACTTTATATCTTACTTTTTCTCTCTATCTCTCTCCTCTCTCAATCACATCACTTGTACTATATCTATTATTTAATCATTTTTCTTAATTTTTGTGTAAAAAAGTAACGTGTAACTTATAAGCGGACGGAGGGAGTAGTATTTTGTAAATGAGTTTTTTTTTTTTCGAAAATGTCAGGATGCTAAAATATTATAATTAATTCTTCCATTTTTTAAATGGTAAGAGTGTAAGCTCGAAGAGTGATGAAAGGCGGTTACAGGCCTCTAGTTAATGAATTTTCAGCGACTTTCTTCACGATCATTTGTAATCTTGTTCGATGGTAGGACATTCTTGGTCGAATTGTAAGAAAAGGGAGAAGACACAACCAAGTCCAAGAGTCAGACTGAATCGACTCTTAAGCAGACTTTGTATAATTGAGAGAACATTGTTTTCTTAATTTTTTAATCAATAAACAACATTGAATTAAAATAGTGAAATGTTTAAACAGAGAAGATAAAAATCAATATAGCTACTTTTGTATAACAAAGGACATAGAACTGCAATAATAATAAACTCATAATATAAGTTATATAACTATAGAATTAAGGTAACTAAATAATATGAGAAAGGGAATAATCAAATATGTGTGTATAAATCAATAACTTTAAATCAGTGTCTTCTTTGATTTTCGTCTCCATCACCTTTAGAGTAGATTTACGACTCCACATAATCACAAAGTCAGCCAGCCTTCCTCTAGTATACCTTCGAGAATATAGACGAATTTGTTAGTTATATTTATGTTTCATCACACGTATAGAATTCATATACTATTATATATAAATAAACCACTTATTGATTAGTCGCAAGAAACTGATGAGAATGAGGCTCATGGGCTCAAAATTACGTACAGTCGAGAGCCGGGTTGAAGTCGATGCCCATAACAAATTATGCATTAGTTTAGAATATATTTTGATTAGTTAGGATATTAGAAGATATTATTAAATATTAATTAGAAGATATTATTTGATAATTAGTTTGTTAGGATATTTGCATATTTTGTGGAGATATTGAATCTCTATATATTAGTGTGAAACTATCGTGTAGAAAGAGGAGGAAAAAATAATAGAATTCATAGAATTCAATTTGCAAAATAATTTGCAGTCCCGTTTCTTGCTAGCCTGAGCTAGGGATTACGGATTTATTCGTATTTGGTATCGTGGTTCTCATCAAATTGGTGCTCTCGTTGAGAGTATTTGAGAATCACGATCGTCATGACAAGAAATCCGTATTTGGTATCGTGGTTCTCATCAAATTGGTGCTCTCGTTGAGAGTATTTGAGAATCACGATCGTCATGACAAGAACTCACCGTGAAAGAATCGAAATATTGGAGGTAAGATTCAATCAACTAGAAGCTCGGTTTAATGGGATAGGCAATCGCGTTGAAAAAATTAATTCCATAATGGAGAAGATGGAACGAAGGCTAGCCAGATTTGTACGCAAGAAATCATCAAGAAACGGATCAAGAACCAAGTCAAGCTCGTCATCTAAAGAACGTTGCGTCTTCGGTACAAGCTACGACGAAGGGGTGAACCCAACGCCTAGGGAGGACGAGGGAAGAAAAATCAAAATAGATTGTGGTTATGATGGACCACCAATTTTCGATGAATATTTCGATGAAAATTGTGGTTATGATGTACCACCAATTTTCGATGAATATTTTGATGAAAATTGTGGTTATGATGTACCACCAATTTTCGAGGAGTTTGTTGATATTTTGGTTGATGATGAAGATGGAATTGACTGCAATAGGCACAATAGGCAAGAAATAACAATTTTTTAAAAAAGAACCAAGTTCGCAATATCTCAAGGGAAGAATGTTCAGACTATTGTTGAAAAAGATTGTTCGAAATTGTTGGGAAAGTTAGCATGGGTTTACATGCAACCAGACTTCAAATTTGTCAAATTAATAAACATCTGTGGATCGGACTCCGATAATTCTGAACTCATCCTTGAGGACAAGGATGTTCGTGAAGGAGATGGGAATGATGAGAATGTGGATCGTGGGCTCAAAATCTCGTTCAACCGAGAGCCGGGTTGAAGGTCGAGGCCCAAATTAAATTAGGCATTAGTTTAGAATATATTTTGATTAATTAGGATATTAGAAGATCTTATTGATTAGTTAGTTTGTTAGGATATTTCCATATTTTGTGGAGAATTAAATCTCTATATATTTGTGTGGGGGGAAATACCGTGTAGAAAAAAGGAGGACCAATTTGATGAGAACCACGATACCAAATACGAATAAATCCGTAGAAAAAAGGAGGACCAATTTGATGAGAACCACGATACCAAATACGAATAAATCCGTAGAAAAAAGGAGGACCAATTTGATGAGAACCACGATACCAAATACGAATAAATCCGTAATCCCTAGCTCAGGCTAGCAAGAAGCAAGACGGGACTGCAAATCCAAATACGAATAAATCCGTAATCCCTAGCTCAGGCTAGCAAGAAGCAAGACGGGACTGCAAATCCAAATACGAATAAATCCGTAATCCCTAGCTCTGCAAGACGGGACTGCAAATCCAAATACGAATAAATCCGTAATCCCTAGCTCAGGCTAGCAAGAAGCAAGAAACGGGACTGCAAATTATTTTGCAAATTGAATTCTATGAATTCTATTATTTTTTCTTCCTCTTTCTACACGATTGCAAATTGAATTCTATGAATTCTATTATTTTTTCTTCCTCTTTCTACACGATAGTTTCACACTAATATATAGAGATTCAATATCTCCACAAAATATGCAAATATCCTAACAAACTAATTATCAAATAATATCTTCTAATTAATATTTAATAATATCTTCTAATATCCTAACTAATCAAAATATATTCTAAACTAATGCATAATTTGTTATGGGCATCGACTTCAACCCGGCTCTCGACTGTACGTAATTTTGAGCCCATGACCCTCATTCTCATCATTCCCATCTCCTTCACAAACATCCTTGTCCTCAAGGATGAATTCAGAATTATCGGAGTCTGATTCACCTAAGTTGATCAAGAAAACATGTTTGGTATCCGGTCCAATCGAAAGAGCTTTTTTGCAATATTTTTCACAAAATTTGAAATCTTTGTGACATGCTAAATTTCCCAACAATCTCGAACAGTCTTTCTCAACCATGATCTGAACCTTCTTCCCTTGAGATCTTACAAACTTGGTTCTTTTTGTAGAAATTGTTATTTCTTGTCTATTGCAGTCAATTCCATCTTCATCATCAACCAAAATATCAACAAACTCCTCGAAAATTGGTGGTACATCATAACCACAATTTTCATCAAAATATTCATCGAAAATTGGTGGTACATCATAACCACAATTTTCATCGAAATATTCATCGAAAATTGGTGGTCCATCATAACCACAATCTATTTTGATTTTTCTTCCCTCGTCCTCCCTAGGCGTTGGGTTCACCCCTTCGTCGTAGCTTGTACCGAAGACGCAACGTTCTTTAGATGACGAGCTTGACTTGGTTCTTGATCCGTTTCTTGATGATTTCTTGCGTACAAATCTGGCTAGCCTTCGTTCCATCTTCTCCATTATGAAATTAATTTTTTCAACGCGATTGCCTATCCCATTAAACCGAGCTTCTAGTTGATTGAATCTTACCTCCAATATTTCGATTCTTTCACGGTGAGTTCTTGTCATGACAATCGTGATTCTCAAATACTCTCAACGAAAGCACCAATTTGATGAGAACCACGATACCAAATACGAATAAATCCGTAATCCCTAGCTCAGGCTAGCAAGAAACGGGACTGCAAATTATTTTGCAAATTGAATTCTATGAATTCTATTATTTTTTCCTCCTTTTTTTCTACACGGTATTTTCCCCCACAAATATATAGAGATTTAATTCTCCACAAAATATGGAAATATCCTAACAAACTAACTAATTAATAATATCTTTTAATTAATATTAATAATATCTTCTAATATCCTAATTAATCAAAATATATTCTAAACTAATGCCTAATTTAATTTGGGCCTCGACCTTCAACCCGGCTCTCGGTTGAACGAGATTTTGAGCCAACGATCCACATTCTCATCAGAAACTATGAGCTCATTCATTAGAAGACAACCTAATTAATTACACAATAGTTAAATTTTTGATCACAAAACAATGCATCGGCTTTGATTAATTTTTAAATGACAACATAGACAAGAAACAATCATGGTTAAACAAAAATCGTACCTTTTTCTGCAAAATCAATGACATTAAAGTGTAACCAAGCTTTCAACATGGACAATGACTTCGTAGAAACCATCGGGCACATTAGCTATCTGAGGGCACCGAAAACTCACATCTTTCGGATTGTAAACTACAAAACTATTCCCGCAGACCACCAAGACTTCGCCATTAGGCAGCATTACTAAAGGGCCCGAGAAAAGAGGCTGGAAACGTTCATATCCCAATGTAGGATCAACCTTATAATAACGAGGAAACGAAAAGAGTTTAGTCCACGACTCTTTGACGTTATACTCTTTCATTACCCAAACATCGCAACCACTTTCCCGGTTGTTGCTAAAAACACAAAGGCAACTTATTGTGAACCTCAGGATATCCATAATTCGACCAAACATCCCATTCGTTGAATCAACAGAAATAATTGGTTTTTCATCAGATTCCCAATCCAGCATTATCATAAAGTGAAACTTCCTACTTGCATAAAACCCCAAGTTATCCCACAAGAAAAAACCAGGACTGTCACCCTTAATCTTCTTCCAAGAATCAGCATTAATTCCTACTATAAATATAAGTCTTAAACTTATCCCACAATTTCCATGATCTCGTGCGAATCACCACAACATTGTAATCATCACCACACTTATGAAAACCAAAACCACACTCATAATAATTTAACTCGACAGAAAGCTGAGGCAATTTCTTTGATGTTCTCATACTAGGGTTCCATAAAAATATATATTATCCCATTACAAGAACCCACTACTAGTACTTGATCATTAGTACGTACATTGGTCTTTCCAAGGAAAATCAATTTCAGATGCAACCGTTTGATGTTCAAGAAACAACGAATGAAGTGAGATGTGTTTGAGCTCATAAGTGAAGTTAGGATAGGGAGTTTGGATATTGGTAAACATGATTCCAGGGTTGTTGGCTCAGTGATTGGAGTGGTTTTTGATGAATTCCGGACTTAAAATTAAGGAAAGCCACGACTTGGAAACACACCTGAATCTGTTTAGCGATTTCACGGGGAGTCTTTTGAGTATTTCTTCAATGATTTCTTCAGGAAGAGATCCAATGATATTCTTAAAATCCCAATTTGTTTTGTCTTCCATTTTCGATCGAATGAAAAGAGAATAATTTATGAGTTAATTAATCTACCTATTCTTGTTGATGTTGTTTATGGGGTTGTGATGAATAATTAAATCGAAGGGAAGGGCAACATTTAAGATCTTCAATAACAAAAAATTTCGATTAAAAAGAAAAAAAATCAAAGCTACTGCCGTGCTGCGGCGTTGCTGCTTCTTCTGTTCTTTCATTAAAAACCCTAATTGGAATATATATTAACCAAACAAAAAATGGGCCAATTATTATATTCACAAATCAATGACCCAATTAATATATCAACAAAACAATAAATTTGAGCCTAATTATTTCATTCCTCTAACAAATTAATTAATTAATGGGCTCAATTAAATAATTAAATAAAAAAAATAATACGACTATTTTGGCCCGACAGCCCGACTAGAGCCGGATTGGGCCTCACAATTTCAGTCCCAATAGAAACCGGGCCGGGCTGGGCCGACAGAAACGAGTGGCCTGGTGGGCCAGTGTTGGCCTAGTCCGGCCTGACCCCTTTGACAACCCTAATGATTACTGATGGAATATCTCAAACGACGTCGTTTTGGCCCGTTTATCTACAAATTTCTTCCGTCGCTACTCAAATTTTTATTACCGATGGAAAATTTTGTCGGTAATCACAAAATTAAAAAAAAATTAAATACGCGTGATTACATACGTACAAAACACAAAATTAAAATAAAATATGTGTGATAACCGACGGAAATTTGCATCGGTAATCACAAAATAAAAATAAATAAATACACGCGATTATCGATGGAAATTTTCGTAGGTAATCTCAAAAATTAAATTATTGATTAAATTAGAAAATTTGTTAGCTAGGAAATTATTGATGAAATTGTGATTTTTTTTATTAGATTTGAAACTTGTTGATTAAGTTAACTATATGATTATTGATTAAATTAAAAAATATTAATTAAATTAGTAACTTGTTGATTAAATTAAGAATTTGTTGATTAAATTAGTAAATTGTTGATTAAATTAATTTTTTTTATTTATAATGTGTTTGTTTTTTAATGTCATCGACAGCTGCCTGGTCACAAGGTGTCTACGTACTGCACAACTTCCCTTACCGGTATATCGATCGTTGCGGGTGCGACTTCTTAGGGTAAGGTCCCAAAATTAAAAAAAAAAAGATGGGGTACTTCGAAGAGTTTCAAGTACTGTATATGAGTGCAATTAATTAATTAATGTTTGTTAAATAATAATTATTTTGTTAAACACAGAAAAAGCCTATTGGGACAGGAGGACGTACTCAATGGTTGAACTATTTAATTTTCAATGGACGACAGTAACATGGACGGTAGTAACGTGGACGTACTTCGAAGAGTTCCAGTTTGGTGACGACAGTACGTAAGGTGGACGAAATCAACATCGATATGTTTGATTTCAATGGTTGAACTATAAATTTTTTTCTATTTTGTTGAGCAATTTATTGTTTTTTTTGGCTTGTTGTTGAACTATTTAATGTTTTTATGTCATGTTATTTAGACATAATTTATTTAGTTTTTATATCCATTTACTTTATATGATAATTAAGTGTTTGTTGTGTGAATTAATAAATAAAAGAATTATTAACAAACAAAAGAATTTTTTTTTAAAAAAATCACATTTACAATTTATAAATTTTTTTTTTTTTTTATAATAATTATAAGTCACAAATTTATGATTAATATGAGTGAAAGAATATTCAATTATTAAATGGATTTGTTTTTTTTTTCTTTTTCAAATTGAGTAAAAAATGTTTACATATATAGACATTTTAGAATTTTAATCAAAAAAAATAAAATACTCCGTAATAATTACATTTACAATTTATAAATTAATTTTTTTTTACAATAATTATAAGTCACAAATTTAGTGATTAATATTATTGAAAGAATGTTCAATTATTAAATGGATTTGCTTTTTTTTTTTTAATTGAGTAAAAAATGTTTACATGTGGACATTTTAGAATTTTAATCAAAACAAAAAAAAATTACATTTACAATTAATTTTTTTTAAATTAATTTTACAATAATTATAAGTCACAAATTTAATGATTAATATAAGTGAAAGAATGTTCAATTATTAAATGGATTTGATTAAAAAAAATGGAGTAAAAAATGTATACATATGAATATTTTAGAATTTTAATAATAAAAAAAAAGATTTAAAATATATAAATTAAAAAAATTAATGAAAGTGTGTGGGTGCAAAAATGTATACTAAAATGATTCAATTTATGAATTAAAGCTCATTTAATTTGTATTGTGTGTCTTCTTAAAGAATTATCACAAAATAATGAGTTAGAAGTCTTCTCAATCCAAGTAACTAAAAGAAACATAATCCAACTTAGTATTTCTACATAAATTGCATTATATAACCCAATAAAGCTCCTAGGATCATCACACAACCTCCTAACAATTGATCATCTCTCAATTTCATAATATAGTAGGTTGAATATTTACATTCCATTAATCAAAAGAGATTACTCAATTCAATTTCAATTAACTAAGATCAAACACATCACTATTTACATTAATGACATGCTTTGCAATGAAACTCAAACATTCAAATAAGATTAAACCACACCAATACCAAATAAACAAAAATTCAATTCATAAATATCCTCTTCTAAAGTGTGTACATAGCCCTAGAACCAAAAGTGTTCTAGCCAACAATCAACATAATCAAAATTCAAAGATAAAAGTAAATAAAAAGTAAGAAAAATAGAAAGTTTAGACTACTGGATTGTGGAACTTAGAAATCCCAAGCTATTGGCTCAATCTTTGCTCTAATTGGATGAGAGATGAAGAAATTGATGATGAAAACCTCCAAGTGTGTGTAAGTATGTGTGGATTTCTTGTGAAAGGGGGTAGTCCATGAGAAAAACTGATAGTGGGGTATTTATAATATTGGGGTAGGGTTTAAAATCATGTTTTGTAAGTGGGTCCTTGAAAATAGGAGAAAATACACAAAAATCGCAGAAACAGAGGCCACTCGGCCAAGTCGGGTGTCTCGACCGAGTCAAGGGGCGATTTTGAAGATTGCAGGTTGGCTACAGACTCGATCGCAGAAAATTTTCACTTCAACTCGGTCGAGTGGTCTTCAAATTCCCAATGTTGCGGGTTGGCCATGGACTCAGTCGCGTCTGAACACTCGCGCTTCAAAAAAACTGCAAAATACCGACGGAATGAAATTCGTCGGGATTACCGATTTACCGAAGGATATTCCGTCGGCAATCACAAAAAAAAAAATACGTGTGATTACCGACGGAAAATTAAAGAAAATTATGCTAAAATTAAATTATTAATTAAAGAAAAAAATTTGTTAGCTAGGAAATTATAATTGATTAAATTAGAAACATGTCGATTAAATTAGAAAATTGTTGATTAAGTTAACTAAGAAATTATTGATTAAATTAGAAAATTTTATATTAAATTAGGAAATTATTGATTAAATTAGGAAATTTTATACTCCCTCCATCCCGCTATAAGTCTCCCTTTCTTTTGGGTGTTTTGATTAAGGAATATGATAAAATAATAGATGTAGTACAAGTGATGGGATGGTGAGAGAGAATTAAGTCTTTCTTTTGGACATAATTTCTTTAGTTTTTATATCCATTTAGTTTATATGATAATTAAATATTTGTTGTGTGAATTAGCAAATAAGAGAATTATTAATAAACAAACGAAATAAAAATAAAACTACGTTTACAATTTATAAATTTTAAAAAATTGCAATAATTATAAGACACAAATTTAGTGATTAATATAAGTGAAATACTGTTTAATCAAAACAAAAAAAATTATACATGTGAATTTTAGAATTTTAATTAAAACAAAAAAATTACATTTACAATTTATAAATTAAAAAGTTAATTTTACAATAATTATGAGTCACAAATTTAGTTATTAATATAAGTGAAAGAATGTCAATTATTAAATGAATTTATTTTTTTAAAATTTTTGAATAAAAATATGACGCATGCATACATTAAATTACTAATATATACTATTTGAAAATAAAATTCACACAAATACAATAGTTATAAGTCACAAATTTAGTGATTAATATAAATAAAAGAATGTTCAATTATTAAATGGATTTGTTTAATAAAAAAGAGTAAAACATGTATACATGATATAAACTTTTTAGAATATTAATCAAACACAAAAAATTAATAAATTAGATTTACAATATATAAATAAAAAAAATTAAATTTACAATAGTTATATATCACAAATTTAGTTATATATAGAAAGAAATTAATTTTGTGAATTATTAAAAAAGAAATGGGGCGAAAATGAGTACATATACAATTAATATTACAATTATAAATGGAAAATAGACTTGTCCGAGTGGTAGGCGCCCACACACTAGGCGCCCACACACCCGGGTTTGAGTCCCATGAAGGCTGAATATACAACCAATTATGCGCGGGCCCTCGCAGGCTGGGAGTGGTCCTTGTCTGTTCCGGGCCATTAATGAAAAAAAAAGGCTGAATATACAACCAATTATGCGCGGGCCCTCGCAGGCTGGGAGTGGTCCTTGTCTGTTCCGGGCCATTAATGAAAAAAAAAAGAAAAAAAAAGGCTGAATATACAACCAATTATGCGCGGGCCCTCGCAGGCTGGGAGTGGTCCTTGTCTGTTCCGGGCCATTAAAAAATGAAAAAAAAAATATGTCGGTAATTAAAAAAATTAAAAAACCTGTCGGTAAAAATTATCGACGAGGTTACCACCGACCGAATTTGTCCGTTGGTATTTTCGTCGAAAAACACTGTTTCCGAACGATTTTTCGTCTCTATTTCCATCGGTAAAACGCTTCTTTTTGGTAGTGTCGGTCGTGTCGCATGTCAAATTTGTTTTGTGCATAAATTTTGCTTCCGACCTCCGATTGACTCGATTCTTTTTTTCCATTTCACTCTGTTTTTCGAGCCGAATCTAATGGTGTAGTCCTATATTAAGTCCAGTGATATATGGTGAGTGTTTTGCCTCCGAAATCTTCATTTTTCCTAAAATAACGACAAAAACACTACCTTTCTCTCATTTTGACCAAAGTAACCATAATTAATCAATTAAATAAAAAATTCATCAACAAATAAGATAAAAATGTGCATTAAAAACGTGCAAATTCCACCAGAATCAGCGACTTCTTGGGGTAAGGTCCCAAAATTAAAAAAAGATGGGGTACTTTGAGGAGTTTCAGGTATATGAGTGCAATTAATTAATTAATTTTTGTTAAATAATAATTATTTTGTTAAACACGGAAAAAGCCTATTGGGACCGGATAACGTACTCAATAGTTGAACTATTTAATTTTCAATGGACGACAGTAACATGGACGGTAGTAACGTGGACGTACTTCGAAGAGTTCCAATTCAGTGACGACAATAACATGGACGACATCAACATGGATATGTTAGTAAAGATTTTTTTTTCATCGCAAATTGGCTGCGACAAAATTTGCGATCTCGTATTTTTTTAAAAGGACTAAAATCAGACTTGTCCCAAGCCAATCCAAACGCAAACCCAGACCCGATACAATAATGATTTAACTCGCGGTCTTTCGATATTGAACCAACACAGCCTCGAGGTGTTTAGTGTGGTCTTTAACCACTTGGGCTGAAAGAACTTTTGTTTAATTGTTGATATAAATGCTCATATTTATATATATAAAAATCTTCGCAAAAAAAAAAATCTCGTCGTAAATTTGAGACGACTTGAAAAACCGTTGCAAAATTCGCAAACTGCGATGCCTCTATTTTCACCGCAAATTTTGTTAACTTTGTCAGATTTGCCAATTTCGTCGCAAATCCATGCTATTAGTGACATATTTCTTGACGTTGCAAATAAGCCTCATAAATTCCTGCCTTTTTTGTAGTGTTACTACAAGACCAAAATTTTATCACTACAAGGGCAAAAGTGTATTACTACATGTTCAAAAATATTCTGAAGACTTAATTTTTTGGTGAATTTGTCAGAATGTTTTGACATGTAGTATTAATTTTTTTTGCCTTGTAGTGGTAATATTTTGGTCTTGTAGTAACAATATTTTGGTCATGTAGTAATCCACCTGTTTGCAACCAGCGAATTTTCTGGACAACCTGGATCCAGGCATATGACCCGCGAATTTTTTAAAATTGTCTTAATTTGATTTTTGAGCTTAGAATTTTGACTTCCTAATTGGGATGAAATGCATATATTCAATATTTCACACAAGACTAGCTCAAAAAATATTAGATTTAAAATATATAAATGTAAAAAATTAATGAAAGTGTGTGGGTGCGAAATCAAAGGTGTTGTCTGTTGTGTTGGCACTATTCAGACAACCATTATGCCAAAAAATGGCCTACGACAACAGTGGAAAGACAATCGATATTGACTTTGCCTGTTGTCATAAGTGTTAAATTCGTTGTCTTAAATAACCCCGTTGTCATAACTTTCTATTTTTTTTAAAAAAAACGCCGAAACATAATCCCCCGTTGTCTTTCCTCGTTTTCTTTTCTATTTTATTTTTTATTTAAATTTAAATTATAATATATTTTATTTTATTTGTTTTTTTAATATAAATGCAACTTATAATTTGTTTTGGTCTTCAATGGATGAATTTTTTTTTTGTCAAGTTTGAGACATTCCAAAATAAATCATTTAAGTTTCTACTTTACAATACGTCCTTTACCCTTCAATTTTAATTATTTTTTACATCAATTTTAATCCTTTATATTTTGAAGGAATTATAATTGACAAACATGGTGCCACATATATTAAAAAATGACACATCATCATGCCACATCACTATCTTTCCTCTATATATATATTAAAAAAAATTAGAGCTAATAACATTCCAAAATACTTTATACACACCCATAATTTTAAAAACAAAAATAAATATATAAAATGTGAATCAGGGTGAGGCTACCCAAATCAAGGGAAAGCTCTCGCAAGAATAGTGCATTTTCAAGAGTTTCGTGTTCGATCTAAGCAATGTAAAAATGAGTAAACTCAAGTATATAAGTGTCAAAGTGTGTCTTTAATGAATGAATGTTCATGTATTTTGTATAATGACTATCCTCAGACTCTTAGAATCGTACCTTGGGGAAAAGGTAGTCTTTTCCCCCTTTTTCTCAACAGCCTCCCCCTGGACTCGGTCCAGGGCCCATCTCTTCATCTCCCAACCCTCGTTCCTAGATCCTCAACGTCTGTTACATCCCTCTAGCTCTAACTTCCCTCCAAAATCGGAGACCTCTCCTTAACTAAGACTTAGTCCACGCAGTCTTGTACTTGGGTCAGAGATATGGGCCGAAGGTTATCTCTGGGCTTGGGCCAGGGACATGGGCCGAGGGTTGGGTGTAACGCCCCGAATCCGGAATGCAGCCTTTAAGGCTCGAACACTCTAAATTCGAGTCGCCACTTAGTGACTGAAAATCCGAACTTGAAAATTTCTTTAAAATATATAATAACACAAGTGAAACGATAAGAGCTTTGCAGCGGAAATAATTTAAAGCCAGTTATAAGTTGAAATAGAAGTAATGTGGGCCCATTTATTTGAAAAATTAGAAACTGATAAATAGCAGTCGGTTTAAAGATAACTTACGTATTGGTCATCGTGTAGTTTTAGAAAAGTTTGTCGTTCGATATAAGAATAAATTTCACATTTCGTAAAACATTTCATTTATAAACATAAGTCTCAAATGGATATATTATAACATATTAATATGGGGAAAGCTATGTGTCGTCCCTGCTGCACCACCGACCCCTCTCCATCATAACCTGAAAATATTTGTTTTTGGGGTGTGAGATAAGAATCTCAGTGGATATCCTGTACGCTGTTATACAGATTGTCAGTACGCCGAAGTAATTAATATTAATATTTTATCGTAAATGATTCTTATTCTTTTGGATAGTGAATTTGTTATTCACTGAGGATTCATTGTATATTCTTATTTAATCATCATATATCATACTTATCATAAATCATATGTCATGCTTATCATATATCATGTGGGACACTCGTAGCGACTCTACCACATGCTACCCCCTAAACGCTTCCCGCCTACTCCGTTGTATGATTTAATCATACGGGACACTGATTGCGACTCTATCACATGCAATCCCCATAAACACTTCCCACCTCCACCGTAAAATTCATGTGGGACACTGGTAGCGACTCTACCACGTGCAATCCCCATACACATTTCCCACCTCCACCGTAAAATCGTAATTCATGTATCATAATATTATAATATCATATAATAATTTTTTATTGTATTCTTGTGTTCTTAGTTTTATGTTCATGTTTGTTTAATTGCATTCAGAATACACCAACAGTCCATATAACATTTACATCGACAATACAGTAGTGACACCCACCTGGTTAACTTTTAAGAAAAGCTACAAAGTTCTTGAAATGATTTTAGCAAGCGTAACACAGAAGGGGCCGTCCGAGCTCTGATTGGGCCACACTTCGCCTAGCACGTTTTCTTGAATATTTAATTATTATTAGAACTCTTGTCTCTTAATTTACTTAACATAAGGGTAACTCATAAAATAATACAATTAAAGTAGAATGTGACTTAATTATATTTAAAGCATCATTCTTATTTTTATTAGCACAAATAATGATAGTGATAGTAAATTAATTATTATATTATAGATGTATTAACACTTGCACACACAAAATTCTCAAATGAAATAACACCCATATATTTAGCATATAATAATAAACATAAATGGATTGTTTGTAGAAAAATGGTTTAACTATAAAGTAGGCATTTAGATCCTTTAGAAATATTTCAAGATTTGTTTTAAAAAAAGTTTTAACACATGCCGAATTTTTTTTTTTTTGGATTTGGGTAAGATTATGCCTGTTTCAATATTGGTCCTCTTAGCTCGGAAAATTATAATAAAATAGCTATAGCTATTTGATTCTTACGAAAATTATTGGCATAGCATTTCAAAATATCTCTATCAACATAGATATTTTTTGTAGAATTTAATTGTGGTTCAAAAGATAATATTTTGTAATTTTGCAAAATTGGACATTCTTAAAATAGTGAATTTTTGCATATGTTCGTCAGTCATTTCTCGTCAAACGGTTAATTCAATTAACATGAAATCTTGGGGTAATTATACTAAGATATATCAAGTTTACTGGCAATAAAAGGTTTTGTGAAAAACGGATCTCGAAGTCGAGTAAAAATTACCCCGAAGTACTGAACATAAAACGAATGCTCTGTTTTTCCCAGTTTTTCCAGCTTACTGCTAGATTTTCAAAAATGAATATCTCTCTATCTATCCAACCAAATTATGTAATATTTTACATTCAGACTCTATACCATATGGATAAAATACCCTCTTTGGTTTCGTGTCAAAATCGTTTTTCGTTTAAAAGATATAAGCCTCCAAAGTCACTGCTTCTAACACCAAAATTCCAGTTTTTAGTTAAACTTCAAAAGCACGTTTTGTAAACTTAACTCATGTTTCCAACCAGTTAAACACATCTACTATATAACATGATTATCGTAATAAAAATATAACACAAATCCCACCAGATTTAAATACGAAAACTCGTGACCGGAAACCGAAAATTACACAAATAGCACATAAATGGTTTGTGTGTTAAAACCTTAGTATTTCATTGATTTGGGCTTTGAAAGAGCTCGATCGTTTTCGTGATTAGGGTCTGAGGGAAGACAAAAGAACAACAGGGGCTTGGTTCGTCAAGGATTGAGCAAGAAAATTGAAGAACAAGTTAGTACACAGAATCTGGAAATAAAATACAGCAGCAAATTAAGAGAAGAAGGAGGTGGTGTTCTTTACTTTTCTTGGATTGTATGGACTGTTCTTTCAATGAAACGAATCGGAATCATCTCGGGTGCGTTACCAGTTCTCGAAGGGAGTTATAGAGGTGGAAGAATCAACTTTCTTCCTCTTCAATTCAATAGGAAGAAGCCGATCAAAAGTAGAAAAAGGGGATTGGAAGAAATGAGTTGTTCTTCCTCTGATTGTGTAGCTGCTTGCTTAATTCCTATTACTGCAGAGTTTCGGCTTATCTTTTATGTGAGTGATGAATAGAGAAGCTGGAGTATGGAAGATATATATAGAGGGAGTGTACCAATTGGAGGTATGAAGTGATCACTTGGTTTGGAATAATGCACATGGCCGATTGCAAGTGGGAGTGGAGTAAGGGGCCCAGTTGCAATTACCTACTCAAGTTGGTAAAATATCTCAGGGACTAATTGTTAATTTTAATTATTGGAGGGAATGAATTGATCCTCTGCTGCATATGACCGACTCCAAGTATTGAAGAGAGGTGTGGACAATTATTAACCTTTTATTTGAATGTGGTTACTAGTTAAAGGTCTAGATATTTTTATTTACGGTGGTATTATTAGTACTCAGAATTTACTCCACAGTCGTTATTTTCGTGTTAGTTTTTCGTGAAAAATTACGTAAGGGCTAGAAATATTTATTTAAGATTTATGGTAATAAAATCGTCGCGCTTTGAGATGAAAATTATTTAGTTAGTAAATCAATGAAAATGAGCTAGTAAACAAACAAGATCAGATAAAACGAAGACTCAAAACTATGACGACTAAAGAAAATGAAATCCTCATGATTATGAATTTATTAATTATATACTCGTATGAGATATATACTAAAAAAGTAAATGTATATGATCCTATTAAACCATTATTATATATTGTGCTTTCTTAAGTTGTTTATCACAAGTTTCATAAAATGGTTTGTAATAAACTTCTTTCATTTTTAAATTCTTATTAAATATTCATCAAACCTTATACTTTATTTATTCCTTTATTATGTGCTAGGAGTGTTTCCGTATCAGAATGCTCGTCCGTCTTCCTGAAAATTAAGTCTTTTCAAAATAAATAACAATGTTAATATAATTGAAAACTCTTAAATTATTTATTATTTTATTTCATATTAATTCTGGGACGGGGTGTTACATTGGGCTTGTCTTTTCTACTCATTTCTCTAGGGCTCGGGCCCACTTCTTATGTTAATTACCAATTTCGGCTACTCCATGGACCTGTTCTCGATATAATTGGGCTCCTAAGAGACCCATTGGACTGTTTACAAAATATATAATTAAGGGTGTATTAATCATTTTAAAAAACGAATATAAAGACTTAATAAAGATAACTCATCACTTATCCACGTGTCATCTCCTCATAGGGCGACATATTTTGGCCGCATCAGATTATAATTTGAAAAAGTTATTTTTGCACAAGTTGAAAACCTCACCTGAGACCAAGTCACCTATGTTATCAAAACTATGATTTTTGTGGAAGTAAAGTTAAGAAGATTTTCACAAAGTAAAAAATATATGTTTAAATATGAAAGGTTCAACCAGTGACGGATCCAAAAATTTTGGATTGGGAAGCCCAATTTGTATTACTATAAATAAAAAATAATACTATATAATTTTATACCTACAAATAAATTAATATTCATATTATAAAATTTTCAATAGACCTCATTTTATTAATTTAAATTTAACGACTTTTGTTATATTTAAAAAAAATTATTTTAACTGTTTCAATTCATAATATGTGAAATGGTGTTAAAATTTAACGTGCATTCTCGTTGAGACATTAGTCAACAAATGTAGAACTTAAAATATACCCCCTATTCCGATCCGCGCGTGATGACTTGCGTACCTTAACAAGTTCACTTTTGAATTTTTAGTGACGTGTGAGGAGGTCAAATAAATGAGGAGTATTTTGAGTGATTTAGTGAGATTTAAAGGGAATTTAGTGAGATTTAGTGAGATTTAAAGGAAATCAGTGGGGGGGTCCATTGGCCCCTACATGGGTCCGTCTCTAGGGTCAACCACTATTTCGCATTTAAATTTGTTTCAAGGACTTTGTCCACTAAATACACTACAATGTTTGTTCGGTAGACTTGTCATCTGGACAATTTATCTACTCCCTTCATCTTATAATAATTTTCACACTTTTCACTATAAAAAATGTCCTGATTTGCAACGAAAAACCATCTCAAATTGTGTTTGAAACGGAATTTTGGATGTACGTCGCTAAAAAGTTGTTCGCAAAAATTAGTAAAAGATATTTTCTTCATCGCCTGCGACAAAATTTGCAATTTGGTATTTTTTTAAAAGGACTAAAATTAGACTCGGCCCGAGACAATCCCAACTCAAACCCAGACCCGAAACAATAATGATTTAACTCGCGGTCGTTCGATATTGAACCACCACAACCTCGAGGTGTTTAGTGTGGTCTTTAACCACTTGGGCTGAAAGAACTTTTGTTTAATTGTTGATATAAATGCTCATATTTATATATAAAAAAATTGTCGCAAAATCTGTTGCAAAAAAGAATCTCGTCGCAAATTTGAGACGACTTGAAAAACCGTTGCAAAATTCGCAAACTGCGATGCCTTTATTTTCACCGCAAATTTTGTTAACTTTGTCAGATTTGCCAATTTCGTCGCAAATCCATGCTATTAGTGACAGATTTCTTGCCGTCGCAAATAAGTCTCATAAATTCCTGCCTTTTTTGTAGTTTTCTACCCTATTCTTCTTCCCCAACCGTCTCAGGTCATCCACCCCCACGTACCATGACCCATCCTAGTTAACATTTTGAAGGGAATTGAAAAAACTTAAGTAAATAGGGGAGGAGGGGGAGGGGGTAATGAGACTTAATAGAAAACTAAGAAAAATAATATTACATCCAATCTTCTTGATCGTTTAACAAGTACAAATTGAAATTCTTTCTACATATTAAAACAAACAAACAGCGGTAGTAATACGACGGAGTTTGACATCCCGAAAATTAACTACAGTCATGAATCATCTTGTTTAACGAGTACAAATAGAAATTCTACACATATTAATTAAACAACAAACAACACATTAATAAGATGGAGTTCTATGTCTGGTAAACGAGAAAATTAAGTTACAAACTAAATAGATTTTGTGTACGCGCATCTAGCTTATAGTTCCCCAGATATGATTACCTTTGGAGCATATCGATTTACGTACGATTCCAGATACAACAGCAAACATGATCACAAAATCAGCCAGCCAGCTTATAACTCTTGTACGTACCTTCAAGAATATAATGTAGGCAAACCTGCAGTTAGTTTTATATATATATATATATGCTTCATCTCATGTACAATTAATTAAAGTTTATATATCAATTTCAATTTTCAAAGGTATGATATCTGGTATAATTATATATATGCTTCATGTGGGAATTGTGAATCTGACTATATGTATATATGTGACATGACTCACGAAATGAGAACATTGTTCATCTTGAAAACTCAATATATATAATTTACTGTTACATATATATTCACCCCAACAAGATCTATATATATTCAATAAGAAACATATATATATTACTACTAAATAAGCAACAAGATTTATATGTATATTCAATTAGAAACATATATACTACTAAACAAGCAACAAGATTTATATATATATTCAGTTAGAAACATACATACTACTAAATAAGCAACAAGATTTAGTATATGTATTGATGAATTAGAAACATATATACTACTATAGTACTAAATATAAGCAACAAGATTTAGATAAAAAGATGATCCACTAATTAACTGAATGAATTAATCTTCCACATTACCACATGAATTGCCAGCTAGCTAATGGTATTCCTTTTGATATTATATAAGAAACATTGATGAATCATGGTTATAAATCAAAGTAATTAATGATATGATAAAGCTGGCTTCATAATATACATAAATAAATCAAATATATATACCTTTTATAAATTTCTGCAGAGCTAGCTGCGCGCAGATCGAGGTCAAAAGGAAAGGAGGGTTTCAACGTAGAGATGTGCTGCGGAGAAGCCGCCATGGGGCAGATTGTTTATCTCGGGGGGACGCCTGAAAGTGTTATCTGTGGGATTGTAAATGACAAAGTGCATCCCAAAGACGACCAAGAGTTCCCCACTAGGCAGCATTATCAAAGGGTGGGAGTAAAGCTGGGGCGGGAAGAACCCCGAGGTCCCTGCAGGATAATATAGGAAAGGAATGGAAAAGAGTTTAGTCCAGGAGTGTTTGACATTATACTCTTGCATAACCCAAACATAGGCAACACCCCTCTGGTGGTGGTTGCCAATTACAGAAAGGCAACCTTCCAACACTCCCAAGTAGGTCCCAATGACACCATCTTCAAAATTTGGCTGATCCAAAGTAGCTATCAGCCCACTCATAGAATCAACAGAAATAATCTTACTCTCAGAATTCATGCCCGGAAGCACAGTAAAGTGGAACTTCCCTCTAGCGTACTTCCCGGAATGGTCCATGAGGAGACCAGTAGTGTAACCCGGTACCCTCTTCCATGAATCTGCAGCCTGCTTCAAGCTGTAGAGATGGGCCTTCATTTCAAAGAGGCCCGATCTGGTATTCAAGGCGCAGCAAAGGGCCACAGCCTTGAAATCTCCATGGCATTCATGAAACCCTAACCCCCACATGTAGTAGTGGGGTCCGTAATTGGTCTTCCTTTGCTGAGGCAGGCGAGGCAGCTTCTTCGATGACCTCGAACTAGGGTTCCATAAAAAGATGCTGTTGACATCTAGGAATAGGCAAATCACCCCATTACAAGAATCCACTACCCGGGCTCTCGAGTGTGGGACGTTTTTCATAGGATAATCAATGTCGGATGCAATTAGGGCTTCATCATCATCTTGAAACAAGAGCGAATTAGCCGAGCTGTGTTTGAGGTCAAAATAGGAATTCTGGAGGGTGGTGTAGAGGAATCTATGGTTTTTGGGTGAGTAGTGCTTGAGGTGGGTTTTAATGAATTGGGGGCTTAAAATTAAGGAAAGCCATGATTTGGAAACACAGGTGAATCTCTTGAGCGATTTCACGGGGAGTCTTTTCAGGATATCTTCAATGATATCTTGAGGAAGATTGGGGATCTCACCAGCGCCGCCGACACTTCCAATGTTGTTGCTTTTCTTGCTGCACTGATCTTCCATACCTACTGTAATTTCACAAGAATAATATTCAATAATGATTGATTGACTGATTGATTTGTATATAGGGTTTTGGGATATCCCCAATCTCTCTCTCTCTCTACTTCCCAATCACTACTATCACCACCGAAAAGAAAAGGAAGAGAGAATTCAAGAAGATAATTAAAGATGCGCCTCTTTTTTTTTTTATCTTTCTTTTTTATTTATTTCATAATATTTTCAATTCAGTTTCAACTTTCAACTATATATATATATTTTTTTTTTATCTTTCTTTTTTATTTATTTCATAATATTTTCAATTCAGTTTCAACTTTCAACTATATATATATATTTTTTTTTATCTTTCTTTTTTATTTATTTCATAATATTTTCAATTCAGTTTCAACTTTCAACTATATATATATTTTTTTTATCTTTCTTTTTTATTTATTTCATAATATTTTCAATTCAGTGTCAACTTTCAACTATATATATATTTTTTTTATCTTTCTATTTTATTTATTTCATAATATTTTCAATTCAGTGTCAACTTTCAACTATATATAATTAATTTCAAGCTAAAAAAAATATATGTAACAATGTGTTATGTTTTGGGAGGCTAGACTTTCTTTCTTTATTTTTATGCATATTGATGTAGTAATTATGAGAAGGATGAATTTTTGCGGCAAAGGAGAAAATGGAATGTTTATCTTCGTCGTCTATATCAATGTTTGTTAATGGAACGCGTTCCTTTAATTTTCTTATTGCGGCGGAAGAGTCGACTCTCCTTTCTAATTGTAAGAGGGGGAAAACATTGTTCAATTATCTTGGCATAATGGTGGGAGCTAGCAAAACCTTACGACCCAAGAATTTGGGATGACCCGATTATTACAAAGTTTAAGAGTAAATTAAACAGGTGGAAGAGAGTAGAAATATCTATTGATGGAAGGGCGTATTACTCTTGTCAATGCAGTGCTGAATTCGTCTCCTACTTACCTTCTATCTCTTTACCGAATCCCTATTTGTATCCTTGTTAACCTTCAGAAAAACTTTATTTAGGGTGCGCGTACGTGATGAAAAAGGTAAAATTAATTTTGGGTTATGTGGGGGAATGCATGTGTGTGATAATAAAGAGAGAGTAGGGTAAGGGATTTATAAATGCATTTCCACCTTTAATGTCGCTCTTTAATTTGGTAAATGGCATTGAAGAATATTGAACGACTGCGATCACACGTGACATAAAATTTTGGTTTCAAAATATGGCGAAGAAATACTTTTTAGCTAGAGAGAGGAGATGAGACGAGAAACATTACAAAATATTCCAAGTGAATGGTACATATGAGGGAGATAATTAAAAGGAGAGCGAGTTTGGGAACAACGATTTATTAAGTAATGGTGAGACTATCAAATTTTGGGAGGATAAATGGTTTGGAGGTATGCCCATCCGTGATAGGTTTTCGAGACCATTTTCTCTATCGAGGGAGACGGGTAGGGTAGGGTTATGGAACAAAGAAAGTGCGAAAAATTCTCAACAAGGTCCGCACAAACTCCTACTGGAAAGAGGAGAGACGTTAGATGAGATGAAAGAATTATGGGACAAAATATGGGATCTACCCGTGCCAGGAAAGACACCTTCACCTTCCCTAGCTTGACTCTAACCGCGCCAGGAATGGTGTGAAAAACGTACTCTCGACAAGGTCCGCGCTTAAGTTGTATTTCCAAGATTTAATTATTGCCCTCTTTGCCAAGTTGTATTTGGATATATGCAACAAAATAGGTGATACGTACATTATAAAAACCAGGTTTCCGCATGAGAGGCCCCCAGGGGGACGGTATGTTCTTTCTTTTACTTTCACATCTTTCTTTAATGAATTTAATATAGAGACAACGTTGTGCCACTGTGACATAAATGACGTTAAATGTCTATAGTGATGAGCAGAGACAGATTTACATAGGGCCCAGGGGGGGCGCGTAGTGGGCACCCGCTAATTTTGTAAATTTACTAGGTGCATTTTGGCGAATAAAGATTATATTAAAGAGAAAAAGAAAAAAAAAATCTAAAGTCATAAGTTCACAAGTTGAACAGAGGCCGGTACGCCATTAAAACCTTACTCGGGAAAATCCTCCTTAGGGACAAAAGTGGGGTCAAGGGAAAAAAGTACACCCCTCTAAGAAATAAAAAACTACTCTGTTATTATAATCACAAGCCCAGAAGTCCTCCCATTCTCGAGCAACATTGTTCAGCTCCTCAAGAAAAGCAGCCGTAGATACACGTGTGAAAGTCTTCATTGGCTCGTCCCCGGAGGTGGGCAAGAGTCTCGCGAGTCTTCTTAATAGTACGCTTAGGCTGGAAAAATGCCCTGGCGGAAGTGGAACCCTTTGCTCTATTAGGGGCCTTCCGGACTTCCACGACTAAAGGTGGAGCCACCCGTGTGACAGGGCTGAAACCAGGAAGTCGACTCTGAAGTAGGGTTCAGATGAACCTTCTCATTTTGTATAACATCCTCCAACTCCAATTTTTTTTCAGAAGAACGGTTTCTGCCAAGTGATGTGTATAAGTTCTCCTCGGAGAGCACCCCAAAAGAGTTATTGAAATGAACCGAGTAGGTAGTCCCATAATCGGATCCTTCTGATCCTTTATAACCTAGGCCTTCCCTTCCAAGGTGGACCTCCAAAGGCGGGGTAATAGTAATTAGAGCGGAAGTGGGATCCGTAGTGTCTGTGGAGGAAGGAGATGCACCATTGCACTTCTCGCCCTAGCGGTGGCGAGACCGAGTACGACGACGACCTCTCTTCCTTTGGTCCTGACGACCCTAATCTTCCTGAGCCTGGTGACTCTGTCTGTCACTGTCTTGACAACCCTATCCGTCAACCTGCCCCTCATGCTCCCGATGACCCAACCCAAGGTCATGTTGCTCCGTCGTCTTCCTGAAAACAGTTAGAGAGTGTCCAATAATGTGGCAATGTGTGCAAAACTCTAGGAGCTTCTCAGAGAAGACCATAGCAATGAGCAATGACCCGCACACTGGTACATAATACGGTCCTGAGTGGCCTTATGCATATCGATCTCAATCAGTAGCCGAGCATAAAGAGAGAGTAGGGTAAGGAATTAAATGCATTTCCACCTTTAATGTCGCTCTTTAATTTGGTAAATGGCATTGAAGAATATTGAACGACTGCGATCACATGTGACATAAAATTTTGGTTTCAAAATATGGCGAAGAAATACTTTTTAGAGAGAGAGAGGAGATGAGAAACATTACAAAATATTCCAAGTGAATGGTACATATGAGGGAGATAATTAAAAGGAGAGTGAGTTTGGGAACAACGATTTATTAAGTAATGGTGAGACTATCAAATTTTGGGAGGATAAATGGTTTGGAGGTATGCCCATCCGTGATAGGTTTCCGAGACCATTTTCTCTGTCGAGGGAGAGGGGTAGAGTAGGATAGGGTAGTGAGGGAGGGAGTGAGAGATATAAACTGAGAGTGAAAGTGGGTTATGAGTTACGTTGGAGAAGAAATTTTTTTGAGTGGGAAAACGATCGAGCTACTAATATTTTTATTGGAATGCATCCTATGGAGCAATTAAAGTCAAAGGATAGATGGTTATGGAACAAATAAGGTGCGACAAATTCTCACCGCTTACAAACTCCTACTGGAAAGAGGAGAGACGTCATATGGGATGAAATAATTATGGGACAAAATATGGGATTTACCCGTGCCAGGAAAGACACCTTCACCGCTTAAGTTGTATTTCTAAGATTTAATTATTGCCCTCTGGAAAGACAGGTGGTTAGGTGAATCTAATCTTTGCGAATGCTTTCCTAGATTATTTTCTATATGCGCTAATAAAGAGGTTAGAGTTAGCGAGTCGGGTGAGTGGGCGACGGTGAATGGAAGTGGAATATTGTATGGAGGCGTGAAGTGTTATCATGGGAAGAACCACTAGTTGACCATTTGTATCAATTGTTATCATGGGAAGAACCACTAGTTGACTCCTGGAAATGGAAGATGTCCAACGATGGTCGATATACAAAATCGGCCCACGGTAGCCAGGGGTTACCCACATCGACACAAGTACTTCAAGAGGACGCCCAAGCCGCCCTTTAGATCATCTGGAACAAGCTAACCCCTACCAAATACTTGGGCTAGCTTGGAAAGTCATCTGAGAGAGGCTTGCTACACAAATTGAACTAAAGAAAAGAAACGTTCTTGGAGATGGCGACGACCTCCTCTGCCCCCTATGTGGCAACGAAGAGGAAACAGTGCATCACCTATTCTTCCGGTGCAACCTCGCTGCTAAACTGTGGAGTCTCTGCTGCTCGTGGCTGAATTGCAACACTGCTCTACACTACAAGCCGGCTGCCCATCTACATCAGTTTCGCGGGCTGATTGGAAACAACAGGAAGAAACATATCCTCGAATGTCTTTGGTGTATGATTGTGTGGTACATCTGGAAGGCAAGGAATGGAAAAGTCTTTGCAAACATCCCACAAAATGTTTTTGTGATTATTTTCACACTTCGTTTCGCGATTATTTTCACACTTTTTTTGTTGGAACGTCCCAAGACTACTTGAAAACATCTAATATGAAAACAACCCACAAAATTTATACCCTTACTAAATTTTATTTTAAAAAAATTTCACTCATTTTAGTCCACATTTAATCCTACGACGTCTCACTGAATTTTCTTGGGCAAGTTTTTCTTTACACCTCATTAAATTTTTTTTACACATCAACAAATCATAAAAATACCACTCATTTATTCGACCCCACACTCCACTAAATTCACTTCTATTAAAATGGGAGTCGATCAAGATGTGCAAGTCATCACGGGACAGAGGGAGTATGAACTTCTACCAAAACATAACGAAAGTCAACTCGTTCGATCAATTTATTTTAATGGAATGAGAAGTATATATTGACAATTTTGTCATGAGAAGTTTGTTGAGTAATATGTATTATTTCATCTTAATAGTAATATTAATCAGACATCTACTAAAATTTGTTGTTAGCGAGAAATTGTTATGGACTCATGATGAATTAAGGCATCAGAGTTCTTTTTTTTTTTAATGGAAATAAAACACGATAAATGGATAGCTAGCAAACACTACTACACATTTAAGCTTGGAGAGCTGCACTTGGACAATCCTTTTTTTAACACCTCTCCAAGATATAACTTGTAGAGCGGTTTATTTAAAAAAAAAAAAATAGACAGCGGTTCATAACCGCTGTCCAAGTGAAACACTTGGAGAGCGGTTACAAACCGCTATGCAAAGTAACTTAGAACCGCTGTCCAAGTAAACACTTGGAAAGCGGTTCATAACCGCTGTCCAAGAGATGGTTTTAGGTCAACCTATATTAAATACGCGATATTAATTCCAGATCGAAGCTTTCTCCCCCAAATTCAAAAAACGTTATCTCACATAAATCCACCCCGTCGCCTCCCTCTCCCGCCCGCGCGCGTCGCCATCGTCTCCCTCTCCCACGTGCCGTCGCCTCCCTCTCTCGCGCGCCGTCGCCTCCCTCTCCCGCGTGCCGTCGCCTCCCTCTCCCGCGCGCCGTTGCCATCGCCCAGCTCCCTCCCACTCCTACTGTAAGTACGTATATATATTAATTACTATATATATATATATATATATATATATATATATATATATATATGTGTATAACACGTACGCGCGTATGTATAATATTACTGTATATATTTGATGTTGCAGGAGATACATTGATGGATTGTTTGATTGTGCAATTACATAGTACTATTTTTCTTGTCTTTTATTGATTTGTGTTTTAGTGACTTTTAAGCGTAAACACCAATTATTGCTCGATGATACTTTTGTACGTATATAGCATGAAAAATATATAGTTGTCACATTTTCGTAATTTATACGTAAGTTTTAGTGGAGTAATTTCAAAACATGGGAAAATAAGTTTTTAATGGAGTACTGTGTGTGAATATAATTAGAGAGTGTTAATTTGATGAGCTTTAATTTTTAATTCGTTTACTTGGAAAGACTGAATTAAGAAAATAGGCGTGGGCCACTATAAGTCCTTGTAAATTAGAAGATGTGTTTTTAGGGCAATAAATTTGATCTGAGGCATTCAAAAAATTTCCTCATTATATACACTTTACATTTTTCAATGATTAGTGTCTTTAAGAATATTGTACTGGAAAAAAAAATCCAAGTACGAGTAGTCTTGTTCTTTTTCTAATTTTAGTTTGACATTTCATTTATTAAATGAGTTTTGTCCTTTGTTAACATTTAATATTCCCTTTGAGTCTTTTAATCATCAACAAATTTTGAGACATGGCATTTTTTTTTTAATTTTAAATTTCTGTCCTATTAACTTTTAAATGAGTATATATGAAGTTTTTTGAAATTCTTGAATATATATTAATGGTGTATGTATATTGATGTATATATATTGGTGTTTGAAGAACTCAAGGTGTTTGATAATATGCTTGTGTGAGAATTTAATTGTAAATTAGTGTTAATTTGTTAGGATTAATGTTGTTAATGTTAGAGATGAACAATTGATGCTTGGTTTAATTATTGTTAATTATATATATATATATATATATTGTGTGGCTTGGATTAATTGTTGTTAGGGTTAGAGATGAACAAGTTTTATACATTAGGATTGTAATACTTTTAAGTTTAATACTTTTAGGTTTAATACATTAGGATACATTGTTTTGAGAAACACTTCATATTGTCTTTCCTATAGACATCTATAGTTCTATATGGATCGAAAGTGGGTTCGAGCAGATCGATTATCAGAGGAGTATAGGAATGGGGTGGAAGACTTTTGTAATTATGCAATTAGACACTGCACCGACCATCGGTACATTCCATGTCCTTGTTGGAAATGTATGAATGGAAAAACTGTTAGAGGTCGAGAAAATTTGTTCGTCCACTTGATGATTCACGGTATTGATAAAGCATATACCGTTTGGACATTTCACGGTGAGACAAGAGATAGATGTAGCTCAAGCAACCTAGGAACTGACTTTAGGTTTGAAGATACAGTGGATACGGATAGTTTAGAAGATATACCTACTGTTAATACATCGAGTGGGGATGACAATGATCTGCGAGATCACCCATATATGTCAGAGAAGTTAGGGATTCTGCTGGATTACCCATTTGGCCCGGGTGTAAGAAGGCAACAAAACTGTCAGCTTTGTTGATATTGTTCAACTTAAAAGCAGCTCACGAGTTATCTGATGCGTGCTTCACAAATATGCTGGAAGATATTAGTGGTCTATTGCCTGATGGAAATGTACTGCCTAAGAGAGCATATGATGTTAAACAAATGCTCAAGTCCATCGGGTTAACACATCAGAAAATTCATGTTTGTCCGGGTGATTGTATCTTATTTCGGAAGGAGTATGCAAACCTCTATGAATGTCCCAAGTCTGGGAAGAAACGATATAAGAAAAATAAATCTCCCGCGAAGGTGATGTGGTACTTTCCAATAATACCAAAATTCAGGAGAATGTATAGTAGCGCTATGGATGCTAGAAATTTAACTTGGCATCATGATGATAGGATCAAAGATGGAATGCTAAGACACCCCAGTGGAAGACATTCGATGTCAGGCATCCAGAATTTAGCAACGAGCCACGACACTTGCGTCTTGCACTCTCAACTGGCGGAATGAATCCGTTCGGTATTCAAAGTACCAACCACAGTACATGGCCAGTGATTTTGTTAGTTTATAACCTTTCACCCAAGTTGTGCATGAAGCGCACTTACATGATGTTGTCTATGTTGATATCAGGACCCAAACAACCTAGTAACGACATAGATGTATATCTGGCTTCTTTGATAGAGGACTTGAAGCTCCTGTGGGATGAGGGTGTCGATGTGTATAATGCTTGTAGAAAGGAGAATTTCAAGTTGAAGGCCATGCTGTTTGGAACTATCAATAACTTTCCCGCTTACGGGAATCAATCTGGATATAGTGTGAAGGGGGCCGATGCATGTCCTTATTTTACCAAGAAGACACAACACATTCGCTTGAGTAATTGTAGGAACACCTTTTATATGGGACATAGGAGGTGGTTGGACCCAATCGAAACAGATGAAGCACCACGTTTATTATCAGGTTCGGATGTATTGAATGAGATGAAGAATATCAACACACATGCAGTACGGAAAGAGCTTCAAAAAAAGTATCCCCACTAGCGGTTGGAATATGGAACCAATTTTCTTTCAATTGCCCTATTGGAAAGAGCTGTATGTTAGACACTTCATTGATCTAATGCACATTGAGAAGAACGTTTGTGCCAGCTTGCTCAATACTCTGCTAGCTGATAAGAAGTCCAAGGATAGTTACAATGCAAGAATGGATATGATTGATATGGGAATAAGATTAGAACTAAAACATGTGCCTAGAGAAAAGGGCAAACCGTTCTTACCTCCTGCTGCACACACCTTGTCCAACAATGAGAGAAAAGAGTTACTTCAGACACTAAAGGATGTGAAAGTACCAGAGGGTTATTCGTCTAACATATAGAGAGTTATATCAGATGATGGCGTGAGACTGATGAATCTAAAATCGTATAACTATCATGTCATCATGGAGACTTTCTTGCCCAATGCAATACGTTCTATCTTGCCTGAAAATGTGCGCATAACCATAACAAAGTTATGTTGGTTCTTCAAGGCAATGAGTAGCAAGGTCATAGATCCTAGAAAATTGTTTGGTTTTCAGAGTCTTATTGTGGGGATGCTCTGTGAGCTTGAGATGTATTTCCCTCCATCATTTTTTGATATAATGGTTCACCTAACCGTTCATTTGGTACATGAGACAAGGATGTGTGGTCCTGCTCGTATGCGATGGATGTATGGTGTAGAGAGATATATGAAAGTGCTCAAAGGATATGTGATGAATATGTCCAGGCCGAAGGGATGCATTGCAGAACGCTATTTATTAGAAGAAGCAGTCGAGTACTGGTCTGAATTTATTCCGAATGTCGATGCAATTGGACTTCCAATTACCCGGTACACCAATAGGATGGATGGTGAAGGCATTACTGGTGGTCAACATGTAAGTGTTAGTATGGAGGAACTAACACAGATGCACTTGTGCGTAATTCACAACATGGTCGACGTGCTTCCTTTTATTGACCTGCACATACAAGCACTTGCTGAGACATTTCCCACCAGAGATAGATCATGGATTGAAGTTGAGCACAATCGCACGTTTGTTGACTAGTTCAATGGTCATGTAGCAAGTATGTTGTCACATGATAAAGATTCATTGAAATAAATAGTTAAGCGGTTATCCAGAATGCCTGATAGACATGTGTATTCATACAAGTGTTATCTTATTAACGGATACACATTTTATACCAGAGATCATGATGCCACAAGTACAATGCAGAATAGTGGGGTGTCCATTACTGCAACTGCAGGGGATCAATTGACTACTACTTACTTTGGACAGACTGTCAACATTTGGGAACTCGACTATGTTCTTCACCGCCAACCAGTCTTCGAGTGTAGTTGGGTGAGGATCCCTAACGGGGTCCAAATTGAAAGTTTTGGGTTCGTACGCGTTGATTTGAAGAATGTGTGATACCGAGATGACCCTTACATAATGGTCAGTCAAGCTCAATAAATTTTCTATGTCCCCGGCCCAGTTAATAAGAAATGGTCCATTGTGGTTCTATCAAACAAATTGAACAATAGTTACCAAATTAGCGACCACGTCGATGAAGATGTTGGCATAATCTATGTTCCTTTTCAGAACTTCACTCATTTTGTACCCTCTTTCGATGATCCTGTAAATCCACGCCCGTACCAGAGAATAATTAGAGATGAGGATGAATATGGCAATCCGGATCTTATTAACATTTATGGTCATGAACGAGAAAAGTCAACCAAAAAACGAAAAAGAAAAACAAGTGCTAAAAAGAAATGTACGACTTTATTGAATGTTGTTTCTTCTGCTTTATTAAATGTTGTTTATTCTGCTTTATTAAATGTTGTTTCTTCTGCTTTATTGATTTTTTTTTGTTTATTAAATGTTGTTTCTTCTGCTTTACAGGATCATGTCTTATTTGCAACATCCCGGAGATGACGGAGGTTCTGATGGATATTATGATGGAGATCAGGGCGCATACTGATGACTTGAGACGGGGTGACACTGATGCTCCCACCAGTAGCAGCTCTGGGGAGAAGCGCGCGAGGGGTATAGTCACGATGTCTTACAATTGAACAGTTGAAATTATAATTATATTGATAGATCGTTGAACCTAATTAAATACTATGTTATTGCAGTTATCATTTAATGAGTATGGACAGGCAATAGGAAAAGAGAGTGAGAAGTTGTCCTTCTACCTTGGAGCTGCAGTCAGGAGCGTAATCCCTATCGTGTTGCCATCCAAGGACTGGCGTAGCGACCTACTGACTCCTTTGAAGGAAAGATTATGGGACGAACTTTCGGTATGTTAATTATATGTTTATTGAAAGTTGTTGTATAATTACTAAATTTACTAAATTATTATGTTATATGCGTAAAGACTACATTCATCGACCTTGACCATTCCAAGAAGAAGCAAATACTGTCGCAAGCTGGAGTAATGGCCAAGAATTTTCGGGCTTGGCTAAGAAGTAACACACGAGATCCGGACACTGGACTTTACTCGGCTAGTCCTCCTCCGGCGTATCAGAATAGGCCTACGGTGACCCCGTACTGGGAGGAGTTTGTGCGTAGAGCTTATGGATGATGATTTCCAGGTAAAATTGATCAATGTCATTTTCCTAAATTCCTAATGCCCTATGCCTTATGCTTTTCAGTGTTTATCGTATTTCTATTACACTGTAGAACCGAAGTAAGAAAAATCGCCAACAAACCAAGGCGATGGAGGCTCGATATTGTGGATCGAACAAAGGTTATGCACGCATAAGAGAAGATATGGTGAGATCAAAATCCTAACTTTTAATTTTTTTTTATATATTCACTTTTAATATATCTAATAAAGGGACACTTTCATCACTATCGTAGAAAGAATAAAGAAGGAAAGCGGGAGAGAGTGAGCCTCTTGTTACCCGTTTCGAGTTATTTCAGAGTACCAGAAAGACTCGAGATGGGCGTATTCCCGATTCCAGTGCACAGCGTATCATCGAAGAAGCGGTAATTTATCCATTAATTTATCTTTCAATCACAAACTATTATTTCTAAAAAAATAATTAAATAATATTTTTTTTGTAATTCAGGAGCGTATATCTCAAACCATGACGCCTGACAACATCCGCATTATCGGTACTGATGATCTGCTTGGACGGGCTATAGGTCGCCAGGAGCATCCCGACCGCTTACGGAGTTTGGGATATGGCATGAGGAAGACCTCATTAGCGATGACACCTGCTCTTCAAGCCATGAATATGGTGGGTATGCTTTCGGAACAAGTTGCCAAGTTTACTAGAGATATGGAAAGTATGAGGTCCGAGAGAAGATCGAGTCACGGAATGTCGTCGAGTGGAGCAAGTTGTGAAAATAGTGTCGTTGATGCTAGGTTTTCGGCTGATGCTAGGGACGACTTTATTGAGGCACTTCAAAACATCTCTCAAGTATCAAAATGTGCATGTCTCGCCTTTGTTTTAATTAAAGACTAATGTATTAAAATTTTCTAACTAAATATCTTATTCGAACAGCCACCGACCCTTTGCTACCTTTATTTGGAGGATCCTACTCGTTTGGTGGCCACATGATCGTTGCACAACATCTCCCATAGAATGATTCATGGTCGTCCATTGTACTTCTGGTTTCGTGAGGGTCACACTAGAAGTACCCAAACTCGGAGAAGAAGATTCACCCGTGCCGAAACTAATAGATGATGCTGTCACAGTCGGAACAGCGGTCGGGCACTTCATCGAATGGCCGAGCAACTTGGTCTCTCGCACCGTGAAGGTAAAATATATGTTATTAAAGTTTATTATCTTATTTGTCGTTCTAAATAATGTTGTAAATTGATTGTACGTAGAAGCTGCCGACGCCACAAAAGCCTAAACAGAAATCACCACAAAAGGCTAAAGAGAAATCAAGAGGTGTCGTAGACAGTCGGATGGAGAGAACGAGGGACGGGCGTGTTGGTGCGCGCAAACTTGGTTATCCAATGCCTAGAGACTTAAATCACGACTGCACCGTACACACTATAGTGAGCACGATAGTGCAATCTAATGCTTTCGATACCCTCACAATTCCGATCAGTGCTCACTTTCATCAGACTTCTTTTGAAGAATACATCGTTCTGGACAATGTGCTTGAAGTCTTGAACGACGAGTGGTTGAGTGCAACCACCATAACCTTTTACCTCAGGTATGTGTTTATTAATTATCAGTATTTACTTTTTATATAGTTTAATTTTCTTTTTAAATATTAATTAGCGTATATATGTTGGTTAAATATATTTGGGTGAGGTATATCTCTCTAGAGATGCCCGAGCATGTGGAATGTATTCCTTCGTCTCCCCCCAAGTGTCTTGCTCAATGGGTGATAGGGCACAGGGTATGGAGGGGATAGTCGAACATATGTTGAGTCATACTGGGAGAGAACATCTCATTTTTTGGCCAACAAATGTGGGGTGAGTATAATAAACATTTCGTTAAAATTTGTATTCATAATATGATATTTGCACATTTGCTAAATTTGTAGTTAATTTTAATATTCTTAATATAATATAGGGTCCATTGGGTGTTGGTCGCCATAAATATGAATACATTAAGTGTATTTTTTATGGACCCAGGCACCCAGCTGTGGATGGGGTGGTTGCAAATCGCCCTGATCTCATGTCATACAAGTTAATTTTTAATATTCCAATATAATGATTTGTTTTACTTTTAAAATTATGCATATTTAATCTTTTTTTTTTCTAATTATAATAATAATAGTGTGATGACGATGTATCGGTGTCGCCTTCAAAATCAAGGCTCAAGATATAATTTCAATAGAGTGGGTTGGACAAATATTAAGGTAAATTTAATTTAGTAAGTTATAAAATTAATAGAAAATATTCATAATTGTAATGCGTGCTTATAATTGCTAATCATAACAGGTTCTGAGGCAACGAGATGGTAACCATTGTGGACATTTTGTGTGTTGCTATATTGAAGATATTATCCCCACTTCTCAAACGACGATTCATAACAATGTAAGTCAATTTATCGATTTATTTAAATTATTATTGATTAAATAAAAATTCATATACTATATATATCTAACTATATTGATTGATCGTTGTTATCAGTTTGTCTATGAACGTTCGCTCAAGACTTACAACGACAAAAGAATGGATAAATGGAAAAGAGATTGGATGGGGTACCTTTACAATCGATTTTTGTATATGTATACTTAAATTGGTATAACTTTTGGTAGCATGTAATTAACTTATATATTTGTGATGATATTTCATGTTTTTGGTGTATATTGGACGTATGTATGTGTATGTTTATTTATTTGATGCTTTGGTATTTGACGTATATATATTGTAGTTGTATAAGTTTTGGTTTTGTATACATGATTTTTAAAATATAAAATAATTATTATAAAAAATTATATTAAAATGTTTTTTACTTAGACAGCGGTTATGAACCGCTGTCCAAGTGAAACAGATTAAAAAAAATACTTAGACAACGGTTATGAACCGCTGTCCAAGTCGAACGGATTAAAAAAAAATTACTTAGACAGTGGTTATGAACCGCTGTCCAAGTGAAACACTTGGAATGCGGTTAATAACCGCTGTCCAAGTGCACCACTTGCAATGCGGTTCATAACCGCTGTCCAAGTGCTTTTCATAGATAGCGGTTCTTTAACAGCTGTCTAAGCTCTTTAACAGCTGTCTAAGTTTAGACAGTTGTTACTTGGAGAACTGTTAAAAACGCTATCTAAGGCCCTTTTTAAAGGTTGTGTAAGGCCAAATCTGTATTAGTGAAAAAAATAGAGATTAAAGTTTTTTTTAGTCTTTTAGGTTGGCTAAAATTTTGAATTCAGTTAAATTATCTTAAATGAATTGATTAAATACATTTTGTATTGATATTATGCCAATCTCACGCCCAATTCATCAATTACATTTAAATGTCCCATAATTGAGTCAATTATGGTTAGATTAAAATTACGAAGATAAATATATAGGAAGAGAATTTAATACCGACTTGACAAGAGTGATTCTACTAGCCATTGGGTGTTTACGATCTTCAATTTAAATTTTTCAGAATTTACATTTTTGTATATGATCAATTCATCAAATTACATAATCAATTAAATTAAACTAACGGACACCCTTAGAAACTTAATGGTTGGGACTTGGGACCCTGCAAAATAAATTTATCAAAAAGAATGTGGTACCAAAAATGTACTACAGTATTGCAATTTATGAATTGAAAGTAATCGTCAGAATTATTTTTTTTCTGACGGCAGCTATTAATAGTGTAATATATAGTATATATATCAATTGTTTAGTGAAGTGAGTTTTAATAATAATAAGTGAGTCATATATAATTAAATATGATGCACACGGTATGAGGGTGTATAAATATGACGGCAAAAACACTTTTTTCAATTCAAATATATATATATATATATATATTTATATATAAATTTATGTACATGAGATGTATATAATAATGGTAGAATATGAGCACAAAATTCTAATTTGTCACAAAAAAAAGTATTTTATTAATTTTGATTTAAATTGAAAAACAAATGAGTAACTGTTGAGTGAGAGCCGGGGACATTGTTGTTTTAGGGCAAAATGGATCCATCCAGCGAAGAAATGGATCGTTCGAGGGGCGGACAGATTTTAGTGCAAGACCCTTTTATGCACACACACCAGGTACATTTATAAGAAAAATTACGACAACTCGCTTGGCAATCTTGATGGATGTTACATTTTGTAAGTGGAATTTCATCCACATTCCCTGCAACTGCAACTAAATAATTATTATATTTTCTTCCAAAAACCAATATTTATATTTAACAAAATATATACTCTACGTATATTTAATTAATACACCATTGAATTCAAAATGAATTACTATTAATTACCAGAAATTGTAGCCACCGAAGACACTAAAATCACAAATACAACCACAACTTTCATCATTGTTTTCGAATTTTTTGTTCTCTTCAATCAACTTTGATGTTTTCGATTTTTTTTCTCTTCAATCAACTTTGATGTATTTGGAAATTAGGAGAAAACGTGGCTCTTATATAGAAATAATTTGACTTAATTAAGTGCATATAATTAGCCACGTTATAATGGCTGATCATAAGGTAATTGAATTAGTATTAATATAGATTTCTCAATTTTAAGTTATAAAATATATTTCAATCAATTATCCTAAATCAATTTTGTTCTATCATTTAATTACTACTCCTATGTCGGCATTTTAGACAATTCATTTAAACATTTTTATTCTGATATATTTGTAAGGGATCATTTTTTTTTTTTAGATTTGGTCTCCCTAGTTAATATCAAAATGGCATGGTCTAAAATACACTCGAATGCATGCTGTGCACTCAAGTTGACCAAGTCTTTTTTTTTTTTTTTTGCCTTTTTTCTTTTTTGTTATTTTTGGCTTTTTTTTCCCTTTTTTTCACTGTTTTTTTTTTCTCAATACGCTTGTTTGTTTTTTAGTACTTTATTTTTTTCCTTTTTATTTTGTAAAAAAATATATTTTTTCCTTTATTTTTTGCGTTTTTTTTTTCAGTTAATAAAAAAATGGGTGTATGTTTTTACTGTAGTTTTTTATTTTTAAAGTCAGTATAATTAAAGAGTGAAACATAATATTTCTAAACGTGCAAGTCAATATAACTGAAAAGTGTAACACAATATTAATAAAAAGTATAAGTCAATATAACTAAAAAGTGCAACACAATATTACTAAAAAGTGTAAATCAATATAACTGAAAAGTGCAACACAATATTATAAAAAAGTGTATGTGAGTAAAACCAAAAAGTGCAACACAATATTACTAAAAAGTGTAACACAATATTACTAAAAAGTGTAATACAGTATTATAAAAAAGTGTATGTGAGTATAACTGAAAAGTGCAACACAATATTATAAAAAAGTGTAAGATATTACTAAAAAGTGTAACACAATATTACTAAAAAGTGTAACACAGTATTATAAAAAAGTGTATGTGAGTATAACTGAAAAGTGCAACACAATATTATAAAAAAGTGTAAGTTAGTATAACTGAAAAGTGCAATATAATATTACTAAAAGTGTGAGTGTATCTAGAAAAATAGCTAAAAAGTGTAACACAGTATTATAAAAAAGTGTATGTGAGTATAACTGAAAAGTGCAACACAATATTATAAAAAAGTGTAAGTTAGTATAACTGAAAAGTGCAATATAATATTACTAAAAGTGTGAGTGTATCTAGAAAAATAGGTGCTAAAATTAAATAAAAAAAAGTAGAAAAAATATAAGTACTTTATTTTTTTCCTTTTTATTTTGTAAAAAAATATTTTTTATCCTTTATTTTTTGCGTTTTTTTTTTCAGTTAATAAAAAAATGTGTGTATTTTTTTACTGTAGTTTTTTATTTTTAAAGTCAGTATAATTAAAAAGTGAAACATAATATTTCAAATGTGCAAGTCAATATAACTGAAAAGTGTAACACAATATTAATAAAAAGTATAAGTCAATATAACTAAAAAGTGCAACACAATATTACTAAAAAGTGTAAATCAATATAACTGAAAAGTGCAACACAATATTATAAAAAAGTGTATGTCAGTATAACCAAAAAGTGCAACACAATATTACTAAAAAGTGTAACACAATATTACTAAAAAGTGTAACACAGTATTATAAAAAAGTGTATGTGAGTATAACTGAAAAGTGTAACACAATATTATAAAAAAGTGTAAGATATTACTAAAAAGTGTAACACAATATTACTAAAAAGTGTAACACAGTATTATAAAAAAGTGTATGTGAGTATAACTGAAAAGTGCAACACAATATTATAAAAAAGTGTAAGTTAGTATAACTAAAAAGTGCAACATAATATTACTAAAAGTGTGAGTGTATCTAGAAAAATAGCTAAAAAGTGTAACACAGTATTATAAAAAAGTGTATGTGAGTATAACTGAAAAGTGCAACACAAAATTATAAAAAAGTGTAAGTTAGTATAACTGAAAAGTGTAATATAATATTACTAAAAGTGTGAGTGTATCTAGAAAAATAGCTAAAAAGTGTAACACAGTATTATAAAAAAGTGTATGTGAGTATAACTGAAAAGTGCAACACAATATTATAAAAAAGTGTAAGTTAGTATAACTGAAAAGTGTAATATAATATTACTAAAAGTGTGAGTGTATCTAGAAAAATAGGAGCTAAAATTAAATTAAAAAAAGTAGAAAAAATATAAGTACTTAATTTTTTTCCTTTTTATTTTGTAAAAAAATATTTTTTTTCCTTTATTTTTTGCGTTTTTTTTTTCAGTTAATAAAAAAATGGGTGTATTTTTTTACTGTAGTTTTTTATTTTTAAAGTCAGTATAATTAAAAAGTGAAACATAATATTTCTAAACGTGCAAGTCAATATAACTGAAAAGTGTAACACAATATTAATAAAAAGTATAAGTCAATATAACTAAAAAGTGCAACATGTGCTAATTTAATCTAGGGGTGAGCATCGGTCGGTTCGGTTTCCAAACCGAACCGAATTTCCAAAACCGAAAAAACCGAAATGTTCAATTTCGGTAACCGAAACCGAACCGAAATTGTATAAAACCGAAAAATAACCGAACCGAACCGAATCGGTTCGGTTACGGTTATTAACCGAAAAACCGAATTATATATTATTGGACCTGTTTTTGGACTTTTATTTTGGCCGCCGCCGCTGTGCGTCGTGCGTTGGCCGCCGCCGCTGTGCGTCGTGCGTTGGCCGCCGCCGCTGTGCGCCGTGCTCTGGTTGTTGTGCGTCGGCCGACTGAAATGGGGGCAGAGGCTGGAGACGGAGAGTGAGGATGGAGAGGGAGAGGGACGGAGGGTTGCTGGATTTTGGGGAGAGGGCCGAGAGGCTAGAGTTTTTCTTTCTGTGGAGGGTTGCTGAAATGGGGGCAGAGGCTGGAGGCGGACTGCGGAGAGGCTAGGGTTTTTCTTTCTGCCTCTTTTCTGGAATGAGGCTTACAACCTTACATTAAGTATAAAATTATTTTATTAAAATATATTAAATATAATATAATATAATATATATATATATATATATAATTTTCGGTTTTTCTGGTTTTTTCGGTTTTTTCCATAAAAAAAACCGAACCGAACCGAAAACAGATTTTTGGAAAAAATTAAAACCGTGACCGAACCGAAAACCGAATAACCGAACCAAACTTGTATTTTCGGTTCGGTTCGGTCGGTTTTTTCGGTTTCTTCCGACTTCTGCTCACCCCTAATTTAATCATATAATGACCATTAGACCACAGCCCAAGTTTTGTTATTTTATTGTTTTTATTAATTAATAAATGATTACTGAACTAGTGCACAACATGCACTCGAGTTCACATCAGACCTGCCCTATCAAAATTAGTTCTAAATAAAAACTTTGACATCTCATTTCCCCTCTTTTAATTCTTTAGTTATATGGTTTAATTAATTTTGTTTTGTTTGCATTTTTATCAAAATTTCAAAACTATTTCAATTATTGAATTTATATAATGATTGGAGATAAAAACTTATTTTAAAGTAGTTATTTATTTGAATTCATTTGAATTTTAAACAATGACCATCTATATACTACATGGTGAAGATTAATTTTAAATTCATATGAATTTTAAACAATGACCATCTATATACTAACATTTGTGTGAAGATTAATTTTAAAGAATTCTCTAAAATTATCAATTCATATTAAGAATATTTTAAAAACTTATTTTTCTTCTTTCTTTTCTATTCTAGATATTTTTCTATTAAGATACAGTTGAAACGTTAGCCAAACAATTACCATTATTCAGATTTATCACATGAGTAGATTTACGGTTGCAACTTGCAAGCTCTTTTATAATAGGATATATAGAAACATGAAGTACATGTTTTGGAGTAGCGGTTCGCTGCTTAAAACTCGTTGCCTCCGTTAGCCATAACAGATTGACTAGAAAATTTTGGACAACAGAATCATTTTTTGGACATATAGTAATACACTTTAGACAGTGATAAAAAAATTTGTTCTTGTAATAGCATAATATTTTTTACTTCAAAAATATTCTAGTAATTTCGCAAAAAAAATTGTAATAATACACTTTTGGGGTTGTAGTAACATAACTTTGATAATGTAGTAAGATAATATTTGAGAATGAAAAAAAATATTTTAATTAAGGTTGATCATGTTCGACCCACAAATTTTAACCTAAATTTACCTTAATTGGTCAATATTACATACAAGTTTTTTTATGTAAATTTAATCTCAAGCTAATAATTTACATATTATCTACTCATAATTATTTAAAAAAATAATAATTAGCTCATAAGATTAAGACTAACCTTATCTAATAATTTTTTGAATAACCCCATAACTTTCTCAACTAAGTCAAATCTATAATTCTTCTATACCCTACCAGACTCATGTCATTATTTTATCTTCTATCTCTTTTTGGTATAGAAAAGTGTTCCTTCTCTCCTCTCTCCACTCTTTTAAATGATTTTAAGAAATTACTCCCTACGTTCCAAGTAAAATCGTGCATTTATTAGTATTAATGGATTAAATTAGAGAGTATGAATGTTTTTTGAGTAATAAAATAAATAATAAAATATTGTGAGTAATAAAGTTGAGGGATAAAGTAAGGGAAAATATTACAAATAGTCCTGTAATTTTTGTCGAATCCGCGTTTGGTCCTTTATCTTTTTAAATTATCGTCTGTAGTCCTTTTATTATCGCAACAGGTCCTTTTCGGTAAAAAATTAAAAAAATAACCTGAATTCACATGTGCCGGTCACGTGAGAGTCAAATTCCAACGAATTTGCTTGCGTGTCATTCCACATCACTATCTATTGAGAAAAAAAATCACAAATGGTCCTGTAACTTTTATTTAATCCACATTTGGTCCTTTATCTTTCTAAATTCTCACCTATAGTCCTTTTATCTTTATTTTCAACAAAAAAAAAAAAAAAAAAAAAAAACTTAAACCACATATTAATTAGATACCACATATAATTCTAAATTATATTTTTAATTAAAAAAATGGTTGTCCCAACATTTTTTAAATGAACTACTACTAATTCCTTTTTTAAAATTTGTACTCAGAGAAAAGTAAATATTATGTGTGAATTGAAGGAGTAATTATTTTACTCTACAATACCCACCCTCCTTAGCAATAGTATTAGAAATTGTCAAACTTATCATATCAATTTACTTTTTATTTGTAGGGAATACAAAATAATTAATTTTCATATTTCACTTTTCTAAGGTAATTGATTAATTAACTAATTATTTCCACAGATATGGGGTGACTCCAGAGAACTAAGTATATACTTAGGGGGCCATGGCCACCCCATTCCACCCTCTTATATATATATTTATATATTAAAATTTAAATATAATATTTTAATGTTTTTAGTATTTTTTAAATTAAATACAATTAATGTTAGATTAATTTAATAAATTATTATTGATAAAAAGATGATCATATGTATTGATAAATGTATTTTAGAAACTTAATTATTAATACTCCCTTCATCTATGTATAGTGTGTATGAAAATTAAAATAGATATACAGAGGAGATAAAATAAGTGTGGTTGGATATATATATATATATATATATATAAAAGAAGAATTATGCACACTTTATTGCATAAATATTATAATTATATATATATTAGTGTTTTAAATTATTAAAAAAATTTGCCCTCCTTAACCACGAGTTTTGGGTCTGTCCCTGGCCCAATCAATGCTCATGTGTATCATGACAACAATTTGAAGGTAATTGATCAGAGAGTGAGGATTATATGTGGTGTCTAATTAATATGTGGTTTAAGCCTTTTTTTTTTGTTGAAAATAAAGATAAAAGGACTACAGGTGAGAATTTAAAAAGATAAAGGACCAAATGTGGTTTAAATAAAAGTTACAGGACTATTTGTGATTTTTTTTCTCAATAGTTAGTGATGTGGAATGACACGCAAGCAAATTCGCCGGAATTTGACACTCACGTGACCGGCACATGTGAATTCATGTCTTTTTTTTTTTTTTTGCCGAAAAGGACCTGTTGCGATAATAAAAGGACCAAATGCGGATTCGACAAAAGTTACAGGACTGTTTGTGATATTTTCCCGATAAAGTAATAACACGTGATGTAATTTTGAAATGTTTGAACGGTGTAGTTTAAAGTGAAAAATGTTTTATTGTCAAATAAAGAAATGCACAATCTAAATTGAGACATCCATTTTTTACAAATGCACAATCCAATTTAGGACAGAAGGAGTAATTTCTTTCTCATTTAAATGATTTTCAGTCTTCTCACGTTATTTTACAAGTTAACGTTTCTTCTCTCTCTCTCTCCGCTAATTTCTCTCTCTTTTAAATGATTTTCAGTCTTCTCACGTTGTTTTTTCTCCTCGCCTAAATAGTAATTTATTTCTCTTTTAAATGGTTTTCAGTCTTCTAATGTTATTTTACATGTTAATTTTTTTGTAAGTTATATATAAAAAAAATTCGTACAGAAAATGTCAATCTATTCTCCAATCTCCTTATAAATGTTGATAAGGAAAATTGGACTGTACGTGAAGATTAAGGTTACAAGGTCTTGAATTACTTTGAGTAAGTATTCGAGGAAAGAAAAAAAAAAATTACTAACTTAGTCGGATTATTGAAGAGGTATGTTTTTGTTTTTTTGTGTGTTTGTTTAATTTGTGATTCCTTTTGAATATGTGAATTTTTATATATATATATATATATATATATATATATATTCAAAATAACAAAATAATTTTAACAATACTTTTTCATTGTTTTGATATATTTTTATAGTAAATGTTTTGAATTGCATAAGAGTTTAGGTGATAATTTGCAGCCGAGAAAACTTAGTTGGAAAGAAATTTATATTTTGAAATTAGTATCTCACAAATATAGAATATTACATAAAAAAATGACTTTTAATGGGAAAATCGTCTCATTATAACCTTTATAGTTAAATGTTTTAATGACAAGATTTATGTCATTAAAAAATATCAATTACTTCCTCTGTCTATGCTCATTTCTTTGGATATGTATTTAAAAAAGAAATATAGATAAAGTAAAAGTATTGTAAAATTGTTGTGAGATAAAAATAAAATAATTGTTTTCATAAAAAGACATAAGCATATTTTTAGTGGACAGACGAATAAGGAAAGTGAACCTATTTTTGGTGTATGGAGATAACATTTTTTTTTAGTATTACCCTCCCAAATATTAGAAAAATAATATTTTTTTAGTTCAATGCCCTCTTACAATGTACCTGATTCCTCCCTATCATCATATAATGGGGTGGAATAGGGTTCTTCTTTCACGCGTTTAATCCCAAATCACCTTGGTTCTCGTGCGATTTAATCCTAAAAATCTGATGCATCTCGATCCATTCCTTATTCCTGCCGATTCTTTCATTATCACATCGATTTCTCGGCGTTTCGGTTTTGAGTTTGGGTTGCTCGTCGACGGTTTCCCCTCACTGTCGATTTGATTCTCGTCGTCGATGAGTGCTCTCTTCACCGACGATTTTTGGTAACCGTCGTCATTCTCTAGATTTTTTGTGCCTTTGTTCAAGCAAGTCGGGTAATTTTTCAGGCAGTTTCCAGGCACGAGAGTTTGCGGTGGCTGATTGTGTTTGTTGCGATTGAGTTTTTTCTCGAGTTTTGTGATTTCTATCGACGATTTTTTACGGTTTTTCCTCTCCTTGTTTGAGAGTTCGCTTTCCTCTCCAATTTTGAGAGTTAGTTTTAGCCATGAAAGATCAATTTCGTGATTTGTCTCTGGAAGAAGAAGAAGAAGAGGAACTGATTCTTGACTCTACCACTACGGCTGCAACGGCGGATTCGGTGGGTCACTGCCTCGTTGGGCGATTCTTGACGGAAGATCCTATCAATTTTACCAACATGAAAAGTCGAATAACTTCGACCTGGAGGCCAAGAAAAGGTCTCACGATCAAGATAGTGGGGGAAGACAGATTCCTATTTCAATTTGCCCATCCCTGGATCTTAAAAATGTTTTAGATGGGGCACCCCTAGTCCTTTGGGGCCCATCTATTGGTGCTTAAACAACTATGTACAATTTGGTGGCTTTCTGGGTTCAAATCCCTCTTAATAGGGCGGCTTTCTGGGTTCAAATCCACGATCTCCCTATGGGTTTTTTCTCGGAAGCTATCGGCATACAATTGGGTAACTATGTAGGCACTTTCTTGGAATATGATAAGAGCAATAAATTAGCTGTGTGGATGAACTTTATGCGAATTCGAGTGGAAATTGATATCACCAGCCCTCTAAAGCGGAGCAAGAAAATCAAACAGGCCGATGGGGAAAGTTTCAAAGTCAAATTCTACTATGAGCGTTTGAATCATTTCTGCTTTGTTTGTGGCCGGCTTGGCCACGTGGATAAATTCTGTGAGGTGCTGTTTCAAGCCAAGGAGGGTGAAGTGGTGGTTCGGAATTGGGGCCTTCACTTAAGGCAGTTGATCGTCGATCTTCCAAGGTGGACGGAGGACCCTGGCAACGGGAAAGAGAATCTGATGGGGTTTCTCGTAATTCAAACTCATTCAAAGCTTATTCTGGTGGAAAGGTGCGTGATTCTAGGAACTCTCCTAATTTTAGTGATCGACTCTCTACTATGGTGATTATATATCAACCCTATTTTTGAGACAAAGTGGAATAGCTCAAGTGGTTAGAGCACCACTACCTAGGCCTTAGATCCTGGGTTCGAGTCATGGGGAGGGGAAAAAAACAAGGGGATGGGTATTTAATGTAATTCAAAAAAAAAAAAAACCAATCCTATTTTTTAGGATGAGGAGAGGAAACGGAAGAGGGGCAAGTTGGCTATTCATGAGGATGACTGTGTTGCGGATGATGAAGGGTGTAAACAAAATTAGGAATCACTTAGAGAAGCAACCAACGAACCCTTTGTTGTTTCAAGCAATCCTGGTTCATCCGGTTCTGAGTTCATGAAAGTGTCCCTTCATAAACGTTGGACAAATATGTTGGATGACACAGAATAATAGGTGTTAACATAGATCATATGTAGTTTGGTTTACTTGTATTTTTGTTTACTTTAGACTTTGCTTTGTTGAATAGGGAAGTGTATCTTTTCTTGACATACATTTTGGTTTGCTCATACAACATACCTTTTATTGTCGTATAATGGGGTGGAATGTAAATGGGTTTTCCGCATTAATTAAAGGAATATTGGATGGATCCATAGATAAATTCAAAGCTTGTTTGGTTACCAAGGGAATGTTTGTTTTGAGATGGGAAATTAGGATTGGGATTTTGAAATCTCACTCATATTCTAGTTTGAATTAAATTTTAAATTTTGAAATCCTACCCAAATACCTATAAACTCTACAAAAGTCAATCCTATAAATACCTACAAACTCTATATATAAATACCTATAAAGTCTATATAAACACCTATAATCATATACTATAAAGTTAAATCCTACCCTACTTAAATTCCAAAAAAAAAACATAAAAAACATTAGGATTTTAAAATCCCCAAGATTTCAAAATCCGGATTTCATAATTCTCAAAGTCCCAAAACAAACATCCCCCAAGGGATTTCACCAACACCCAGAAGTTGACTTCTTTAAGACTTTTAGTCCTGTTGTAAAACAGGTCATTGTTCGTCTTATTCTAAGCATTGCAGTTTCGAGGCTGGCCTCTCTGACAAATTGATGTTAATAATGTCTTTCTTCATGACACATTACCTAATGAGATCTATATGTCACAACCGCCTAGCTTCACTGATAAATAATAATAAAAAAAAAGATAAAACTTGTGTGAGACTGTCTCACCGTGAGACTAGATGAGATCATTATCACTTTTTAAAGTAAAGTGTATCACTTTTCAAACTTTTGTTTTAAAATATTTTACATATATTTTTAATAAGTGATAACATTCAATTATAAAGTTACACTGATCTAACGATGAGACAGTTTCACACGAGACTTACTCTAAAAAATATCATTCCTACATCTACAAACTTTAGAAATCAATTTACGAACTGAAACAGGCACCAAGAACTTGGTACGATGCCATTCGGTCATTTATATCAGGTCTTGGCTTTACTCCCACTAGGTCGGATGAGTCCCTATTTTTCTATATTAATAAAGATGGATGCATCATATTTTTTGGTATATGTTGATGATCTCATTTTCATTGGCAACAACCCTACCTTGTCGCATGTCGCAGCGACACAACATATTCTATATTGCATTCATTAAAAAAAGACATGAAAAAAAAAAAACAGACCCTTCCTCTACCCCTACCCTCTCACGAGAAATCTATTCATTGTTTTTTCAGTATCACCTATGTTGTCACAGTTTTGTAAGCGGGCCTTGTAGAGATTTTTTCGCACCTTCTTTATTCCATAACCATTTGTCCTTCCACTCATGATAACCTACTTCCATTATTTGTTTAGATATCTCACTCACTCCCTACCCCTCTCCCTCCATAGAGAAAACAGCCTCGGAGACTTATCTCCACACCATTTATTCTCCCAAAATTTAATAGTCTCACTGTTACTTAACTGCCATTCCAAGTTGCCCTACTTCTTTATCTCCCTCATTTGAACTAAAAATCTCTCTAATCCATTTGAAATATTTTCTACTGTGAGGTTTATCTCATAATCTCAGATCAACAGAGTTAAGTCTGCTGGTGTATTCTGGTGGGAGTATCAGCTGGTGTACTCGGTTGTTGGGCGTATCAGCTGGTGGAGTCAGGCAAGCTAACTTAGGCTTGATCAGATGAGTTGGATACTTCCAGTCAGATGAGAAGGTGATGTTTAGAATCAGCTAAGGTGATAAGATCAGATGAGTTCATATCAGCTGAGTTGATATCTAGTAGAAGAGTTGAGTTTTGACTAAGTGTTGGAGATCAGAAGAGTAAAACAGAAGAGAGAGGTCTTCTGGTTGTCTTCTGATCGATGTCATCTGTTACGAGAACAAGTGAAGGGCATTGCGGTCAATTTAGATTGGGCAATGTTGGAAACGTGAGTTTGTTAGGCGGTTACAACAACCTGTCAAAGTCACGCAATCAACGCACGCTGCAGTCACCCTTGATCTCTATAAATACCCCATAACTAGTAATTGTAAAGATTGACACGTACAAGCATTCGTTCTAGAGTTGTGAGTTCACGAGTGAAGTGAGGAGAAATCCCTTTCCGAGTGTTGAGTGTGTAAACATTCTTTTATCAATCAAGATTGAAGTCGTGTGTCTAGTGGATGTAGATCTAGTTGATCGAACCACTTAAATCCTTGCGTGTTCTGTTTTCTGTTCTCGTCTGTTTATATTTTTGAATTGATATATTTGTTGGATTGTTTGAGGTACTTATTTTATGTAAGGTTTAGAGACGTATAATCTTGTGGATTACTTGACAATTGGCGCCGTCTGGGGGAATCGAGAGTTATCCTTGAAGCAATTATCAGATCGGTGATGGAGAATTCGACCAAATATAATATTGAGAGGTTCTCAGGCACCGGAGACTTTGGGTTGTGGAGAGTCAAGATGCAGGATCTTCTAGAACAGCAAGGTTTGTTCGATGCGCTCGAAGAACCTACAGCCCCAGCCGGAGAATCTGTCTCAGCTGCTGATGAAAGGTGCAAGATTCTCAGGAAATCTCGAAGCACGATTCTGCTCTGCCTTGGTGATAAGGTTCTGAAAGAAGTTTCTAAAGAGAAGACAGCGAAGGAGGTCTGGGACAAGCTTAGTAGACTTTACATGGTAAAAACCCTCGCTAACTGTCTTTATTCAAAGCAGAAGTTGTATGCCTTTAGAATGGGCGATCACAAGCCAATTCTGAATTAGCTGGATGAGTTCAACAGGATCCTTGATGATCTAGATAATTTAGATGTCAATTTAGAGGAAGAGGATAAGGCTCTGATCTTGTTGAGCGCACTTCCCAAGTCCTTTGAAATCCTAGAGGACACCATCTTGTACGGTAGAAAGGAAAGTATTGCATTGGAGGATGTAATGTTGGTTGTCAAGTCCAAGTTGTTGCACAAAAAGACGTCTCAAGGAGACATGAGTAGCAGTGGTGAAGGATTGGATGGAGGGATTTGATCTATAAATTTTAAATTCATCATTCAAATCCATTCCACTAATTTGAATTATAAATGGATTTTAAATACTTAGATTTTTGCTCACACACGTTTTAGTTAAAATTGGGAGGATTTAATATTCTCACTAAAACCATGTCATTTGAAATCCATCTATTTTTAAATCTTTTCATTTGAAATAATACCTCCTCAAATCAAATCCCCTCATCCAAACACAACCTTAACCTTTTCATCACGCACATCTTATTAATCAAATCTTTTCATTTGAAATAATACCTTCTCATTTGAAATAATATACTCCCTCCGCCCCACAAAGATAGACACGTTTTCCTTTTTTGGATGTCCTAAATTATAGCCACATTTCATCTTTTACTTAAGTATTAAATATTTTATTGATAATTTTACCCTTAATTAAACCCACCCCACAATTACTCCTGCTTTGAAATTTACATCAAATTTATTGAATATCAAGGGTAAAATAGACATATTAGTTAAAATTGACCACATTATTTGCTTTTTCTTAATTTGTGTGTAAAGTCAAATGTGGCTATCTTTGTGGGATGGAGGGGGGTAATATAAATATTTATTTTTACTGATTTTCCTCGTAATATGCGGGTGCTAATCTAGTCCCTTTATATACTAATATGGACAATAAAAGGTAGATCATATAAAAGAAGAAAAGAAACCTAGGACAATAAGCTCACACGTCGAACCAGAGGCCGGAGTGTCATTAAAACATTGAGTGGAAAAACCCTCCTTAGGGATAAAACCCAGGTCAAGGAAAAAGGTACACTCCTCTAAAAGTAAATGTCTATAGAAAGCATTATATAAATCATTATGCAGAAATGAGAGTAAAAAGTCCGGGGGGTAGCCTCTCCAGACACAACCAAGGCCAGTCTTGGCCACAACATCCGCCGCTTGGTTGGCCTCTCTAAAAACGTGTGAGTATCTGATGTGCATGTCCTGTGTAAGAGGGTGGATCTGGCTCCAAAGGCCTTGCAGACGCCAAGGAATAGAGGGATTGGTGCTCATAAAAGTGTCAATCGTGAGTGTCGAGTCCGACTCAATCCAAAGGAAGTGTCATCCCTGATCATGTGCATACTTAATGGCCATAAGTACCGCTACCAACTCAGTCTTAAGAGGGAGGCCCCAACCCACCTTAGTAGCGACCGCAGTCACGAAGAATCCCCTAAAGGTCCTAAAAACCGCCCCCGCATGCTGACTGCCCGGGGAAGAAGAGGCACTACCGTCTGTGTTAACCTTGTACCAACCCGGATCAGGCAGGAACCAAATCACAGATGAACCTTGTCTCGTTGGTCTGTGTCTGCTCGAAACACCAAGAGCCCTAGCAATCAATAGATCCCGAATTGTGACGTCCGAAAATCCCCTAGCTATGTTGTTGGCCTCCCTGATGCCTGAAATGATCTGAGCCATACATCTCCTAATAGAGGGCGAAACCCCATCAAATATTACTATGTTCCGCAGAGTCCAAACAACCCAAATAGCAGTGACGAAGCCCGCCCTCCACAACTCCAAAGACTGCGGACCCAACCGAACTCTAGTGGCCTAAAGGAAGATGTCTAAGAAGCCAACCCCTGTGTGAATCGTGACCCCAAACATGTGAGTCAAGCTACACATAATCTCCAACGTGAACGGAGAATGGGCAAGCAGATGGTCCAGCGACTCAGAATCCCCGCGGCACAACACACAAATTGACGGACCCTGAATCCCAAAAGACGAGAGCCAATCCACCGTGGGCAGCTTGACCCAAACCGCTCTCCAAATCGCAGTGGAGCGACACATTGGCATGAAGGTGCCCCAAATCCATGATGCCCAACCAAGCCTGGGCAGGGGTGATCTAAGCAAATCATATGCCATGCTGGAGGAGAGTTTCCCTGAAAGTGTGCCCTCCCAAATACGTTTGTCAGGTCCCCTAAGCACCGTGATCTGCCTCGAGCCATCTCTAATTCTTGTTTCATGCGGACGAAGACCCGATCCAATATAAGAGACTCTACCATAAGGTCTCAGTCTGTACTTTGAATTAAAGTACCTTCGATGCAAGAGCTCCGTATCTGGCAATTTGTTCTGAAGAATATCCGAGCTCAACTTACAGAGAAATGAGGCATTTGCCAGTCGAATAGAACGAACCCCAAGTCCTCCTTCCCCCAAAGGGGCACAGACCCGCTATCAAGAAATCGAACAAGCCCTATTCTTGCGGTTCACATCCCCCTTCCAAAGGAAGTTCCTCATAGCCGACTCCACTTGCCGTAGCAAAGAACTGGGCCATTTGTAGACCATCATCGAATGTACCAAAGAGGCCGCAATGAATGAGTTAATCAGGCAACGACGGCCGGCTAGGGACAAAGTGCTACCCTTCCATCTACTAAAGTTAGCTATGACGGAATTTGCAATTGGCTGTAAATGCGTTTTTCTTATATACTAATAGGGAATTTAAATTGATGATGTGTCATTTTATGGTTAATTTGGCTTATGTGTCATTTTTTGGTTAATTTTGCGTATGTGTCATTTTGTGGTTAATTTTGCTTATGTTTCATAATTAAATAAAGTTGTTAATTTTAAAAAGTATGATGTGTATTATTAAATCACGATCTTTCACTCATTTGCAATCTAATATAAACCTTAAAATAATTGCAAATAAATCATCAACTTTAAATATTATTGTAAATTAAAAAATAATATTTTTATATTAGGGTGTTGTTTTATCAATAAGAAGTCTAAATTATGTTAGATTCGAACACAATTTGAAATTGTCAAAAAGACTAAATTGCAAAAATATTTAAAGTTTGTGATTTATTTGCAATTATCTTAAAGTTTAATTAGATTTGATTGCAAATGAGGAAAAGGTTGTGATTTAATTTGCAATTAATCAAAATATTTTCGTATTTATTAAATGTTAAAAATTCAACGTCTCATTTCACCTACTTCTCAAAAAATTTATTTAGAATTTATTTTATAAAATTATTTAATTATATATAATATAAATATATATTTTTATTGACTTTCTGTGTAATACATGGAGCTAATCTAGTTATATATACTTGAAAGTTGAAGCTGGATTGAAAATATTATGAAAAAAAGAAAAAAAAAAAAAAAGAAGGTGCATTTTATCTTCTTGAATTCCCTCTTTTCGGTGGTCATAGTATTTTTTGTTGTGGGTTAATATTTTCCGGTGGTCATAGAGCCCGTGATGACTTGCATATTTTGATCAACTTCTTTTTTTAGAGGAAGTGAATTTAGTGGAGTGTGAGGTTGAATAAATGAGGAGTATATTTTTAGTGATTCATTGATATGTAAAAGAGATTTAATGAGGTGTAAAAAAAAATTAGTGAGACATAAGATTAAATGTGGACTAAAATGATGCAGTAAGTGTATTAATTTAGTGGGCATTTCCATATTAGGAGTTTTCAAGTAATTTTGGAACGTTCCAATAAAAAAAGTGTGAAAATAATCACGGAAAAAAGTATTGATTATATATGTGTGTGAAATTACCAAAATACACTCATCCCACGGCCAAATTCCAATTCACCACCTTACCTGCTTCGTCCACCATGCTCGCCGGTCAGTAGCCCATCCACCCGAACCTCTAATGCCCCCCGCCTTTCGCCAGCGGCGAGGGCCGCCTAACACTCACACTCATATGAAATTCCAGAACCGCCGCACGCTGCTTCTCACGGAACATGCCACTTCGCATACACTTCTACCATGAACGCCGTCGGGACTCACATAGGTCGCGCGGAGGAACTGGACCTTCTGCTTCTTGAGTCGATTTCCTTGTTGGTGTTGTCGCAGATTGGTGCTGCTCTTCGACAGGTCTTGCCTCCGTTTATGTCGCCGACCAAGATTTCGGGTCGGCTGAAACCATCACGTGGCGGCGAGCACACTGGCGGTGGATGCCTCTCTTTCCACTAATAGGCTTGATGCCCTAGGGTTTGCACACAACCCAATTGCCCAGATGCATCCACCACTTTACTCAATACACCCCTAGGGTTTCCTCACTACCCAAATGCGTACCCACTGCATTACTCCAAGAACCCAGAAGCGCACCCACAATTTTCATCAATATACCGAGACCCTTTGGCCACTATTCACTGAGCCTCGTCTTAGGCACCACTATCGCACGAGGCACCCTCTATTGTTGCTGCCACTCGGCAGCTTGGCACTACTACAGTCGGTTTAGGCAATCCCTATCTATGCGGCCCATAGGGTATGTCTTTATATTCTGATTATGATTTCCCTACATTATGGGAACATGTTACTCCTGTCTTTCATATTCCACAAGTTCCATTCCAATAGCCTAGGCCCACTTTTGCTACTGTCGCTAGCTCCACTGCGGTTCTGACTACTAGATCTGGCATCCCTGAACCTATGAAATCGGTCCGTAATGAGAATTTTTATGTGGTTAATATTGATGAGGATGTCTATTAGAGGGGGGTGGCTGCTCGTGCTCATTCTCTTATTGGTCGGGTTATTATTCAGTCTAGGTACATGCTGTTTGATCACGTGCGTCTTCAGGCTACACTGGGCAGTATATGAGGTTTAACTTCGGGCCTCAGTGTGGTATCATTGAGCAAAGAATACTTCAACATTAGTATTAGCTCTAAAGTTGACCAGTATCGTATTTACAGACGACGCACGTGGCAACTGAACCTAGGGGTTATTCACCTTCAAAGGTGGGTACCAGACTTCAACCCGAACAACATACGTTGCAGCATGGCTCAAGTCTGGGTTAGGCTTGCTAACCATCCTATGGAATACTGGGACCCGACTGCTTTGGTGTCCTTGGCCTCGTCTTTGGGTACCTTGATCAAGATTGACGATAGAACTCTGAAGCGTGCCATGGGGAACTATGCTCGCCTACTGATTGAGATCGATATGCATAAGGCCACTCAGGACCGTATTATGTACCAGTGTGCGGGTCATTGCTCATTGCTGTGGTCTTCTCTGAGAAGCTCCTAGAGTTTTGCACACATTGGCACATTATTGGACACTCTCTAACTGTTTTCAGGAAGACGACGGAGCAACATGACCTTGGGTTGGGTCATCGGGAGCATGAGGGGCAGGTTGACGGATAGGGTTGTCAAGACCGTGACAGACAGAGTCACCAGGCTCAGGAGGATTAGGGTCGTCAGGACCAAAGGAAGACAGGTCGTCGTCGTACTCGGTCTCGCCACCGCTAGGGCGAGAAGTGCAATGGTGCCTCTCCTTCCTCCACAGGCACTACGGATCCCATTTCCGCTCTAATTACTATTACCCCGCCTTTGGAGGTCCACCTTGGAAGGGAAGGCCTAGGTTATAAAGGATTAGAAGGATCCGATTATGGGGACTACCTACTCGGTTCATTTCAATAACTCTTTTGGGACGCTCTCCGAGGAGAATTTATACACATCACTTGGCAGAAACCGCTCTTCTGAAAAACAGTTGGAGTTGGAGGATGTTATACAAAATGTGAAGGGTCATCTGAACCCTACTTCAGAGTCGACTTCCTCGTTTCAGCCCTGTCACACGGGTGGCTCCACCTTTAGTCGTGGCAGTCCGGAAGGTCCCTAATAGAGCAAAGGGTTCCACTTCCGCTAGGGCATTTTTCCAGCCTAAGCCTACTATTAAGAAGACTCGCGAGACTCTTGCCCACCTCCGGGGACGAGCCAATGATGACTTCACACGTGTATCTACGGCTGCTTTTCTTGAGGAGCTGAACAATGTTGCTCGAGAATGGGAGGACTTCTGGGCTTGTGATTATAACGACAGAGTAGTTTTTTGTTTCTTAGAGGGGTGTACTTTTTTCCCTTGACCCCAGTTTTGTCCCTAAGAAGAATTTTCCCGAACAAGGTTTTAATGGCGTACCGGCCTCTGTTCAACTTGTGAACTTATGACTTTAGATTTTTTTTTTCTTTTTCTCTTTAAAATAATCTTTATTCGCCAAAATACACCTAATAAATTTACAAAATTAGCGGGTGCCCACTACGCGCCCCCTCTGGGCCCTATGTAAATCCGTCTCTACTCATCACTATAGACATTTAACGTCATTTATGTCACAGTGGCACAACGTCGTCTCTAGATTAAATTCATTAAAGAAAGATGTGAAAGTAAAAGAAAGAACATACCGTCCCCCTGGGGGCCTCTCATGCGGAAACCTGGTTTTTATAATGTACGTATCACCTATTTTGTTGCATATATCCAAATACAACTTGGCAAAGAGGGCAATAATTAAATCTTGGAAATACAACTTAAGCGCGGACCTTGTCGAGAGTACGTTTTTCACACCATTACTGCGCGGTTAGAGTCAAGGGAAGGTGAAGGTGTCTTTCCTGGCATGGGTAGATCCCATATTTTGTCCCATAATTCTATCATCTCATCTGACGTCTCTCCTCTTTCCAGTAGGAGTTTGTAAGCGGACCTTGTCGAGAATTTTTCGCACCTTCTTTGTTCCATAACCCTACCCTACCCCTCTCCCTCGACAAAGAAAATGGTCTCGGAACGCATGGGCATACCTCCAAACCATTTATCCTCCCAAAATTTGATAGTCTCACCATTACTTAATAAATCGTTGTTCCCAAACTCGCTCTCCTTTTAATTATCTCCCTCATATGTACCATTCACTTGGAATATTTTGTAATGTTTCTCGTCTCATCTCCTCTCTCTAGCTAAAAAGTATTTCTTCGCCATATTTTGAAACCAAAATTTTATGTCACGTGTGATCGCAGTCGTTCAATATTCTTCAATGCCATTTACCAAATTAAAGAGCGACATTAAAGGTGGAAATGCATTTATAAATCCCTTACCCTACTCTCTCTTTATTATCACACACATGCATTCCCCCACATAACCCAAAATTAATTTTACCTTTTTCATCACGTACGCGCACCCTAAATAAAGTTTTTCTGAAGGTTAACAAGGATACAAATAGGGATTCGGTAAAGAGATAGAAGGTAAGTAGGAGACGAATTCAGCACTGCATTGACAAGAGTAATACGCCCTTCCATCAATAGATATTTCTACTCTCTTCCACCTGTTTAATTTACTCTTAAACTTTGTAATAATCGGGTCATCCCAAATTCTTGGGTCGTAAGGTTTTGCTAGCTCCCACCATTATGCCAAGATAATTGAACAATGTTTTCCCCCTCTTACAATTAGAAAGGAGAGTCGACTCTTCCGCCGCAATAAGAAAATTAAAGGAACGCGTTCCATTAACAAACATTGATATAGACGACGAAGATAAACATTCCATTTTCTCCTTTGCCGCAAAAATTCATCCTTCTCATAATTACTACATCAATATGCATAAAAATAAAGAAAGAAAGTCTAGCCTCCCAAAACATAACACATTGTTACATATATTTTTTTTAGCTTGAAATTAATTATATATAGTTGAAAGTTGACACTGAATTGAAAATATTATGAAATAAATAAAATAGAAAGATAAAAAAAATATATATATAGTTGAAAGTTGACACTGAATTGAAAATATTATGAAATAAATAAAAAAGAAAGATAAAAAAAATATATATATAGTTGAAAGTTGAAACTGAATTGAAAATATTATGAAATAAATAAAAAAGAAAGATAAAAAAAAATATATATATATAGTTGAAAGTTGAAACTGAATTGAAAATATTATGAAATAAATAAAAAAGAAAGATAAAAAAAAAATATATATATATAGTTGAAAGTTGAAACTGAATTGAAAATATTATGAAATAAATAAAAAAGAAAGATAAAAAAAAAAAGAGGCGCATCTTTAATTATCTTCTTGAATTCTCTCTTCCTTTTCTTTTCGGTGGTGATAGTAGTGATTGGGAAGTAGAGAGAGAGAGAGATTGGGGATATCCCAAAACCCTATATACAAATCAATCAGTCAATCAATCATTATTGAATATTATTCTTGTGAAATTACAGTAGGTATGGAAGATCAGTGCAGCAAGAAAAGCAACAACATTGGAAGTGTCGGCGGCGCTGGTGAGATCCCCAATCTTCCTCAAGATATCATTGAAGATATCCTGAAAAGACTCCCCGTGAAATCGCTCAAGAGATTCACCTGTGTTTCCAAATCATGGCTTTCCTTAATTTTAAGCCCCCAATTCATTAAAACCCACCTCAAGCACTACTCACCCAAAAACCATAGATTCCTCTACACCACCCTCCAGAATTCCTATTTTGACCTCAAACACAGCTCGGCTAATTCGCTCTTGTTTCAAGATGATGATGAAGCCCTAATTGCATCCGACATTGATTATCCTATGAAAAACGTCCCACACTCGAGAGCCCGGGTAGTGGATTCTTGTAATGGGGTGATTTGCCTATTCCTAGATGTCAACAGCATCTTTTTATGGAACCCTAGTTCGAGGTCATCGAAGAAGCTGCCTCGCCTGCCTCAGCAAAGGAAGACCAATTACGGACCCCACTACTACATGTGGGGGTTAGGGTTTCATGAATGCCATGGAGATTTCAAGGCTGTGGCCCTTTGCTGCGCCTTGAATACCAGATCGGGCCTCTTTGAAATGAAGGCCCATCTCTACAGCTTGAAGCAGGCTGCAGATTCATGGAAGAGGGTACCGGGTTACACTACTGGTCTCCTCATGGACCATTCCGGGAAGTACGCTAGAGGGAAGTTCCACTTTACTGTGCTTCCGGGCATGAATTCTGAGAGTAAGATTATTTCTGTTGATTCTATGAGTGGGCTGATAGCTACTTTGGATCAGCCAAATTTTGAAGATGGTGTCATTGGGACCTACTTGGGAGTGTTGGAAGGTTGCCTTTCTGTAATTGGCAACCACCACCAGAGGGGTGTTGCCTATGTTTGGGTTATGCAAGAGTATAATGTCAAACACTCCTGGACTAAACTCTTTTCCATTCCTTTCCTATATTATCCTGCAGGGACCTCGGGGTTCTTCCCGCCCCAGCTTTACTCCCACCCTTTGATAATGCTGCCTAGTGGGGAACTCTTGGTCGTCTTTGGGATGCACTTTGTCATTTACAATCCCACAGATAACACTTTCAGGCGTCCCCCCGAGATAAACAATCTGCCCCATGGCGGCTTCTCCGCAGCACATCTCTACGTTGAAACCCTCCTTTCCTTTTGACCTCGATCTGCGCGCAGCTAGCTCTGCAGAAATTTATAAAAGGTATATATATTTGATTTATTTATGTATATTATGAAGCCAGCTTTATCATATCATTAATTACTTTGATTTATAACCATGATTCATCAATGTTTCTTATATAATATCAAAAGGAATACCATTAGCTAGCTGGCAATTCATGTGGTAATGTGGAAGATTAATTCATTCAGTTAATTAGTGGATCATCTTTTTATCTAAATCTTGTTGCTTATATTTAGTACTATAGTAGTATATATGTTTCTAATTCATCAATACATATACTAAATCTTGTTGCTTATTTAGTAGTATGTATGTTTCTAACTGAATATATATATAAATCTTGTTGCTTGTTTAGTAGTATATATGTTTCTAATTGAATATACATATAAATCTTGTTGCTTATTTAGTAGTAATATATATATGTTTCTTATTGAATATATATAGATCTTGTTGGGGTGAATATATATGTAACAGTAAATTATATATATTGAGTTTTCAAGATGAACAATGTTCTCATTTCGTGAGTCATGTCACATATATACATATAGTCAGATTCACAATTCCCACATGAAGCATATATATAATTATACCAGATATCATACCTTTGAAAATTGAAATTGATATATAAACTTTAATTAATTGTACATGAGATGAAGCATATATATATATATATAAAACTAACTGCAGGTTTGCCTACATTATATTCTTGAAGGTACGTACAAGAGTTATAAGCTGGCTGGCTGATTTTGTGATCATGTTTGCTGTTGTATCTGGAATCGTACGTAAATCGATATGCTCCAAAGGTAATCATATCTGGGGAACTATAAGCTAGATGCGCGTACACAAAATCTATTTAGTTTGTAACTTAATTTTCTCGTTTACCAGACATAGAACTCCATCTTATTAATGTGTTGTTTGTTGTTTAATTAATATGTGTAGAATTTCTATTTGTACTCGTTAAACAAGATGATTCATGACTGTAGTTAATTTTCGGGATGTCAAACTCCGTCGTATTACTACCGCTGTTTGTTTGTTTTAATATGTAGAAAGAATTTCAATTTGTACTTGTTAAACGATCAAGAAGATTGGATGTAATATTATTTTTCTTAGTTTTCTATTAAGTCTCATTACCCCCTCCCCCTCCTCCCCTATTTACTTAAGTTTTTTCAATTCCCTTCAAAATGTTAACTAGGATGGGTCATGGTACGTGGGGGTGGATGACCTGAGACGGTTGGGGAAGAAGAATAGGGTAGAAAACTACAAAAAAGGCAGGAATTTATGAGACTTATTTGCGACGGCAAGAAATCTGTCACTAATAGCATGGATTTGCGACGAAATTGGCAAATCTGACAAAGTTAACAAAATTTGCGGTGAAAATAAAGGCATCGCAGTTTGCGAATTTTGCAACGGTTTTTCAAGTCGTCTCAAATTTGCGACGAGATTCTTTTTTGCAACAGATGTTGCGACGATTTTTTTATATATAAATATGAGCATTTATATCAACAATTAAACAAAAGTTCTTTCAGCCCAAGTGGTTAAAGACCACACTAAACACCTCGAGGTTGTGGTGGTTCAATATCGAACGACCGCGAGTTAAATCATTATTGTTTCGGGTCTGGGTTTGAGTTGGGATTGTCTCGGGCCGAGTCTGATTTTAGTCCTTTTAAAAAAAATACCAAATTGCAATTTTTGTCGCAGCCAATTTGCGATGAAAAAAATATCTTTTACTAATTTTTGCGAACTTTTTAGCGACGTACATCCAAAATTCCGTTTCAAACACAATTTGAGATGGTTTTTCTTTTGCAAATCATTTGTTTAGTAGTATATATGTTTCTAATTGAATATACATATAAATCTTGTTGCTTATTTAGTAGTAATATATACTCCCTCCGTCCCGGAGGAACTTGCACCCTTTGACCGGCACACATTTTAAGAAATGTGTAATGATTGATGTTTTGAGGGATAGTTTTGTAAAATTTTATGAATAAAGTAAAGTAAAAAGTAGATTGAGTGTGGAAAAGTAATGGCATATGGGTAAATATGAGTATATTTCAAGGGTGAGGGTTGTGAAGATATTTCTTTTTATGGAGTGTGCAAATTGGTATGAGACATCCATATATAGAAAGTGTGCAAATTCCTGTGGGAAGGAGGGAGTATGTTTCTTATTGAATATATATAGATCTTGTTGGGGTGAATATATATATTGTCCGTTTTAAATAGTTGATTGAAACATTAATAATTGGTCTTTAGTTGATTGAGTTTTCAAGATGAACAATTAATGTTCTCATTTGGTGAATCATATCACATATATATGTATATGGTCAGATTCACAATTCCCACACGAAGCATATTTATATATGTCATTGGCATTATACCAGCTGATATCATACCTTTGAAATTGATATATATATAAACTTTGTACATGAGATATATATATATAAAACTAACTGCAGGTTTGCCTATATTATATTCTTGAAGGTACAAAGAGTATGCTGGCTGGCTGATTTTGTGATCATGTTTGTTAATGTTGTATCTGGAAATCAATCTGCTTCAGAGGTAATCATATCTGGGGAACTATAAGATGCGCGTACACCAAATCTATTTAGTTTGTAACTTAATTTTCTCGTTTCCAGGCTGTAGACCTCCATCTTATATATAATTGTGTTGTCTGTTGTTTAATATATATGTAGAATTTCTATTTGTACTCATAATTATATTCTAAGTAAAAAGTGACAATAAACACATAAAATTAATGCAATTAATAAAAATAATTATGTTTACTAACAGATAATCTAATTGACCCATAAACTTATGACATTTGCCGAACATGAAATAACTACTCATTGAATTTATAGATTATTTAATTGATTTTTTTTTATGTATAATATTTTTTTTCTTAAAACATATCCTCTTTTCTTATTAATATAACATATACATTAATTGCATTCAAAATAAAATGAAAACAGCTCCTAGCATATATAACAGTAAAAGGGGCGCCCATAAGCATCATCAAGACCGAAAGGTCCTATAGGTTCAACTCCACGCGCACGCGTTATTTGTTTTTATTTAGTAAATTTTCGACGAGGGGCAGCAAGAAGCTTTTATTTATGTCATCTCGTATACTTTCTCTAGTTTCATAATGCTTACCAATACTCATCATCATCAAGGTATTTATATGATACCACCAATTTTCCATGAATTGGGAAGGTAATTCCACAGCGTCCCACTCTTTTTTCTTTATACCGGAAACCAAATCTTCATCCTTCTTTGTTAGCATATGCCAAAGAGCATGATCAAATTCATGGAAGATAGTTTCAACCTCACAAAATGTCATTAGAATTGACATATCTCCTACGGGTGGCATTTGGTTGCACACCATGTGGGCAGCAAGCAACCTAAGAGAGGAACCATTCTGCAACATGACACGACTTCAACCAACTACTTCATCCATCCATGCTCCTCCTCGCGCGTTTTTCAGACGGTCGAGAATACGAATCAAAATAGAAGTGTGTAATTGGGCTACTTGAAGAATCATTGACGTGATAAAACCTAACATCACTAATCCAAACTGGAGCTAAACCATCAGTTGGTTCAACATTGATCCTAAACAACTTACTTGTAAGATTGAAGAGTTTATCAATGACTTTAGGCAGTGAAAAGTAGTGTCTCAATTCTTCCTCACGTAAAGTCCTATTCTTAGCATGTTGCATCACATACATATAACTTGGGGTGTCAAATCACTACAAAAAGACGCGTTTTACCGACGGAAATTCGACCTGAAACAGTGTTTCCGACGAAAATACCAACGTAAAAATTAGGTCAACGAAAACCTCGTCGGTAATTTTTACTGACGGAAAATTATTTTTATTTTTTTAATTATCGACGGAATATTCCGTCAGTAACCAAATTAAAAAAAGGTCAGTTTGGACTCGGGCCTAAGCCAACGTGCTGAACCCGACTCAGCCTGAACACGACCCGCGACGGGGCCTGCAGTTCATTGGTCGAATATTCGGCCTTCATGGGACTCGAACCCGGTGTGTGGGCGCCTACCACTCAGACAAGTTTATTTGTTGTTTATAATTGTAATATTAATTGTATATGTATTCATTTTCGACCCATTTTTTTTAAAGTTCACAAAATTAATTTATTTCCGTTATATTAATATAACTGAATTTTTGATTTATAACTATTGTAAATTAAAATTTTTTAATTTATATATTTTAAATTAAATTTATTTATTTTTTGTGCTTTTTGATTAAAATTATAAAATTTTCATGTCAGGTATACATTTTTTACTCTTTTTTAAAAAAAATAAATCAATTTAATAATTGAACATTCTTTTACTTATATTAATTACTAAATTTGTGACTTATAACTATTGTAAATTTTTTATTTTTTATTTATATATTGAAAAAAAAATTTTGCTTTGATTAAAATTCTAAAATGTTCATATCATTTATACATTTTTTACTCTTTTTTTTAAAAACAAATCTATTTAATAATTGAACATTTTTTCACTTATATTAATCACTAAAATTGTGACTTATAACTATTGTAAACTAGATGAGCATTCGCGTATTATGCAGAATGTTATATATTTATATATATATCACTACAAAAAAGAGGTGTTTTACCGACGGATATGCCGACGGATATTCAGTCGGTATTGGCTCTTGCCGACGAATTTACCGACGGATTTCATCCGTCGTCGATGAATTGGTCGGTATTGGTTACCGACGGAAAATATGCGTCCGTCGGTATATACCGACGGATTCCCGACGGATTCAAACCAACCCGTTTTCATACCGGGTCACCCGTACCGACGGATTCAATTCCGTCGGCAGTCAAGCCAACCCGTTTTCAAACCGGGTCAAGTTTCCGTCGGTAGGGCCGTCGGTATATTTTGGACATAAATTTTATTATTTTAATTTACCGACGGAATTTTCCGTCGGTAAGTACCAACATTTTAAAAAAAAAATGATATTCCGTCGGCTCGCCCGTCGGTATTACCAACGCTAAACCGACGGAATTTCCGTCGGTAAGTAACAAACATTTTTAAAAAAAATTATATTCCGTCGGCCTGTCCGTCGGCATTATCAACGCTAAACCGACGGAATATTCCGTCAGTAAGTACCAAAATTTTTTAAAAAAAAATTATTTGTGATCGGGATCCGACCCGATCAAAATTGCTTAAATAATTCAATACACAAATCTACATTAGATCCAACAGAATAAACAAAATCGAACTCAGTTGGGTGACATAAATCTACATTTGATCCAACAGAATAAACAAAATCGTCGTCCTTTGTCTAAGCAAACAGCAACTTGTTGGTTGATTTTTGAAACATTACTTTCAATATCATCCTTTTGGTTTTAGGCGTTGCTTGCTCCACAACCTATTTTTCACATAAGGAAATTAATTAATATATAAAATTACAAGAGGATTATAAGATAAATCATTTAAAAAAGAATTACAAGAGGGTAAGAATCTTATTTTTCATTTATTCACAGAGTAAGAATTAGATCAGTTTAATTACCAGGAAAGAGGAAAGAGAAGAACTTGCAGGAAAGAGAAGAACTTGATTAAACTGTCCTTCGCCGACTCCATCCCTGCCATTTCAAAATCAATTCCAAAGAATTAAGATTCAATTGTCATTTTATATATTTAAACATAAATTAAATTATCATAAAAATTGAACATACCTCAACAATACTACGAGATCAAGTAACTTCATTAGGCTCGCATAGTTTCGGTCGGTCTCAGCAAACTTCATTACTACAACATCAAATATATGATTTATCAATTCATAAATAGATCCAACACCTAAATGTTGAAATAGTACTTGAAGGTAAAGACAAAACTAGTCAACAACATTATGTTGAAATTTTATTCATAAAACAGTACTAATTTTTGTATACTAGTCTTTTTCTCGAAATCTAGAAATAAAAAAGAGAAACATGAAAGGGGGCGCTCTATCACTTTAAAATTTAAATGGTAAAAAAACCATTATTTATTAATTTAGAAACACAAACTGAGTAAATAGATGGGTGGAAGAGTTTAATAAAATTAAATCTTACATGACAAAACTTGTAAAAAATTTAAATATTGACCATATACATTAATAAAATACTAGTGTACAGTTTTGAAAATTTGCAAATCACCGTATTCAAATTATAACTAATGGACTTTAATTTCTTGGTACACCAAAATAATAATTACTCCGTTTCAGAAAATTTACTACATTTGAATTTAAATTTTATTAAAAAAATTGTCATTTTTATCTCACTTCCACCATCAAAAGATTCAAAACAACTCCCATAACATCAAAACAACCATCATCTTCAAAACTCTTAAGAAACACAAAAAAAAAAAAAAAAAAAAACCCTAATTTTCGAAAAAAAAAAAATGAACATAGATTAAACGTTCGAAAAAAAACATGAAAAACAGATTAAATGTTAGAAAAGAAATCGGACACAATAAAATTTTCGAACAAATAAAAAAAATCCAAAACCCTAATTTTTTTAGATATGTAAAAACGTACCTTTCAAACGAAGACGGCGACGGCAGAGGAGGCGGTGGGCGACGGCTTACTTGTAGGGAGGATGGGCGGCGGCCGCGGCCACGGCAAGGAGGGGATGGGCGGACTCTGGTGGTATGGAGGAGGGTGTGCGAACGGTCGCAGCGAGAGAAGGAGCACGAACGGCCGGAGAAGGGGGTGGCGCCGCTGCGAACGTGGGCAAGGGGCAGCATGTGGCGAAGCCTAAAAGAGGAGACGGTCGGAAGGGGATGCGTGGAGTGGGGGAGAGGGAGAGACATAGAGAGGGGGAGGGAAAATACGCGTGAAATGAGAGAAAGTTACATTTATATTCGGAAATGCCGACGGATATTTCGGTCGGCTTTGGCTCGTTGCCTTTAGCGACGGAAATGGCGACGGATATTTCGGTCGTCTTTGGTTCGTTGCCTTTAGCGACTGAAATGGCGACGGATATTTCGGTCGGCTTTGGCTCGTTGCCTTTAGCGACGGAAATGGCGACGGATATGTTCCGTCGCCATTGGATTTTTATAACCAAATGATAAATAATTAAATTATAAGTTAATAACATAACCAAATGATAAATAATTAAATTATAAGTTATAACCAAATGATAAATAATGAAATCTTATAAATTGTACAAAATAAAATAACTAGGTTACATTAATTTAATATTCATCTTCATCTTCATCTTCGTCTTCATTTTCATTATTTGCCACATCTTCCTCTTCCTCCTCATCTTCTTCATCCTCATCTTCTTCATCCTCCCTCTCGTCATGTTCATTCTCCTCCTCATGTCCACTATCGTTTTCAATAACAATCAATTGTGGATTTGCAGCCGTCAAGTCTACCGAAAGATTAAAATCTCCCGCAAACACTTCAGTTTGATTCTCTATTTGTTCCATTTGAAACGGAGGTTCATCTTCATCGTTGTTTTCCTTTTGGGGGACCTCCACCATTGACCTTGCCTTCACTTTGCAAACAGCGTGCCATTCTCTATTACGTTTTCCAGCTCCTGGATACGTGCAGTAGTAGACTTGAGATACCTGAGAGGCAAATACAAACGGATCATCCCCGCTATACTTCCTTTTCGAATTAACATCCACAAGCTTGTACTCCGGATGAATTTTAGTTCCTAAAGGGGATGTGTCAAACCAATGGCACTTGAACAACATTACGGTTTTCACTGGATATCCCGGATATTCAATTTCAACGACTTCGTGCAACACCCCAAAGTAATCACTTGCATCTGCATTGTAATTCGCACCCCTAAGACAAACACCACTGTTGTTAGTCGTTCTTGTTGATGCATACTCTGATGTATGAAACCTGTAGCCTTTCACAATATAGCCGTTGTAAGTCCTCACACGCCGTAGTGGTCCTTGGCTGAGATCCTGTAAGAACCGGCTCTGAAAATCGTGCGATTGTCCCTATACGTACAGTTAAAATTAACATTAATCAAAACAATTATTTGTTCACGTAAAATTCAATTAATGATACTCACATAACGTTGGAACCATCGGGCAAATTGACGTTGAAGACTAGTATCTATGTCTCTATCTGAGATGTTTTGATCTGCATGTCGTAGTTCTTGTGTATACATCCTAATAATTCACAACACAATTAGATGATAAATGACGTACGTTTAGTGCTATTTAATTAGATGATAAACTAAATATACAAAGTGGGATAGCTCAAGTGGTTAGAGCACCACTACCTAGGCCCCAGGTCCTGGGTTCGAGTCACGGGGAGGGGAAAAAGGGATGGGGTATTTAACTTGTAATCAAAAAAAAATTAGATGATAAATATATGAAATACTTACTCAATGTAAGGCTGAACTTCATCACAATTCAATAACACGTACGTTTGTGCTATTTCAGCCTCTGTGTTTGTTGACCAATATCGTTCAGTGGCTTTTCCTATAGGTCGCCCCTTAGACTTGAATACAGAGAGCATGCCATCGACTTCTTGTTGCGTACCTCTACCATCGAAGTTACGTGGTTCATTCCTGATCCTCGTGTTGAAATGGTCTTCAAAATAATATGAACAAAACATGCCAACCTCTTCATTCAAATACGCATTAACAATCGATGCTTCAACGTTTGCCTTTTGTTTAGCATTGCGCTTCAAGTTGTGGAGATACCTAAAATTATAATAGTTAACAAATTAAAATAAGGCTTCTTATACTAAAAACTAATTAAATGAGAGAAATAGAATTGTTCACCTCTCAAATGGGTACATCCACCTGTACTGCACTGAACCACAAATCCTAGCTTCATACGCTAAGTGAACAGGTAAGTGTTCCATCAAGTCAAAGAAGCTAGGTGGGAAAAAACGTTTCAACTTACACAAAATAACTGGAATGTCTCGTTCCAAACGATTCATATCATCAACCTTGATTGTTGTAGACGTTAAATCTCTAAAAAAAAGACTTAATTCAGTGACAGCCCTCCACACATTCAGAGGAAGAAATTCTCGAAACGCAATAGGTATCAAGCGCTGCATAAAAACATGACAATCATGACTCTTCATCCTTGCAACTTTGCCTTTTGTTGTGTCTACGCATCGACTCATGTTTGACACGTAGCCGTCTGGAAATCTTAACTCTTTAATCCACCTACACAATTCCTGTTTTTGTGCCTTATCTAGTGTGTAGCAAGCCTTTGGATATTTACTTGTACGGGTATCCTGTTCCAACTCATCACGGTGACAGATAGTGTTCAACTCTTCCCTGGACTTTGGAGTATCTTTCGTCTTGCCTTCTGTGTTCATGATTGTGTGAAACAAATTGTCAAACACATTCTTCTCAATGTGCATGACATCCAAATTGTGTCGGATCAATAGTGAACTCCAATATGGCAAGTCCCAAAAAATACCCTTTTTCTTCCAGTTACCTGGGATTCCTTTGTTGTGTTCTTCTGCATTTTCCTCCGTAGTTTTTTTCAAACCCGTCCACTCAATCTCATGTAACAGCCTTTGTCCTGTACGATTAATAAATGTTAGAATAAATGTAACCCAAAAAAACATGTTAAATGTATAAAATACCATTTCGAAGGGGCGGTCGATTGTTTGTGACTGTTCTATTCTTCGTGAAGTCCACCTTATTCCTTCGAAATGGATGATCTCGAGGTAAAAACCTTCGGTGATTATCGAACCATGAAACTTTTCTACTCTTCGGGAGACTGAAAGCTTCAGAATATTCCATACAATACGTACAAGCTTGCTTTCCGGCTGTACTCCACCCGGACAACATAGCATATGCAGGAAAGTCGTTAATGGTCCACAATAAAGCAGCACGCATCGTGAAGTTCTGTTTCCTAGAAACATCATACGTTTGGACTCTGTTATCCCATAGGAAGATCAAGTCTTTAATAAGAGGCTGGAGATAAACATCAAGTTTATGCTTTGGATTCGACGGACCAGGCACCAATACAGTCAGAAACATTGTTCGAGGTTTCATGCACATCCATGGAGGTAGATTATACGGAGTCAGTATCACCGGCCACAAAGAATACTTCTTTCCATAACTCCCAAACGGTGCAAAACCATCAGTACTCAAGCCTAATCTCACATTCCTCGGTTCACAAGTAAATCCTGGAAACACGTTATCAAGTTGTTTCCAGGCTTCAGAGTCGGACGGATGTCTCATATCCCCAGCCTCAGTATCTTCAGAATTTCTTGCATGCCACGTCATGTGTTGAGCTGTAGCACTAGATTGAAACAATCTCATTAAACGAGGAATGATAGGAAGATAATACATCCTCTTATGTGGCACTTTCTTTTTTGTCTTGCTCGATTGACCACCTGGTCCCTTCCGTCGTGGCTCTTTGTACCGGGGATGGCCACACATTCTACACATAAGAAGATCGCTATCGTCATCACCCCAGTATAACATGCAACCATTCACACAACAATCAATCTTCTCAACCGGCAAACCCATATTCTTCATCAGTTGTTTGCTCTAATGAAACGTCGTAGGTACTTTATTATCGACAGGACAAATCTCACTGCATAATTGTGTCATTTGCTCATATGCTCTGTTAGATAGCTTGTTCTCCGTCTTGATAGCCATAAGTCGAGCATTAAATGACAACTGAGAATGAGAATCACACCCTTGATACAAATCTTGATCGACTAATTTGAGCATCTCATAAAAATGAAATGCTTCATCCGTTGGTTCCTCCTCTATATTTGACGACATACTGGCTTCCATCACCATTGTTTGATACATATCGGGTTCTTCCACTCCAAACTCTTGATCGTTACTGGTGCCGACATGCTCAACGTGTACTGGTTGTTCATAAATTGCAGTAGTGTAATAGTACAAGACTTGATCAAAATTATAAGGCCACCGTTGTTCGCCATGACTTGTCCAATTATAGTAATTATCAACGAACCCATTCATAACAACGTGGCATAAGACTTCATCAATGCTTTTAAATGATCTATTCTGACATTTCTTAGCATTACACGAACACCTAATACAATCCTCAGACATGTAATGTGGGTGTAGCTTTGCAAATTCAACAAATGACACGAGTTTATCATAAAATTCAACATTCACATTTCCTAAAACGAGCCTAGGAGTACAATACATCCATCGACGATCCGGCAATTCCATCTGTTAAACAATTTGACCAAATTAAAATTACACACTAAAAATTAAACACTAAAAGTTATAAAACTATATACATTTCATAAAAATTAATTGCAATAAAACTATGTACACTTAATAGAAAAACATACCTTAAATTTTCGCTCCACTCCAAATTTTTACCTTAATTTTTTGCTCCACTCCAAAATTTTCACGTGTTTTGAGGTTCTGGAACAATTTTCAATACTACATGCCGACGGAAATGTCATTTCGTCGGTATATCACGCGCCTAAATTCCGTCGGTATTGTCAACACCGACGGATAAATTCAGTCGGTAACACCGATTTCAAAAATCAGTCAGATTCCGTTGACCAAATTTCAGTCGGTATTTACATTGCCGACGGAAATTTTCCGTCGGCATTGAACATGTGTCTATACCGACGGAATCACTTTCCGTCGGTAAAAGATGCGTATAAAAAAAATAAAAATTACAGAAAACTATATACACACTCAAAACAACCTACTTCTTAACAAACATCAAAAAACAAAAAAATACAGAAACTCATGTCTTCATCTTCCACATCCATGAAAATTGTGGTATGCCATTGTGGAAAAGAAGCTCGTGTGTGCATTTCGAAGCAAGAAAAAAGCAGAGGTAGACTATTTTATACTTGCCCAGATTCACTAAGTGGTCTTGGATGCTCCTTTTTTGTTTGGGCCGATGAACACGAAATCCACGGACAAGGAACGTGTTCACACGGAATGTTTCCGGGCATGGGGAGGAGAATTGACTCACTTTTGCTTGAAAATCAAGAGCTCAACAACAAGCTGAATAATGCAAAAGTAGTTGGTGAAATCTATAAGGATTCATCTGACCACCTAACATCAGAAGTAGAATTTCAAGCTGGACAAGTTCAAGAGCTAAAGAAGCAGAGGAACTTTCTTATCATGGCCATAATATTATGTGTTCTACCCTATATGTTCAAATTTATAGGCTGGATGTAATCCTAAGTTTATGTCTCTAATATGTATTGCTAAATTTATGCCTCTAATATGTATTGCTAAGTTTATGTAATGCTAAGTGTATGCATGTAATGTAACCACAACAACAACCTTTCTTCAAGGCAATTTTCAATGAAAATGTTGTTTATCTATCACATAGAGTCTCCCATCACATTCACATTCACATAAACACAAACATTTAAAAACAGAGTACATTCAAACATAAATGAAGATCCAATACAGATAACATCCAAAATCACACATAAAACATAACTAAAATTAATATACACATTCTTAACACATAAAACACACATAACTAAAATTAAACAACTAATACTTAAACATAAAAGTAAATATTTCAACAATAATGCAGATAAAAATAAATAGTTCTACGAGACATAAAAGTAAATAGTTCTACGAGACATAAAAAAAAAATTGTTCAACACATAAAAAAAAAAAAAAATTGTTCAAAGTCACTCATGGACCAAAGATATACATATCAAGGCCATCATGGTCGCCAACGAACTTCTGAACCATGATGTCATCATCCTGCTGCATGGTCGGGACATAGCCTGAGGGGGCTGGGGGAACAGACACGTTCACGTTGGCCGTCGGTGGAGGAGTTTGCATGGTTCTCTGATAAACCTCCTCGATCCTCTCGTCCGACCACCCCATCTCTCGACCCATATTCACATGCATCACATGCATGTAATGGTTGAATTGTGCCATCGTCATATCAGGAGTTGTGGTGGAAGATACGGAACCCTGCGATGCCGTCTGGGACGGACCAGCGCCGAACCTGACATCAGCGCTCATACGACCAAGGCCCAGAACTCGTCCGCGGGTGGTGGGGGCAACTTCCAAATAAGCTCGGTCCACCTCCTCGACTGTAGGGGCACTGCTGGTTCCGGATTGAGTAGGGTCGACTTGAGTTCCGATCTCGGCCATCCTCCGGTTCATCTCCAACTACATAATTAATAATTTTAAATTAATAGAATAAATTATAAAAAATGTATTTAATTAAAGAATTTTATTACTTACGTGGAGGTTAGTTGTGCGCCCGTATGTGGATTGCTGTGTATCAGCATTAAACGGATGAGCAATGCTCATCCGGTCCAAGTGAGTGGGTACACGCCCCGTATCCCGTTCCTAATAATTAAATTTATGTATTATATATATTAAATATATAATTAAATTTATTGAAATTAATTAAAAAATTAATAAACACTTACAATGACCATCGACTGCTCAAGGATGGACCGGGCTCCAGTCCGATGCCTGGACATCCCACCCCCAACGTCGGATCTCCGGTTGGCCTTAGCAATCTCACACTTCCTGATGTACTCAGGATCCAACCACTCCCTCGTCAATGAATCCCACAACACAACATCATTATCATCCTTACCCAAGCTCTGCGTCGTCCCATCGCTCCGCCATGCCATTCTCCATTCGTACATTAAATCCTTATACCGCTCTTGCGCCGATTTACTGAAATACCTGAACATAGCCTGGTCTGAGTACATATTCCGATCCCAAGTGGCTTGTTTCTGCACATATAATAAATTATTTATTATTGAACAAATTAACAAACATTAATTAAATAATTAAGTAATTAATTACTACCTGAAATTCCTCGAAGTACGCCAACTTTTTTTGTTTTGGGACCTTCGACCGGGTAATTGCACCCGCAGAGATCGGTAAAGAGCCAAAAGCAATCGTGCATGCCCTGGAGACCTCGTTACCAGGTAACAATTTGTGACATTAATTAACAAACAAAACACATTATAAATTAAAATGAATGCGAAATTAATTATTAAACAATAAAAGTATTTAATTACTTACACTCCTCCACTGGTAACCCAAACGCGCTCCCGGCCATCCCGAGCAGGAACAGCAGGATGGTCCCGGACAGACGAATGAGACGACGGTTGAGGCGACGGGTGTGGAATGGGTGGCGGAGGCGACGATAATGGTGTTCGTGGCAGTATAGGCGCCGGCGCCTCGGGTCTAAGTTTGGATCGGCTCTTCCTTGATCGGCTACGTGATCCGGAGGCCCCGTGAGATCCCGAGCCACCAGAGGCACCAGCACCATTTCCAGTCATCTATTTAATTTAAACATTTAAATTAATAAATTATAGGGAAAATATCAATTTTGGTCATCCAGTTTTACCTCTTTTCATATTTGATCACCCACATTTGATCACTATCAAAATTGGTCACTCACTTATTAAATTCTATCTAAATTGATAATTTCGTTAGTCAATCTGTTATTGACTAACGGAGAAAGAGTTTTGAGCTCAAAATTTTCAAAACATTAAAAACTTCTGATGCATCTTCTACAAACTAATGAAACAAACGCAGTAGCAAGAATGAAACATGTGGAACCTACCCGAGCGTGAATACCCATTGAAGAATCTTAGTTTTATCTTATAGATCAGAAGGAATTCTCATTATATTTATCCGTAATAGGTCAAAAGAATTCTCATGCATCTTGAAATTTTCATTATATTTATTCTTTATTAGAAAGAATTCTCATGCATCTTCTGGAACGTGATTCAATCAACTTGCTGGGTAGTCAAAAAGACCAAAATTGATATTTTTCCAAATTTATATCTCCAATTATTATACAAATTCAATATGAAACCAAGAATTGAAAAACAGAGTACAATTGTTAAAAAAGAAACAAGAGTACAAAGTTTCATTCTATCTTGAGTTTCTCATTTTCCTGTAAAATAAAAAAAAAAAAGTAAACCGAGTTTCTCATTTTCCTGTAAAATAAAAAGTAAACCAACAACAAATGAATTCATAATTGAGTTAAATAATTATTAAAAACTTACTGAAATTTTTTTACTACCAGCAAAGTTGATTGAATCACGTTCTAAAAAGTAAACCAACAACAAATGAATTCATAATTGAGTTAAATAATTATTAAAAATTTATTGAAATTTTTTTGACTACCCAGCAAGTTGATTGAATCACGTTTGAGAATTCTTTCTAATCAAGGATAAATATAATGAAATTTCCGCATGAGAACGCGTTTCACATGTTTCATTCTTACTACTGCGTTTGTTTCATTAGTTTCTAGAAGATGCATCAAAAGTTTTTAATGTTTTGAAAATTTTGAGCTCAAAACTCTTTCTCCGTTAGTCAATGACAGATTGACTAACGGAATGATCAATTTTGATATAATATAATAAGTGAGTGACCAATTTTGATAGTGATCAAATGTGGGTGACCAAATATGAAAAGAAGTAAAACTCGGTGACCAAAATTGATATTTTCCCTAAATTATATATATAATACTAATTAATTAATAATAAATTTCTTAATTTAATAAAAAACAATAATTTAATAAATTAAAATTTAATCCCTAAATAATAACCTATTTTAATCAATAATAACCTATTTTAATCAATAATAACCTATTTTAATAAATAATTTTTTATTCAATCAACAATACCCAATTTAATCAACAATAACCTATTTTAATAAATAATTTCCTATTTTATTCAACAATAACTAATTTATTCAATAATTTTCAATTTTAATTAACAATTTTCTATTTTAATTAACAATCTATAACCTAATAAATTTAGTAACAATTTTTTCTAACTTTAAAATAACAATTTCCTAATATAATTAACAAAGCCCCTAATTTAATCAATAATTTCATAATTAGTAAATCAACAATATTAATCTAGCTAATTATAACGTACAATATCATAATTTAATTATGTAATTAACTCCACTCCAACGTATATGCAAATTAAACAATAATATCCACTATATATATATAACATCAATTATGCAAAACATGTAATATCGATCTTAACAAATCACATCAATTTATTATAAATAACTATATACATCAACTATATATAGGCAATTATCCACTTACAATATCAACTAATTAATTAGATATATCAACTACATACATTCAAACTAATTAACTATATACATCAACTACAAACAATTTCATATTAATCTATATAACAAATTAAATTAACACATGCAATTTAATTCATAATTACAGGCAATACAATATAACTTAAAAATTAATTACTAACAAATTAAGAAAGCGTACCGTATAGATTTTCTAATCGAGTCGAGAGATCACCTCGGCAAAGCCTCTTCGCGCGATGAAGACGAACGAACACGAAACAGGGAGGAGGGAGATAGAAACAGGGAGGAGGGGGAGGTTTTCTTTCTCTCGAAAGAGAAAGATGTAATTTGTCTTCAGTTTATATACAAAAAAAGATTGCCTTTACCGACGGAAATTTCCGTCGGTAATGACCACATTTAATTTTGGGAGTCGGTCAAGAGGCGGTTTGTTAATGCGGGTCGGTTACCGATGGAAATTTCCGTCGGTAAGGGCGAATTTAAATATATCCGCGCCCGTTTAAAATTTTCACGTGAGGGGCCAATAATATGGCGCGGTTACCGACGGAAAATATCCGTCGGTAACCTTAATTTACAATACCGACTGAAAAATCCGTCGGCCGGTGACCCAAAAACGACACCGTGTAGAGAGTTCTGAGTGTCCGTCGGCATTTCCGTCGGCATTCCGTCGGGAAAGCCGACGAAAATTGAATTCCGTCGGCAGAGTCTTTTGACTTTCAATTCCGTCGGTAATCCGTCGGAAAGGTAATCCGTCGGTATACTTCCGTCGGCATAAACGAGCGTTTTTGTAGTGTATAGGGAGGGGCTATCAACACCCCATATAATGTTATTCACACCCCAAAATTTTTTGAACCAAAATAGACATAAGTGTATTTACTAAAATATCCTTTTAAATCTTTTAGAAAATGTTAAACACACCCGTATTAATGTTATACATACCCCATGTTATACACACCCCATTCTTGATGGAGAAAATTAATGTAAATATATTTAATATTTTTTACACTTTTTTCACACTTTTTTATTTATTTTTTTACGCTTTTTCACTAACTAACCTTTTTTTTTTATTTACTAGATTTTCAAATTGGGAGTTCTTACAGAAACAAAGGTCAATAAAAGTGGGTTTTAAATTTATTTATTCATTAACAAATTTAGATTTAAAAAAAAAAGGCAAGGAAAAATAGAAAAATGATTGGAAATATGAAAACATTAGTTGAGTACAACATTTGTAGAATAATACTCCCTGGCCGTGCACCTCTGTTGCAAATCGGCCAAGCACACCGTGCACTATGGGCAGCGCGCGGCCGCGACAATGGCCGTACAACAGAAATTAAAATGAAACGAAAAACAGCAGAAATCAAATTTAAAATCAAACTCAATTAAACTCAATGCATGTTATACATTCATACTCAATGTATTTTAATAGGATTTTTGTATAATAACTAAACTCATTCAACAATTTTAAAAAATCACTACTAAACCCTAGAAATTTAGAAAATAAAAACATTTGAAATGAAAGAAAGTTCTTATCAAATCTTGGACGACCTTCAATTTCGTTTGTTGTTCGGTAGAAATCAAGAGAGCTTGTTCGACCAAGACGGGTTGAACACTTGCACTTTTTCTTTTTTTCTTTTCTCTTTGAAAGACACATTTGTTTTGATTTTGAGGAAGGGAGATAGGTTAAAATGGATGGGGTGTGTATAGTAATAGTTAATAAAAAACAATGTTTTGACTTTTAAAATAAAAAAGGGTAGGAAAGGAATAGGTTGGGGTGTGATTAGTAGTTTAAATTGATTTTTAAATTTAAATGGAGTGTGTATAACAATTGGGGTGTTAATAACATTATTTGGGGTGTTGATAGCCCCTCCCATATATATAGAGAGACAGAGAGAAAAATGATATGGAGTCCATTGATAGTCTACTTATGGAGTCAAATGATGACTTGACATTATCCAAGTCATCATATTAACTTATTTAATTAATCTAAAATATGAAAAATATATAATTGAACGTATATCTCAACTTCTACCCATAAAGTTAGAAAATAAAATATTTGAAGATTTTTTAAAAACTATTTTTAACGATTTTTAGTATTACATAATTATTAAATATTACACGTTTAATTTATTTATTGTATACTTTACTTAAAAAAAATTATTCATTTATATATTTTATTTTTTAATAACAAATAATTAAAATTAAAGTTATAAAAAATAATAACTACGAGTACATTAATTTACTTAACTCTAAACCCTAAACCCCTAAACCTTTAAACCCTATACCCCTAAATCCTAAACCTTAAACCCTAAAACCCCTAAAATTAATGGTTTAGCATTTAGAGATTTAGGGTTTTAGGATAAATTAATGTAGTCATTATTTTTTATAATTTTAATTTTTTATTATTAAAAATATTACATAAGTAAATGAATGTTTTTTTAAGTAGAGTACAATAAATAAATTAAACATGTATTATTTAATAATTATGTACTAATAATAAAACCCGTTAAAAATAGTTTTAAAAAAATGTTAAAATATTTTATTTCTTAATTTTATGGAAGGAGGTTAAGATATACATGTAATTATATATTTTCCATATTTTAGAGTAATTAAATAAGTTAATATGATGACTTGGATAATGTCAAATAATTATTTGGCTTCAAGCCCATTAATTTATTGGCTCCATATCATTTATATATATATATATATATATATATATAATTTAAACAATATAATTTATATTTTAATATTTATATTTTTTTTTAGTTAAATGAATTTTTTCATTTATTTCTATAAGAACATAATACATTATTTTATTTTGTCAAAATGAGTAAATATGTGAATCTTATTTTCAATTAGTATATGAATAATATATTAGTAATTTAATGTATGCATGCATCATATTTTTATTCAGTTTTTTTGGAATTTTTTTTCGCTTTTATTCTTAGGTTGTATTTAGGGGTGTACCATTTTTCGATGGCACCCCGGCCTCTGATTTTGACTTGTGAACTTATGGCTTTTATATTTTCTTTTTAATCCAAAAACTTTTTTATTGTCATATTTTTATTCAAATTTTTTTAAAAAACAAAACCGTTTAATTATTGACATTCTTTCACCTACATTAATCACTAAATTTGTGACTTATAATTATTATAAAATTAACTTTTTAATTTATAAATTGTAAATGTATTTTTTTTTGTTTTGATTAAAATTCTAAAATTCCATATGAATAAATTTTTTGTTTTTTTTTTATTAAACATTTTTTCACTTATATTAATCACTAATTTTGTGACTTATAATTATTGTAATTTTTTTAAATTTATAAATTGTAAATGTAATTTTATTTTTAATTATTTTATTTGTTAATAATTATTTTATTTGTTAATTCACACAACAAAGACTTAATTATCCTATAAACTAAATGGATATAAAAATTAAAGAAATTATGTCCAAACAATATAACATAAAATTTTCTAATTTAATCAATAAAAAATTCTAATTTAATCAATAATTTTCTAATTTAATATAAAATTTTCTAATTTAATCCTAGCCAACTTAATCAACAATTTTCTAATTTAATCGACATGTTCCTAATTTAATAAAAAAAAAAAAATTCTATTTTAATCAATTATAATTTCCTAGCTAATAAATTTTCTAATTTAATTTTTGCACAATTTTTTTTATTCTTTTTTTATTTTTAATTTTGTGATTACCGACGGAAATTTCCGTCGCTAATCACAATTTTTTAATTTTTTTTAATTTTGTGGTTAGAAACGGAAATTTCCGTCGGTAATCACAAAAAAATTTGTCGGTAATCACGCGCATTTTTTTAATTTTGTGATTACCCACGGATCGACGGAATATCCGTCTGTAATTACGTGCCGACGAAAAATAAATTACGTCGGTAATTATCGATGGAAAACAAATTTCGTCGATAAATCGGTTGACTTTGTTAATCCGTCGATAAAATTTCATCGGTATTTCACAGTTTTTTTGTAGTGAATGTAATCATCCAAGGCCCATTTTTTGGGTAGCAATTTCATGTACCTTGGACACCGTTGTGTGTGCACCTAGCCCAAGAGCTACGGTCAGCAAACCTTCAATGTCTTTCTTGTCTGTTATTAATTTTGCAAACCTTTAATTTGTTGAATCCAAAACATTTTCCTCAAAACTTTTGAGATAATTGTGCCAATCCCTTTTCAAGTGCATTGCCTCTCAAAACATCATCCGTAATTTGTCCGTTAACTATCCGTTTATTCTCAATTTCCACTAAATTCTAGCAACTCTTCGGCATTGAGATCCAATCTTTTCCGCTTTTGAACCACTATATTTGGATGCATAAAACTTGGCATTATCACCTCTCATCTCGTCGAACTACCTTCCTGTCCTATATATATTTATGAAGCATCTGAGAATGGTACTCTAACTTCATTTTTATAAACCATAAAGCAGCTTGCAAGTTTAATAAAAGAAGTTGTACTGATTTAGCTTTTTATCAATAAGAGTAAGTTATTGGTGTTTCGCCCACTTGGAAGAGGTTTTTTTTTTTATCTTTTCTTTACGTTTTCTAATTTTAATTTTATAAAAAAATTGTATTTTTTTAATATAAATATTTTCTCTTTTTACTTTAAATTATTGCCTCATTTTTATTCTTAAAATAAATAAAATTAAAAAAAATTATATTAAATTTTATTAAATAATATTTTTCAAAATCCCAAACCTACACTAGTTATAAGAACTTTAAAGTGATTCTATTTAATTAAAAAGCATTAACACTAATTCATGTATGTTATGGTTATTCAGCCATTTAACACTCCCATTAGGGTGGGAATGGGCTAGACCTAGACTTTTTTTTAAGGCTTTGCCTGACCTTTTTAATAAATAGGCCTAGCCCAAAAGCCTTTTAAAGACCTTTTTAGTACTATTAGTTCAATAAAAAAAAATTCTACTATTTCATCAAATCATAAAAAATCCACAAATTATATTGTCTAACTAGTTAGAAATTATATATATTAGATACTGCTATTTAAAATGTTTTCTATATTTAAGCATAATACTATATATATTAGATATTTATTATATTTTTATATTATATATATATATATATATATATATTAAATTAAATAGGCAGGTCTGTTGGGCTTAAAAGGAAAAAAAGCTCAAATCGGCCTATTTAACTAAATAGGCTTTTAAAAAAGTTTGAGCCCGGCTTGTTTATTAAACGAGTCGAGCCGAACCGAGTTTTTATGACTCGGATAGTCTGGCCCATTCCCATCCCTAACTCCCACAAACAAGAAAGCAGGCCCATCTTTTTCTTCTCTCGTTCTTACATATACTTTCAGAAGACCCTATGTTTTTTTTTTGTTTTTTTGACGGAGAAAACCATAGAATCTCGATACCAAGAAAACTGAGAAATTATTCTTTTCATTTTCAGTTTCATAATGGAAGACAAAACAAATTCAGATTTCAAGAATATCATTGCAACTCTCCCCGATCTTCCTGAAGAAATCATTGAAGAAATACTCAAAAGACTCCCCGTGAAATCGTTAAACAGATTCAGGTGCGTTTCAAAATCATGGCTTTCCTTAATTTTAAGTCCCGAATTCATCAAAACCCACTTCAATCACTCAGCCAAAAACCCTATAATCATGTTTACCCCTATGCGAATTCATGAAAACCCACTTGAATTACCCAGGCAACAATCCGATCATAACCCCCCACTTATGAGCTCAAACACATCTCTCTTCATTCGTTGTTTCTTGAACATCAAACGGTTGCATCTAAAATTGATTTTCCTCTGAAACACCCGCCTACGGATGTTGAAGTAGTGGATTCTTGTAATGGGATAATATATTTAGTCGTAGATGAAAGGCATATCTTTTTATGGAACCCTAGTATGAGAACATCAAAGAAATTGCCTCCGCTTTCTAGGAACTTCAATTTTGGCGATTGTGGTTTTGGTTTTCATAAGTGTGGTGATGATTACAATGTGTGGCGATTCGCACGAGATCATGGAAATTGTGGGATAAGTTTAAGACTTATATTTATAGTAGGAATGTTGATTCTTGGAAGAAGGTTAAGAGTGTCAGGCCTGGTTTTTTATTTTGGGATAACTTGGGATTTTATGTAAGTAGGAAGTTTCACTTTATGATAATGTTGGATTGGAATTCTAATGAAAAAATAATTATTTCTGTTGATTCAACAAATGGGATGTTTGGTGTAGTAGAGGAACCGAATTATGGAAATCGTGTAGTTGACAATAGCTTGGGAGTGTTGGGAGGAAGCCTTTGTGTTTTTAGCCACAATTGGGACAGTTGCGATGTCTGGGTACACTACAGGAAATTTGAGAAATCGCGACGAAAAAATTCGTCATAAAAACATCATTTTTTGTCACAAATGATGTTTGGCGACAAAAAAAATTGTCGCAAAGAACGTCACCGTATGAGCGTCACAATAGATCAATACGACGAAATTTGGATTCGTCACCGAATGTCATCATTTGGTGACAATAAATATCACTGTCACTATACATTTCATCTACGGTGACATATAAATCGTCAAATTTGGCATCAAAATTTTGTCACTTAATATGACATTTCGTCACTAAAGGTTAAATTTTGCGCAACGATTTGGTTTATCGCCGCTAAAAAAATAACTTTTTGTGACGATTTTCAATATATTACTAACATTATAAAATTTTAGTGACATCATTTTTTGTCACAATTTGATTAACTATTTCGTCATATTTTATATAATTCGTCACAAAAATATTATTTTTTCGTGACAAAATAGTGTTTGTTGTTATATGTGTGTATATATAATGACGAAAAAATTTATCACTAAAGAATATGATTTAGTGACAAAATTTTAACTGTCACTAAATGATGTGGAAATAGTGACAAATATTTTTGTCCATAATTTATACTATTTAGTGACAAAAAACGGTGGTCATCATTAAAAGTTTAGCAACAGTGACAACATATTTTTGGTCATATTTCAAATCTTTCGTCACAAAAGAATTACTCTATAGTGACTAAAATTTGACGTCATTATATATATAGATATAATGATGACACATTTCGTCTCCAAAAATAAGTCTTTACTGACAAATTGTTCAATGTCGTTAAATGATGTAAAAATGGTGATAATTTTTTTTTTGTCATAAATATTTTTCAATTGTCCTGAAATGATTACAATTTTCATGATAAATTAATTTCAACTACTAAATGTAAGGAAAAAAATTACAACAATAATAACAAACTTGAAGATGAAAAATAATTTTGCATTAATAAAAAAATTCGTCCAAACATTTATAAAGTAACCACCAACAAAAAAAAATAAAAAAAAATTCTATCACTTCAATAAAAAAAATAAATTTTTTTTATAGTTCTATCCCTTTACCACTCAAAAAAGCCATTAATTTTTCGATATTTGCACCTTGTGTTGTCATATTTGCATTCAAAACATCCACTTGCGTCTTGAGTTCTTGCACTTGAGCTTCAGCCTTCAGACTCTTGCAACTTTTCTTTCGTGTATTTTAATTCTTTTTGCAAGTGATTTGAAGAATCGTATAGTGTGTTGCGTCTGCTTGGAGGTTTTGGACCATAACCAAGACCTTTTATATATCATGTTCCATGACCCAACATCTCCAAGACTATCTCATCTACACCCTTTTCAATTCCAAGCTCAATATATTCTTCTCGTTTTTTTTTCATCAGCTCCTGATAATTAAGCATAAAAAGAAGTAAATTATCAATTTTAGTAATAAAACTAAATCTCATAAATATTTATTCAGAGGGGAAATTAACACATACTGTTAAGAAAGCCATCAATTTATGTATGTCATTAGTGGTAGAGATTCTTATCGAGCATAAACATTAATTATTAAACCTACGTATTTGATCAATATTAAAACTAATACCTTTAAATAATTTAAGCAATGCATTTTTATCAACGAAAAATCCACAACTATTGTTACTACCAATAAAGAGCAAACAAGATTTAAACGCCAATTCAACCAGTAAATAGAATTGAACACTCTTACGTAATAAATTTTACAACGAGGAGAATTTTTTGGTTTTTATATCACCACACAAGCATCATTTAATCATTGACAACATATATTAAATAAAGAGATTACTTTGTTTAATATGTCTACTAACTTACCCAATTTTCCTTTGCCTCCGTAGATTTCCAACCATTTTTCTCTAAACTGTGTGTACGCTCATACAAGTCAATTCGGTCACACGGTTCTCCATTTAACTCACGTTCAGACTACAATACAAAATAGCTTAATACTTGATTATACTAGCCAACAATTAATAATATAATCATTTACACACTAAAATATAATAAGACTAATAAATATAATCAGAATACGGAAACATATCTCCACAACTATCCTCATCAAAATTCTTTTCACTTGCCAAAGTCCATATAGAGTAACAAATATAATGACAAACATCAATTCGAGTTAGTTTCAATAAAAAAATTCATAAATTCATGTCATTTTGAATTTAGCAAGAATATGTAGTGTAATTGCTTTGTTGATTTTGACAAGGATGACCAATCCAATAATTGGATGCACGCAAAACTAGTATTTCTTTCTAACACTGAATATTACATACAAGCAACATGTGTCAAACCAATCATAACATGACTCCAATATTACAAATTAAAATATATATATACACGTACCCACCAAATATATACATAACAAATATAGAAATCAAGAATGTTATTGTGTACTCACAATTTCATGGTTGACAACTGTAAATACCTTTCTTCCAGATGTATGTTTGCATCACAGTTTTTTTCTGTTGCTTCGATTTACCTCACTTCTATGCTGCAAGAGCACATAATAAATCAATTTAGGAGTAAGTGAAGCACCAAATATTTTAGTTAAGCTGATAGATATACTCATGAATAACTGGGTTGTATTTATAATATTCTTTTCTTGCAATTTACAAGAAAAATTATCTTGAAATTATTCGATGCGAAATGATCGCATAGTTCTTCCCAGTTATCTTGTCTAGGACAGAAAGAGGGTTTGTTATTCTTTGCCTCTTGTAAAGTTGAAAACTTAAGGAAGTGTTGATGCAAATTATAACGCTTTTGTCGAGTACTGCTTTTCATTCTGTTGACCAAGCACTGTTTCACACCAGGGGCATCGATATTCACATCCATGTGGATCTACAATTCACATACAAACATGCACAATAGATTACAACAAGGCGAAAACTATAAAATAAACACTTTTAATTTTTAACTCATACTTGTAGATGGTCAAATCCTGGCTCCAATCCATTGGCCTCGTCTATTTCTTTCCATTTCTTGGGTATCGGAATAACATCCCTGGTTATAACACCAATCTGACTGGCCAGCTTCGCTGATTCATCTCCATTTATAGGTCTCCCGATTGATGGATCCACATTAATCTTAATTTTTTTATTATAAGTATCAAAATATATACTTCAAGATTCATTTTCTAAACGTTTTACCTCGACTCCTTTTCTTGGAACCAACAACTACATGTGAACAATAAAATTTTATTACAATACATAATTTTCCATAATATCAACAATGAAATTTTAACACATTAAATAGAAAAAATTATGCATTTACCTGTTGTTGCAGCAACATCTTCAAGTGATGCATGATGATTGTTCTCTATAAATGGAATTTCAGAGGATTCTTTTTCACGTATTTCGGAAGCCTGGAATGGAATTTGGGAGGTTGCAGCAGCTAAATTTGGTGGAGTAATATGTGCACCTCCTTTCAATTGTTGAGTTGTAGTATCGTGTTGGCCTCCATTACCACCACTTTCCTTGTTGAATATTTCTTTAATACTTGTTCTAGCAATGTAGTTGCGTTTTTGTTTCAAGTTTTTTGAACCTCCAGGAGCCATATCAAAAACTTGGAAGAGAGCAATCACATCAAAAAAATAAAGTTAAAGCTAGTGATGCACTAACAGGTTTATCGCATATCGAATTAAATGAAACAAAAAAGTAATGGTGGATGAGGATAACCAAGAATTGAGAATCGAAATAGAACTTAAATATGCAAGTTAGGCCAAGAAAATTACAAAATGAAGCTACCAATATGTATTCATAAGTTCACAAAACACTTCTTCCCTTTCTTCTATATTTCGTCCCATTTGTCTCAGATGTCTATGTAACCACAAATTAACTTGTTCATATTTCAGTATCTAATAAAATACTTATCGCGTTCAAGTGAAAGATCACATGCATCAAGCTATATAAATAAAAAAAAAATGATATGACCTATCAGCATCTTAGATAAATAGTATAAACTTTTGAAGACCTTAATAAATGCACACTCAAATATACAATTGAAAGAGCACATGCATCAAGATGTATAAACAAAACAATCACTGCAACTATAATATGAGTAGCAAAGCTTAGATCATTCCACACTAACAAATATATTAATGCGGTGATGCTATAATGGGAGGAAATATAACAGCTGAGACAACTTAAGAAAATATTAACAACACAACGATTCTTGAGCTTCTGCCGGATAATTTGATTTCTCATTCCAGTAACTATTCTGTAAATATGAGTTATGTTTTGGGTATAACTTTCTTACTTAGCAGCACAACCTCGATCAGTCCATTAACTTGGCCTGAAGTAATTTCACCCTTTTGGGAAACTATTGAGGTAATAGCAGAAACAATGTCCTTTGGTGTATAACAATGAATGATAAGTCCCTTAAATACAAGGCAAGGTTATACTAAAGGGATTTTTTAAAAAAAATAGATATATATATCTTCTGAATTGCATTTCAAATTTTGTCTAAGTTGTATTTCAAATGAGTTGTTAATCTAAAGAATAAATTCAACAAGTGGTGATGGGAATTGGCCATTTTGGAAAATCAGTTAATGTGTAGATGGAAAATGATTTAAACCATCAAATTAATGGAGACTCTGGGAGCATAAGCACTGTTTATTTTTATCCTGAGTGGTTCTGCTATTAAGGCTCAACTTACTGATTCATATAAACTTTGCATTCCGTCCAGAATTTTGTGTTTGTATAGGAATAAACTTGTTCAATAAATAATTTTGTGTTTGTATAGGAATTAACATTCAATATTTAATCCATAATTTAACTCTTATAACTTATGAATAATTGCCATTCAATATTTAATCCATAATTCAACTCTTATAACTTAATCTGCACTTGAGTAATTCATATAGTGTAGAGCTACTTAATCTGCAACAATTTGTACAATGCCCATTAAGCATAGATCTAAACTGTAAATGTGCAGAGCTACTATAATAGTGATCACCTTAAATGAAAAATCTAAAACCACATAATTAACCCTTGTTGCCTTTTAAGGTGGATACGAGATATCTAACTATTTAAAAGAGTGAAAACTATGTAAGCATTCACTCCGTCTCTTACTTGACCGACTTTCTATGTAAAGGGAATAATTAGATTTTAAATTATTAGATTCAACCTTATACACTTCTTATACTACAATCTGAGATTTACAATGGATACACGATACTTGTAATAATTTGTGAAAATATGAAAAATTTACATTCACAACAACCAACAACAATTCTAACAAAAACAAAACAAAATTCAAGGTTGCACTTCAAATCTGATTCAATCACAGAGATATAGGGACCCTCTACGTACATTTATTTTTTCAGAACTTTATTACGTATTATAAATATGACTCTATGTAAAAAAAAAAAAAGAGGAGTTACCTGAGACGTGGAAGGGTTTTCACTCTAACTACTAATTCTCTGGCGTCGCCGCGGAAGGGCTGTCTCTATGAAGAAGGAATCGACGATAGGGAAGGGTTTTTTCCTGTGAAGAAGGAATCGACAATAGGGGAGGGTTTCACTTATTGGAGCGAAATATTCAATTAGTTTTCATTTGTAGGGGGAAAAACTGGAGCCAATTATTCATTTAGTTTTCATTGGGGGGAAATAGACGTGTTGTAAAATATTTTTGATTTGATCATGGAGAGAAATATGGGGAGAAGATATTTGATTCGTTTCTATCCTTGGTTTTTTTATTTCATTTGATTTTGGAGAGAAAATATGGGACCATTTTTTACTCGTTTTTAGCCTCAATTTAAAAAAAATATGTTTGCATAGATATTTATATATATTTTAAAAAATAGATTTCAGAATGTTATATTTAAATAAAAAAAAAGGAATTAACATATATGTATTTTTTTTCTAGCTAATTTAATTGGTATATTTAATCGGACGTTGATGGATGGATTAGAAATATATATACACAAATATATTTTTAAATGTATATTTGTCTCATGCCCTATAATATTATTTTACAAATTTTCTCCATAAAATTTCAAATCGAATAGTATCGAATACAAATAAATTTTGAATCGAATACTTGAAAAATAATGTTTAGAATATGTATCAAAAAATTGAATCGAATACCGAATCAAAATTACTATTAAAAAAATAAATGAATATGAATTTTTAAATACTTTAACGAATCAAATCGAATAATGTAGTATTCGCTTCGTTCGTTTACAACCATAACAATTAGGCACCGTTAAGAGCAAACCGTGTAATCATTTCTACCATATGAAGTGGAATTTTATAGTGATACGTGACCAACAACGTGACGTACACACTGAGTGATTGTTGGTACATGATAAAATTAGGGATGAACAACAATCAAAATTCGTTGATTCACGGAATACGCGTAACTATTACTCAATCTTCGGGTGCCACATTAGATTTCTAGTGATCTAGGCTACTTTACGGTGATATGAGACCAACGAAACGAAGTATGTTAGTGTCGATTCACTAATTGAGTGTCACTTCACTATTCAATTTCACTATAATATGATTTTTCTATGATCTAGGTTATTTTACGGATACGAGACTTATGAAACGAAGTACGTTAGTGTTGATTCATCAGCTCACTCATTAGTTTCACTATGTATAACATGATATTCAATAATCTAGGTTATTGTATAGTGATACGCGTGACACCAACAAAACGAAGTATGTTAGCGTCGGTTCACCGACTAAGTGTCAGTTCATTGTGGGCAACAACATCAATCATTCTACATAACAACACATCATCTACTTTCCTTTTTTTTTTTTTTTTCAGAGGCACGTAAAAGTAGTCGTGTCAGCTGCAACAAAACGTTGCAATGTTCTTATACTTTTCAAAAGCTGTTGGAAACAAATTGAAAACGCAAGTCCCAAAATTTATTGTTGTCCAACTATCATTCAAATCATGTAGCAAGTACTAAATAATTATTTATCCAATGCCAGATCTCGTAATTAAATTAATACCTTAAAAAAATTATATTTTGTGTCGAAATATTACTCTAATTTTACAATATTAATTTTATAAAAATTATAATAACAATATTACATTATATGAGGAATATTCTGAAAAATACAAAATATTCTTAAATAAAATTATATATACTTAAGTATTTTAAAAGATATAAATAATTTCCCTTTTATCATGTAAAGAAACAAAATTGGCGGTAGTTGAGAAAAGATTTGAGAGGCTGGGGAAATATGGAGGGACACTAAATCCCTAATCTTCCGCTAAAAAAAATTATAAATCCCACACTCATGCTTAATCAACATACGTTCATAAATCCCACCCTCATCCTTAATTCCAAATCTTGTGCTAAAATCAATCATAAATCCCACACTTCCAAATCTTGCGTTAAAAACCATCCTAAATCACAAATCCCAATTTTGTTTTTGTGTCTTGAATCTTCCAAATCTTGCATTAAAAACCATCCTAAATCACAAATCCCAATTTTGTTTTTGTGTCTTGAATTAGTGTTCTTGAATTGGGGTTGTTGAATTAGTGTTCTTGAAGAATTGGGGGTTCTAGAGATTTGTGTAAGCGGTTTCTTAGTCTTTCTCTAATTATGCTAACATCTTATTGAATTACTTATTTTGAGAATGCTAATTTAGATATGTAAATTAAAGAAATCTGAGATGTTATTGAATTACTTATTTTGAGAATGCTAATTTAGATATGTAAATTAAAGAAATCTGGGATTTTTGTTAAGGTTCTTTACATTTGTAGTAAATTAAAGAAACAACCCTTTAGCTGTCTAATTTGGGATTAAGTTGTGATGAATTTTCCCCTTCTTTATTATCTCATATAAACTTTGCATTCCTCCAAGAATTTTATGTCTGTATAGGACTAAATGTTGGGAATAAAATGATACATGTTTTGATTAAATACCAAAACCCCCTGAGACATGCCTAAGTCAAATTGATAGTGTTCTAAAAATGTTAGAACACATAGCATAAGGCTAGATGAGAAGCTGGAATGTTAGGCAGCTCTTAAACAATTAGATGCACAATTTGAGGGGGAACCTATGCTTTGAAGATGACCAAGATCAAGTCCCCTCAAGGCTCAAATTCTGGAACTATCACTTATGATCAAGGACACTCTATGAAACATCAAATGCTCTGATCAGGAGAGTTGTCCAGAGAAGATGTCCTTATGCAAAAACAAGATTGTAAAGCTCAAAAGGACAAGTCCAATAAGATGCTCTGATCAGGAGAGTTGTCCAGAGAAGCTGTCCATATGCAAGACTGGTACAATCAAAAGACAAGCTTAATGACTCTGATCAGGAGAGTTGTCCAAAGAAGCTAGCCATATGCAAGAACAAGTTTACCTAGCTCAAAAGGACAAGACTACTCAAAGGTTTTGATCAGGAGAGTTGTCCAGAAAAGCCAAATCTATGTGATAAGTGCTCTGATGCTAAAAGACCAAATATGCTGATCAGAAGAGTTGTCCAGAAAAGTTATCTCAGCATGAGTGAATCAGAACAGATGCTCTAAAGGTTGAAGGTCAACTATGCTGAAGACTTAGAGACAACCATACCCTAAAGAAATGCAATGCAACATGCTAAGATCACTGTGAAGTGAAATAAAGGGAAAGAGCCAAGTCATCTGAAGAAGAGCAAGCCAACCTTGCTGATAAGCAAGACTGCTGATAGTGATAAGAAGAGTTGTCCACTTGATAAGGAATGTTGTCCTATCATTGGATCAACCTTCAGAAGCCATGTCCAAGTCCTAACAAGAAGTCAAACATTGGGAAAAGTGCTGGAGAATGAAGACAAAGTCTTACAAGCCGTTTATTACCCAAATGAGGACATGTCACTATCAAGAATCTGTCTTCCAGTTTGAAGAACTCAAGGAAGACATTTATAGCAATTTGGGGCTGCCTCTCCAACGGGCAAATCCTCCATTTTGTCTATAAATACAGAAGTGTGAAGACCATTTGAAAGCACCTCAACAGAATCCAACTACTCAAGTATTCTGAAGCTCATAGAACTTTTAAAAAGCTTTCAAAGACTATCTTAGTCTTCATACACTTCTTCTAAGCTGTACATCACTGTATATCCATACAAAGCTTAGAGAGATATCCTATCCTTATACCTTGATCTTCATTGTAAAGGATATCTCATTAGTTGGAACCTTACTTCAATCCTTACCCCTTTCAAGTGAGAAAGTGAGAAGGTTGTTGTAGTAGAAGTGGTAGGAGCTGACTGTTGAGAGAAGAACAGTTCAGTTCTGAGTTGAGAAGAGGGTACTAGGACTCTAGACATCCTAGGGATCAATTCACCAAGGAGTGGTGTTCTTGATCAAGTGCACTTTGGCACTATAAAACAAGTTAATTCCAAGAGAGAAGGAATTATCCTGTTAAATCAGGGAAAGTGGATGTAGGAGCTTGAGTCTCTGAACCACTATAAATCTCCTGTGTTGATTTACCTTACAAGTACTTACATTCATTCAACACTGCACACAAAACTGATCTTTCAAAGATATCTATTCAAAGACTGTGCAAAACTGATTTGGACAAGTTCCCTGAAGCTTAACTGGACTGTTTTGGATTGACAAAGTGATTTCAGAATCTTAAGGAGTCTAAACTTAAAGGGCCAACCACTATTCCGCACATATAACTCCTTTAGATAGTTATTCAACTAAGTACTCAATAGTACTTAGTAGATTGATTATCTTAGATGAGTTAATTATCTTCAGCAGAGTTGTCCAAGACAACCTTGCTGAGTTCTGGTTTGATCAAAGTTGAAAAGAATTGCATACAAGTGTATTCCCCCCCCATACACTTGTTATATACTCCTTTCAGGACCAACAAGTGGTATCAGAGCAGGGGTTCAAAGACCACTGCTTCTGAAAATCCATCTTGATTTTCAAAACTCACATATTTGGTGTGGTCACTGAACTGATCTCTATCTGAAATCCATCACTTATTGACTGACTGATTATTATTGAAATATGGCCAACAACAATGCTGTTCCTCCACCTGCTGTTCAAGGATTGGACAATATGGCCACAAATCCAGTCAACCACATTTCTCATCACAAACTGCCCATGTTTTCCATAGACAATTATGATTTCTGGAAAATTAGAATGAGGGCTCATCTTGCATCTCTTCACACTGATATGCTTAGAGTAATCACAAGAGGACCTTTTGTGTTTACTCAAACTAACCCCAGATTGACAGATGAGCAAAGAGCAGATATAAGGGAATTGATTCCCAAAGATGAGGATGACTTCACTGCTGATGAAAAGAGGAAAGATAATTTGAATTATCTTGCCATGAACACCCTCTATCAAACAATTCCAGATGCAGTTATGGGTAGAGTCTACCACTGCACCACAGCCAAAGAAATTTGGGATACCCTTGCTGAAATGTGTGAGGGCACTGAAAAGATCAAGGAGAACAAGCTCCAAGTTGCTGTGCAGAAGTTTGAACAATTTTCAATGGAGACTGATGAGACCATTGACAAATTTGCTGGTAGATTCACTGATGTGATGAATGAGATTAACTCATTGGGCAAGATCTACACCAAGAGAGAGGTTGGATTGAAAATCCTGAGAAGTCTCACTCAAAAGTGGGATGTCTATGCTGTAATGATGCAGAATACCAAAGATCTCTCCACCATGCCCATGCAACAAATATTCTCAGAACTCAAAGCCTATGAGTTTGACCTCAATAGAAGAAAACCTGTTGAGGAACTTTCAAATCCTACTAAGGGAGTGGCATTCAAAGCCAAAGTTGCTGAACCTGAAATGCAACCCACTCCCAGATCATCAAAGACAGTCTCTAAGACTGAAATGAAGGAAGAACTAGCTTTGATGGCTAGAAGGTTTGACAAGCTCAACACAAGGTTTGGTAGATACAAGAAATTCTACCAAGACAACAAATTCAGGAGAAGATACAACTCCCCTGAAGATCAGGCTGAGGACAAAAAGCCTGAAGAGAAAAGATCAGAGGACAAGTCCTCTGATAGGAGAAGATCCAGTAGAGCTGATCCTTCTTCATCTAAGAGAAGAGAAGAATCCAAGAAGGATGATGATGAAGACCTGTGCTATAATTGCAAAAAGAAAGGGCACTTTCAGTATGACTGCCCTGAATTGAGCTCTAAAGAAAGAAGAGAAAGGTAAGCTAAAAGAGACAGAAAGTTCACCAATAGAAAGGCCATGATGGCTGGTGAAGAATCTGATAGTGCTGAGAGCTTCAACTCTTCTGATGGACTATTCTCCAACAGTGAAGATGATGATGATGTTTGCAACATGGCTCTTGAGGATGATGAGGTATCCTCTACTTCTAGTTCACCATCATTCATCTCACAGAACAATAGTGAGGTCAACTTGAAGCTTTCCCTTGGAAAGTTGATGGAAGACTTCACTTTGTTACAAGAATTTCATGATAACTGTGTGAGAGAAAATGAAAGATTGGCCATTGAACTTGCCAAAAACTCTGAGGTAGTTGTTGATGTCAAGTCTACTGAGTTGTATCAACAAGTCTTGAGAGAGCTTGAGGAAGCAAATCTCAGGATAGTTGACCAACAAAAGGAGATTGATGATCAACTTCTCTCTCAGAAGAGAAAAGATTTTGAACTTAAAATTCTCAATGCCAAATTTGAAAACCTCTCACATGAATATGATATTCTTAAATCAAGTGAAGAGAGCCTAAAATTAAAGATGTCTGCTCTGAAGAAATCCTCTAGAGCAATAGAGGAAATTCAGAGTTATCAAAGACCTATGGCTCAAAGAAGTGGATTAGGTTTTGATCCATTTGAATCTTCACCTTGTCTTAGTGTTGCTTCTACAAGTAACACTAAGAAAATCTTTGTTAAATCAGTGGCACAACAAGCTGAAAATGAAATAATTCAGCCACTGAACAAAGGAAAGGGCAAATTGAATGAAATGCCTACTCAAGTGCTTCAGGAGACTAGACTCAAACCCTTGGAAAAGGTCAAGACTCCTGAACACAAGAGGAATGTTGGTCAGCAGAGTAGACCCAATGGAAGGGCAACTCTCCTGAACAATGTTCAGAGGAGTTATCCAAGGTATAATCAGCCTAGGCCAACTCATCTGAGAAAGCCTCAGCTGAATAGACCTAAGGACAACTATCCTCAAAGGCAGAATAAAATGAGACAACCAAAACCCTTCATGCCAAAGGGTAATGGTCATAAAAAGGCCTTTCCTCAAAGATTTCATCAAGTTGCACAAAGAACTCATAAGTTCAGGAGAATTGACAACTCCCCTGAAACTTACAGAGTTAACACATTCACACATACTTCCCCAAAGGCATTTAAGGGAAAGACAGTGTATGTTGATGCACAAGGAAATCAACTTAGCCACCTTGAATCAATCAGGGTTATTAGGCAAGTTTGGGTTCCCAAATGTACAGCTAACCTCTCAGGACCCAAAACTCAAAGGGTACCTAAACCTATCTAAATGCAGGTACCATTGGGCCACAAGAAGAGGAGCATGAACAAAAAGACAGCATGGTACCTTGACAGTGGATGCTCAAGGCACATGACTGGAAATAAGGAACTCCTCACAGACTTCATTGAAAAAGAAGGCCCAAATGTCACCTTTGGAGACAGCTCACAAGCAACAACAAAAGGTTATGGTACTTTGATGATTGGTAACATCAAAGTAACCAATGTATCTTATGTAGCTGGTCTCAAATATAATCTCCTAAGTATCAGTCAATTCTGTGATAAAGATTTTAATGTTGAGTTCTCAAGTGGAAAATGTCTAATCAAAGATAAGACTCAACAAATTCTATTGACTGGAACTAGGAAAGGAAATGTGTATTTTGCAGACTGGGACAAGTCTACTGATGCTGCATGTTTTATTGCTAAAAGTTCTAGTGAACAAAGTTGGTTATGGCACAAGAGGCTAAACCACCTGAACTTCAAATCTATGAATAAACTTGCTAGAAATGCATTAGTTAAAGGACTGCCTAATGAGGTTTTCATTAAAGAACATGTGTGTAAACCATGCCAAGAAGGAAAACAGATCAAAGCCTCATTTAAGGGAAAACCAGTCATCTCTACTGAAAGGGTACTTGAACTGTTACATATGGACCTTTTTGGACCAATTACCCCTGCAAGCATAAATGGTAGAAAATACACATTGGTTGTAGTAGATGACTTCTCTAGGTTCACATGGGTAGTATTTCTCCTTAATAAGAAGGAAACACAAGTCAAGCTACCTGAACTTCTTAAGAGATTGTCAAATGAGAAAAGCCTTAATATTATCAAGATAAGATCTGATAAAGGCACTGAGTTCATAAATTCATACATCAATGAGTACTGCTCATCAAATGGGATAGCTCATGAAACCTCAGCAGCTAGAACTCCTCAACAAAATGGAGTTGCAGAAAGAAGGAATAGGACCTTAAAAGAAGCTGCTAGAACCTTAATTGCTGATTCAAACCTACCTAAGAGGTTTTGGGCTGAAGCTATAAATACTGCATGCCATACTCAGAATAGATGTTTGATTACAAAGGGGCAAGGCAAAACCCCCTATGAACTCTGGAAAGGAAGAATGCCTAAAGTGTCATATTTTCATATATTTGGTTGTAAATGTTTCATTCACAATAATGGGAAAGAACAATTGAAAGCTTTTGACAGCAAAGCTGATGAGGGAGTATTCCTTGGATACTCTCAAATCAGTAGAGCTTTCAGAGTCTACAACAAGAAAACCCTTATTGTGGAAGAAACCCCTCATGTTGTGTTTGATGAATCTATATTTAAGATCAGGAATGATCACTTGGAACCTGAAGAAATCACACAGAGGACAACCAGATTAAGCCTAAAAGACAAAGACACTGAATTCATAGATGTTGTTCAAGCAAACTTACCTGAAAAGCTCACATTGAACAACAACCCTGAAGGCAACCTTCCTGAGACAAACCTCACTGATGGAAATGGTGAACTGAATGATCCAATCCCAGTTCACATCCAGGTAACAACTACCAATGAAGAAGCAGTTCCTGCTGAGGTAGTTAATGGGTCAAATAATCAAGGGGGAACTCAAAATGTTGAAAATGCCAATGTCCCTGACATTGAGGACAACACCCGTGATTATGATCCTGAATTAGATCCTGCATTAAATTATCCTGAATTCTATGATCAAAATGACTCACCTTCAGTAGAGGACAACTCTACTGAAGAGATCAGAAAAAGAAGGACTTGGTTATCTGACCATCCTGCTGATCTAATACTTGGTGATCCAAGTATTGGAGTCAAAACTAGAAGATTTCATGGTGAAAGTGCTCTATTCTGTTGTTTCTTATCAGAACAAGAACCAAGTGACATTGAGGAAGCTCTTCAAGATGCAAATTGGATCACAGCCATGCAGGAAGAACTCAACCAATTCACCAGAAATGAAGTATGGGAGCTGGTTGATAGACCTTCACATCAAGATGTTATTGGAACCAAGTGGGTATTCAAGAACAAGAAAAATGAAAATGATGTGATTGTCAGAAACAAAGCAAGACTTGTGGGAAAAGGCTATTGCCAACATGAAGGCATTGACTATGATGAGACATTTGCACCTGTGGCAAGGCTAGAAGCAATAAGGCTCTTTCTAGCCTATGCAGCCCACAAGAGGTTCAAAGTGTACCAAATGGATGTCAAGAGTGCCTTTCTGAATGGAGTCTTGAAAGAAGAAGTCTATGTGGAGCAACCACCAGGTTTTGAAGTTGGAAACCAAGTTTACAGACTCAAGAAAGCTCTATATGGACTCAAGCAAGCCCCTAGGGCTTGGTATGACACACTGTCACAATTCCTCTTGGATCATGGATTCACCAAGGGAACTGTGGACAGAACTCTCTTCAGAATCTCTGAAGGAGAGGACATCTTGCTTGTCCAAATTTATGTAGATGACATAATTTTTGGATCCCCTAATGAGAAGCTGTGTGAGAAATTCTCCAAGCTCATGCAAAGCAAGTTTGAGATGTCCATGATGGGGTTGATGAACTTCTTTTTGGGTCTTCAAGTCAAGCAAACAAAAGAAGGAATCTTCATCAACCAAGCTAAGTACACCAGAGAAATGATCAAGAAATTTGGGTGTACATCAAGCAAGCCAGTAAGGATTCCAATGAATGCTAATTGGAAGATGGATCCTGATGAAAGTGGTGTTCCAACCAACTCCATTGAGTATAGAGGAATCATTGGATCACTCCTCTATCTCACTGCCAGCAGACCTGACATCACCTTTGCAGTAGGTGTTTGTGCAAGGTTTCAAGCAAATCCTAAGAAAAGCCACCTTGAGGCTGCAAAGAGGATCTTGAGGTATCTTAAAGGCACTGAGAATCTAGGCCTTTGGTACCCTGCTGATGACAACATTGAGCTAACTGGCTACTCAGATGCTGATTATGGAGGTTGTAGGATTGACAGAAAGTCCACCTCAGGGACTTGTCAATTCTTGGGCAACAAACTCATATCTTGGTTCTCCAAGAAACAGAATACAGTGGCCACCTCCACCACTGAAGCTGAATATGTTGCTGCTGGAAGTTGTTGTGCTCAAATTCTTTGGCTAAGACAACAACTCAGAGACTACAAAGTCAACTCTACTGAAGTGCCAATTTTCTGTGATAACAATAGTGCCATTGCTATATCACAAAATCCTGTCTTGCACACAAGATGCAAACATGTGGATATCAAGCATCACTTCATTAGAGATCATGTGGAGAAGAAGGATATCAAGTTGGTGAAAATTCACACAGACCATCAAAAAGCTGATATACTAACTAAACCACTTGCAGAGGCAAGGTTCCTGGAATTATCAGCAGAGTTGGGTCTTCTTGATCCAGGGAAGTTGGACAAATGAGTCCAAAGAAGTTCATTGACTAAGGGGGAAATAAACTCAAACTTCAGCAGACTTGGTCAAGTCTACTGAAACTCAGAAAAGATGACATTACCTCTTCAGGACACTTGTCCCTTGAAATTCAGGACACTTGTCCACAGCCTTTCAGGACACTTGTCCATGTAGGATCAGATAAGTTGTCCTAACTATCAAACCAAATTTTGGTATGATAAGCACCTATTTTTGGTGATCAATGCCTATTTCGAAATCTGTCCCATTGAAATACAGTTTTCACCTTTCTGGGATTTAATTTGTCTCCCACTCAAAAGGTCACTTTCCATGCATTAAATGCTAAGATTTAACTCTTGTTTGCATTAAACTTTTTGTGACATAATCTATCTCGAAAAACCCCCAGCCTTAAACAACATTAAAAAACCACCCACGTTTTGAATAAAACAGTTCTTTCACTGTTACATTGGTTTTTAACCATTGGATCAAAAATGGACAACTCCCCTGAAATCAATCCTAGCCGTCCATTTTGGATTTCCATTTTTGCTCACCTTTGAATTGCATCAAGACCTTACCAACTCATTGACAAACATTCTTTTTAGAATATTCACAAGTCTTAAGATCCCCACAAACACTTCTTCCCCAAGTATTCGAAACCCTAGCTCAAATTTTCTTCAAACTCTCTCAAAGCTTTCTCTGCAAATTTCAATGGCCCCCAAAGTTAAACCAGAGATGCTTGTTGATTTCTCCAACAAGGCTCTAGACCTTGATTTTGGCTACCTAAGCAACAGAAACAACCTTCATTTTGAGCCCATAGTATCCTTTGAGAGTGAGGATCCTGAGATTAAACCAACTCTAAGATGGCTGAGAAGAGCTGGTTTGCAAAAGTTCATGGAGGAAAGACCAAGTTCATGCTTGGAAGGTTACATGGCTGAATCCTTTGCCTTCCTTAAGTGGAGAGGTCAACCGGCAGATGGTGAAGTGTCCACAAGGTTGTCATATACTGCAGAAGGAGAGGAAGAAGAGAGATTCCACAGAGTAAAATTCTCCTCAGAAGATCTGGATGGAGCCTTTGGATTGCCTAATGAGGGAAGGAATCCAGAAGTTTATGGCACTGGCCATGAAGATGAAATAGCTCAAGAATGGCTATTAGTTCCAGGCCCCATCTCTTCAACACAGAACAAGAAGACTCTCAAGCCAGAGTTTCTCAATCTCTTTGAGGTGGTTGCTAAGAGCCTCTTAAGCAACACTGGAAGCTTAGAGCAGGTCAGCCATCCAAGAATCAGAATCATGGCTGCCATTATTGATGCCAGTGACAAGGGCATCAAGTTTGATTGGAGGACCTTCATCATGTCTGAGATGATGAAGGAAAAGGCAAAATTCAAGGTGAAAACCCACAACAAGGTTGTGCTAGAAGGGAAAATCAAGTATTGCACCAGGGCAAGCTTGTTGATTGAGAGGTTTTCCCACTATTCTCAAATGCAGACCTTTGCAAAACCCCTCCCAGCTCAAAAGATCTTGTTCAGAAAGCTTAGCAAGAAAACTGAACAAAGAAGGATGCTCATGGCCAAACCTGCTGAAGAACAGGAGGAAGAGAAGCCTAAGATGAAGAAGAGAACAAAGGCCAGGGCTATCAAAACAAGGAAAATGTCTAAATTGCCCTCAAGAGAAGCCTCAGGAGCATCAGCTGAAGTTGATGCAGTGGCAGAAGAGGGAGTGAGTGTGCCTTCTGACCACTCAGAAGAGTTGAGGAGGAAGTACAATGAGACTAGGCAAAAGAAGAAGGGTGATAAGAGAAAAGGAAGGAAGTGGAAGCAGTAGGGCCAGCAAGAGAAGGGCCAAACCTACTGAGAAGGTGTTGGAGCTGCAAGAAGAAAAGTCTCTTCAATTGGCTCTAAGGGAGAGCAGAGCTGAAAGCAGGACCAAATCCATGTCAAGGACTAATTCATCTGGTTCTGGAACTCCAGAATCCAAAGTCCCTGAAGTTCAACCTATAGAGGCCAACATCCCTGAAACTCAGTACCTTGAGCCCAACTCCCCTGAAACCCATGTTACCCCTTCCAACCAACCCATTACCCCTGTAAATCTCACTAAGAGATATTCTCCTGAAGGGAATGTGCAAAGAAGTGGCATAGATGTGCTTGCAGACTTAGCTGTAGATGAGACAAGACTCCTGTCTCCCCTTGACTCATCCATGCTCAATTATTCAAAGCTCTTAGAACATGCACTCAATGAGCCAACCCCCCTAAGAAAAGTCCCTTCAGATTCATTGCTCTCTAAAGCAACTGAAGTACCTTCATTTGAGCCTAACCCTTCTGAAGCCAACATCCCTGAACTTAACCTGCCTGAAGCTACTCTAGGAGAACCCAGAGCCAACTCCCCTATAACCCAAAGTCCCCATTCAAGTGGAGATGAGGAGGAGTATACTTATGAAAGTATGCTCAGAGGAGGAGCAAAGGCTACTGTGGACAGTTTGTATCCACAACTTGCTGAATTTCCAAGAATTCAGAAAACCTTTCATGATCTAAGGATGCTTGTTGATGTAAAAGACAAGTCTATGATGGAGATATCACAAGTCCTCCAAGATAAGGGTGCTAACTGGTGGCAAATAGAGGAGAACAGATTGCTACACTTTGCTGGAGTTTCAAAGACAAGATTTCTCATTGATGAGGAGATTTTTGCAAAGCTAGTAGCTGATAAGATTGAGGAGGAGAAAGAAAGAAAAGCCAAGGGAATCAAACACCCTGACAGTAGCTCCAATGATGATGATTCCCCTGATGATCCATCAGATCCTTCAAACCCCAACCCTCCTGAAACCCCTCAAGCCAACCTCCCTGAACCCTCTCAACCTAAGTCTTTTGTAGCAGATAGACTTTCCAACCCTCCTAGAACCTATCATAGGAAAGGCTCTGTGTCATCAGAGGTGTTGACCAAGGGTGGTAACACAACCAAAGACACATCTGCCAATGAAGGTTCTTCTGAACCCAAGGCACAGCCTAAAGATGTTGAGGTTCCTATATTAGAGGCTAGTTTGATTAAGGCCTATTCAGTGTCAGAGGAGTTGGACACTGATCAGCCCTTAATCATTCAGGATGACTCAGTGGCTGCTGAGATAAGCACTGTGATCTCCTCACAACTGCCATCTTTGAACCTTGTTGAAGGTGAAGATGTTGCAGGTTTAAGAGAAGGAGTTGAAAAGGAGAGGATAGTTGAAAAATCAGAGGGTGTTGTGGATGAAAGAGAGGTAGTCATCACTAAGATTGTGAGTGTACCACCATATGAGGGTGGAATAAGTGAGGAAGGACAGGTTATTCTTGAAGTCAAATCTGAACTTCAAGAATCCCTTGATGAAAGGAGGCCTGATTCCTTGAGTGAGAACATTATTAAAGAAGGGAGAAAAGAACAAGTTGAAAATGAGAAGAAGACTGCTGATGTATCAGAGTCTTATACAAAAGAAACTGAGGGAGATGAGTGCTTATTTCCTAACTTGTTTGATCTGTCTAATATTGCAGGTATCTCTCTTGACCAAATTTTTGCAGATCAGTTCTTAACAGATGCACCTATCCAAGTAGACACAGGCTCAGCTCAAGCCTTACTTGGGATGCAATCAGAGAAGTTGGACTCCTTAGCTCATCAAGTTCAATCTGCTCATGCTGAAACTTCAGGAGCATTGAATGAGCAAGGCAGGACTCTAGCATCTGTGGAGATGAGGCTCACTGGCTCTGAAGATGTTGTGCTACCAACCCTTGAAGCAAGGATCAGTGGTGTGGAATCTGGTCTCCAAACCATTTCCACTGAAGTTCAAAATGCCAAATCAACCATGGAAGCCATCTCAGAGGAGGTCAAGAAAGAGCAAAAGCTGCTGAGAGACAATCACAATGCCAATGTCAAAGCTCTCAGGCTCACTGTCAAGCAAGCTCTTGGAAAGAAGACAGCACTACAAAAGAAAAGAGCTGAAGAGCAAAGGGTAGCTATGGTAAAAGCAGCCTCTGAAAAGTTTTCTCAAGAGGTATTGGCCAACATTGCTGAAGGTGCAGTGGCCAACCTCACTGAGCTTCTTAAAGCCCAACTGGATGCATCTCTGAAAGCAACCTTGGAGGAGGTTGTCCAACAAAAGATGAAGCCTGTTCTAGCTTTTCTTAGCTTGAGCAGTGATAGAATGCAAGATATACATGATGAAAATGTATATTTATTGGAAGAGATGAAGTCCCTAAACCAGGCCCAATCCCTGATGGCCTCAACAATGAGTGACCTCAAGCCCCAGTGTTTTGATGCTGCCAAAAAGGGGGAAAGGGAAAGAGCTAGAGCAAAAGGTGCCTTGGTGATTGGAAGCCCAGTCAAAGGAAAAGACAAAGCTGCTGAAGGAAAAGGAAAAGAGCCTGAAGTGCTAAACTTGGAAGAATTGGATGAAGAAGAGCAATTAGCACTTGCATTAAAGAACTCTATGGCCTCAGCTCAAGAAGAAAGGATGAGGTTACAGCAGAGACCAGGTGGTGAAGTGTCTGGTATGGACAAAGGTGATGAAGGTGTCCAAACTAGAGGAAAGATCAAGAGGGCAAAAGGAAAGAAAAGACAAGTTGAAACATTCACTGACTTTCCTAGCAGCCTTGATCTCCCACCTGAATTCAGAATTGATGAGGATGAGCCTACATCCAAGAAAGCCAAAACTGCTGAAGAGCCCAAAGCTGCTGAAAAGGACAAGTCTTCTGAATCTGACAAAAGTGCTGAAGGTCCCAAGTCCACTGAAGACATTGTAGAGTTATTTGCTGAAGGATTTGGACCTGAACCCAAAAAGAAGACAACTGTCCTAGCCCATGATCCATCAAAGCTGTTTCATGAAGGGTATGGCAAAGACCCTGAAACACAACAGAAACTGGCCATGATGAGGGCCCAAGAGAAAATGGACTTGATGGAAGAAGCTAACAGAGCAAGAGATGAGAGAAGAGCAAACTTTCAGAAACCAAGAAGGAGGAGAGCAACTTACAGCAAGATGAAGCCTCAGCTTCTAATCCCAATGGACACCAAATATCCACACTTGGATAAATGGATGCCAATTCAACTGAATGATACATGGGAAGAGGCTAAAAGGGAGTTTGTCTATGACTATTATGTCATTGACAGATGGAATGGAGGAGATGCAAACTCTGCCTTCACTGAGTTCATGCTAGAATACTACAGAGAATTGTATCAACAACTACTTGCAGCTGCTGACATTGCAAGAATTGAACTCAATGCTCCCAAGCCTATCATCTATATGCCTCCAAAGCTTGAAGGATGGATTGACCAAGCAAGGATCCTAAGGGAGTTCACAGAAATTCTGAAGCTGAACAAGATGACCCTTGGACCTAAAGGAACCAACCAGGAAGCCATGGCACTCAAGAGGAGAGTGTGGGCACAATATGGGATGCTGCCACCTCCTGAGGATGATCTTTGAATGGCTAAGTCTTCTGACTTTTTCTGGGTGAAAAATTATCTTATCTGAAGATATTTTTGCTATGTGGTCAAATCTGCTGAAATTGGACAAGCCTGCTGATATGTGCATTGACATGCTGTTTACTCTGATATGGTTTAGAATGATCTGATACAAGAATTGATGCATTCTACGTTAATATCTGGAATATCTTGTATTAGTTAGCTCTAGGTGTTAAAGCTCTGATACCTGAAATAGTCTATTTTGCTCTGATCTTATGTTTAGTATGTATATCTTGATTTGTAATGATTCCATGCTCTGATAAGTTATCTTCAACTATCAACATGCTTGTAATGATTTTATTTATGAATGATAGTTGAACCACTTTTGAATCAAGATACATTTTTAAACAAGAAATATCTCTATGCCTATCTGTGAAACCTACTTGCAACAAAAAAAAAAAAAAAAAAACAGTGAATACACTAACACATTATCTTTTCAGGAATATTGACCTTAGTCATATCTACTGAAGACATATGTAATAGGTGTAGACAAGTCACTTTTGCATAGAATATGTAGGTTTTGGCATCATCAAAAAGGGGGAAATTGTTGGGAATAAAATGATACATGTTTTGATTAAATACCAAAACCCCCTGAGACATGCCTAAGTCAAATTGATAGTGTTCTAAAAATGTTAGAACACATAGCATAAGGCTAGATGAGAAGCTGGAATGTTAGGCAGCTCTTAAACAATTAGATGCACAATTTGAGGGGGAACCTATGCTTTGAAGATGACCAAGATCAAGTCCCCTCAAGGCTCAAATTCTGGAACTATCACTTATGATCAAGGACACTCTATGAAACATCAAATGCTCTGATCAGGAGAGTTGTCCAGAGAAGATGTCCTTATGCAAAAACAAGATTGTAAAGCTCAAAAGGACAAGTCCAATAAGATGCTCTGATCAGGAGAGTTGTCCAGAGAAGATGTCCATATGCAAGACTGGTAAAATCAAAAGACAAGCTTAATGACTCTGATCAGGAGAGTTGTCCAAAGAAGCTAGCCATATGCAAGAACAAGTTTACCTAGCTCAAAAGGACAAGACTACTCAAAGGTTTTGATCAGGAGAGTTGTCCAGAAAAGCCAAATCTATGTGATAAGTGCTCTGATGCTAAAAGACCAAATATGCTGATCAGAAGAGTTGTCCAGAAAAGTTATCTCAGCATGAGTGAATCAGAACAGATGCTCTAAAGGTTGAAGGTCAACTATGCTGAAGACTTAGAGACAACCATACCCTAAAGAAATGCAATGCAACATGCTAAGATCACTGTGAAGTGAAATAAAGGGAAAGAGCCAAGTCATCTGAAGAAGAGCAAGCCAACCTTGCTGATAAGCAAGACTGCTGATAGTGATAAGAAGAGTTGTCCACTTGATAAGGAATGTTGTCCTATCATTGGATCAACCTTCATAAGCCATGTCCAAGTCCTAACAAGAAGTCAAACATTGGGAAAAGTGCTGGAGAATGAAGACAAAGTCTTACAAGCCGTTTATTACCCAAATGAGGACATGTCACTATCAAGAATCTGTCTTCCAGTTTGAAGAACTCAAGGAAGACATTTATAGCAATTTGGGGCTGCCTCTCCAACGGGCAAATCCTCCATTTTGTCTATAAATACAGAAGTGTGAAGACCATTTGAAAGCACCTCAACAGAATCCAACTACTCAAGTATTCTGAAGCTCATAGAACTTTTAAAAAGCTTTCAAAGACTATCTTAGTCTTCATACACTTCTTCTAAGCTGTACATCACTGTATATCCATACAAAGCTTAGAGAGATATCTTATCCTTATACCTTGATCTTCATTGTAAAGGATATCTCATTAGTTGGAACCTTACTTCAATCCTTACCCCTTTCAAGTGAGAAAGTGAGAAGGTTGTTGTAGTAGAAGTGGTAGGAGCTGACTGTTGAGAGAAGAACAGTTCAGTTCTGAGTTGAGAAGAGGGTACTAGGACTCTAGACATCCTAGGGATCAATTCACCAAGGAGTGGTGTTCTTGATCAAGTGCACCTTGGCACTATAAAACAAGTTAATTCCAAGAGAGAAGGAATTATCCTGTTAAATCAGGGAAAGTGGATGTAGGAGCTTGAGTCTCTGAACCACTATAAATCTCCTGTGTTGATTTACCTTACAAGTACTTACATTCATTCAACACTGCACACAAAACTGATCTTTCAAAGATATCTATTCAAAGACTGTGCAAAACTGATTTGGACAAGTTCCCTGAAGCTTAACTGGACTGTTTTGGATTGACAAAGTGATTTCAGAATCTTAAGGAGTCTAAACTTAAAGGGCCAACCACTATTCCGCACATATAACTCCTTTAGATAGTTATTCAACTAAGTACTCAATAGTACTTAGTAGATTGATTATCTTAGAAGAGTTAATTATCTTCAGCAGAGTTGTCCAAGACAACCTTGCTGAGTTCTGGTTTGATCAAAGTTGAAAAGAATTGCATACAAGTGTATTCCCCCCCCCCCACCCCATACACTTGTTATATACTCCTTTCAGGACCAACACTAAACTTGTTCAGTAAATAATTAATTTGTTCGTATATAGACTCTCTAGTACTTTAAACAAAGTAGGCATAATTCTCACCCCCTTATTAGAAACCTGTTTGTTCAGGACTAAGACATGTGCAGTTAACTCTTATAACTTGCTGAGTTGTTTATGTTATTTCTAATTAAAGTGCACACTATTTCTGCTATAATTTGTACAATGCCCATGTATGGTAGTCATAATATAATCACTATAGATTTTAAGCCCTGACCACCATAAAATTCATATTTCTCGATCTCATTCTCTGAATGTTTTAATTTGAATGGTGGCATATCTCTTAACCTCTTTAAGGTCAGCTCTTGAGTCACAAATATGTTATGAGTACTGTAGCATCCCATATTTGGCAAACCTCCAATATTTGGTGGTCTTGTGAAGTGTTCACCACTTAAAAAATGAGGATTTTGACACTGGGATTTTAACATGGCCTAATTACTTAATGAGAGGACACCTTGGTGGTCATTGGAAATGTCCATGATCAAGATCACCTCAGACAGAGTGATCAAATAAGTGTGGTGCTTATGGAGGTTTATTTGAGTTTCAGCTGTCCAGTACAAGAAGATATGTTTTACGAGCAATGACGAAATAAACAATAGATGAAAGTTAGGAAATTTATCAATCTAATGTGGCAAACATGTCCTCTCTTTACTTTATTGGCAAGTAGATATGCAGATAGCCATTTTCACATATTATATCAAAAGAGAAACATTAAATTCCTTGTTTGCTAAGGAGTATTGCATATTTGATTCAATATTCCTCCAGAGTTAGTGTACGGTCCATATTTTAGTATTGGATTATTATTATAGGTAAACTTCTATGCTACTCAATATCAGCGCCTAATTAAGCTGGACTACGTGAAGGATAGACATGTAACTATATTCAAATGTGAATGGTTTGATCTTGGGACTAGAAAGAAATCAGGGATATTAAAGGAAGGAAATATAACAAGTATTAGAGTAACGGGAAAATGGTATGAGAATGATCCTTTCATTTTAGCTGATCAAGCTAGACAGGTCTTCTACATTAATGATCCCAAATTAGGAGGTGATTGGCGAGTAGTGCAACCATTCCAACATAAGCATATATATGATGTTGATGAAATGCAAGACAAAACAATGGACACTCAAGAACAGGGAGAAGATAAAGTATATCAAGAGAATCATATTGATGATGCTTTTGAATTCGGTCTCTGCGAAATACAATCACTAAATAGAGATGATTATGAGGTTGATGTCATTGACAACTTGATAATCTCAAGTGCACGTGAAGAATGTGAGGAAGTCTACTCAGATAATTATGATGGGGATGAATTAGATGACACCATAGTCAATTATTGTAGCAGTGGAGAAGATTCCCCAAAAAATAGTGTTTCTGATGACGAGAGTGATTGATGACAAAATATTTATGTATGTGTGTGGTCCATTCTTGTCCTCATGATATTGTAATAAAACAAAGTATAGTGAAACCATTTGATTGTTTTAGAATTTTAGGATTATATGCGAAAAACTTTTAAAGTTGACTAATACGAATTTAGTTTAATGGGTTTGTGCGTAGGTGAGTCCATAATGCTATTATCTATGGTATTTTGTATATATATATATATACAATCTTGGCTTTTTGCAAACTAGCAGGTCATGCAATCTGGATCTTATTTAAATGTTTTTTCTTGAGGTGGATACGAAACATATTGATTTCAGGTAAATGGTGACAATAGAATTTTGAGTATTTCGACTACTTAATGAGGAAATATATTATCGCCATGATTTTTTTTTTATGACATCGAATATCGTCACTAATTAGAGAAAAATGCATTTTTGGTCCTACCATCCACGGGCACTCATGTTTTTGGTCCCAACAATCTGAATTTTGGTCCCGAATGGAAAAAACTTGATACATTTGGTCCCAAAAGAAAAAAATTTGATACATTTGGTCCCAATTCCGTTAACTATTGACGGAAAGAGTTAAATGGATGTTAGTTATTTATTTTTCTATTAAAAAATAGTAAAAAATATTATTAAAAATTAAAAAAAATTAAAAAAAATTAAAAAATGTGTAAAATTAAAATATTTAAAAAATAAAAATTATAAAATGTGTAAATGAAAAAAAATTTGAATTGTATAATTATAAATAAAATTCTAAAAATTCATTAAAAATGTAGTATAAAAATCCGATTAAAAATTAAAATTTCAAAAAAAATTAAAATCTCGAATTAAAAAATAAATCTACCAAAACTAACAGCTTAAAAAAACTCATTAAAAAAATATACCTCGTACTTTATAAATTAAAAAATTTGAAAAATAAAAATTAAAAAATTCTAAGAATAAAAATTCTAAAATGAGTAAATTCAAAAAATCTAACTAAAAATTAAAAATTTCATTAAAAATAAAAATATTTATTTCCACCGATACTAACATATACGCATTAAAAAAATTAAAAATTAAAAAAAAATTGAATTGTATAAATTATACTCCCTCCCTTAATGAAAGTTACCCAACTTTAATTTTTTCAGTCAGTCTCAACGAAAGTTACTAATTCCACAAACCATTTCTCTCACATTTAATTATATTATTCTCTCTCCCAATCAATCACCTCTAATAGATCTACTTATTTTTTCATATTTCTTAACCTCCGTGACAAAAGTTCTCAAGTAACTTTTATCGAGACAGAGGGAGTAAATAAAATTCTAAAAATTAATTAAAAATTATAAAAAATTAAAATTTTCTTAGAATTAAAAAAAAAAAAATTGCCAAAACTAACGGATTAAAAATTCTAAAAAAACTCATTAAAAAATATACTTTATAAATTATAAAATATAAAAAAATTAAAAAAACTCTAAAATGAGTAAATTAAATTTTTTTTAAAAATCTAAAACTGTACAAATTATAATAAAATTTTCTAAAAATTAAAAAAAATATATTCACGCTCCAATCTTCACTTTATTCATAAACAATAATTTTATTTATAAATGAACCCGACAATAGTTTATCATATCTCCAATATATCTACTTTGCAAAAAAAACTAAATTAATACTCCGTATTCATTAAAACTCGAGCACAAAAAAAAAAGAATATTATAAAATGTGTCAAAAAATAAAATTTAAAAAACTCAAAAAAATATAAAAATCACATTAAAATTACGGGAATGGATATGAGATTTTTTAAAAATAATATTTATTTTCCAAATTTTCAGATTTTTAGAGTTGTTACACTTTTGGTTTTAATTTTTAGGTTATTTTTAATTATAATGAATTTTTCTGATTTATAATACACGTCAAAATGAAAAAAAAAATATTGGGACCAAAACCGCTAACGGTTGACTAACAGTTGGCTAACTTTGGGACAAAATGTGTCAAGGTTTTTCCATTTGGGACCAAAATTCAGATTGTTGGGACCAAAAACATGAGTGCCCGTGGATGGTGGGGCCAAAAGTGCATTTTTCTCTCACTAATTATTATTAAAATCGTCATTATTCATTATTGTGACGAAAGAATTTTATCGCCAATTATTTTGAATAATTAATGACGAAAAATTACATCGTTATGAAAATATTTTATTTTTGATGTCAAATATAACCACTTATTATTGTGACAAAACATTTTGTCACTAAATATTTTGAACAATTAATGACGAAAATTATTATCGTCATGAAAAAATGTATTTTTATGACATCAAATAACGTCATCAATTATTGTTAAAATCGTCAATAATTATTATTGTGATGAAAATATTTCGTTACTAAAATATTTCGTACAATTAATGACGGAAAGTATTATCGTCATGAAAATGTGTTTTTATGACGTTGAATATCGTCATCAATTATTAGGGTGACGAAAATATTTGGTCACTAAATATTTCGAACAATTGATGACAAAAAGTATTATCGTCAAGAAGAAATATTTTTTTATGACATTGAATATCGTCATTAATTGTTATTAAAATCGTCAATAATTATTATTGTGATAAAATAATTTCATCACAAATTATTCCTTATATTTAATGACGAAAGTGTAGCATCGTCGAGAAAACATATTTTTCATGACATCAAATTTCGTCACCACTTATTATTAAAATAGTCACATAGAATTATTGTGACATGTTTATTAAAATAGTCACGAAAGTTACAAATTTGTGACAAAAAAATTATAAGTGGTGACAAAATTAAATTTTGTCATAACTTCAACTATTTTAATGACGAAAAAATTATAAGTTGCGACAAAATTAAATTTTGTCATAATGTCTACTATTTTAATGACGAAAAATAAAATTTGTCGCCTTTAAGTTACAAATTGTGGCGATTTTTGTGTCGTCACAAAAAAAATCGTCACGGAATGTATGATTTCCTGTAGTGGTAATGAAAGAGTATAACGTCAAAGAGTCGTGGACTAAATTGTTTTTGTTTCCTCTTTATTTTAAGGGATATAATAGACCTGTATTGTTGGGAATAAAATGAGATATGTTTTGATCTAATACCAAAACCCCCTGAGACATGCCTAAGTCAAGATTGAATATGTTCTAGAAATGTTAGAACATATAGTATAAAGGCTAGATGAGGAGCTAATATGTTAGGCAGCTCTTAGTTGATTAGATGCACAAGTTGAGGGGGAACATATACTTTGAAGTCTATCAAGAACAAGTCCCCTCAAGGCTCAAACTCTGGACACAACACTAAGTCTTTTGGAAGACCTACTATGCTGATCAGGAGAGTTGTCCAGAGGAGTTGTCTCAATACAAGAAATCAAGATCAAGTGCTCTGAAAGCCTGAGGTCAACTATGCTGAAAAGATAGAGACAACCACACCCTAAAGAACTACAAATCAACATGCTAAGATCACCTTGAAGTGAAGCAAAGAGTATGAGTCAAGTCATCTGAAGAGCAAGCCAACCTTGCTGATAAGCAAGACTGCTGATAGTGATAAGGAGAGTTGTCCAAATGATGAGGAATGTTGTCCCATCAATGGAACAACCTTCAGAAGCCATGTCCAAGTCCTAACAAGAGAATCTGAAAGTCAGACATTGGGTAGAGTGCTGCAGAATGAAGACAAAGTCTTAACAGCCGTTTATTTCCCAAATGAGGACATGTCACTATCAAGATTCTGTCTTCTAAGTTGAAGAACTGAAAGAAGACATTTATGGACATTTGAGTCTGCCTCTCCAACGGGCAAATCCTTCATTTGTCTATAAATACAGAAGTGTGAAGACCATTTGAAAGTATCTCAACACAATCCAACTAATCTCAAGTTCTCACAAGCTAGAGTGCTTTCAAAGCTTTCAAAGACTATCTTAGTCTTCAAACACTTCATCTAAGCAGTACTACATTGTATATCCATACACAAGCTTAGAGAGATATCCTATCCTTATACACTGATCTTCATTGTAAAGGATATCTCATTAGTTGGAACCTTACTTCAACCATTACTCCTCTCAAGAGTGAAAGAGAGAAGGTTGTAGTAGTAGAAGTGGTAGGAGCTGACTGTTGAGAGAAGAACAGTTCAGTTCTGAGTTGAGAAGAGGGTACTAGGACTCTAGACATCCTAGGGATCAATTCACCAAGAGTGGTGTTCTTGATCAAGTGCACCTTGGCACTATAAAACAAGTTAATTCCAAAGAGAAGGAATTATCCTGTTAAATCAGGGAAAGTGGATGTAGGAGCTTGAGTCTCTGAACCACTATAACTTCTTGTGTTGATTTACATTCCAAGTATTTTCATACACTCAACACTGCACACAAAACTGATCTTACAAAGGACTAATATTCAAAGACTGTGCAAAACCTATTTTGGACAAGTTCCCTGAAACTGGACTGCCATTGCATTGACTAAGTGATTTCAGAAACTAAAGGAGTCTAAACTAAAAGGGCCAACCACTATTCCGCACATATAACTCCCCTAGATAGTTATTCAACTAAGTACTCAATAGTACTTAGTAGTTTGATTATCTTAGAAGAGTTAATCATCTTCAGCAGAGTTGTCCAAGACAACCTTGCTGAGCTCTGGTTTGATCAAGTTAGAAAAGAATTTGCATACAAGTGTATTCCCCCCCCCCCCATACACTTGTTATCTACTCCTTTCAGGACCAACAAGTGGTATCAGAGCAGGGGTTCAAAGACCACTGCTTCTGAAAAACCATCTTGGTTTTCAAAATCATATATTTGGTGTGGTCACTGAACTGATCTATCTGAAATCCTATTTGATTGTTGATTGACTGTTTGTTCTTGAGATATGGTCAACAACAATGCTGCTGTTCCACCTCCTGCTGTCCAAGGATTGGACAACATGGCTACAAATCCAGTCAACCACATTTCACATCACAAACTGCCCATGTTCTCAATAGATAACTATGATTTCTGGAAAATCAGAATGAGGGCTCATCTTGCATCTCTACGCACTGATATGCTGAGCGTGATCACAAGAGGTCCTTTTGTGTTCACATTTGTCAATCCCAAAGTCACTGAGGCTCAAAAGGCAGACACAAGAGAGATGCTCCCCAAAGATGAAGATGACTTCACTGCTGATGAAAAGAGGAAAGATAACTTGAATTATCTTGCCATGAACACCCTCGACCAAACAATTCCAGATGCAATAATGGGTAGAGTCTACCACTGCACAACTGCCAAAGAAATTTGGGATACTCTTGCTGAAATGTGTGAGGGTACTGAAAAGATCAAGGAGAATAAGCTCCAAGTTGCTGTGCAGAAATTTGAACAGTTTGCAATGGAGTCTGAGGAGTCCATTGATAAGTTTGCTGGTAGATTCACTGATGTGATGAATGAAATCAACTCATTGGGCAAGGTCTACACCAAGAGAGAAGTTGGATTGAAGATCTTGAGAAGTCTCACTCAAAAGTGGGATGTCTATGCTGTAATGATGCAGAACACCAAGGATCTCTCCACCATGCCCATGCAACAAATCTTCTCTGAACTCAAAGCTTATGAGTTCGACCTCAATAGAAGAAAGCCTATTGAGGAACCTTCAAATCCTACTAAGGGAGTGGCATTCAAAGCCAAAACTGCTGAACCAGAAATGCAGTCCACTCCAAGATCATCAAAGTCAGTCTCAAAGACTGAAATGAAGGAGGAACTAGCCTTGATGGCTAGAAGGTTTGAAAAGCTAAACTCAAGGTTTGGTAGATACAAGAAATTCTACCAGGACAACAAACTCAGGAGATACAACTCTCCTGAAGCCCAGGCTGAAGTCAAAAAGCCTGAAGAGAAAAGATCAGAGGATAAGTACTCTGATAGGAGAAGGTCCAGTAGAGCTGAACCTTCATCATCAAAAAGAAGAGAAGAATCAAAGAAAGATGATGATGAAGACTTGTGCTATAATTGCAAGAAGAAAGGGCACTTCCAGTATGACTGCCCTGAATTGAGCTCTAAGGAGAGAAGAGAAAGGCAAGCTAAAAGAGACAAAAAGTTCACCAATAGAAAGGCCATGATGGCTGGTGAAGAATCTGATAGTGCTGAAAGCTTCAACTCTTCTGATGGACTGTTCTCCAACAGTGATGATGATGATGATGTATGCAACATGGCTCTTGAGGATGATGAGGTATCCTCTACTTCTAGTTCACCATCATTCATCTCACAAAACAATAGTGAGGTCAACTTGAAGCTTTCCCTTGGAAAGTTGATGGAAGATTTCATTATGTTACAAGAATTTCATGATAATTGTGTGAGAGAAAATGAAAGATTAGCTATTGAACTTGCCAAAAACTCTGAGGCAGTTGTTGATGTCAAGTCTACTGAGTTGTATCAACAAGTCTTGAGAGAGCTTGAGGAAGCAAATCTCAGGATAGTTGACCAACAAAAGGAGATTGATGATCAACTTCTCTCTCAGAAGAGAAAAGATTTTGAACTTAAAATTCTAAATGCCAAGTTTGAAAACCTCTCACATGAATATGACATTCTTAAATCAAGTGAAGAGAGCCTGAAATTAAAGATGTCTGCTCTGAAGAAATCCTCTAGAGCAATAGAGGAAATTCAGAGTTATCAAAGACCTGTGGCTCAAAGAAGTGGATTAGGTTTTGATCCATTTGAATCTTCACCTTGTCTTAGTGTTGCTTCCACTAGTAACACTAAGAGAATCTTTGTTAAATCAGTGGCACAAACTGAAAATGAAATAATTCAGCCGCTGAACAAAGGAAAGGGCAAAATGGATGATCTGCCTACTCAAGTGCTTCAGGAGAATAGGCCTAAACCTAAGGAAATGGCCAAAGCTCCTGAACATAAGAGGAATGTTGGTCAGCAGAGTAGACCCAATGGAAGGGCAACTCTACTGAACAATGTTCAGAGGATTTATCCAAGGTATAATCAGCCTAGGCCAACTCTTCTGAGAAAGCCTCAGCTGACTAGACCTAAGGACAGTTATCCTCAAAGGCAAAATAAAATGAGACAACTAAAACCCTTCATGCCAAAGGGTAATGGTCATAAGAAAACCTTTCCTCAAAGATTCCCTCAAGTAGCACAAAGAACTCAAAAGTTCAGGAGATTTGACAACTCTCCTGAAACTTACAGAGTTAACACATTCACACACACTTTCCCAAAGGCATTTAAGGGAAAGACAGTATATGTAGATGTTAGAGGAAAACAACTTAGCCACCTTGAATCAATCAGGGTTATTAGGCAAGTTTGGGTTCCTAAAGGTACAGCTAACCTCTCAGGACCCAAAACTCAAAGGGTACCTAAACATATCTAATTGCAGGTACCTATGGGCCACAAGAAGAGGAGCTTGATCAAAAAGTCAGCATGGTACCTTGACAGTGGATGCTCAAGGCACATGACTGGAAACAAGGAGCTCCTCACTGATTTTATTGAAAAAGAAGGCCCAAATGTCACATTTGGAGACAGCTCACAAGCAACTACAAAAGGTTATGGTACTTTGATGATTGGTAACATCAAAGTATCCAATGTATCTTATGTGGCTGGTCTCAAGTATAATCTCCTATGTATCAGTCAATTCTGTGATAAAGATTTCAAAGATGAGTTTTCTAGTGGAAAATGCTTAATCAAAGATAAGGCTCAACAAACTCTATTGACTGGAACTAGGAAAGGGAATGTGTATTTTGCAGACTGGGACAAGTCTACTGATGCTGCATGCTTCATTGCTAAGAGTTCTAGTGAACAAAGTTGGTTATGGCATAAAAGATTAAACCACTTGAACTTCAATACAATGAACAAAATTGCTAGAAATGCATTAGTTAAAGGACTACCTAATGAGGTTTTCATTAAGGAGCATGTTTGCAAACCATGCCAAGAAGGAAAACATATTAAAGCCTCATTTAAAGGAAAACCAGTCATCTCTACTGAAAGGGTACTTGAACTTCTACACATGGACTTATTTGGACCAATTACCCCTGCAAGCATAAATGGTAGAAAATACACATTGGTGGTAGTAGATGACTTCTCTAGGTTCAGAAACAAGGCAAGACTTGTGGCAAAAGGCTATTGCCAACATGAAGGCATTGACTATGATGAGAGGTTCAAAGTATATCAAATGGATGTCAAGAGTGCCTTTCTGAATGGAGTTTTGAAAGAAGAAGTCTATGTGGAGCAACCACCAGGTTTTGAGATTGGAGATCAAGTCTACAGACTGAAGAAGGCTCTATATGGACTCAAGCAAGCCCCTAGGGCTTGGTATGATACACTGTCACAATTCCTCTTGGATCATGGATTCACCAAGGGAACTGTGGACATGACACTCTTCAGAATCTCTGAAGGAGAGGACATCTTGCTTGTCCAAATTTATGTGGATGACATAATATTTGGATCCCCCAATGAAAAGCTGTGTGAGAAGTTCTCCAAGCTAATGCAAAGCAAGTTTGAAATGTCCATGATGGGGTTGATGAACTTCTTTTTGGGACTTCAAGTCAAGCAATCAAAAGAAGGAATCTTCATCAACCAAGCTAAGTACACCAGAGAAATGATCAAGAAATTTGGATGTACAACTAGTAAGCCAGTAAGGATCCCAATGAACACAAATTGGAAGATGGATCCTGATGAGAATGGTGTTCCAACCAACTCTACTGAGTATAGAGGAATAATTGGTTCACTCCTCTATCTCACTGCCAGCGGACCTGACATCACCTTTGCAGTAGGTGTTTGTGCAAGGTTTCAAGCAAATCCTAAGAAAAGCCATCTTGAGGCTGTAAAGAGGATTTTGAGGTATCTCAAAGGCACTGAGAATCTAGGCCTTTGGTACCCTGCTGATGACAACATTGAGTTAACTGGCTACTCAGATGCTGACTATGGAGGTTGCAGAATTGATAGGAAGTCCACTTCAGGGTCTTGTCAATTCTTAGGCAACAAACTCATATCTTGGTTTTCCAAGAAGCAGAACACAGTGGCTACTTCCACCACTGAAGCTGAGTATGTTGCAGCTGGAAGTTGTTGTGCTCAGATCCTTTGGTTGAGACAACAACTAAGAGACTACAAAGTCAACTCTACTGAAGTGCCAATATTTTGTGATAACAATAGTGCCATTGCTATATCACAAAATCCTGTATTGCATACAAGATGCAAGCATGTGGACATCAAGCATCACTTCATTAGAGATCATGTGGAGAAGAAGGATATAAAGTTGGTCAAGATCAACACAGATCATCAAAAAGCTGATATTCTAACTAAGCCACTTGCAGAGGCAAGGTTTCTGGAGCTATCAGCAGAGTTGGGATTACTTGATCCAGGAAAGTTGGACAAGTAAAACTCATTGGAGTTAATGGGAGGTATGGAAACTGAAAAGAATTTCAGCAGACTTGGTCAAGTCTACTGAAGTTCAGAAGAGATGGCTCAAATTATTTAGGACACTTGTCCATTGGAATTCAGGACCCTTGTCCACATCTCTTCAGGACACTTGTCCTAGTGGGGTCAGATAAGTTGTCTTGGCTATCAAACTATTCTCTTGGTTTGATAAGCACCTATTTTGGGTAATCATTGTCTATCTTGATACCTGTCCCAACTACAGATATCATCACTGTGGGATTTAATTTGTCCCCCACCCAAAAGGTCACTTTCCATGCAATAAATACCAAGATTTAACTCTTGTTTGCATTACACTTTTCAAGCCATGATCTATCTCGAAAACTCCCCAACCATTAACAAATATTAAATAACTTCCACGTTTTGAATAAAACCAATAACTCACTGTTACATTGGTTTTTAACCATTGGATCAAAACTGGCCAACTCCCCTGAAATTCATCCTGGCCGTCCAAGTGTATTTTTCAATTTTTGACAACCGTTGAAAATACACAAAACTCACCAACTCATTGACAAACATTCTTTTTAGAATATCCCCAAGTCTTAAAACTCCCCCACACACACTCTTCTTCCCAAGTATTCGAAACCCTAGCTCATTTTCTTCAAACTCTCTCAAAACTCTCTGAAGTTCATCTCTGTAATCTTCAATGGCCCCCAAAGTTAGACCAGAGATGATCATAGATTTCTCCAACAAGGCTCTAGACCTTGATTTTGGATACTTAAGCAACAAAAATAGCCTTCTTTTTGAGCCTATAGTATCCTTTGAGAGTGAAGATCCTGAAATCACTCCAACCCTGAGATGGTTAAGAAGAGCAGGCCTTCAGAAGTTCATGGAGGAAAGACCAAGCTCTTGTTTGGACAATTACATGGCTGAATTCTTTGCCTTCCTTAAGTGGAGAGGCAGGCCAGAAGATGGTGAAGTTTCCACCAAATTGTCCTATGTGGGTGAAGAAGAGGAGGAAGAGAGATTTCATAGAGTAAAGTTCTCCTCAGAAGATCTTGAAGGAGCCTTTGGATTGCCTTCTGAGGGAAGGAATCCAGAAGTTTATAGTACTGGACATGAAGATGAAATAGCTCAAGAATGGCTATTAGTACCAGGCCCTCTCTCTTCAACACAAAACAAGAAAACTCTCAAGCCAGAATTTCTCAATCTGTTTGAGGTAATCACCAAGAGTCTCATGAGCAATACTGGGAGGTTGGAGCAAGTCAGCCATCCAAGAATCAGAATCATGGCTGCAGTGATTGATGCCAGTGATAAAGGCATCAAATTTGATTGGAGGACTTTCATCATGTCTGAGATGATGAAGGAAAAGGCCAAATTCAAGGTAAAATCTCACAATAAGGTTGTGCTAGAAGGGAAACTCAAGTATTGCACCAGGGCAAGCTTGTTGATTGAGAAGTTTTCCCATTATTCTCAAATGCAAACCTTTGCAAAGCCCCTCCCAGCCCAGAAGATTCTATTCAGAAAGCTCAGCAAGAAAACTGAGCAAAGGAGGATGCTTCTGGCCAAGGCTGCTGAAGAAAAGGTGGAGGAGAAGCCAAAATTGAAGAAGAGGACAAAGGCTAGAGTGATGAAGACAAGGAAGCTGTCTCAAATCCCCTCAGAGGAGAACTCAGGAGCTTCAACTGAGATTGAAGAAATTGCTGAAGAGGGAGTGAGTGTGCCTTCTGATCATTCAGAAGAGTTGAGGCAGAAATACAATGAGACTAGACAAAAGTCTAAGGGTGATAAGAGGATCAGGGAGGTTGTCCCTGAGAAGGATGGTGAAGGAAGTGGGAGCAGTAGGGCTAGCAAGAGAAGGGCCAAGCCTACTGACAAAGTGTTGGAGCTTCAGGAGGAAAGGTCTCTCCAACTTGCTCTAAGAGAGAGCAGAGCTGAAAGCAGGACCAAATCCAAGTCAAGGACCAACTCATCTGGTTCTGGTACTCCAGAATCCAAGGTCCCTAAAGGTCAACCAATGGAGGCCAACATCCCTGACATTCAGAACCCTGAGCCAACTCCCCTGAAACCCATATAACCCCAACCAACCAACCTATCACCCCCATCAATCTTACAAAGAGATACTCTCCTGAAGGGAGTGTGCAAAGAAGTGGGATAGATGTGCTAGCAGATATAGCAGTAGATGAGACAAGATTACATTCTCCCCTTGACTCATCTATGCTCAATTATTCAAAGCTTTTAGAAGATGCACTCTTTGAGCCAACCCCCCTAAGTAAAGCCCCTTCAGATCCATTGCTCTCAAAAGCAACTGAAGTACCTTCTATTGCACCCAACCCTTCTGAAGCCAACATCCCTGAACTAAACCTTCCTGAAGCCACACTAGGAGAACCCAGAGCCAACTCCCCTATAACCCAAAGTCCCCATTCAAGTGGAGATGAGGAGGAATATACTTATGAAAGTATGCTCAGAGGTGGAGCCAATGCTACTGTGGACAGTTTGTATCCACAACTTGCTGAATTTCCAAGAATTCAGAAGACATTCCATGATTTGAGGATGCTTGTTGATGTAAAAGATAAGTCTATGATGGAGATATCACAAGTCATCCAAGATAAGGGTGCAAACTGGTGGCAAATAGAGGAAAACAGATTGCTACACTTTGCTGGAGTTTCAAAGACAAGATTTCTCACTGATGAGGAAGTGTTTGCAAAGTTGGTAGCTGATAAGATAAATGAGGAGAGGGAAAGGAAAGCAAAGGGCATCAAACACCCTGAAAGTAGCTCAAATGATGATGATTCCCCTGATGATCCCTCAAATCCCTCAAAACCCAACCCTCCTGAAACCCCTCAAGCCAATCTCCCTAAGCCTTCTGTCTCAGAAAGACTCTCCAACCCCCCTAGAACCTATCATAGGAAAGGCCCTGTATCTTCAGAGGTGTTGACCAAGGGTGGTAACACAGCCAAAGACACATCTGCCAATGAAGGTTCTTCTGAACCCAAGGCACAGCCTAGAGATGTGGAGGTTCCTGTACTAGAGGCTGGTTTGGTTAAGGCCTATTCAGTGTCAGATGAGTTGGACACTGATCAGCCCTTAATCATTCAGGATGACTCAGTGGCTGTTGATATAAGCACTGTGATCTCCCCACAACTGCCATCTTTGAACCTTGTTGAAGGTGAAGGTGCTGCAGGATTAGGTGATGGAGTTGAAAAGGAGAATTTAGTGGAAAAACCAGAGGGAGTAGAGGATGATAGAGATGTTGTGATCACTAGAATAGTGAGTGTACCACCAAATGAGGATGATATAAGTGAGGAAGGGCAGGCTATTCTTGAAGTCAAATCTGAACTTCAAGAATCCCTTGATGAGAGGAGGCCTGTTTCCTTAAGTGAGGACATCTTAAATGAAGGGAGAAAATAAATAGTTGAAAATGAGGAGAAGACTGCTGATGTATCAGAGTCTTTTGAAAAAGAAATGGAGGGAGATAAATGTGTGTTTACTAACTTATTTGATTTGTCTGATATTGCAGGTATAACCTTTGATCAAATCTTTGCAGATGAACTCTTAACAGATGCACCCATTCAAGTTGATAGTGGATCAACACAAGCCTTGCTTGGGATGCAATCAGAAAAGTTGGATTCTTTGGGTCATCAAGTCCAAACAGCTCATGCAGAAACCTCTGGAGCTTTGGATGAGCATGGAAGAACCTTGGCATCTGTAGAGATGAGGCTAACTGGCTCAGAAGATGTGGTGTTACCTACCCTGGAGGCAAGGATCAGTGGAGTTGAGACTGGTCTGCAAACCATCTCCACTGAAGTCATCAAAGCTAAAAACACCATGAGATCAGTTTCAAAGGATGTAAAGAAAGAGCAATCTTTGCTAAGAATCAACCACAATAGAAATGTGAAGACATTGAGGTCAGTGGTGAAGAAAGCTCTTGGAAGAAAGACTGCCCTGCAAAGACAAAGAGCTGAAGAGCAAAGGCTAGCTATGGTGAAAGCAGCCTCAGAAAATTTTCCCAAGAGGTATTGGCCAATATTGCTGAAGGTGCAGTGGCCAACCTCACTGAGCTTCTTAAGGCCCAACTGGATGCATCTCTTAAGGCAACCATGGAGGAAGTTGTCCAACAGAAAATGAAGCCTGTTCTAGCTTTCCTTAGCTTGAGCAGTGATAGGATGCAAAATATACATGATGAGAATGTATATCTGTTGGAGGAGATGAAGTCCCTCACCCAAGCCCAATCCTTATTGGCAACTACTATGAGTGAATTGACGCCTGAATGTTTTGATGCTGCCAAAAAGGGGGAAAGGGAAAGAGCAAGAGCAAAAGGTGCCTTAGTGATTGGAAGCCCAACTAAAGAAGGAAAGGGTAAGGACAAAGCCCCTGAAGGAAAGGGAAAGGAGCCAGCAGTGCTGAACTTGGAAGATTTGGATGAAGAAGAGCAATTGGCACTTGCTTTGAAAAACTCAATGGCCTCAGCTCAAGAGGAAAGAGTGAGGTTACAGCAAAGACCAGGTGGTGAAGTATCTGGTTTGGACAAAGATGTTGAAGGTGTCCAAACTAGAGGAAAGATCAAAAGGGCAAAAGGGAAGAAAAGACAAGTTGAGACATTCACTGATTTTCCTAACAGTCTTGATCTTCCACCTGAATTCAGAATTAATAATGATGAACCTATCTCCAAGAAGACCAAAGTTGCTGAAAAGGACAAGAATGCTGAAATGTCCAAGACTGCTGAAAAAGACAAATCTTCTGAGAATAAAAAGTCTACTGAGACTAAGTCCACTGAAGGTGCTAAAGCCTCTGAAGATGTAGAGGAATTGTATGAAGAAGGCTTTGGACCAGGACCTAAGAAGAAGAAAGTGGTAGTGCTAAATGATCCATCAAAACTGTTTCATGAAGGGTATGGCAAAGACCCTGAAACTCAACAGAAACTGGCCATGATGAGGGCCCAAGAAAAGATGGATTTGATGGATGAAGCACAAAGAGCAAGAGATAAGAGAAGAGCAAACTTCCAGAAGCCAAGAAGGAAGAGAGCAACATATAACAAGATGAAGCCACAGCTACTGATCCCAATGGACACCAAATATCCTCACTTGGATAAATGGGTACCAATCCAGCTGAATGACTCATGGGAGGAAGCAAAAAGGGAGTATGTCTATGATTAGTATGTCATTGACAGATGGAATGGAAGAGATGCCAACTCCACCTTTGCAGAGTTCATGATAGAATACTACAGAGAGCTCTATCAACAATTGCTTGCAGCTGCTGACATTGCAAGATTTGAACTCACAGCTCCCAAGCCAATAATATACATGCCTCCAAAGCTTGAAGGGTGGATTGACCAAGCAAGGATTCTGAGAGAATTCACTGAGATCCTCAAGCTGAACAAGATGGTTCTTGGACCTAAGGGAACAAACCAAGAAGCCATGGCCTTGAAAAGGAGAGTATGGGCACAATATGGGATGGTGCCACCTCCTGAGGATGATCTCTGAAATGGCTAAGTCTTCTGACCTATCTTGATTGATCAACTATGCTGAAATATGGTCAAGATTGCTGATGTGGTGTGCTATGAAAATCTGTTTGCTCTGATATGCTCTGGATTGCTTTGATATAAGCATGATTATCTGACACCTGATGTTTTGCTCTGATGCAAATACTGCTAAGTGTTTTTAGTGTTTGCTCTGATACTAAAAGTCTAGATATGTTTTGTATAGTGAAATGCTCTGATATAATTAGTGTTAATGATTCATGCTCTGATATGTTAATTTCAACTATCAACATGCTTGTAATGATCTTTCAATTGAATGATAGTTGAACTTATTTTGAATAAAGAAAACACTCATCTCTCTATGACTATCTATGTAACCTATGTGCAATATGAATGGTGAGTACACTAACACATTGCTTTTCAGGATAATTGACCTTAGTCATGTCTTCTGAAGATAAATGTAATAGGTGTAGTCAAGTCACTTTTGCATAGAATATAGGTTTTGGCATCATCAAAAAGGAGGAAATTGTTGGGAATAAAATAACGTCATCAATTATTGTTAAAATCGTCAATAATTATTATTGTGATGAAAATATTTCGTTACTAAAATATTTCGTACAATTAATGACGGAAAGTATTATCGTCATGAAAATGTGTTTTTATGACGTTGAATATCGTCATCAATTATTAGGGTGACGAAAATATTTGGTCACTAAATATTTCGAATAATTGATGACAAAAAGTATTATCGTCAAGAAGAAATATTTTTTTATGACATTGAATATCGTCATTAATTGTTATTAAAATCGTCAATAATTATTATTGTGATAAAATAATTTCATCACAAATTATTCCTTATATTTAATGACGAAAGTGTAGCATCGTCGAGAAAACATATTTTTCATGACATCAAATTTCGTCACCACTTATTATTAAAATAGTCACATAGAATTATTGTGACATGTTTATTAAAATAGTCACGAAAGTTACAAATTTGTGACAAAAAAATTATAAGTGGTGACAAAATTAAATTTTGTCATAACTTCAACTATTTTAATGACGAAAAAATTATAAGTTGCGACAAAATTAAATTTTGTCATAATGTCTACTATTTTAATGACGAAAAATAAAATTTGTCGCCTTTAAGTTACAAATTGTGGCGATTTTTGTGTCGTCACAAAAAAAATCGTCACGGAATGTATGATTTCCTGTAGTGGTAATGAAAGAGTATAACGTCAAAGAGTCGTGGACTAAATTGTTTTTGTTTCCTCTTTATTTTAAGGGATATAATAGACCTGTACTGTTGGGAATAAAATGAGATATGTTTTGATCTAATACCAAAACCCCCTGAGACATGCCTAAGTCAAGATTGAATATGTTCTAGAAATGTTAGAACATATAGTATAAAGGCTAGATGGGGAGCTAATATGTTAGGCAGCTCTTAGTTGATTAGATGCACAAGTTGAGGGGGAACATATACTTTGAAGTCTATCAAGAACAAGTCCCCTCAAGGCTCAAACTCTGGACACAACACTAAGTCTTTTGGAAGACCTACTATGCTGATCAGGAGAGTTGTCCAGAGGAGTTGTCTCAATACAAGAAATCAAGATCAAGTGCTCTGAAAGCCTGAGGTCAACTATGCTGAAAAGATAGAGACAACCACACCCTAAAGAACTACAAATCAACATGTTAAGATCACCTTGAAGTGAAGCAAAGAGTATGAGTCAAGTCATCTGAAGAGCAAGCCAACCTTGCTGATAAGCAAGACTACTGATAGTGATAAGGAGAGTTGTCCAAATGATGAGGAATGTTGTCCCATCAATGGAACAACCTTCAGAAGCCATGTCCAAGTCCTAACAAGAGAATCTGAAAGTCAGACATTGGGTAGAGTGCTGCAGAATGAAGACAAAGTCTTAACAACCGTTTATTTCCCAAATGAGGACATGTCACTATCAAGATTCTGTCTTCTAAGTTGAAGAACTGAAAGAAGACATTTATGGACATTTGAGGCTGCCTCTCCAACGGGCAAATCCTTCATTTGTCTATAAATACAGAAGTGTGAAGACCATTTGAAAGTATCTCAACACAATCCAACTAATCTCAAGTTCTCACAAGCTAGAGTGCTTTCAAAGCTTTCAAAGACTATCTTAGTCTTCAAACACTTCATCTAAGCAGTACTACATTGTATATCCATACACAAGCTTAGAGAGATATCCTATCCTTATACACTGATCTTCATTGTAAAGGATATCTCATTAGTTTGAACCTTACTTCAACCATTACTCCTCTCAAGAGTGAAAGAGAGAAGGTTGTAGTAGTAGAAGTGGTAGGAGCTGACTGTTGAGAGAAGAACAGTTCAGTTCTGAGTTGAGAAGAGGGTACTAGGACTCTAGACATCCTAGGGATCAATTCACCAAGAGTGGTGTTCTTGATCAAGTGCACCTTGGCACTATAAAACAAGTTAATTCCAAAGAGAAGGAATTATCCTGTTAAATCAGGGAAAGTGGATGTAGGAGCTTGAGTCTCTGAACCACTATAACTTCTTGTGTTGATTTACATTCCAAGTATTTTCATACACTCAACACTGCACACAAAACTGATCTTATAAAGGACTAATATTCAAAGACTGTGCAAAACCTATTTTGGACAAGTTCCCTGAAACTGGACTGCCATTGCATTGACTAAGTGATTTCAGAAACTAAAGGAGTCTAAACTAAAAGGGTCAACCACTATTCCGCACATATAACTCCCCTAGATAGTTATTCAACTAAGTACTCAATAGTACTTAGTAGTTTGATTATCTTAGAAGAGTTAATCATCTTCAGCAGAGTTGTCCAAGACAACCTTGCTGAGCTCTGGTTTGATCAAGTTAGAAAAGAATTTGCATACAAGTGTATTCCCCCCCCCCCCATACACTTGTTATCTACTCCTTTCAGGACCAACATGTACAACAGCCTTTTTTCTCGGAGCCTTTGGTAATGCTGCCTAATGGTGAAGTCTTGGTGGTCTGGGGGGAGCGTTTTGTAGTTTACAATCCGAAAGATGACAGAGTTGAATGGCACCCTCAGATAGTAACTAATGTGCCCAATGGTTTCACCTCAGCCACTGTCCATGTTGAAAGTTTGGTTACACTTTGAGGACAAATGCCACAGATTGCTTGCAGAAAAGGTATGGTTTTTGTGTCATTACTTTGATTAACAGTGATTGTTTCTTAGAAAAAAATGAAAAAGAAAAGTTATTGTACTTGTGAACGTAAATTCCTTAGAAACCGTTTCTACTTCCTCTCAGTGTCGTTCTAAATTCCTTCTCTCACCATGGCCGATGAAGTTCAAGAGCATTTGAGGAAGTTTTCCTTATCAACTCAAGAAAATAGCTTTGTTTCGGTTAAAATGATGAGCTTATCATCCCGAATGCATGTATGCGCTGGCTATGCGGTTTGCTGCAAAACGGCTAATTGGTGTTCTGGAACTTAAGTCGGTGTTGCTGTAAATATGGAATATCAAAGCAGAGCTGAAGGTGATCGTGGTAGGTGATTGGTTGTATGGCTTTATCGGATGAGGCTGAAATGAAAGGGGTACTCCACCGGCAACCCTGGAACCTCCGGCGATCGTTATTGGTGTGTTTGAAGCTGCATGGCAGGGAAAGGCCTTCCTAACTTCATCTTCATCTTGTCCCTTTCTGGGTTCAGGCCCACGGTCTTCCTCTTCATGCGATGACAAAAATGGACAGGGATAAGAACCCCTTATATGGTAAAGAAAATGACAAAGATTACAGGGTGCTACATCATGTTGGACCTGATTTTAGACCTTACAATTTCAATGGCTACGTTGGGATAATCCACGAATGGGAGGAGCCTTATGTTCCCTTGAGGGTACCTATGAATCTGAATGGGAATCGACTGGAGCTGAAAGAAGGAGAAAGGGGTGCAGGAGCTTTTCTGGAAGATGCCACTTCAGTTCACAGTAATGATATGCCATGCAAAAAAAGGCCTTATCCAGTTTATGTTGGTGATGGTGTTGGTGAATGGAACGCATGCAAAGATCAAGACCATGAAGGTTTTGGTTTTCTAAAAAAAACTCGTAGTATGTTTGAGCTCTATGGTGAAGATATTGGTATCCCGGGTGTGGTGGAGGTTGAGGTTACTCAACCCTGCCATGAGGAATGAGTCTTTTGTGTTGGAACACATGGGGTGTCTACAGTCCCCGTTCGTTCGATCGTTTAAGTAAGTTAGTTTCTCTATACCGTCCATCTATCTTTTTCATTTCTAAATCTAAGTGTTCGTCGTCCTATGCTGTTAATTTGAAATCTAGACTTGGTTTTCGTTTTTGTTTCTGTGCTGACGCTTGTGGTCGATCTGGAGGTCTTATCTTGTTTTCGTCAGATTTGAATGTTAACTATATTTTGTCGTACTCTATGGGGCACATTGACTATTTAATTTATGTCCTTCATCTGCTTGGAGATTCACTAGTTTTTATGGTCACCTGAATGTTTCTAAACGGCCTTCTCGTGGGATTTATTGAAACGTTTAAAATATATTGACAATATGCCAAAAGCATGGATCGTGGGGGGTGATTTTAATGAGATTTTGTTTCATGAAGAAAAAATGGGAGGGGATTCCAAGCCGTTTGAATGTTTATCCCGTTTTCAAGAGGCGCTTGATGTTAATGAACTCCAGCCATTAAAAACTATTGGTCCTAAATTTACTTGGCTCAACAAGAGAAATGTGATGGAATTGATTAGAGAAAAAATTAACAAGTTTGTGGCAGATGAGGACTGGATTTCCTTGTTCCCAAGTTTTTAAGTTAAAAATCTTGATTTCATGGGTTCTGATCACATACCTATTTTGCTATATTGTAATGCTTACTCTAATTCTATATCCATGAAGCATAATAAATCTTTTAGATTTGAAAATCATTGATTAAGGAACAATATTTTTAAAATGTGGTAGTGACGACTTGGAAGCTCAGAAATCCGGAAAGTTCACTCCCAAAATTACTCAACAAGGGTAGTCGGGTACTTGGAAAATGGAATTCTTGTAAGGGTGGCACTCTTTCGGGACGTATTAAGGAGATTTAGAAATTGCTGGATATGGAGTTAATTAAATGATGAAAATCGGACCCCGAATATGAATCAAGTTAGAAGCTTGGAAAGAGAACTTGAGAAACTTCTTACTCAGCAGGAGTGGTATTGGAAACAAAGGTCAAGAGTGTCCTGGCTTAAAGAACGTGATCTTAATACCAGGTTTTTTCATGCTTGGGCTAATAGTAGACGAAATCTTAATATCATCAAGGGTATTCAAAATGGGAATGGTGAATGGGTGACATCGAGGATGGGGATTTGTACTATTTTTGTAAGCTATTTTTAGGAAATTTTCAAGACAACAAGGCAGACCCAATCAGATATCCAGTGTGCCCTTGAAGCAACGCCCTAGATGATGTCCTATGAAACGTCCAAAGTTTTGGATGCACCTTTCACAAAAGAAGAGATATCCAGGGCAATAAAGGACCTTAACCCTTGGAAAGCCCCGGGCCCAAACAGATTTTCAACATCCTTTTATCAGACAAATTGGCCATCCATTGGTGACGAGATTACTAAGCATATCCTCGGCGTCCTTAATGATGATGAACCCCTAGAAACTTGGAATCACATGGTAATTTCACTCATCCCTAAGGTAAGCAACCTTCTACAAGTTTCAAACTTTAGGCCTACCAGTTTGTGTAATGTGTGCTACCGTATTTTATCCAGAACAATTACCAATAGACTCAAGTGCATTATCCATGAAATCATAGACCCCTTTCAAATTTCCTTTATTCCGGGTAGACTCATCTCTGATAACATTCTAGCAGCTTTTGAGGATGCATTGGTTACGATCTTCGAAGAGTACTGAAGGGTATGCAGCCCTTAAACTTTGCAGCCCTTAAACTTGATATGAGTGGAGGTTTATTGAAATGGCTAAGAATAAATTGGGGTTTTCTCAGAAATGGATTAACCTGATTTTGAAATGTATCTCCCCGGTCTCTTATTGCATTAATATTAATGGAGAATATTCAGAAACCTTCTACCCTTCTAGGGGCCTGCGCCAGGGTGATCCATTATCCCCTTATCTCTTCGTAATATGTGCTCAAAGTCGCTCCTCACTCATTTCCAAGATGGTTTTTTAAAACAATAAGGAATAGGCAGATTTTAAGTGAAATATTGATTAAAGTCACTAACTTTGAAGAAATGAATTTGCTTAATTGGTTTAGGGAAAGATCCTTGTTGCATGCTCTTCAATTTTCTTGTCCTTATATTATTGATTGGGTTTATGAATTCTATGCCAATGTAATGGAACATACTGGGGATCCAAATTCAACTCGGTGTGGACAAATTTGGTTTAGAGGAAATAGGATAATGATAACTCCTAGACTGATTAATATTATGCTTAAGACCAAGATCATGGAAGATCCGGTGGTAACTGATAATGATGTGATGATAAACATTTTGACTGGTGGAATGATCACTAAGTGGAGACAAAGATTGCTTGCCTCCGAACTCACTAGTTTGTACTCTGTCTTACATAAGTTTGTGTGTTTTAATTGGTTTCCAACTACAAAAAACACCACTTTAACTCTTGAGCAAGTTGTTTTAATGTACTCCCTCCGTCCACCAAAAGTGTGCTCATTCTTTTTTTTGGGTTCACAACAAACATGCTTATTTCATTTATATAATTCACTTTTGAATATTTTTTCTACTTTACTAACAAGATTGAGTATCTACCAAATATATTCTTTGCTTATTATCATAAATATATTCTTTATAATTAAAATATGATTTCCAGTCAGTTCAAGGTTGCTGGAGACAGGGTGGTTGATCTTCCTCTTCGAAGGAATGATGTAGAAAGTGGTCCCAGTTCTATTCCCAGAAATTATGCCAAGGATGATCTAATACACTCCACAACACTATCACCAGAAGGAGCTATTGCCTCAGTTTACTAATCTTCCCATTACATTCTAAGGCAAATTGATATATTGCAGGGCTCTATTACAAATTTGTAGAGTTCGGTGGAAGATCTTCTCATCCAAAAGTGATTTTGGATGGACCTCATTTCTACCTCAACAGGGGGAGTAGTTGATGTTGCTCAAGCTCCATATACTAATTTTGCTCCTGCTACTATATATGAGAACCTTGATGAAGCTGGCAACAATGATGATGATCATGTTGCTCCTACTATACATGACACTGGAATGAGAGAGTCCACTGAAGAAGCAAGAGATGATGCTGAACAAGATAGAGATGAGCAAGACATTCAGAATCTGTATGGTGATCTGAATGTAGAAAGAGCTTGAAGACTGGGAGAGCTTACATTATGGGGGAGTATATGCAGGATATGAAGATGCAGTTGATATGTTTCAGCCCAATCCTTTCCCAAAATGTTATTGTTCAATGCCTTGCAGTTGTAAAAGTTCTATACTTATGTTTTTTGTTTCTGAAATTTTGTTTTTAGTTTTATAATTATTTAGGATTTCCCTACTAGTTGTTTATGTTATTTAAATCTAAGCATTGTTTGGTTTAGATGTTTTTATCAATTTGATCATATGCAACTATTACTTCCATTCTTGAAATATCATTTGTGTTCATTTCTTAGGCAATAACTTTGTATGTGCGAACATCAGTGGTTTTGATGTAGAAAGGTCAAATTGGGGGAGATTGTTGATGTTGGAATAAGTGTTTTGTAAAATGATCAAATACTTACAGTCAAGTGTTGTAACTAATGTTCCCAACACTTATGACAACATCAGAATTTGTCATTTCTTTTCTCACTAACCCCGATCTTACACTTGTTGCTTAATGATGTCCCCAGTGCAGTTAAAAGACGTGGACAACACCCAGGTCATGTAGTTGCATAGGAGTGAGAAGTTATTAAAAATGATATAACAAGTTCCTACATTCAAGGAGATGAGAAGAGAAGTTGTATCCGCTTGATCTAAGGGTTGAAACGATTAAGGAAGTTGAGAGTAGTTCGTCCAATGAAGTCTATAAATAGAGAAGTTGCCTCAACACAAGATACACAAGAAGAAAAGCTAAATTCGATTACTAGTCTATTATCTGAGATATAAGAACTCAGATTAAATAATGACGCGACTAATTTTTTGGCATCTATGGTTTGACGAAGTCTGGACTCAAGCAGTTTTAGAATCGAAATGCTAATGTCATTATTTGAATGAACGCTTTTATTAGCTTTTGGTTAATCTTGCATTGGGTGTACTATTTTTTCTGTGAAAAGTACCCAAATTTTGTAACTAAGTTGATATTTACTTTGGGTTTTGAGATTCATTTGCTTCAAATTTTGTAACCTGCAATTTATTTTTTTTCAAATGGTAATTGCAGATCCTTCTCTTCACTTCTTAATGAAGAAGATACCTCTGCACACAGATCTTGCTAACTTAAATTCAATAAATCAAGAAAGCACTCCCCAAAAAATATGATTCAAAAACTAAAGAAACAAAACAACAATCAATCCCAATAAGTGGGGGCAGGCGCATTCAATTTTAAATAGTAAACCTATGTTTTCCCTAAATTTTACATTCTTAATCGTCCTTAATGTTATACTATTATACATTTCCAAAAAAAAAAAAAAAAAAGTTCAACAAGTTTAATTATTTTACAAAAAAAAAAGGATTAATTATTTTACACTATTTCACTTTGTATAGTAACTTAATGCCTTAAGGCCAATTTACACTGGACAATCTTCCAATGAATGATGGAGATTCTTTTGATTTTCATTCTCTACATATTTGTAAATATTTTTGAAATTATTCTAAAATATTTTAACAAAATAAAATTACTCCATACACGAAAACACTGTCCATAACATTAAAATTTTAATTTCTATTTTAATAGATGCACCCTAAAAAATTGTAGCCGTATTTTTATCAAATATCGCAAGTCGAACCCAAAAAATTGGAAAGATGAGGGTAGGGTTTGAGAGAGAGATCCTAAACCCTATTAATACCTTGTACCCTAAACATAAACCATAAACCCTAATCCATAAATCACTAACCCTAAACCCTAAACATAAACCCTGAACCCTAAACTCTAAACCCTGTGCCCTAAATCCTAAATCCTGAACCCTAAACCCTGAACCCTGAACCTGAACCCTAAACCCTGAACTCTAAACCCTAAAACCCTGTGCCCTAAATCATAAACCCTAAACCTGAAACCCTAAATCCTAAACACTAAACCCTGAACTCTAAACCCTATGTATAAACCATGTACCCAAATCATAAATTCTAAAACCCAACCCCTAAACACTAAATTCTAAACTCTAAACCCTATTAATTGAACATAAAATATTAATAATGAACATAACATATTAATAATGAACATATCATATTATTAATGAACAACAATCTTTACAAAATGAAGAATTGTATTATTCATATATTAAGGTGCTGCAAATATAAATTATAATTGACTTGCAGTATTTTGTTTGTATTATTCATTGATTTTTTTTTCTATGTTAAGTGCAACTTAGTACGTCAAAATACCATAGTGGAGTAAGAGCACCTAATGTGTGCGGGTTATTAATATGGTTTAAGTATTAGGTTTTTAGGGTTTATTAATAGTGGTTAGAGTTGTAGGTCCCTAGTTGAGTTGATAAGATTGAGTAAGCTAAGAAAACGTCTAGAGGGGGTGAATAGACTTTTCAAAATCTTTCAAAATATCATGTAAGTACAAATAATACATAAATTGACTTTTCACAGTAAATATTAATAAAAATTAATTTAAGGAAGGATAAAATAGAAAAATTTGTTCTTAATCCGTGTTACTATAAATACAATTATATGTTACTTTACGAGCAAATATGTGTTACTGTAAGGACAAGTAACACACAATTGACTTTTGAGTAACACATATTTGACCTTAAAGTAACACGGAAAAATGTGTTACTATATAAACACAAGTGTATTACTTTATAGAAAAAAAATGTGTTACTGTATAAATAAAACATCATTATTGAGAGGGAATGAGATATCCACATTAAAAAGACGAATAACAATAATTGAAAACACGAAAAATACAACTATGTTGAATAGTTTATCGATAGCTACAATTACAAAGACATAATTATCAACAATTAATTGGAATAAATCTGTGTGGTATTATTGTTGATTTTTCCGCATTCAGTAATTCTTTCAAAAAAATAAATAATGATTTCTCTCTTTATTTCGTGATTAACAGATCGAAAATTTGAACAGTGGAATTGATAACAATTGGATTTTCTGAGTTTTTTTTTTTAATGGAACTTGCGCGCGCAGAGGAGAAGAAGTCACGCTGAAGAAGGGGGCGCAGAGGAGAAGAAGTCACGCTGAAAAAGAGGACGCAGAGGAGAAGAAGCAAAAAAGTCACGCTGAAAAGGAGGACGCAGAGGAGAAGAAGCAAAAAAGTCACGCTGAAGAAGAAGAGGGAGACCGATTACCGAATAAAAATATAAGAATTAGTCAAATTACACCATGTAAAATATTGTATATAAGTTTTTGTCATGTTATAAATAGACTAGGTCAACCGGACTCTTAATAGATAGGCCCTTTGTTGAGATAGGCAAAAATTGATTTGTATCTTTGCATATCAATGTGAATAGACATACAAATTAGTTTCATATTGCTTGGTACATATTTACGTCCATATACATTATGTATATATGGTAATTGTTTTATACTTAGAAATGCAATTAATTTTGAAACGGAAATAATTAAAGAAGTTTAAATTATTCTACTTAAGTAAATAATTTAAATAAACAAAAAAGGAGACTCGTCGTCGTTCTCGGTGCTCATACTTTCAGAAAACCCAAAGGAAACTGAGAAATTATTCTCTTTTCATTTTCAGTTTGATAATGGAAGACAAAACAAATTGGAATTTCAAGAATATGATTGCAACTCTCCCCGATTACCCTGAAGAAATCATTGAAGAAATACTCAAAAGGCTCCCCGTGAAATCTCTAAACAGATTCAGGTGCGTTTCAAAATCATGGCTTTTCTTAATTTTAAGTCCCGAATTCATCAAAACCCATTTCAATCATAACTCAGCCAACAACCCTAGAATCATGTTTACCAATATGCGCACCCCACCCATGAGCTCAAACACGGCTCAGTTCATTCCTTGTTTCTTGAACATGAAAGTACGGTTGCATCTGACACTCAGACCCAGTCCTAATGTTAAGCCAACGAGGCGATCGATTCAGGCTCAGAAATATTTCACTTTTTTAGGGGCCCATTTTTTTAGATATCTTTTATATATATATATATATATATATATATATATATATTATAATATAAAATATTAATATAACTAAAAATAATTAGCAAAGAAGGGAAGGAAAAATTAGGAGAAAAAAAGTCTCAACTAAGAGGTCTAATTCAGTTTATATCTTTAAAGTTTTCACTTTTTCAATTACGTTTTAGAGTGTCCAATTTAGGCCATTTTTTATTCAATTTATATCATTTTCTTCGAAAAATTGAAATATTAAAAATTTCTAAAAATCTCATTAAAAGTTACTTGTATAAAAAATAAAAAAATTCAAAAAATCTAAAATTGTCTAAATAAAAAATTCTAAAAATCTCATTAATTTTTCTAAAATTTGTAATAATCACATTAAAAATCTAAAAAATCTCTTAAAATTAAATAATTTAAAATTTTAAAAAATCTATTAATTAAAAATTAGAAATTCTAAAATGTGTAAAAAAAATCTATATTGTTAGTCATTTAAAAATGATTTTACATTATGTTTTCTAAGTTCGTATACAATAAAAAATATGAAGGACGGGGCCTTTTTTTAAAAGTTCGATTCAGGCCCAGATATTCCTAGGACCGGCCCTGCTGACACTGATCATCCTATGAAAGGCCCAAATAGGCAGGTTCGGGTAATGGGTTCTTGTAATGGGATAATATGCCTAGTCGTAGATGAAAGTCATATCTTTTTATGGAACCCTAGTATGAGAACATCAAAGAAATTGTCTCAAGTTAAATTATTATGAGTGTGGTTTTGGTTTTCATAAGAGTGGTGGTGATTACAAGGTCGTGGTGATTAGTTGCAAATTTAACCCAATATTAGGCGTGGATGAGTTAAAGAGATATATTTATAGTAACAATGATGAATCTTGGAAGAAGATTAAGGGTGTCAAGGCGGCTGGTTCTCTCATGTGGGATTACACGGGTAAGTATGCAAGCGGGAAATTTCACTTTACAGTAAGGCCAAGACCGAATGAGGATCTGAAGAAATAATTATTTCTATTGATTCAAGGAATGGGGTGTTTGGTGTAGTAGAGGAACCGGATTATGGAAGTAGTGAGATTGGGAACTTATTGGGAGTGTTGGGAGGTTGCATTTGTGTTTTTGTCAACCACTGGGGAGGAAGAGTTTGCGATGTTTGGGTAATGAAAGAGTATAACATCAAAGAATCGTGGACTAAACTGTTTTCCATTCCTAGTTGTGATGAAGTTCCTGGATGGAGACCTAATAATATCGAGCCTCTTTACTCGGGCCCTTTGGTAATGCTGCCTAATGGTGAAGTCTTGTTGCTCTGGGGGGATGCATTTCGTAGTTTACAATCCTAAAGATAACCGTGTCCGCTGCCCTCACATACCTAATGTGCTTCTTGATTGTTTATCCTTACCACATGTCTATGTTGAAAGTTTGGTTACACTTCTTAATAAAAGCCATTGTACTTGTGAACATTGGTTTAATTTTAGGTGTCATTTTTTGTGGGAGTAAGTCTCCCGTAAACCCAGGTTCACTTCTCATATTACGAGTTAATTACCTTAATTCTATAGTTATATGGAGTAGGCTTATTATGAGTTTATTATTATTAATTCTATTTCCTTTGGACTCGTTTATATCTTCTTTATTCGATGGTTGTTTATTGATTAAAATTTGTACGTCTCTTCTGTGATATTCGTAAAACTCAATGTATCAAGTTGAGTCATTTATTAATTTCTTAAGATATTGCATTGACAGAAAATTATCTATATTTAGATTGGGGAATAATACTTTTTAATTAAGGCCCGTAACTTAGAGAGTTATTTTAAGGACAATAGTTTTACAGACATGTAATGTAGAAGTAAGACATTATGTTTTAATATACCAAAATATGATATTTTTAAGAATAGATATGTTTTAATTTGATCGACTTATGCATCGAAAGTATAATTGAGAGCCATTTCAAATTAAGTAATCTAGTAATTTATATCAACAATTATTTGAACACCAGTTCTTTCCGCCCAATTGGTTAAATATGGGTTCAATATATAGAGAAACATTGATTTACGAAATTATAATTTCATTGAGTGAATGTAAAGAGTACATGAAGGAAGTATTTATAGATACAAAACATATCTATCCTAAATCTATAATTAAGGAAAATAAAGATTTATAAGATATATAAAATATATTATGCAAGATATATATAATATCTCTTAATATATTTATATATGCCTAATACGCCCCCTCAAGATGGAGTACCGTAGGAGAGTCCAATCTTGATCATCAACATTTGAAGACGAGAACGAGCAAGAGGCTTTGTGAGAGCATCGGCTAGTTGGTCTTCGGAAGACACATGTGAAACACGTAACTGAGTTGTTTTGATCAAATCCCGAACAAAGTGATAGTCAATGGCAATGTGTTTCATTCGAGAGTGAAAAACTGGATTGGAGCAAAGATACGTTGCACCAATATTGTCGCAGTAGATGGCAGGGAGAGTTTTGATGGAAATGCATAGTTCTTGAAAGAGAGATTTTAACCATTGTACCTCAGAAGCTGCTGATGCAATTGCCCTATATTCTGCTTCAGTGGAGGAGCGAGCAACCGACTTTTGTTTCTTAGAAGACCATGAGATGGGATTTGGTCCAAGAAAGACAATATAGGCACTTGTCGACGTACGATCATCAGTGTTTCCGGCCCAATCAGCATCCGTGAAGCAGTGTAGTGAGTCAGATGGGTTGGGGCGGAGGGTAATTCCAACATCTCTAGTTCCATTAAGATATCGAAGGAGGTGTTTTACAGTGCCCCAATGAGTTGTGGTGGGAGCATGCATGAATTGAGACAATTTATGCACAACAAAAGCAATATCAGGTCTAGTAAGTTGGAGGTATTGGAGACTTCCAAGAACTTGGCGATATTGGGTAATATCAGTGGGCGGTGTTCCATCAGAAAGAGATAAACGAGTAGAGGTGGAGAGAGGGGTTTGGACAGGTTTGGAAGTGAGCATATTATATTTGGTGAGTAGGTCAATGATATACTTACGTTGGGAGAGAAAGCAAGTTTTCGTAGTACGGAGTACTTCCACACCTAGGAAATAGGAAAGTGAGCCTAAGTCTTTGATAGAGAACTTTGTACTAAGGTCTGAGGCCACTTTTGTGAGGAACGAGGTGTTGTTTCCTGTAAGGATTAGATCATCAACATACACGAGAAAATATGCAGTTATACCGGATTTGTTGTAAACAAAGAGAGACTCATCAGATTTGGTGTGAATGAAGCCAATACTCTCCAAGAAGGTTCGAAGAGCAAAATACCAAGTTCGAGGTGCCTGTTTTAGGCCATAGATGGATTTATGTAACTTGCACACATATGTAGGGAAGGTTTTGTCAACAAACCCAGGTGGTTGAGCCATAAATACAGATTCGGCTAAGGAACCGTGAAGGAAAGCATTATTCACATCGAACTGACGAAGTGGCCAATCTTTAGTGACTGCAATACTCAAGACTGCTCGAATGGTGGCTGGTTTGACCACAGGACTAAATGTTTCAGAAAAGTCAACCCCAGGGCGTTGGTGAAAGCCTTTGGCGACAAGTCGAGCTTTGAACTTATCTAAGGAACCGTCCGGTTTTCGTTTGATGCGGAAGACCCACTTCGAACCAATAATGTTTGTAGAATCATCAGGTGGTACTAAATCCCAAGTACCATTTTTTAGAAGGGCATTAAATTCAGATGACATGGCCTCCCTCCATCGTTCATCTTTTAATGCCTGAGAGACGCAGCTAGGTTCAGTGTCAGAAGATAAAGTAGAAGATAGACCATACCTCAAATTTGGTTTGAAGATGTTGGTTTGGGCTCGGGTGACCATTCGAGTGAGTTGTTGTACCGGTGGGGATGGCAGTGAGGGAGCATCTGGCGACTCGAGATCAAGGGTTTGTATCGTGGAATTAGGGTTTGGAGGCGATGGGGGTGTATTTAGTAGGCTGGGTGGTGCAGCAGGGGTGGACGTTGGGCTGGGGGGTGTACTTAGTGAGTTGGAGGGTGCAGCAAGGCTGGACGTTGGGCTGAGTGGTGTATTAAGCGGAACAGGGGGTGCATGGAGTGGATGTGGTGGGGGTGTTGAGTTGACGTCGAGAGAGGGTATATTTTGGGGAGGGGGTGTATTCATAAATGTTGGGGGTGGGGCTGGATCAGTAGGTAAGAAAGGGGGTGTATGAAGCAGATTGGGTGGTGGAAAGAGTATAACAGTAGGGTTTTCTGGTGGGCAGGGGGGTGTATCAATTAATTCAGTGGGTGTATTCGAAATGGTTGTGGGAGTTGCTAAAGGAAATATATTTTCAACGAATTGAACATGACGAGATGTATATATTCTTTTGGTGTTTAAGTCAAGGCATAGGTAGGCACTTTGGGTAAGAGAGTATCCAATGAAGATACAAGGGATGGATCGAGGTTCTAATTTGTGGGAGGTGTAGGGGCGAAGCCAAGGATAGCATAAGCAACCAAAGACTCGAAGTTTAGATAGGTTAGGAGTTTGTTTTAGGAGATATTGATAAGAGGATTGCATGTTTAGGTTGGGTTTAGGGAGGCGGTTTATAACATAGGTTGCAGCACAGACGGCGTGAGGCCAATAAGTGAGAGGCATGGACGCATGATGTAAGAAGGCTAAGGCTGTATCAACAACATGTCTGTGACGACGTTCAGACATGCCATTATGTTCAGGAGTGTGGGGTGGAGTAGTTAGGTGGGAGATTCCATGGGTTTGAAGGAGGGATCGTAGGGCAATGAATTCACCCCCGTTGTCAGTATAGAGGGTTTTGATTTTAGTGTTGTAGAAGTTTTCCACAATGTTTTTAAAGGATGTAAAAGTGGGGAGGACATCAGATTTGCGTTTTAGGGGGTAAATCCATATATATTTACTAAAGTGATCAACAAAAATGACATAATATTTGAAGCCATCATCTGATTGGACAGGAGATGACCAAACATCAGAGTAAATGACCTCAAGGGGGGTGGTAGAGATAATGTTGGAATCGTAAAATGGGAGTTTATGACTTTTTATACAATTGCAAGAGTTACAGTGTAAAGGGTTTGAGGTCGTAGTTGGTAAACTAAACCTGGATAAGGTGTGAGACAGGATTTTAGAGGATGGATGGCCTAGACGGGCATGCCATATGGTGGTAGGTTGTTTTTCGGAGATAGAGGCTGTGGGTGAAGTAGATGCACGAGTCGGCCATACGTAGAGATTATCCACGCGACTCCCCGTGAGGAGAATGGTCCCCGTTTTACCATCCCGCACCTGAAAATAATTAGAGCCGAAGATAATGTTAACATCGTTATCTCGACACAAGGTTGAAACGGAAATAAGATTTTTGGCCATTTGTGGGACAACAAGGACATTTGAAAATTTCAACATATCAACATGAGGAAACGTCAAGGAACCAATGTGCGAAATATGCAAACCGTTACCATCACCGATGACTACATCATCCGAACCGGAATATGGAGAGGAAACGAATAAATTTTGGAGGTGAGTTGTAATATGATGAGAGGCCCCGGAGTCTAGGATCCAAGGAATGGAGCGTGTATGTGAAGTAGCCGAGTGGGCGGAGGTGGTGTATGTACTAGTCGGGTGGGTGTATGGACTGGGTGGGGTGTATGTAGGAGTGTAGGGGGTGCGTAGATGCGGAGGGGTGTATTTTCCAGAGTTGGGGGTGTAAGTAGCAGGAGAGTGTGTAGATTTAGGGGGGGTGCATTTATTAGAGTTGGGGGTGTGGATATCTACTGAGTAAGGACTGAGTCGACTCGGTGAGTGGGGACCGAGTCGACCCAGTGAGTTGTGGATCTGACCAGGGAGCAGTTGCTGGAGTTCTGGGCACGTTCGTCCGGTGTGCCCCCGAACAAGACACCATTGACACGTGGAAGGCGATCTTGATGGGCGGGCAGAAGCGCCGGCAACCATGGCCGACGCCGGGCACAATTTGGCGGAGCGACGCGACGCGGTGTGGGCTGCGAGGGACTGCGATGCGCGGGCCGAGGAAGATGGCGTCGCGAGCAGTTGATCAAGCCGAGGAGGATTTGCGGCCAAGAGAGGAGCTTGATGACGGAGTTGCAGGGCTGCCATGGATGAGTGGTGGGAAGCTGCCATTGATGGGAGCTTGGAAGAAGAAATTGTTGGATTTAGATGCTGTTTACGCAAAAAAGGTCAATTAATGGAGCAGGCACAATCTGAGTAGGAAGATTAATGGAGGTTTGCACAATGAAAATCAAGATAATTATCTTGAGGTTTACAACCGTGAGTTTGTTTGGAGCCTGGGAAGAGTTGATTTGGAGGGTGCAGTTGAATGAATTAAGAAAGGAAGGAGAATGATATAAGAAACAGGTAGTTGCAGGTGTGGAGGTATTGCAAGGCTCGACAGAGAAGGGTGGTAGTCGGGAGATTTGAACGACAGTTAGTGTCAATCAACAACTACGAGGGAGGGTGTCGGATCGAGGCGTTAGCCGTACGACTCGTTGATACCATATAGAGAAACATTGATTTACGAAATTATAATTTCATTGAGTGAATGTAAAGAGTACATGAAGGAAGTATTTATAGATACAAAACATATCTATCCTAAATCTATAATTAAGGAAAATAAAGATTTATAAGATATATAAAATATATTATGCAAGATATATATAATATCTCTTAATATATTTATATATGCCTAATACAATATATGGTACCGTGCGAAATGGTGGTTGATATTTAATTTTTTTTTTTTTTAACTTTGTGAAAATCTTCTTAACTTTACTCACAAAAAAATCACAGTTTTGATAACGTAGGTGGCTTGGTCTCAGCCTCAGGTGAGGTTTCTTGTGCAAAAATAACTTTTTTTCAGATTGTAACCACTCTCCTAACTTAACAATATAATTTATTCGACATTAAATTAACTTGTTTTATAGTGTCAAGTTGCACTGATTATAATTATTAACCAATGATAATCTCAATCTCAATCTCAAAGCTTTTAGAGCAATCAACAACATTGTTTTACTTGTCGTTCTTTAAATCTCACTCTAATTTACTGATCATTTCTCAAGTTAGTTTTTAAGAGTTTGATTATGGGTTTCCAACTAATGTGATATCATTTACAACGATGAACTATGTAAAGGATAACATATCACTCTAGGTTTATGGATAATTTTTTTTTTGAACGGAAAAATATTATTTTATTAACTAGTATTAGAGGTACTCGAGGTAACCTGACAAAGTTACAAAAATACTGCTAAGTAGACAAGCTCAGTCACGACCGAGGCTGTCCCTTAAAACTTCTTACAACATAATCTGGGATTATAACACAAATCCTGGGACGAATAAGGATTCCCACCACTAAAAGTAGAGCTGACAATTTAGACCCGACCTACCCGAAGCTCAGTATGGGCTGGGCTCCAAAATTACAGGCCCATATAGAACTGGGCCTATTTGGCCCGACCCGATGGGCTAGGCTGAATTTGGCCCGTCGGCCCATGGGCAGCCCGTTTAGCTCGATCAAATTTTTTTCTTTAGACAAATAAATAATTAAAATAAGTAAAATGCCTTATATTTAAATATTATTGTATTTTTTATTTTATTTTATTTTGAATTTGAAATTTGAACTTATGAATTATTTATAATTATATTTAAGCTTGTTATATATATCGTTACATCGTTTATGAATTATGTATAGTTAACACATTAGTAATTTATATTATTAATTATAATTATTTATATAAATAAAAATTATATGTGACCAATACATAACAAAGTTTATATATATAATTTTTACTAGAAATATTAAAATAAAATAAAAAACTCATGGGCTGGACTGGCCCGCTAGGCCCAGATGGGCTAGACTGGGCTCTAATTTTATAGACCCAACTAATTCATGGGCCGGCCCGACCCAGCCCATGAACATCGTTTGGCCCGATGAGTTGGACCGGGCGGTCGATTTGCCTGCTCTAACTAAAAGACAAGGAAAAAAGGCTCCATACTTTAGCTCAAATCTCTTCGAAAGTCTTCTCCGATTTGTTATCCTCGCCATTGAATCTAAGCTTATGGATAATACAATATGGGCTTGCTTATAATCTAGGAATTATTAAATCGATGGATAAACACTTGAAAGCTTCCGTGTTCTTGAATTCTTGCTTGCTTGTTCTTGATTTTTGCTATTATTTTTGTTCTTGATTAAAACTTTAATTATTTATTGAAATGGACAAAACATTCTCTATTTATAGGTATTACCGAGGTTTTTTTTTTTCGCCGCCCGTGCGCATTTTATAGTGAAGCAAATAATCAGAATTGAAGAGATCGCCATTATATTAAAGGGCAAATTTGTCTCATTAAATTAGTCGGGTGACATATTTATTTAATTTAAAATATGGCAATCGTCGTTCATATATTTTCAATATAGTAATTATATATATATTTATAAAATATGAATTCATGCTAATAACTTTTTTTAGGATAATTCATGCTAATAACTTTTTTTTAGGATAATTCATGCTAATAACTAATGAATAGCGTAAATATATTAATAGTAAATTGTCTTGATTTATATTGTAGAACAAGAACACTTATAATCATGCTCAGTATTTGCATTTTTAATTAATTAATATGTTATTTATATACTAGTTTACAAGTGTAAGATCTGCGTAATTTGTAAAAAAAAAAAATATTATGAATTAAAATATAATATAAAAAAATTAAATGTAGATGTATGTAATTTTATTTATTTTATTGGGGAAGAAATTAAAGAATGATTGAGAAAAATAAATTAAAAAGTTGAAATTGATATAAAATAGAATAAAAAAACGAGAAAAAAATTATTTACGTCCCGTAACTTTTACCTTTTTTGAAAAACGTCCCAAAAAAGTTAAAATTTTAATTTACGTCCCATAACTTTTTCAATTGCTTAATTTACGTCCAATTTTTGCTAAAAATCCCCAAATTTATGTAAATGGGACGTAAATTGAGCAATTGAAGAAGTTATGGGACGTAAATTAAATTTTTAATTAAAATGGGACGTTATGCGAAAAAAATAATTATATTCAACAAATGTGTACAATTCACTATAAAATTATTGTAGTTTATGTTATACAATCAAATAAAAAATAATTTATAAATTCACAAATTAATTAATTATTATAAATGAATAAATGAATTATTTTTTATTTGATTGTATAACATAAACTACATTAATTTTATAGTGAATTGTACACATTTGTTGAATATTTTTATCTTTTTCGCATAACGTCCCATTTTAATTAAAAATTTAATTTACGTCCCATAACTTTTTCAATTGCTCAATTTACGTCCCATTTATATAAATTTGGGGATTTCTAGTGAAAATTGGACGTAAATTAAGCAATTGAAAAAGTTATGGGACGTAAATTAAAATTTTAACTATTTTGGGACGTTTTTTAAAAAAGGTAAAAGTTACGGGACGTAAATAGTTTTTTTCTATAAAAAAACACTAATGGAGAAGAGAGAAGTTAAAGGAAAGTGAAAATAATTTTAATATTTTAAAATAATTCGATTTATTAAACGTTACATATATCTATGAATAATTTTTTTTAATTATTAATTACAATAAATTAGTGAAATTTGTAAATTTAATATGCCTAATAGTTTATAGTGACGTGCAATGTACGTATATAGTACATAATTTTTATCTTCTTTTTTTGAGAGTTGAACAAGTAATTTAAAGATTTGGAAATTTTATTGTAATATTTTATGAAATTTGTAGTGTGGAAGCAATTGTGAAAATAGTTACCTAATTAATTGTGACATGCGAATTTATGATAAAGAATTATGGGAATTATAAAATATGTTACTATATATATTTTTCTTCCTTTTATTTTATTGTTATTACCAAGCTAATATTAAATGATTAAGAAAATACGATGAGATGTTATGCCAAATTATTATTTTTACTGCATAATCAAGGTTGTTAGAGGTTCCATATCAAAAGCCCAATTCCTGTCTATTTTAGTAAATAAATAACCTTAGCTCGATTCCTATTATAAATAGGCTAGATTAGGTCAAACTCTTAATAGGAAGGCCCCTTGTTGATATATGCAAAGATCGATGTGTATCTTTTACATATCAATTTGAATAGGCGTGCAAACTAGTGGTACATGTTTAGTTCCACCTGCCTTATGTATATTTGGCATGTGGATCATAGTATAGATGGTAATTGTTTTAAACTTAGAAATCAATCTTTTGCAAATCTCAACAAGGATATTTTAATTAGAAAAACCTAAAGAAATTGAGAAATTATTCTCTTTTCAGTTTCAGTTTGATAATGGAAGACAAAACAAATTGGGATTTCAAGAATATGATTGCAACTCTCCCAGATCTTCCTGAAGAAATCATTGAAGAAATACTGAAAAGACTCCCTGTGAAATCGCTAAACAGATTCAGGTGCGTTTCAAAATCATGGCTTTCCTTAATTTTAAGTCCCGAATTCATCAAAACCCATTTCAACCAACAACCCTAGAATCATGTTTACCAGTATGCGCACCCCCACTCATGAGCTCAAACACGGCTCAGTTCATTCCTTGTTTCTTGAACATGAAAGTACGGTTGCATCTGACATTGACTATCCTATGAAACACCTATATACGAAGGTTCAGGTAGTGGATTCTTGTAATGGGATAATATGTCTATAGTCGTAGATGAAAGTCATATATTTTTATGGAACCCTAGTATGAGAACATCAAAGAAATTGCCTCCCCTTTCTGACAAGTTAAAGTATCATGACTGTGGTTTTGGTTTTCATAAGTGTGGTGATGATTACAAGGTGATGGTGATTAGCTGCGAGTTTAACCCAATATCAGGCGTGGATGAGTTAAAGAGATATATTTATAGTAACAATGATGATTCTTGGAAGAAGATTGCTCTCATGTGGGATTACAAGGGTAAGTATGCAAGCTGGAAGTTTCACTTTACAGTAAGGCCAAGACCGGATGAGGATCCTGAAGAAATAATTATTTCTATTGATTCAAGGAATGGGGTGTTTGGTATAGTAGAGGAACCGGATTATGGAAGTAGTGAGATTGGGAACTTTTTGGGAGTGTTGGGAGGTTGCATTTGTGTTTTTGTCAACCACTTGGGGGCCGGGAGAGTTTGGGATGTTTGGGTAATGAAAGAGTATAACGTCAAAGAGTCATGGACTAAACTGTTTTCCATTCCTAGTTGTGATGAAGTTCCTGGATGGGGAACTAATGACCAGCTTTTTTACTCGGGCCCTTTGGTAATGTTGCCTAATGGTGAAGTCTTGTTGCTCTGCAGGGGGATGTATTTTGCACTTTACAATCCCGAAGATAACCGTGCCCGCTGCCCACAGACACCTAATGTGCCCCGTATTGGTTTATTTAAGCCATATGTTTTCTACACTGAAAGTTTGGTTACACTTTGAGGACAAATGTGCAGAAAAGGTATGATTTTTTAAGCCTTCATTATATCATTACTTTGATTACCATGGCCATGGTTGTGTCTTATTTAAAAAAAGCCATTGTACGTACTTGTGAACATTGGATTTTTAGGTGTCATTTTTTGTGAGACTAAGTCTCCAGTAAGGTCAGGTTCACCTGAACTCACTGTGTCACACTTGTACATACGAACGATAAGTGACATTTCATATGTACAACCGTGATACTTTAAAATAATTACGTGAATTTGTTCATAAAGACAAAATTTTAATGGGTCATCTTTATGAAGCATAAATTTTGGTGCTTAGTATATGTTACTTGAATATAGATCTGGTTGGGGGTGGATGTCTGTTTTAAAACAATTACTAAAACAATGGTGAAATTTCATAGAAATTGAATAGAATACATATTGGAAGAATTGAGAAATATATAATTTAAATTGTATAGTTATTAAAATTGAATAGGGAATTAGATCATCAAAATCCATCTTATATTTTGGTACAAATATAACTAACAATTTTTTCTACATTCCGGAAGGTACTGGAGTAAGGCCGGCTAACTTTGTGATCGAGAAATTATTTTATCTGGAGTCGGAAATCTACTCTCTCTAGAGGTGATGGAGCAACCTTACCAGAATATTGATTTAAAGTGGTTTTGTTTATTTCTTTGTTATATAAATATTCGATTAGTTCCTAATTCTCATTTTATTTAGTTAATTATACCTTATATTCTATAGTTATATAAATTATATTATGAGTTTATTATTATTCGTTCTATTTCCTTCGTTATGCAAGTGCTACCAAGGATGTTCTATTTCATAATTCTCATTTTATTTAGGGGCGCGGCTAAAGGCACCCGGATTTCCTATGAGTACACCCAGAGGATGAGAACACACACAAAACGGATGAGGACACCCACCTGGAAAACCCAAAAATGCCCTTAACATTTCTCCCCCTCCCTCCCTCCCTCTCTTCATTCGGTACACCCACCCCTCCATCTTCCCCAAACCTCTCCCCCACTCCATCAACGTTTTTTCGCACGACTCCCACTCTCACTCCATTTTCGCACCACTCCCACTACCTGCGACGTTGAAGAAGAGAAAGAGAGAGCACCGTTCTCCCCCACTCCATCATTTTTTCGAAGAATAGGAGAAAGCGTTTTTTTTTTCATTTTGCAAAAATGGTTAAAGGTTAGTTTTTCTTGCTTATATTTGAGAAGAAGAGTAGGACGCATGTTTAATTTCGGTTTTTTATTGGTTGAAACATTGATTTTATTGTTGTAGGGTTTAGGTTTTGTTTTTTAAATTTGGGGTTAATTTGTGTTGATTAAGGTTGGTTTTTTGTGTTATAATCATGTTTATGTGTAGAATGTATCAATTTTTGATGTATTAGGATGAAAATAAACCAATGGGCATCTAATTGGCATGGTTAGCACGAAATTATCGTTTTGGACTGGTTTTTCGCACAATTGATAGTTGTCCGAAATTAATTTTCGGACATGGCATGTTTGTTTTGGTTTAGATTTCGAACATGGCTTTTTTGTTTTGGATGAGGACACCCACGTTTTAAATGTTGTATGGATGAGTACACCCACTATGTACGGGATAAATTTTCGAACAATTATAGTATTTGCTGAACAAAATTTCGAACAATGGCCCCATGTTGGGAACAAATTTTCGAACATTGGGTGAATGTTCGAAAAAAAGTTCCCAACAGAGACTTTTGGGTTAGAAATTCATCCAAGTAAAACTTGATGAACTTAATTTCGAAAAATGGCCCCATGTTGGGAACAAATTTTCGAACAATTACCCAATGTTCGAAAAAAAGTTCCCAACTGAGAGTTTTTGGTTAGAAATTCGTCCAAGTAAAACTTGCTGAACTAAATTTCGAACAATGGCCCAATGTTGGGAACAAATTTTCGAACAATCATCCAATGTTCGAAAAAAAGTTCCCAACATAGATCGTCTTCTTCGCAGAACCAGTCGCGAAAAGGAGTTTTTTTTAAAAAACGACCAAATGCAATACATAATTTCAAAATGTATGTCCTAAATGCATATTATTTCAACTACATACCACTATAGAGTCATAAGATGCAAAAAAAAAAAGCATAAACACCAACACAAACACACAAAAACCCTAAATATAAAAACTCTTTCACTTTCAAAAAAAAAAATTTCAAAACATGATAAATAACTTACAAATGAGTTTTTGGCACCACCACTAGTAGTTATTACATCATAATCGACCATTTTCGACTCCATCCTCACTCTCAAAATTGAATTTGCAGAATAGGAAATTTGGAATTGCATAGAAAGTGATGACCCTATGTATTCCCGCGTTTAGATAGGAGGTGGGTGTACTCATCCAACGTTTTTTTAAAAAAAGTACATGAGGGGTAAATACGTCATTTCGCAACACCCTTGTGACAAAAAAAAGTTCGCGTGGGTGTACTCATAGGAAATCCGGGTGCCTTTAGCCGCGCCCTTTATTTAGTTAATTATACCTTTGTTATATTTTTTTGGGCCCGAGTCTGGCCCATGTCTTGTTATAGGTTTTTTTTAAAGGCTAAAGTCTAGCCTTTTTAATAAATAGGTTTGGCCCAAAAGCCTTTTAAAGGCTTTTAGTCATATTAGTGCATTAAAAAAAATTCTACAACACTAGTATTATCATTAAATTATAAAAATTGACTATTTAAATCACAAAATGAAGAAATAAAAGTAATAACAAATTTATCAAATGTTCCAAAAAAATAAATATATTCAACTATTACAAAGAAAAATATAACTAGTCTTACTAAACCTTCTTACTTTATTTATTTGAAAATCATATATTATATGAGTATATATTTAATGATAATATATGTGTGTAAAGTTAAATAGGCCGATCTGTTGGGCTTAAAAGGCTTACAAAAAAGCTTGAGCCCGACCTATTTAGCTAAATAGACTTTTAAAGAAACTTGAGTCCGACTTGTTTATTAAACGAGTCAAGCCGAGCCGAGTTTTAATAGGTCGAGCTGTAGGCCCCTGTCGGGTAGCCTGAATCATTCCCACCCCTATTAAACACATTTCACTATTAAGAAATATATGTTCTTTAAATTTTGTACGTCTCTTCTTTAAATAAAGATATATGGAAAAAAAAAATTGATCGAAAACAATTATACTTTTAAGTGAATAAATATTTTTGTTTTATTTTTGTGGGATACTCATTTTAAATTTGTAATTGTATAAATAAGAATATTTTGTATTTAAAATAAAAGAAAATCAACCCAAAAAATACAAATATAAAAAAGGTTAAAATCGTACATATAACATTATTTTGTATTGAAATTTTAAAAAAAAATACACATCTTTTGGGGAAGAAAAAAAATGATGGTGCCTTCTAAGGACAGTCCAGGTGTCGCCTGGACTATCAACAGTCCAGTAATTTGAGCCATCAGATCTAAAATCTAATGGCTTATATTTGATAACCTGCTACTTGTTGTATTTGGCGTCGTAGAATTCATCGCCTTGCATTGTACTTATTATTGTTTTTTATCGCCCTATCACACTTTTAAATTAAATTTAATAATTTTAAAAATATAATTATAAAATTACAAATTTATCCTCACATGATTAATAAAAAAATTAATTGATAATATATAATCTTTATTTTAATTCTCATATCATTAATAATCATAATAAAAAATAAATTATCTTTTTTTTTATTTGAATGAATTGAATTTTAGTTTAATTTAGTATGAACAATTCTATATTTTCTACTCAAATTAGTTTTGGTAAATTTAGGTATTCGAAAATTCCATTGAAGAAGAGTTCAAGGTATGAACAATTCTATATTTTCTACTCAAATTAGTTTTGGTAAATCTAAGGTTTAAGATAGATATTTGAATGAATTGAATTTTAGGTTAAATTATTAATTTAGTTGAATTTTTTATACAATTTTTTGTTTCGAAATCAGTATTCAAGATATTAATTTGACATTAAAATTTACTATTGACTTTTACATTTATTTTTAACTGCCCAATCATAGTCTTGGGAGGTGTACAACGGTTAGAACCTAACCGGCGGAGTCCACTAATGCTCAGACTGTTTAATTTTATCTTTATTATTGTATTGATTTTGTTCAACTGTTTCTCATTGACTTGCATAGTGCGGAAATTATCCGAGATCACAAAGCGGAGGGAGGGAGACGGCGAGCGGCAGATGGGTGGAGACGTTGGTCGACGGCAAAAGAAAGATGAAAAGAGGAGAAGGAGAGTTGGAGTCAGTTGAAAATGAGGAATGATTGAATAAAATTAGGGTTAGGATTTATGTTAGAAGGAAAGGGCAATTTTGAAAAGAAACTGGTGGGTGAACTCAACTATACGGTGTGAAGACATCTAAGGGGTGAAGTCATAATATAAGGGGGGGCATTTATCCGTGGCCTTAATTGCTCACGCACAATTCAAGAAATTGGTTGGTCAATTTGGTTTTTTTCTTTGATAAAACAATTGGGGTGCCCACTTTTAATTAAATGCTAGCCCAAAACATTCTTAAATTTTAATTAAATGGGCTAACATTGTTGGCCCAAAAAGTCTCCACTTACTCGGTTTGCTCTCGATCACAATTTCTTCTTTTTTTGACGTAAAGGAGGGACAATGTCACAATGGGCAACGGCCGTAAGAAATTCAATTAAATTTATAATACTCCGTATATTTTAATTTTAATTTGTCAAAATTAAAAAAATATTTGAAACATGTACTCCATAGTATAAATTTATAAATTTGTTATTCATTTGAATCTAGGTAAATATTTTTCAATCCACCCTTAACTCTAGAGGTTGCAACATATAATTCTCTATGCATGAACATGTTTCAGAAGGTAAACACTACACACTTACCATGAAAAGATCGAGACTGACCTTTAACTTTTATTTATCGTCATTGCAAAAGACAATAGAATAAGAAATTATCTTATTCAAAACTTTATGGGAGTCGTGTCATCAAAACACTCAATATTATTCTCAGAATAAAAACTTTACTACCAACATTCCTTCCAAAATAAAAATGTGTCCTCAATAATGTAATTTTCAAGTCTGGTAGCAATCAATCTAGTTACATTATACAAATCGGACTTTAGGTCAATGTTCGTAAGCAACATTATATGGACATATATTTTTTAGAACTAATCGATGGTCTGAGCATGACGTTTTCCTATAGTTCAATTCACATTTCCTAAAGTTTTTTTATTCTGATTTCACCAAAATTCTGCTTTCCAAAACATAGTTTGAAAATGACGTTTTAACACTTTGGAAGAAATAAGTGTTTATTTCTACTAATTTGTGAACAGTGTCACCATGAGACCATCTCACTTTGAATAAGATAAGTGTTTATTCGTACTAATTACTCCCTCCATCCATGAAAAGTAGGGACATGGGGATGGGGCACAAGTTTTAAGAAAATGGTAGATAAAGTAGATAAAGTAAGGGTATTATAGGGTATTGTGGGGTCCATTGTGAATAAAGTGATTGTTTAGGAATAAAGTTGATGGCAAATTGAGTAATTAAGTGATAGTTGAAGGGTGATAGTTTTCATAAAGTGCATGGGACTACATTTGGTGGACAAAGAATATGTGTCAAATGGGACTACTTTTCGTGGACGGAGGGAGTACTATTTATGGTATTACTCGTTATTACTTATTGTATTACCGACTATAATAAAATTATACCTATAATATTATTTTGTATCAAAATTTTAAAAAATACACATGAAAAAATGGAAAATAAAAAAAAAAGGAAAAGGAAAAAAAACGAAGAAATTAAAAGTTTAGAATAAAAACTGAAAATGAGAGAAAAAGAGGAAGGTGAAGAAAACTTAAAACGAAAAAAAATCAAGATTTGTGCCTAATTTCGACAGTTTTTTTTTTTTAATTATGTTTTACGATTTTTTTTCTAAAAATATGGGTGACTTGATGGTGAATCGACGGTAACTCGGTAATAACTCGACTATAGATTGTAAATATACAAATTAAGGTTGATTTTATTATATTTTGTGTAAATTAAGAAAAGGATAATATAGTCTTTGTTGGGATATGAATCCTATAAACAATGTTCTAGTTGATGATTATATGTTTTGATGGCCAAAAGAAAACTTTGAAGTTAATGATATATGTGATTATGTGTTGATTAAGTTTACTGATCTTAATGTGATATGAAGTTTAAGTTTACTGATCTTAGTGTTTTAGTAATCTGATATATGAACTGTTTAAGGAACTAAGCTGATGAATGAATTGTATAGACAGCTTATAGTATAGGACTTAGAAGTACACATCTGTATATAGTTCAGTTGATGTATAGATAGGTTTTATATTTGTAAAGTTGTATTCTATTGTATTCAGCATTGTAAAAGTTCAGAACAGTAAGATAGATTGGAAGTCAGAAGACGAAAGAAGACTAAGAGATATCAGAAGACTACTTCAGAGTATGAAGAAATCAAGAGAAGTATGTTTGAAGGAAGCTGAACAGTTTTGGAGAACTGTGCTGACTGACCAAGAGCAGTAAAACTAAGAAGAGTAGTTTACTGTGCTGAGTTAGTTGGATTGAAGAATAAGTTTGGATAACTTATTTGAAGTGTAACTAAAGATATATATGAAGACATGCTGACTTGGAAAGATAAGTTTTAAGTTGGTTACAAAAAGAAAGAAGTTACAACAAGAAACGGTTATGAGTTAGTTGAGAGTTAGTTCACAAACTGCTAACTGTCATACTAATGCTTATAAATACCGTGTGATCTTCTACTTGAAAAGACTACTGTTATTCAAAGTATTCAAGAGCAATCAAGAAGTATTCAAAGTATTCAAGCACTCACAGAGTTGAAGATCGAAGCAAGAAGAGAAGCCACAGATCTGATTTGAAGAATCAAAGCCTACTGCAAAGAGAAGTTTTACTTTTCATTTTAAGTTTGTACTGTTGTAAACAAGTGTGCTAGTTACTTGTGAAATTACTAGTAGATCGAAGATATACCTGGAGGTATAATCGACAAGATCAAAGTCTTAATCTTGGGGCTCTAAACTACAAGTACTCTAGAAGAAAAGAGTAATAAAACATCGCAACTGGAGTTGTGAGAGTGGATGTAGACATTTGTCGAACCACTATAAAATCTTGTGTTCTTTACTTTCTGTTTTGATTAACTGATTCTAAGAACAGTACTGTACAGAACACATTTCCGCACTTAAAACTCTGATATTTTGATAGATTTTGAAAAGTCTATTCACCCCTCCCCTCTAAACTTTTTCTTAGCTTACTCAATCTTAACTCAACTTTTGGGACCAACAAGTGGTATCAGAGCAATAGTTCTATTGGACTGTTGTTTCTAGATAACCTTGTAGACTTTGGGGAAAGTCTAATTGTCTCTCATTACTGATAATTGTTTCTTGATCTTACTTGTCTATCTGAGCCTATTTGCCATACTACTGATCTTAATTGTTTGTTCTATCATGGAAGAAACTAACATCAATAAACTTCCTAAGTTTAAAGTTGCAGATTACGATTACTGGAAACTGAGGATGGAGGCCATCTTTAGTTCAACCCATGATCTAATGATGTCTGTGATCAAAGAATGGCCAATCACTACCATGATACCCAACACTGCAACTCTGGAGCCTTCCAAAGCCATTGGTGTTCTCGTGCCAAAACCCAGGTTAGATTTAACTACTGAGGAAATGAGGCAGAACAACCTAGACAGCTTGGCAAAGAATTACATTTTGCATACCCTTCCCAACGAGTATCTTGGGAAAGTTGTTAAATGTAAATCAGCCAAAGAGATGTGGGACAAGTTAGCTATCATTTGTGAGGGAACTTCTCTTATAAAGGAAAGCAAACTATCCACTGCTGTCCAGAGGTTCGAATCATTCAAAATCAAGACTGGTGAAACAATAGACCAGCTCGATACTCGTTTTACAAAGATTATGAATGACTTGGATGTTTTAGGCAAGACCTACACCAATAGGGAGATCAATTTGCGTATCCTTAAGGCTTTAGATGACAGGTGGAAAATGGTCAAATTGATCATTAAAAACACACAGGACATAGATAACTGGTCTGCTGAAACCACCTTCCAAACCCTTCAGGCACATGAGTTTGAATTGGATGAAGAAGATCCAATAGTAAGCAGTGATAGGGTTAAGGAAATCTCTAAGAGTATTGCACTTAAGGCATCTACCTCTAAGAAGTCTAGATCTTCTATGTCTAAGTCCTCAAGCATAAAAGTTGAACTAGAGAGTACTGATCTTGAACTTAAGGATCAGTTGAACTTAATGATAAATAGGTTTGATAAACTTAACAAGCGTTATGGTAGATACAAAAGATTCTATAAGGACACTCAGGGCTCTAATAACAGGGACTCTTCTAGGACCAGAAGGGATCACAAATCTTCTGAAAGGAGAGATGAGATCTCTAATGAGAAAAGAAGAGATATGAACTCTGTTGATAGGAAGGATAAGAACTCTACTGATAGAAAGGACAGGAACCGATATCATTCTCCTTCTAAACGTTCTACTAATGAACCTCTGTGTTATAACTGTGAAAAGCCAGGTCATTACATCCATGAATGTCCTGATCTGAGTGCTGAAGACAGAAGAGAAAGGAAAGCAAGGAGAGATCGCAAATATGCAAAGGGTGAGAGGGCAATGGTGGCCAACAATGAATCTGATACGGATTCAGATGAGTTACCATCGTCTTCTTCTGATTACCCTTCTAGCAGTGAGAAAGAAGTCTTCATTGCAGATGATGGACTAGTCATGATGGCAAAAATAGATCAAGAGGTATCTTCTGTCACATCTTTTCAATCTTGCGATGAATCTGATTCTGATTCTGATTTATGTGACACTGCTGATAGTAGTGTAGGGAGTAGTCTTCATCATTCCAATGGAGTGAATGAAGAAGACCTCCTACTAGCTAACAAAGCATTCATGGAAATCAGTGATAAGAACATATCTTTAAGACAAGAAATCATTAGTCTTAGAGAAACCCAAATGCAAGTGGATCCTAATATAACTATTCTAAATGCACGTCTATCAGAAGAGTTGTCACAACTCAAAGATAAGTATGCATCTATGGACAAGCTATATCAGGGTATGCTTCATACACAAGCTAAAGAGACCAATGAGTTCAATGACTTAAAGATTAAATGTGAAAAACTTGAAGAGCGCAATAGATTCTTAGAATCTGAAGTACTGAGCTTGGATCTGAAGCTATCTGAGATGATTAACTCTTCTAAGATTAATCAGACATTATCAGACAGATACAGAGCTCCTTATGATAAGAGTGGAATAGGTACTGATCTGCCTAGTCCCTCTACTTCAGGCATTAAGAACACTACTGGAGCTAGTTCAAGTTCTTTGCAATTAGATAAAGGAAAAGAACCTATGACTTATGATAATGAACCAAAATCCAAAGTACAGTCTAAATACATTCCTCCTACTACCAAGAATGGTAAACAGAAGAATGGATCTAGACCAGTACAGTCAAGACCATACTAGAAGAGTACTACTCCTCTGACCAGAGCAGAACTGTCCTGGAATCAGAAGAGGCAGACTCAGAACAGTAGGTTAAGACAAACTCAGGCAAGTTGGAAACAACCTAGACCTCCTTTTATAAGGCAGTCTCAGCTGTACTCAACTAAACCTAGGAAATTTGTGCCTCATTATCATAACAAACCTGTTCTTTATCCTCCACCTTTATCTTATGATATCATTTGAGAGGAAAGACCAAAACGCATCTATAAGCCGTATGGTCCACAGGCTTTTAGGCCCTATGCAAACTATTACAGACATACTGATCTTCCTGAAAAAGGGATAGAACCAAGGAAAGGCTATCTCAGAAAAATAGATCCTAAGACTGCTGATAATTTGGATAAGGTCAATAAAGTACTGTTCTGTGATAAGCATGGTAGAAAACTTAAGAGGTCTCAATTATTCAAGTCTTCAATGTTTATTTGGATACCTCTTACTACTAACCCCCAAGGACCCCAGTAAAGAAAGGGTACCTAAATTATTAAGATCACTACTTGCAGGGTCGACTGGATCTTTACAAGAAAGGTGGTTCAGTTGGAGAAACTTGGTACATAGACAGTGGGTGTTCTCACCACATGACTGGTACCAAGACTCTTCTTTCTGACTATCATGAGAAGGAAGGACCAAAAGTGATCTTTGGAGATAGTTCCATGGCTGTCACAAAAGGATTTGGATACATCAAGAATGGAGATGTAGAGATTCAAGATGTCTCATATGTCGAAGGTCTGAAATATAATTTGTTATCTGTCTCTCAATTTTGTGACAGGGGCTATAAAGTCTACTTCAAAAGCACCAAATGCGAAATCTGGGATAAAAGAACACATACAATTCTACTAGTTGGAGTAAGACAGGGCAGTGTCTACATTGTAAATTGGAATAGTTGCCCTAGGGATGCTTGCCTTCTCTCTAAGAGTCCTAAAGAAATCAGCTGGCTATGGCACAGACGCCTATGTCATATGAACTTTAAGATAATTAACAAGATTGCAAGAAACTACCTTGTTGAAGGTATCCCTAATGAAATCTATTTCAAATCACAAGTGTGTGATGCTTGCCAAAAAGGTAAACAGGTAAAGGTTTCCTTTAAGTCAATTCCCACTCTTTCTACTTGTAGAGTCCTAGAACTCTTGCACATGGATCTACATGGTCCAATAAAACCCCCTACACTGAATGGTAGAAGGTACACTTTGGTTGTGGTAGATGATTATTAAAAATTCACTTGGGTAATCTTCTTACACAAAAAGAGTGACACCCAAACCCAACTACCAGATCTGTTAAAGAGGTTGCAAGTAGAAAAAGGTCAGCTCATTGTCAAGATCAGAAGTGACAAGGGGACTGAATTTATAAACTGCTATATTAAAGAATTTATTCTAAGTCCGAAATTCAGCATTTGACAAGTGTAGCTAGGACACCCCAACAAAATGGTGTAGCTGAGAGAAGAAACAGAACACTAAAGGAAGCATGCAGAACAATGCTTGCAGAGTACAACACACCACAGAAGTTCTGGGCTGAGGCAATCAACACTGCCTGTCACACTCAGAACAGATGTGCATTCAACAAAGTACATGGTAAAACTCCTTATGAGGTATGGAAAGGTAGAAAACCAAGAGTTTCATATTTTCATATCTTTCGATGTAAGTGCTTTATTCATAACAATGGAAAGAGTAAATTAAATGCTTTTGATGCTAAAGCTGATTAGGAAATATTCTTAGGATATTCTTCTACTAGCAAAGCATTTAGAGTGTTTAATTACTCTACTCTATGTGTAGAAGAAACACCCCATGTTGTCTTTGATGAAGTTGTACAGGACTCTGCTGATCATCAGATCAGTAAGAAAATTGATGATCTAACCATTCAAACTGATAAAGACAATGAAGAGACTGAAGTCTATGAATCTGTACAAGCCTACAATCCGTTTCTGAATGTTCTAAACAAAGATGATGATGTAGAAAAGGTAAAAGACAAAGGTAAGTCTTCTAGACCAATTGACATGCCTGAATTGACTGACTGTTCTCCTGTGAATAAACCTGCTGAAAATGATGATATTGATATTGATGATTCTGATTTACATGATGTGGATGATGAAAGTATTCCTGTTAAAACTAGAAAAACATGGAAATCTGCTCATTCTACTGATCTGATTATTGGTGAATCCTATAAAGGTGTTAAGACCAGAAGACAACTGTTTAATTCTAAGCCTGAACCTAGCAATTCTCTATTTTGTTGGTGTTGCTTCTTATCTTCTATTGAGCCTGCAAATGTGAAAGAAGCTTTATCTGACTGTAACTGGATTATGGCTATGCAAGAAGAATTAAATAAATCAGTTTACTCGAAATGATGTATGGGAACTCGTAGAGAGACCTACTGATCACAATGTGGTAGGTACAAAGTGGATTTTCAAAAATAAGAAAGATGAGAATGATCTTGTTGTGAGAAACAAAGCCAGATTAGTGGCTCAGGGCTACTCTCAAGCTGAGGGTATTGACTATGATGAAACATTTGCCCCTGTAGCTAGATTAGAAGTTATAAGACTGTTTCTTGCTTATGTTGCTTATATGAAATTCACTGTGTATCAAATGGATGTGAAAAGTGCATTTTTTAATGGTATACTTGTTGAAGAAGTTTATGTAGAACAACCTCCTGGATTTGAGGTAAGTGGTAATCAAGTATACAGGTTGAAGAAAGCACTATATGGTCTGAAGCAAGCTCCAAGAGCCTGGTATGACACTCTTTCACTATTCTTAGTTGAAAATTGATTTACTAAGGGCAAAGTGGATCGAACTTTGTTCAGAAGACAAGAAGGTACAGACATTTTATTAGTCCAAATTTATGTTGATGATATAATATTTGGATCCCCTAACAAAAGCATGAGTGAAAGCTTTTCAAAGCTCATGCAAAGCAAGTTTGAAATGTCTATGATGGGTGAAATGACCTATTTTCTTGGTCTTCAAGTAAAACAATCATCTGAAGGTATCTTTATCAATCAAGCAAAATATACAAGAAATTTGTTAGATAAATTTGGTATCAAGACCTGTAAAACAGTTGGAGTACCAATGCTGCCAACATACAGAATGGATCCTGATGATCAAGGTAAGTGTGCTGATCAATCCTATTATAGAGCTTTAATTGGTTCTTTACTCTATTTAACTGCTAGTAGGCCAGATATTGCATTTGCAGTAGGTGTATGTGCTAGATTTCAGGCCAATCCCAAAGAAAGTCATGTGGAGACTGCTAAAAGGATACTGAAATATCTAAAGGGTACCATTAATCGAGGTTTGTGGTATTCTGCAGATGATGATTTATCCCTAAGTGGTTATTCAGATTCTGACTTTGGTGGTTGCAGGATAGATAGAAAATCAACTTCTGGTTCATGCCAATTCTTAGGTTCTAAGCTCATATCATGGTTTTCAAAGAAACAAACAAGTGTGGCAACATCTACCACTGAAGCTGAATATATGGCTGCAGGAAGTTGTTGTAGTCAGCTTCTTTGGCTAATGCAACAACTTAGAGACTACAACATTGTGGAATCTAATGTACCTATATTCTGTGACAGCAATAGTGCAATTGCCATCACTCAAAATCCCGTTTTATATACTAGATGCAAGCATGTAGATGTTAGGCATCATTTTATTAGGGATCATGTGGAAAAGAAAAACATTAGGATGGAAAAGATCCATACTGATATTCAGAGAGCTGACATTTTCACAAAACCTTTGGCTGAAACTAGATTTGGAGAGCTTTGCATAAGTTTAGGATTGATAGACATGGATCCTGCATGTATATAGAATTGTACACTAACATTTCAGGTACTGAGCTGATATCAAGAACAGTACTCCAAGAAGGGTAATTCTGAAGAACAAACCATGTCAAGACCTCTACATTCATCACAAACAGGTAAAAAGGTTATTAAGGTGCCTAAATCCCGATGAGGAAGCTGGTAAAGCTGAGGGAATTGAGAATATACATTTTAGGGGGAATCTATGATTTCTGAAAAATCCTGTATGTTGACTCAGAACACACAAGTCACCTTAGAATAAACCTTATAAAGACCTATTTTAATTATTCTTTACTATTCTGTACTGTATTTCACCATATATGCATGAACTAACACTTCTACCAAGGTGAAACAGGCACAGAAGAGGAGTTCTCCACTGGAGGGGGAACTGATCTGATTACAGATTTGATCTGTCTACAAATCTGACTTGATTACAGCACATATCTGTCTACAGACATGTTCTGATTATTGAATTGATTTGTCTACAGGACTGTTCTGATTACAAAGTTGATTTGTCTACAGAACTATTCTGACTACAATATCATTCTCTCTACAGAACTGATCTGATTACTGATTAAACTGTCTACAGAGCTTATTTGATTACAGGAAAATCTGTCTACAGAATTGAACTGATCTGAGTTACAGTACTGGTCTAAGAAAGTATTGTGCTAGTATCAAAAAGGTGAAAATCAGAAGAGTTGGGGAACTGATCTGAGGATTACTGAGCTGACCCAACTACTGATCTGATCTTCAAACAGTGTACTCAGTTGATCACAGTACTCAGCTGAACCCAGATAAGTAAATTTCAATATATTTTAAGTAAGAAACTGAAGTATAGTGTGTATGGAAACAACTGTGCTGATACACATCAGAACAATATTATTGCCTTAGAATTTTTCTAAGTCAAGATCTGTTCAAAAATTAGTTTATTTATAGAAAAGATTAATACACTCCTCTATTTTTGACCTAATTTTAAAAGGTGTATTTATCAACACAAGTTGGCTCCAAATTGGAATAGAGTTTTTATGAATCTGGAACGTTTTTCTTAAAATTACATTTTTCTAAACTCAATCCAAACCACACAACGTGGAAATCTAAATCAATCCAAGCCCTAGATTTGCTTTGATTTTAGATTAACACGATCACTTAAAATCATTCTGCAAATTTCTCTAAGCTCACGTTTTCACAATACTCCTACCCTTTCATCTACACTTCTACATTTCTACTACCATGGCGATTATTGATATCCTTAACGAAGAAAACGAAGTTGTAGGTACGTTTGATTCACACAGATGGATTCGTGAAAAAGGAATTTTCGTTGAAAACTCGGTCTACTTCACCGGACGGCAGAAGAGCGAGAATCAAGCCATTCTCACCATGTGTGAAGAATGCGGGCTGAAGAAGTACCTAGAATCATTCCCCAAGATGGTTTTGAACCTGAGGCAATAGAATTCTTGTTACAGGTGCAAGGTGATTCGAATAGCATCCGTTCGACGGTTTCGGGTCATAGGGTTGTCATTTCCAGAGAAACCCTTGGAATCGCGTTTGATTTACCCGACGGGACGGTAAACATTTTGAGCTACATGGCAGGGTAAGAAAAGGCTTGCGTGGGTAGATGGTTAAATGTTGACCCAACGACTCTCACCAATTTGAAGAAGGACATCCTTCCATAAGGTCTTCAATTATTGATGGACATTGCTGGAAAATGCATGTTAGGTCAACACTTCAGTCAAGATGCCCTCACCCAACTAAAGATTCGTGTTATGGCTGCGATCATTGATCGAGTTGATGGTGACTGGCAAGGTTTTATTTTGGGCAGACTGTTGGCTGAAAGAGAGAAAGTGTTATTCGATGAAGACACTAAAGAATTTTCCATTAAATCCTTGATGGGTTTTGGAAGTAAGTTGAGCATCCTGTTGCCGCAATTAGCTGATAAGAAGGTGGATTGGAGTCCTCCGAAAAGATTTCATCAGGGCAAATTTTTGTTCAAGAAGGAATCTGTCAAATTTGAACAAGAACAACATCGGCAACAACGGCCTCAAGAATCTGGTGATTCTATGTTCCGTTCTGACAATGATGAGCCGGAGTTGAGAACAAAGGCTAGGCATGATCCGCACCGTGCTGGATTAAGAAGGGGCAGATCAGCTAGGGTTGCCTCTGAAAGATCAGAAGAGTCAGTTGCTGCTATGAAGGAGTCTTCTGTAGAACAAGAGGTAAGTTCTTCAAGCCTCATTGTTTTACATAAGAGATCGAAAGTTTCTGGTGTTCTTAGACCCAGAACAGTCCTCAAGAGCACTACCCATTCTCCCTCATCCTCTGATTCTATCCAAGCCCAACCCCTTGAAGTTGAGCCTACCTGTTCTGGGGAGTCAGTTCACTACTCTCCTATTCGACAGAACACTCCTCCCTCAACCCCTCAGAACACTTCATTTCATCCCACTCCTCAATCAAGTCCTCGCCATAATCCCACTCCCCATTTCTCTCCTGAACCTGAACCTGAACCTGAACCAGTTCATGATCACTCTACTGAGCATGAACATATACCTTCTTCTGAACCAGTTGAGATTACCTCTTCACCAGAACCTGAGATTATCCAACCAAATTCAGTGTTCTTGATGGACTATCCTGTATGTGATAAGGAAGAGAGGATAAGATTCAAATTGAGAAATGCTCTTCTAAAAAACTTTCATGGTTTAGATGACAGCTCTATGAGCTTTGAGCAACTTCTAAGGATAGGCACTTGGGTGTATCTTAGAGGTATAGGTGTAAATGAGTTAATGATTGTAGCAGAAGGCATGGGTGGTTTGTCTGTGTTCCATGACTGGGAACAAGAACAGAGAGAAGCTGCAGATGTTAATTCTTTTACAGAATTGTTTACTCTTGATTCAGTTATTCAGTTGATTGAAAGGATAACTGGTTGTAAGTATTCTATGATAAAGGCTGCTGATGAAAATGTTGATACTGATGTCAACATGGAAGCTGAGGAAGCTGGTGTTAGAAAGTCTGATATGGAAGCTGATATGGAAGCTGATATGGAAGCTGACTATGAAGCTGATACCAATGCAACTGAGGTGTTTGAGAACACAGTTGTACTTGAAGAAACTGAAGTCTTAGTGGAACAAGCTTTGGGTGCTGATGAGTTGGAGAGCACACCAATTATTGCTGCTGAGAATACTGTGCTTGATGATGTTCAAGAGACAGTAAGAACTGTTCCTGCTAAGACAATGCAAGATAACTCTAGCTTTGAGATGTTGAAAAAGCAGAATGAAGAGTTACAAAGCAAGCTGGAAGCTACTTTGAAACAATTTCAAGAAACCTCTGAGAAATTGGAAAGTTTGACTGCTACCATTTCATATGAGAAAGTGTTGGAATACACAATGTCTAAAATCTATGATCTGCATAGATTGCAAGAGAAGAAATTTTCTGCTGAGTTGCAAAAGAAAGTTGACCTGCTTATGAAACCCTTGAAGGATTGGCAGGATGAAGCCAAAAAGGGGGAAGGAAAGGTCATGGAAGTGATGGAGCAGACTCAAACTCAACAAGCTCAGTTGGTTGTGAGTCAAGATGAGATGAAAGCAAGTATTGATGATTTGAAAGAAGAAATCATTAGTTTGAAGCTGAGAATCAATCTCAGAAGACAACAAAAGGATTCTGAACCTCAAGAAATTGTATCTATTCAGAAAAACATTGCTGAATCTTCTTCTGGAAAGCTAAAAAGGAAACTAATCTTAGATGATGAAGAAGAGGCTGAACAGACTGGAAGGATTACCAGGTCAAAGAGTAAGCTGAAGCATGTTGTTGGAAGTAGTAAGCCAAGTGATGAAAAGATGGCTGAAGCAGTTGAGAAGCATAATGAGATGCTAGCTCAAAAGAAAGCTGAAATTGCTGAGAAAAAGAGAGCTGATGAACAGATTAGAAAGCAAAAGTTGAAAGATGCAGAAGCTGCAAGGAAAAAGTTTGATAATCGAGTTGCTGCATTAAAAAGGAAAAAGAAATCTAAATCTGTTGGATTAGTTCTTGATGAAGAATACATGGAATTTGTTGTTGATCCAGAATCTATGGAATATTGGAATGATCTGAAAAAGAAATGGAAGATTGCTAATTTCATTGTGAAGAAGTTTGGTGATCATGCAAGCAAGGAAGATGAATATTCTGACTTTGATGCATTCATGATGAACATATCAAGGAACTTCTGGGAACACATTTTATTATTGGCTGCTGGTGCAGGTATTCAGATTATTTGTCCAGAAGAACCTGTATGGGATCCTCCAAGATTAGAGAATGGAGAACCTGATCTGAATGAAGTTGGAAATATTATTTCAAAGATTATTCAAGATGAAGGCATATCTGATCATAAGCACATGATGGATATCAAGAACAGGATGTACTTGGCATTCAGAATTCCTAATGAAGATTGAAGATGAAGGACTATGCTGAAGAAGATAACATTTCTTAACCTTATCTTTATTTTCTTTATTTTGGTATTTCTATGATTATGTGACTTAGTTGTAATATGTGATATATTTGATCTGATATGAATCTTAGTCTGATTTTTGAATATGAATCTGATCTTGATTTGATGAATTGATATGAATGACTGTATATCTTAACTACTGATCTGTTAATGTTTAAGTAGTTTTGACTTCATCAAAAAGGGGGAAATTGTTGGGATATGAATCCTATAAACAATGTTCTAGTTGATGATTATATGTTTTGATGGCCAAAAGCAAACTTTGAAGTTAATGATATATGTGATTATGTGTTGATTAAGTTTACTGATCTTAATGTGATATGAAGTTTAAGTTTACTGATCTTAGTGTTTTAGTAATCTGATATATGAACTGTTTAAGGAACTAAGCTGATGAATGAATTGTATAGACAACTTATAGTATAGGACTTAGAAGTACTCATCTGTATATAGTTCAGTTGATGTATAGATAGGTTTTATATTTGTAAAGTTGTATTCTATTGTATTCAGCATTGTAAAAGTTCAGAACAGTAAGATAGATTGGAAGTCAGAAGACTAAAGAAGACTAAGAGATATCAGAAGACTACTTCAGAGTATGAAGAAATCAAGAGAAGTATGTTTGAAGGAAGCTGAACAGTTTTGGAGAACTGTGCTAACTGACCAAGAGCAGTAAAACTAAGAAGAGTAGTTTAATGTGCTGAGTTAGTTGGATTGAAGAATAAGTTTGGATAACTTATTTGAAGCGTAACTGAAGATATATATGAAGACATGCTGACTTGGAAAGATAAGTTTTAAGTTGGTTACAAAAAGAAAGAAGTTACAACAAGAAACGGTTATGAGTTAGTTGAGAGTTAGTTCACAAACTGCTAACTGTCATACTAATGCTTATAAATACCGTGTGATCTTCTACTTGAAAAGACTACTGCTATTCAAAGTATTCAAGAGCAATCAAGAAGTATTCAAAGTATTCAAGCACTCACAGAGTTGAAGATCGAAGCAAGAAGAGAAGCCACAGATCTGATTTGAAGAATCAAAGGCTACTGCAAAGAGAAGTTTTACTTTTCATTTTAAGTTTGTACTGTTGTAAACAAGTGTGCTAGTTACTTGTGAAATTACTAGTAGATCGAAGATATACCTGGAGGTATAATCGACAAGATCAAAGTCTTAATCTTGGGACTCTAAACTACAAGTACTCTAGAAGAAAAGAGTAATAAAACATCGCAACTGGAGTTGTGAGAGTGGATGTAGACATTTGTCGAACCACTATAAAATCTTGTGTTCTTTACTTTCTGTTTTGATTAACTGTTGATATATTTGTTTAACCAAGAACAGTAAGTTTTCTAAGAAAAGATTTAAAGAAAAGTTGAGTATAAAACAAGAACTGTTAGTACTGATCTGATTCTAAGAACAGTACTGTACAGAACACATTTCCGCACTTAAAACTCTGATGTTTTGATAGATTTTGAAAAGTCTATTCACCCCTCCCCTCTAGACTTTTTATTAGCTTACTCAATCTTAACTCAACTTTTGGGACCAACAGTCTTTTAAATGTAATTACTTTTTTAAAAATATTTTGGGGTGAACTCATAAAATGGGGGGTGTAGATAAACATGGTAAAAAAATAATTTAGGGGGTGAGTGAACTCATAAAATGAGCGGGTGCACATAACCGTGATAAAAAATGATTTGGGGGTGAACTCATAAAATGAACGGGGATAGATAACTGTAGTAAATGATTTTTGGGTGAACTCATTAAATGAGTGGGTGTAGATAAAATGTAAATAAAAAATTAAAATTGGTGTGTACCGATATCTTGCATGTACCCGAGTATCACCCTACAAATTAGGGTTGATTTTATTATATTATGTGTAAATTAATAAAAGGATAATATAGTCCTTAAAATGTAATTATTTAAAAAAAAAATTGGGATGAATTCATAAAATGAGGGGTGTAGATAAACGCGGTAAAAAAATAATTTAGGGGTGAACTCATAAAATGAGCGAGTGCACATAACCGTGATAAAAAATGATTTGGGGGTGAACTCATAAAATGAACGGGTGCAGATAACCGTAGTAAAAAAATGATTTTTGAGTGAACTCATTAAATGAGTGGGTGTAGATAAAATATAAATAAAAAATTTTAATTAAAATTGGTGTGTACCGGTATCTTGCATGTACCCGAGTATCACCATACAAATTAGGGTTGATTTTATTATATTATGTGTAAATTAATAAAAGTATAATATAGTTCTTAAAATGTAATTATTTTAAAAAAATTCTTCTGGGGTGAAGTTATAAAATGAGTAGGTACAAATAATTGTGGTAAAAAATAATTTTGGGGTGAACTTATAAAATGATCGAAAAAAATTATTTGAGGGTGAACTAATTAAATGAGCAGGTGTAGATAAAATATAAATAAAATAATAATTTAATTCTGTTAAAAAAAATCTAATTTTACGTTCTATTGTTTAATTTAAATAATATTATTATTAATTTTAGGGTTGGCAACGGGGCGGGTATGGGACGGGTATGGCCTGTCCCAGGACCCGGCCCGCCAAAAAAATTTATACCCGTTACCCGCCCCGCCCCGCCTCAAAACCCGCCCCGTCCCGCCCCGCCCTGCAAACCCGGCGGGTAAACCCACCCCGCCCCGCCATAATTTTTTTTTTTTTTAATAAAAAAGAACTGTTATTTAAATAAAATAGCACATTTAAAATCTGCTCTTAAAATCATTTATAAAACATCAATTCCAACATTAAATAGAACATAAAATCTTAAAAAACATACATATTGTTCAATGCAAAATTAACCTAACAAAATCAAATGCATAACACAATTAATATTTCAATTCTCAACACTCGTTGATAGATAATTTTTCACGTACGTCTTCTTCCTCGAATTAGAAAGACAGAAAGCAGTGTATGTTCTGTTATTGTGTAAACCTTACAATTAGAATTTAGAAAGTTTTTTTAATATATATTTATTATACTAATATATATATATATATATATATATATATTACTATATTATATATATTTTTTAATTATTATATATATACGGGTCGGGTTCGGGTATATACAATCCCATTACCCGTCCCATACCCGGCGGGTATTCGTTGACCGGGTATTTACTCGCCCCGAAACCCGTTTGACCGGGTATTTACCCGCCCCGTGCGGGCCGGTTTCATGCGGGTCCGGGTTTTTTTAATTTTACCCGTCCTATTGCCAACCCTAATTAATTTTAATAAAGGATATAATAGTAAATAATAAAATAAAATTAAAATAATTATTTTAAAATATTAAAAAAAAGGCAATAGGTATCAAGTTAGGGCGACACAGAGCAATGTAATTTGACATCCAAACTATTAATAGTCCAGGCGACACCTAGACTATCCTAAGAAAACCCAAAAAATGATAGGGTAAATAACTAAAAAGAAAAGAAAGAAAAGGTAGAAAAAAAAGGGGGGTAGAAAAAGTTTTTTGAAGAGAAAACTAAAAAAAGGGAAGAAAGTAGGATAAAAAGGGTGGGGCTAATAACACCCATAAAATGTTATACACACCCCATTAAAATTTAAAATTCAATTTTTATTACTATACACACTCCAATTAATTCCTATTTACCCTTCAACCCTCATAATTAATAAAAATTAACTAAATCTTTAAAAACATACTCCCTCCGTCCCGGTATAAGTTTCCCCTTTCTTTTGGGTGTTTTGATTAAGGAATACTCCCTCCGTCCGTCTATAAGCTTCCTATTTTACCATTTTGGTCCGTCCGCCTATAAGCTTTCCATACCTTTTTTGGTAAGTATTTTTTCTTACACTTCACTTTATATCTTACTTTTTCTCTCTATCTCTCTCCTCTCTCAATCACATCACTTGTTCTATATATATTATTTAATCACTTTTCTTAATCTCTGTGTCAAAAAGTAACGTAACACTTATAGGCGGACGGAGGGAGTATGATAAAATAATAGATAAAGTAGAAGTGATGTGATGGAGAAAGAGAAAATAATAGATTAGTATGAGATGAAGTGTAATAAAATAATATATAAAGTATAAGTGATGTGATTGGGAGAGAGAAAATAATTTACCAAAAATGGAATGGGAAACTTATTGTGGGACATCCAAAAAAGGAAAGTGGGAAACTTACAGGGGGACCCATGGAGTATAAAATTTAAAATTTAATTAACAAAAAAAATCAATAATACAATAAAATTACGTGTAAATGTTGAAAATATTTAAAAAAATCAGCTAAACTTTAAATATCGTCTCCTTCTCTTTTCAATGCTTTGATCAAATGCATTACCAACATCGGTAACAAAAGAACGAAGACTAATTTAAAAAAGGAACAATCAATAAAAAAATTAAGAAAATAAAAAAAATGAAAAAAATAATTATTAAATCTAAATAAAATCTGAAAAATAAATCAAATAAAAATTAAGGATTAACGATTTTTTAAAAAATTAAATAAAATAATAAAGAAAAATCAACTCAATATTAAATTAAAAAATAAAATCATTTAAAAATAAAATAAAGTTAAATAAATTTTAAAAATTTCAACTAAATTTTAAAAAATAATTAAATTAATTATATTTTGAATATTTATAATTAGTTTAATTAATTCTTAAGATTTAGGTGATTTTTTATTTTTTAGATTTTATTTATCATTATTTTAATTTTTTATTTTAATTTATTATTTTTTACCATTTATTAAAAAAATTACGAATTTATTTTTTTTTAACTGATTTTTGAATTAATCTGTTAAAATACTTTTTAGATTTTAATTACATTTTTTTTAAATCTTCTTTAATTTGTATAATGGTTATTTAGTCATTTTTCAATTATTTATTTTTATTTTTAAAATGATGGAGTGTATATAACATGTTTTTGGGGTTGATAGCGGTACCCGAGAACTAATGAGAATTAAACGGTGACAGCTTAACCTTGTTTTAAGTAGATAAAATCCAAATGTCGAATAAAAATGGGTGGGACTATTTACACCTCCATTTCAGTTTAGAACACTCCCCCTCTGAATTTAATAATAAAATAATGATGTAAAAAATAAAAAATACCCTTTAAGTTATATTACACTACTAAATGCACACCTATTACTAATATCACCCTCCATCACCTTTAAATCCTAAACCTAAGTTTTATCCGGCTACCACCACCTCTGTCAGCCGCCGCCACCACAACCTCCGCCCACCGCCGCTGCCACCACCAAACAACAAAAAAACAACCAACGAACAACAACACAACAGCACAACAAAATTTCTCCCCCAAACAAAAAAAATTCAAGAACTTAAAAAATTTCAATTCTTTTTTTAAAATTTCGACAAACCAGTGTCGACCATATTCACTATGGTCGACACTGGTTTGTCGAAAACAAAAAAAAAAACTTTACAAATTCGATCTTCTTCTTAGGTCGACCATATAAACTCTCGTCGACACCCCGTTGTCGACGAGAGTAAATATGGTCGACCTAAGAAGGTCGAACTTTAAAAAAAAATAAACTTAAAAGTTTTCAACTACGTGATGTCGACCATGTAACCTCTCGTCGACAACATGTCGTCGACGAGAGGTTACATGGTCGACATTAAGTAGTCGAAAATTTAAAAAAAAAAAAATTAAAAAAAAGGTTTTGCTGCAAATTGCAGAAAACCCTAAAACCTAAAACTTCAAAATTGAGGCGGCGGCGGCAATACACTTACCTGGGGTGGGGGTGGCCGGCATCTTCGACCAGGAGGCGGGGCGGCATCTTCGATCGGGAGCACGATGGTTTGAACACAAAATAAATTGCAGAAAAACAGAGAGAGGGGGAGGGGGAGGGGATGCCGCCGCGGCCGAGGGGAGTGTGGGGAAGGCCGTCGCGGCCGCGGCTGAGGGAGGGGGAGCGGATGCCGTCGCGGCTGTGGGAGAAGGAGGCGGCGCGCGGCTGAGGGAGAAGGAGGCGGTCGTCCGTGAAGAGACAGGGAGGAAGGGGGCGGCGACAAGGGGCGGTGGGCGGCGAGGGGGCGGCGACAAGGGGCGGTGGGCGGCGGCAAGAACAAATGGGGGAGAGAATTAGGGATTTGAGGGAGGGTGTGTTAAGTAAAATGGTATTATATAGATAAAAATGAGAAAATGGTAATTAAGACAATTTTAGGGGGGTGCATCTATTTTTTCAAATTTCAGGGGGGTGCATCAATCGGGGGAGTGTTCTAAACCGAAATGGAGGTGTAAATAGTCAGACCCAATAAAAATGAATGGAAGGCCCAAATCAGATGGGCCGCTTTTTTTTTTATTTGACCCATTTGTCGAATGAGTATAATTTAGTTAAAATTAAATTAAAATTGACTCAATTTTATGTGCAACAAATTAAAAGGCCTAAAAAAAATTCAAATCCCATCTATTTAACGAAATGAATTTCTAAAGATATTTGAGTCTAACTAATTTATTAAACAAGTCTAGTCGAACTGAATTTTAATATATTTTAATAGGATGAGTTATAGACCTTGTGAGGTAGCTGATTTGGGTGAAATTTAAACGTTTTTATGCACATGTGAAGCTCATTTTGATTGTGATTTTATTGATTTGTTAGTTGATTATAGATGTTTTGGTCAAAATAAGAGAAATGTGGTGTTTTGTCAATTTTGTAGGAAAAATGAAAGATTTTGGGAGCAAAACACCTACCACAATTCACTGGACCAAAGAGAGGATTGCACCATTGGATCTGTCTCGAAAAATGGGATAGAATGAAAAAAAAAAGAATCGAGTCAATTGGAGGTCGGAAGCTCAAGATACGGAGGGACGAAGACGGAACACGAAGATTCAGCTCGGCCGGGCGTCACCACTCGCCTGACCGGGCGGCCGAGCCAGCAACTGTCTCCACTTACGAAGAGTTGGCCCGGCCAGGCGGCATCACTCGCCTGGTCGACCGGTCGAGTCCATCCAAGCAAGCGCCCCTTACGAACTTTTCGCCCGGCCGGGCCATCCCCTGTCCAAGCCATTTTAGCCCTACAACACATCCGCCCCGCCGGGCCACTCATTTTCTTGGGGGATTTTTGTGATTTTTGGCCACCCAAACCCTACCCTAACACTATAAATGCCCCTTTTCTTGAAATTCAAAGACATTACCCTCTACACAAGAAGCCTTAACACACAAACACACACTTGGAGGTAATCACCATCATCTTCTTCAATTCTCCACCATTTGGAGGAATGATGCAATCAAGAGCTTGAGAATTTCAATCCCCACCATCCATTTGTCTAAGTTTTTTCTTTCTTTTACTTTTATTTGATTTTATCATTAAACTTTGTAGTATTTTGATTATGTTGCTGATTGGCTAGAACACTTTTGGTTCTAGGGCTATGTTTACACTTTGGATGGTGTTTATGAATTAATTTCTTGTTTATTTGGTGGATGTGTTGCCTATTTCTATTTGAATGCTTAATTTTCATTGCAAGACATGTTGTCAATGGCCATGATAATATGTTTTATCCATTATTAATTGAAATTAATTGGTGGATTGAGAAATCTTTTTCATTAACCATGCTTAAGCATTCGATCTAATTTATTGTGAGCTCGAGAGAAGATCAATTATTGGGAGGGTATTAGAAGATCTTAGGAGCCTTTTAGGGTTATACTAGTATTTCACCCGTGCGATGCACGGTTATGAATATTACTACCGAGTAATGAATAATTAATAGTATTATATTACTATTAATATTGTTACTAAAAAATACGTATATTATTTTGCTGTTAAATTTTATTTTTATAATATAAATTAAAGAAATTGGTTCAATTTAATATATTTGTGGATTCACATTTGTTTAAAATTTGAATAAAGTAAGAATAAAATTTATTTCGAATTTACTATTTTAAAGTGTATAAATTATTGGAAGGAATATGAATAAATCTTATTAATTATAAGTCTGAGTATTATTACGCAAAATATATGTTTTTCCTTTTAATTATTAAAAATGAATCAGAGATCTTTTTCAACTCACAACTAATTAAAATATGAATAGTAATCCATACATAATAAAATTAATTTATAAAAGAAATACTCATTATTTTAAAATTATTATCCTAATATGTACTCCATTATTTAGGCGTTTAAGTATTTATTTTATGTTATGTTATTTTTATCGTATACAAATTTTAAAAAATACTCCAATGTTTCACAGTATATTATCCTACTTTAAGCTATTGACCGAAGAAAATTCAGAAAACTAAAAAATTATATGTAGGGGACAATTCTTTGTTATTATCAATACATACTTGCACAATATCAACCATTATCATGTTCTTCATTCTTAAGTTTCAATATGTACACTCATTGTTGCAAAATTCTTTTTTTGTAAGTGTAGGTATATTGCCTTTCCTTTTATGCGGCCAAAAAAATATATACATTTGAAGTTTAATTGCTGAAAAAAAATCAATAATTTTAATACAGCAAGAAGTCTAAAAAAATATTAAAACAAAAGTGATAGCTCATCTTTACAAAAAGTGAAGATATAGTAAACAGTAAGTTGAATGACTGTGAAACTAAACCACAGAAAACGTAGTATCCTAACATCGCTATTAACCCCGAATCTGATGGGAAAGATAGAAAACACTGTATCAGCAAATGCTCATAAGAACAAAGAAAGTGATCGAAACTAATGATTAAAACGTACAACAACGAATAACCAACAAAGCATAAATCTTCTAAAATTGCATTTAAAATCTTAATTTAAAAATCTTGAAAAGAATAAATGTAAACTTGAAAGCAAATCCGAAAAACTGACTGAAACAAACCACATTCTTGTACCATAATGTAGTAAACTGCTACTCAAACGATAAAATTCAACTGCAGAAGACTCTTACGGTTGAAAATACCACAAGCCTACAATCAAAATGGGGAGTATTTGAGTAACTTTATCAGCAAATTGAGAAATTAACTCCCAACAATACCAAATACAATCATCGAGATTGAATGCATAGACAAATACCATCGATTAGCAACCATCAAATCCACAAATCATGAATATGTAATCCGCACGCCCAGGTTCTTTAATCGGAACAGCTGAATAAAACATGAAAGCCCAACTTCTTATATATTGAACAACAACAACGTATGTGTTGTCTAAAAACAACATAGAAGTATGTCGTATAAAAACGATTAAAAAAAAACCATATATCAAGAATCTTGAGCCTACCATACACCATTGGAGTATGAATTCTGACCGTGAAACCTACTTGACCAAGATAAACACATATCTTAGGACATAGAAGATGCACATATTAAGAAACAAAAACTCAAAAAACAAAAAAAGTTATTGAAAAAAATTAAGAGGGTAGAAGAAAATTTTGATTACCTTCATTGGGAAGTACAGTTTGGATTTTTCAAAGAGCCTCCACGAATTCATGAAAATATCCATTGACTTGTCGAGTAGAAGATTTCTCTTCTAAATAGCATAACCTTAAAATAAAAATAAAAAAATAGCATGGCTAGTAATGTTTCAATTGACTCACAAATGTGTACACAAACAATATGACTATTGCAATGCCCAAGATCAGCACCCCCAAGTTACATTTGTAAACTGAAAAGTTGAGAAGCTATATAAATTATTCTACTTCATAATACTACTTTTTTGAAAATATTACAATAAAAAAAAATGGGCTAACAGTAAGACAAACTCGACAACAATGTCTAAAGTAGAAGTCGCCTGAATCTAGAAATCCATAAAATCCAAAACCTGGAAACATGACTCTACAATTTGAAACCCAAAAGCAGGTCGAAAAAATTCGGTTACGAATCTGGTTAAAATGCAAACATTATTTGGGGTTAGATTTCCAACTCAATACACAAAGCTTGAACCCCAAACCATAAATCCCAAGTTTTCGAAAGCAAACAACCAAAAAGCACTAAACAGGGTCTATTGAACTACAATGTTATGGATTCATATGAACTCACTTTAAGGAAGAAGAAAAAACGAACTCACTTGAACTCAGACTCGTCGTCGTACTGCTACGCCGGAGACGTCGCTGCTACGGTGAAGTGAAATATAGCCCTAACTTGAATTATGCGTTCAGCAGCTTCGGCTGTAATCAAACAGAACTGAAGATCGTCGAAATCACAAACCGAAAATATTCTGATGGTAAACAAAAACTTTTAAAAATATGAACAAATCGGACTAAAAATAAGAATTTGATCTGTAAAAACAAAAAATCAAAAGGACACATAATACAATTGAATCCAAAAATAGTTCAAACAAAAGATTAAAAGAGAATCTCAAAGCCAAAAACTCTAAACAATATAATCAACTGATTATGAAGTTCATAAGATAAAGCAAGATAAAGCAAATGATAAAATCCAATTAACAAATTAGCAAATGAAATTGATTCAATAATAGGTATTTTCAAAACACACAAAAAGGCAGAAGCAGATGGAAGGACACTTTAATATTGACTGGAAATGGAATGAAACAGTTGAAATACATTCTTCAACTCATCCTCCAAGCAGTAATATACCATGAGCACTTAACAACCTTCTGAGTCAATTAGTTTACCAAAAATCCATAAAGTATCATAGTTTATTCAGGAAGACTTGACATATCATACTAAGATTCACCTAGTCTTGACAACGAATCAATTAGTAAATACATTCTCATAAGTAATATCTTGGTTAGCTTCAATTCAAGATGATCCCAGTTAGTATTGTAACTACAACTTTAGATTTAGTACCAAGCATAGATAAATGGGTCAGTTGTACAGTTATGAGCTGCAAAATATTTTAAAATGAAAGAATCAATGGCCCATTAATTTTTCATCATTTTATAAATCAACCAAGTATCTTTGTGAGGACTTAAAACAAACAACTGATATCCACTTACAATATTCATTTCTCTATTGCTCAAGAGGGGGAAAGACGGTGGAGAACCAAGCATAAAACAAATTTTTAGGGGTTTTTTTAGACACTGGCTTCTGAAGTTGAATTAATCTCTTCATTTTAGGTATATTTCCATACAAAAGTGAGGGGTCGGACCCTTTAATCCTTTGTTTTTCAATTATTTATCTTAGTCTTATGGGCTTCGAGAACGAAGCATCGAAAACCCTGAGAAAAAACACTAAAAAAGCTCCCGAAATTGCAATAGAAGATAAGACCAAAGCAAAAATAGATCGGATATAAGACATGAGAAAATAGGTCCAAAAAACCCATGCATTTATTGTCAAAACATGGAAACCCTACTCTCCAAAACATGGAAACCCTCCATTTATATGTCGTATTCTCTAGCCGCAACTCCTGTCAAAACATGGAAACCCTACTCTCCAAATTCATTATGTGTTTATGTGAGATACATTTAAATATGATTATTGTTTATCAAAATCTGTAACAAATCTAGTCAGACATTAACTATCACTAAGCAATGAAAATTTATAAAATTCTACAATAATCAAAATTAAAATTGAAGCCACAAATCTGCCATTTAAATTGAAATTGAAATTGGTCACAAAATCTGCAAACTCACAAACACAAAATTGAAAACGGCAAACTCACGGAGGAGTCGGATTGCGGGCGGCGAAGGTGAACACTCTCCGAGTGGTGACTGCGGCGGGTGCAGCGGCCTGCATGGTGGTTGAATCAGTATCTTTTGTGGACAGATCTCTAAATTTTCGTCATGTGTGTGGGACTGGAGAGTGGAAGGGGACATGGCGACCAAGTTTTTTGTGCCTGTGCGATGGTAACGACGGCGATTCAGTGACGGACACGAAGACCAGTTACTTCAAAGGACGCATTCCATTTACAGAGGAGAATGTAATTCAAAGACTACTCTATGTTATTCTTAGAGAATATTGAAGAAGTTATACTACAATTCAAAGAAAATCGAGAAGAAATAACATCAGGAAATATAACACAATCAACATTCATTTATATTTTAACAATCTGTAATTGAGTCTCCACCGAGTCAACCATACTTACAAAAAAAAATTTAGCAGATTCATACTTATATAAAAATAAAAATAGCACAGATTTTGGGAATTTTTTTCTAAATATGTGACAAAATTTCAGAAATAAAGAAAACCGCATTCGCTCGGCCAGAAAACACCAAAATTTAACTTATTTTTCACCCCTATAATAATTCTTTCACCAAATAAAATTTTAAAAAAAAAATCCAAGATGAAAAATATGAGCAGAAGAACAAAATCAAGATTTGTAAGAATTTGAACAAAAAGGGAAAAAAAAAAGAGAGAAAAGAACCTCGACGGGTGTCTGGGCTGGCGGTGACGGGTCGACTGTGGGCGACAGCAACAGGCGTCTTGGGCTGACGGCGACGGTAGATTCGGGCTGGAGGCAGCGACGTGCATCCAGTTGAAGCTAAGACTATTTAATACAATTACTTTGAAATTAAGATGAAAATGAAGGTTCTGTAAAAAAAGAAGATGATGAAAATGAAGGTTCTGTCAAAAAAATAAATGAAAATGTAGGTTCTGTCAAAAAAAAGAAGAAGATGAAAATGAAGGTTCTGTCGAAAAAAAGAAGAAGATGAAAATGAAGGTTCTGTAAAAAAAAAAAAAATGAAAATGAAGGTTCTGTCAAAAATAAAAAAATGAAAATGAAGGTGATAATCGTGAGATGACTCTTAAATATATACAGGGTGGAAATGAAAAGTCACAAATTTAGAGTTTTGGTTGAACTTCCAAATTTGAAATTCAGCTTAATTGGAAGTTATTTTTGCCTAGAAAAAAGCTGAGTAGAATTTAGTGTTTGACACCACTTTTACAGTGAAATCCCATCAACCAAGTCTGATTATTGCAGAAAAATAATATATTAATTTAAAACTCTAAAATTTTCGGAAGGGGTTTTCAAGGTTGAAGTAGAGTAATAATTAACTTCATTTGTTAAAAAAATAAATTGTCTGGCTGTCAAACCACAACCAAATAGGCTCTAAAAAACTGCAATCACGTGAACTGCTTCAAAATTCTAAAATTATAAAATTTAAATAAAAAAAAATTATATCAGCAAGAGTGAAAAATGGGCGGGAAATTGAACTTGGCTGTTATTATATATATATAGATGATGCATGCTTGGTAGAGATACATGCTTGTGTGATATTTCCTTTGAATTAATTGGATCGAAAGAACTTTTAATTCATTATTTCGTGATCAACTTAAATAGACTTTTAATCATAAATTGACCCATTAGTGTGACATATGTCTTGGAACCTCCCTTTTCTTTATTGAGTTTTAATTGTATTTCTTTCGTTTTCGTGAATTGCATGAGCTTTGATCGAATTTCCTTATTACTCTTTATTGTTTATTTGTGACATGTAGTAGACAATCTTAGGGTAATCAACACTTCAAATTTTCGATCATCGTCTATTTAGAACTAGATCAACAAACTTCACTTTTACACTCTCCCTCCCTGTGGGATCGACCTTGTACTTACTCCACTACGATATACACCGTATACTTGCGATTGTGTATTTTAGAATTGTAATTACATGTCATCAAAATTGTAACATAGGTATAAATATTTAGCACTCCCTTGTACTTGCAAAATTGTAACCTGATCATTCTCACCACAATAGGACCATTTAGCACTCCCATAAAAAAAAAAAAAAAAAACAAGCCCTAGGTATAAATATTTACACAAAAATGTATATCCGGAATGGATTAATAGATCCAGTCCGTTTAACCCTGATATATGCAGGGTTAGGTTTAGCAAATTATAGGTTCGTTTAAATCCATACTTTTTTTAGCCCGATGGTTAATAGGGCTAACTCGCCAGTCTATATGGCTAGCCCGCCAATCCGAATAATTTTATTTTATATATATACATATATTTTATTTTGGTAACGAATAAAGTCAATCACACCCCACATTTTATATTAATTTTGCACGACCCATCACTACCAGAAAAGAGGTTTTTAGTATCGGAAAATTGGTATCTGATCCATTTTCCGATACTAAATCTTATCATTTAGTATCAACAATAAAAATATTGATACTACTTGCATACTTAGTATCCAAATTTTATCTTTTGATACCATTAATTTTATTGCATCAGTTATTTTTTGATACCAAAGTTATTTTGGCATTAAATTTTTTTTATTGATACTACTTATTTTTTTACATCAAATAATTTTTTGATACTACTTATCATTGGTATTGGTAATTGAATTTCCGATACTATTAAATTTACTTTTAGTATTAATAATTGTTTTATTGATACAACTTATTTTTTGTATCAAATAATTTTTTTGATACTACTTATCATTGGTGTCGGAAATTAAATTTTTGATACTATTAATTTTATTTTTAGCATTAGTAAATGTTTTATTGATACCACTTATTTTTTGTATCAAATATTTTTTTTGATACTACTTTTCATTGGTGTCGGAAATTAAATTTTCGATACTATTAATTTTATTTTTAGTATTAATAATTGTTTTATTGATACTATTTATTTTTGTATCAAATATTATTTTTGATACTACTTATCATTTGTGTCGGAAATTAAATTTCCGCTACTATTAATTTTATTTTTAGTATTAGTAATTATTTTATTGATACCACTTATTTTTTGTATCAAATCTTTTTTTTGATACTACTTATAATTAGTGTCGAAAATTAAATTTTAGATACTATTAATTTCATTTTAGTATTAGTAATTGTTTTATTGATACAACTTATTTTTTGTATCAAATAATTTTTTTTGATACTACTTATCATATGTGTCGGAAATTAAATTTCTGATACTATTAATTTTAATTTTAATTTTAGTATTAGTAATTGTTTTATTGATACCACTTATTTTTTGTATCATATTTTTTTTTATACTACATATAATTAGTGTCGAAAATTAAATTTTAGATACTATTAATTTCATTTTTAGTATTAGTAATTGTTTTATTGATACAACTTATTTTTTGTATCAAATAATTTTTTTTGATACTACTTATCATAGGTGTCGGAAATTAAATTTCCGATACTTTTAATTTTATTTTTAGTATTAGTAATAGGTTTATTGATACCACTAATTTTTTGTACTAAAATTTTTTTATACTACTTATCATTGGTATCGTAAATTTAATTTTCGATACTATTAATTTTATTTTTAGTATTAATAATATTTTTATTAATACACTTATTTTTTTGGTATTAATTATGTTGAGTAATTTTATGAAATTCATCATTTTTTATAATAAAAATTTATTTATGGATATTAAATATTATTTATTTATTGATACCATTTTGTATTTAATATTTTTTAATAGTAATGATCTGATACCAATTGCTCTACCAAATATTAAAAATATCCGACACCAATTGCTCTACCAAAATATTAAAAATATCCAATACCAATTGTTCGTCTGGTGTCTTCAGTCTTTTTCCTGAACGATCTCGTACTGCACATCAAAGCAATATATTCTTCCCCAACCCCATCCCCTTCAATTCGAATAAAAGAAAAAAGGAAAAAACCACCCCCTCACTGTGTGCGATTTACACACAGTGAGGTTCTTTCTCAGTCACGGCCGCCGCGCTTGGCCGTCTCTGTCCTTGGTCTCGGCGCTCTAGGCCGCGCCGCCAACGCTCAGTCACGGCCGCTGCGCTTGGCCGTCTCTGTCCTCGGCCTCGGCGCTCTAGGCCGCGCCGCCCACGCTCAGTCACGGCCGCTGCGCCAGGCCATCTCCTCGGCCGCCTCACCTCGCACCGCGGCGCACTCGTCGTCCCTCAGCTGTTGCGTTCAGTCGGCGGCCGCGCCGTTGCCGCAGACCCCCGATCTGACGTCGTCGACCTCTTCAGGCCATCTAGGGCCCTCCGACCGGCCGCGACCCTCTCTTTCACCATCTCTTGCAGAATCGAAGTTTCTGGTTAGCTTGTAAGTCAGAATGCAAGTATTTACATTATATATAATTGGAAAATTGCAAATTTATTCACCTTTTTTAACCTAGTGTGATAGGATTGTCAATGTTTGTACATGACTAGATTGATTTACTTAATTAGCGTATTGAGTTTGTGGAATAATATTGTATTATGTTTTTATCTAAATGATAAGCAAACTTACATTGCACTGTTTCTTGGATCAAAATGCTTTTGGTATGGATTTTCAGTATTTCTATTTTCATTAGTATTGTTTAACTCACTGCCTTACTAGGAGTCTTTCCTAATATTGCAAATGTCCATCCTTAGGAGTCTGTGTGTTTTAAAGAAGCTTCAGCCGAATACCTTATGATTCAATGTTAAGTTTATTTAAGTGTGTGGAGATAGGTCTGTAGTTATTGCAACTTTTAGTTTTGAATGTTCAGTACTAATTGATCTAGTGAGTTCATATAGATTTGATTGTACATTTAGATGTCTTGTTCATCATACTTGTAATCTTGGCTACGTTGTCTAATTTATACACCTTGATTTGATGCATAGATTCTTCATTAATTTTTGGTAATTTTTTCATGTTTATTTGTGTATACATGCTTTAAGATGAGTTGTAATTGTAATTTATTGAGTTAAAATGTGGTGGAGAAGAGATGTGGGTTATAAGTTATAACCTGCAAACTAATGTACAATCTGTGATTACATTGTTTACAGTCCATAGATGCTCTCAGACATTGATATGCCTTTAATTTTGTAGATTTGTTTGTCTCTGATGCATGTTGCTCTATAATATTGGTTTTATGTATGCAATATAGTCTCTGAATCATGTAAGATAAAGAGTTCTTGATTGAATTGACTTTTGAACTTGCCATTATCTAATTTAATTGGATAAGTGCTTTTGAATTTTCTGAATCAAGCTGGTTCAAATTTTGAATTTTTTAAAATAATTTTTGAAGTTAAATTGGGGTGTACTAGTTAAGTGTCAGAAAGGTGAGAAAGAGAGAGAGGGTGTAAGGAAAAAGGGTACTCTGTTTTCTTGATTTGTTTTGGCAAGATTACACGATTTTGTTTTGTTTAAGAGAATGTAGGAATCCATTGGATTTTAATGTTTTATTGCAGGGGATTAGTATCTGTGTGAAATTTTAGATTGTTCCTATCATTCTGTACTAAGCTTCTCTAATGGAGTTACCAAACACCTACTTCTTTGTTTCATTTGCCAATAATTAGAATTATTTTTGTCCATTATATTTCCATTCCTTTTTTGCTGCCTTCTTTTCTGCTAGTGTGAAACCCTCTGGAATTTAAAATAGTACCATAGTGCAACAACTCATTTAAAATCAATGCTCTTCTTTTCTTATCCAACACCCAGCCTCATAAACTCTTTCCTTATTTTTTAAAACAACTAATTTAATATTCACTTTTTTTCAAGTATAAAGAGAGACCCCTGCACTGCACTGCATATAAATATGCATTAATATGTTCTAGAGGCTTCCCTCTCAATGCAAAAACTGGCTGTCTACGTCACGTAGTAATCTTTGAATAAGAGTAATAATATATAAGTTATACAGTACATACACATTATTTCTTGAAAGTTGAGAAATATGGCTTCAGAGGTAGATTTTTATAGTGTTCTTGGATTGAACAAAGAATGCTCACCAGCTCACCCCAGGATTGCTTACAAGAAACTTGCAATGGTCAGATTATTTATTTCCTTGCAATTTTTTATTTTTTAAAAGTGTGTTTGTTTATTTATATTGAAAGACTTTTAATTCCTGGGAAAATCTTGGCTTAATACTATGCATTAAGATCAAATTATTTTCGTGAACAGAGATGGCACCCTGATCGATTCTCTGCTTCTGGAAATTCTAAGTACTTGGAAGAGGTCAAGAAGAAGTTTTGAGGCATTCAACAAGCCTATTCAGGTACACTTTTTTTCTTCTTTTAATTAAAATGAGATGATTTTCAAATTTTCATGCATATTAATTCCAAAAAATTAACTTCTTACTTGGGCAATAGTGAAGGTAGATGTTCAAAGCTGAAATTTTGTAAGTAAGTGTCTATATTGTATTTATTCTTCTTCATGGTTTATGGCCATCTTTGAGGAACTTATTAGTATTTGGTGTGTATTTGTATTTGGTGATGTGAATTCAAAGCTTTATACAAAATTAGTCCTGAAAGTTTACTTTTCTTGATTGCTTTCTTTTGGACTTTGGGCCTTTGGAATATATTGTTAAATGATACTAGTATAATTCACATAATTTTATTGTTATTAGGTACAAGCCAACTTTTTTTAATGCATATATCAAGTCAATGTGCAATTAATTATTATATTCCATATGAATTTCATTTATATGAATTTGTGCTTTAAGGTTTGATCCATTTGTGGAAAATATATGATAGATCTGTAAGTGGCTCAATTGCAGGAGATTATGGCAACTACAAGGCTTCCCACAATTTGCATGTTCGGAAATGCTCCACAGAGCCAACCTAATATACTAGTTCTTGAAAAGCACTTCACGTTAGATATTTTGTAATGAAACTTATATACTAGTTTTTGTATATGAAACTAATATACTTGTGTTTCATTATTGTTAGATATTTTGTAATGAAACTTATATACTAGTTTTTGTATATGAAACTAATATACTTGTGTTTCATTATTGATATTATTGATAAATGTTATTTTGATATTTGAATTAGTAATAAAGCTAGATTTGAATCATATTGAATATTAGTGTTTTATGCTTGTAATAAAGCTAGTGTGGTTTTTGTTATTCGGAAATTAATATTAGAATTTTTTTATAATACCATTAATTTTAGAATCAGTTGGTACTGTTTTAAATACAATATTGTATCAAAAATTAATATAATTATCCGTTGTTAAATGCCTTTTTTGATACTAAATAATTCAATATTTTAATATCAGAACATATTTATTGATACTATATATTTAGTATCGTTAAAATTAATTGATATTAAAAATACAATGTAGTATCAAAAAAAATTGATACCATTATTCGATACTAAATATTTTTTTGACAATAAAGGTTATATCATTTAGTATCAAAAAATATTTATTGATACTATATATTTAGTGTCGTAAAAAATAATTGACACTAAAAATACAATGTGGTATCAAAAAAAATTGATACCATTATCCGATACTAAATATTTTTCTGATACTAAAGGTTATATCCTTTTAGTATCAGAAAATATTTATAGATACTATATATTTAGTATCGGTAAAAGTTTACGATACCATAAATGCGTTGTTGTATCAAAACAGATACCATAAATGCGTTGTTGTATCAAAACAAATTGATACAATAATTCGATACTAAATACAATACTGATACTAAAGAATTCAATCCTTTAGTATCAGAAAATATTTATTGATACTATACATTTCTGATACTAAAGGGTTACCCTTTAGTATCAGACGTGCATTTCTGTCACCCCCCAAATTTTCATTAAAATAATTTTACGAAAAAATTGACAATTTAAAAATAGAGGGACATGAACTGAAATTTTAACCTATAACAATGAGATTTATGAATTTACTTAATAATAAAATTACTTGACAAACAACAGAAGACTCAAAAGAATTTTAAATTTAAAATACTAATCATACTAAATCTCTACTATCTCATGAAAAAGTTTAATAAATAAATAAACTCTAGTCTAAATTAATTTTACAACGTGATAATTGTTTTGTCATCCACCGCCCTCCTCGCCACCAACTCCTTAATCTGAAAATGTTAAATAAGGGGTGAGCAAACCACAGCTCAATGGGGACATATTTGTCAAAACTAAATACAATAAGCAATTAAATCATCAATTAACATGTATAAATCCATAACAATTCCATAACATGTATAATTAACTCAATATGTAATAGTTCAATGTCATCACCTCGTTTATAAAGGTCAGAAGACCTATCCTCGTTTATAAAGGTCAGATGACCTATCCTCGTTTATAAAGGTCAAATGACCTATCCTCGTTTATAAAGGTCAAATGACCTATCCTCGTTTATAAAGGTCAAATGACCTATCCTCGTACTTCTTTTACATGAACATCAAAATAATCACATATGACATTTACACATTTAGTAGTGGCAAACATAATAAATTAAAAATCATATTTCACATTAATATCAAAATAATCACACATCGCATTTAATAATGACAAATAGAATGATAGAAATCTCCACCTCAAAATGAATGGCTCGAACGCAATAGTCCCAAAACTTACTCCTCACGATTATCTTCACCTAACATAAAATTAAGTCTACTTAGATAATAAATCTCAATGCTAAATTATTACTCCATAAATTATCATTACAACCTTGATCTAAAATCCTTAAATAAAAAGACTAGCATATCAAATAATGTAAACAAATTATTATATATATATTGGGTTTTAGAAGTTGAACACTTTCGTTTGGTATTTAAAAGCATCAGTACAAAATATTTAACATAATTTTATTAGTAGAACAAATAGAAAATTAAAGATTTAAATGTGAAGGCTGTTGTCGATAATCCTTTTATAAAATTAAGAGACTTTAGATTGTTTTAAAGAAAACGCTGGGGTTATCACAGACCATTCAAAATGAGGAATCAACCAATTAATTCATGTTTAGCAAGAAGGATTTTGACTGTTATAGCATGCAACAATATTTACTAAAACTTAACTTAATAATTTCATAAAGTAACATGACATTAGTGTATCTACAAATATGGAGCAGTACGAAATCAACATATATAATATAGGGTAGATTAAAGATTAAATCAAAGAGGGGAAAGGTAGTTACTGTTCGGCAAGAAGATGCATGATCACAGCGCTGCCGTTTGGAGAAGACAATTCTTCACGGTTTATAGTGCAAGGAGGAATTTTGAGTATTCTATGTAAATTAGGGCAACAATTTGTTATATATATGGACATTAGATATGGGCTTGGGCTTGAGATAGAGATAAGAATTAAAAAGTTTAGAATCTCAAAAGTCTAAATTTTAATGGCTTTTAAATATTTATCTCAAAATATTATGAATTACAATATAATCTTCAAAATAAATTGAACGTACAATTTAATTTTTAAATATACTAAAAATTTAGGGATATTACAATTTCCCCATGCAGGACCCATTTCGAGATTTGCTGGTGGGGAAAGTCGGGGACTTTTTCTATGATGATTGTTGGCACTTCTCGTTACCATTTATTTTGGCATGCATTGACGTGATTGTCCTCACTTACACAACACGCTCCCAATAGCAAGGGATTTAGGGAGGGAAAAACGTTTGCCAATGCATTTAGCAAGGGAATTAGCCAGGGCCCACTTCCCTCGACAAAATGTCCCTCGACAATTTCGTAGCAAGAGAATCAGAAAATCCCTTGGAAATAGCAAGGGAATGTAAAACTACCCCTCAAAATCCCCACTAAATTCACTTTTCTTATTTTGTGTGCCTTCACATGTGAAATAAATCATAGAACGGGAATATTAATTAATGTTAGTATTATATTTTAAGAATTATTTTATTATAAAACATATATAAATATTTATTTACAATTATATACATATATATAATAAATAATTTTAAATAGGTCGATCTATTAACATATAAGGTCTTATACAAAACTTAAGTCTATCCTATTTTACATTACAAAAAAAATGTGAAATACCGACAGAATTTTACCGACGGATTAACAAAGTCAATCGATTTACCGATGAAATTTATTTTCCATCGGTAATTACTGACGGATATTCCTTCAGGCCGTCGATAATCACAAAAAAAAAAAAAAAAAAAACAAATACGCGTGATTACCGAATAAATTTTTTGTGATTACCAACGAAAATTTCTGTCTCTAAACACAAAATTTTAAAAAAAAATTTGTGATTAGCGACAAAAATTTTCGTCGGTAATCACAAAATAAAAAATTATAAAAATTGTGCAAAAATTAAAGTATTAATTAATTAGCTAGGAAATTATAATTGATTAAAATAGAAAATTTGTTGATTAAATTAGGAACATGTCGATTAAATTAGAAAATTGTTGATTAAATTAGGAAATTTTATATTAAATTGGGAAATTATTGATTAAATTAAAAAATTGTATGTTATATTGTTTGAATATAATTTCTTTAGTTTTGATATCCATTTAGTTTATATGATAATCGTTGCAAAAAAAAAGGTTTATATGATAATTAAGTATTTGTTGTGTGAATTATCAAATAAAAAGAATTATTAACAAACAAATGAATTAAAAATAAAATTACATTTACAATTTATAAATTTATAAATTTAAAAATTTTAAAAAATTACAATAATTATTAGTCACAAATTTAATGATTAATATAAGTGAAATAATGTTTAATCAAAACAAAAACAAAAAAAATTATATATGAGGACATTTTAGAATTCTAATCAAAACAAAAAAATCACAATTTATAAATTAAAAGGTTAATTTTACAATAATTATAAGTCACAAATTTAGTGATTAATGGAGTATAAGTGAAAGAATGTCAATTATTAAAAATTTGAATAAAAATATGTTGAATGCATTAAATTACTAATATATTATTCATATACTATGTCAAAATAAGATTCACACATTTACTCATTTTGATCAAATAAAATAATTAATGTATTATGTTTTATAGAAATAAATGAAAAAAATCATTTAACTAAAAAATAATATAAATATTAAAATATGAATTATACTCTTTAAATTATATATATATACAACATTCCGTGTAATACGCAGATGCTCATCTAGTTTACAATAGTTATAAGTAAAAAATTTAGTGATTAATATTAGTGAAAGAATGTTCAATTATTAAATTGATTTAAGTAAAAAAAGAGTAAAACATGTATAAATTATATGAACATTTTAGAATTTTAATCAAAGCAAAAAAAATAGATTTACAATATATATATTAAAAAAAATTAAATTTACGGCCACAAATTTAGTGATTAATATAAATAAAAGAATGTTTAATTATTAAATGGGTTTATTTTTTTAAAAAAAAAGAGTAAAAAATGTATACATATGAACATTTTAGAATTTTATTCGGAACACAAAAAATGAATAAATTAGATTTACAATTGTAGACGAGTAAAATTCAATTACGAATTAAATTGCGACGCGTGGAAATTACGGGTTAAATATTAATTAAATTTATTATTTATTTGTTGGAATAAATTTAATTCCTAAAAGTAAATATATAATTAATTATTATTCCCTCCAAAGCCCAATAAATCAATTGAAAATTTAAGACGGACCTCTAAAGTCCGGTAAATTAATACGGGTCTCTAAAGCTCGATAAGTAAAGACAGATCTCTAAAATCCAGAAAATCCAAACAGGCCTCTAAAGTCCAGCAAATTAAATTGGGCCCAAGTTTGATAATTCAAGCCCAAAGGGCATTCTTAGCCCATCAAACAATTCAAAATTTTGAATTAAAAGCCATAACTACTTGCACAAAAATCTCCAGGCCTACACCTATAAATAGAGGCCTCATTTCATTCATTTTGATCATCAAGAAATCAGAAGCATTCAAGGCTCTAAAATTCTCTGCAGAGATTTTAGAGTGTTCTTCAACAAGCGGAGGATCTTCAAAGACGTTCTTCGTGCAAAGCGGCGAGAAGTGGTGTTCGAGTGGAGATCAAGGTGCTAAGCCTCTTCGATTCGGCGTTTCTTCAAGGCGTTCTTCGTGCAAAGCAGCAAGAAGCAGTGTTCGAGTGGAGATCAAGGTGCTAAGCCTCTTCGATTCGGTGTTTCTTCAAAGTGCTTCGTGGATCTTCAACGGTGTTCGTCCGGAAAAGTTTCGAAAGTCCCGAAAAGTCCCGAAAATCAACGTTTAATCCAAAATACGGCGTCAAGCCCTTGGATTAACGTTACAAAGTCCCAAATTCAAGAACGATCTTCAACAACGTTCATCTAAAAAGTCCCTAAATCCGGCGTTTAATCCAAAATACGGTGCTAAGCCTTTGGATTAACGTTATAAAGCCCCAAATACAAGATCAGAAAGGATTCGGCTGCGGATCCAGCTCCAAAAGCTCAAGAAATTCAAGAAGTTCAAGAAGAGAGAATCAGAGGAGAAATTAGAGATTGTAACCCGCAATATTCATCGGTTTAATCCGAAATTAAATAAAATCGTTTCGCATTTTTGCGTTTTTATATTTAATTCACGAATTTGTGTTTACAAATTGCCACGCCCAGTGGGACCATCTCTACCTCTCATCTCTACTCTTCAAGCAAAACAAGTCTCGACGATGACACCAATCAAGATTAAGATCAAGAGAGGTGTTGCATCCGGATCAGCTGGTCTTGACTTTGAAGACGTGAACGTAGTCACGAGGAGTATGTCAAGAAGCTCGAAGTCATCATCTTCTTCAGAGAAGGCTACTGCAGAGGGTCCACCACCCAACACTGTGAATGAGGAGAACAATCCAGCATGTTCCCCTACTCGTTCCACAGCGAGCTCATCAGATTCAAGTACAGCCTCAGCAATGGCGACAGGCACTACGACTGTTGAGGAGCAACTGGCAAGCTTAACTCGAGCCATAAAAGGACTCACAAAACATGTCCAAGAACAGGATGCCTAGATTGCTAAACTGATAAGCAATGCGGACAAAGGAAAGCAAGTAGAAGGGCATGATGCTGAGACGTCTGGTGAACGCCAGCCAATGGAAGTTGACCAAACTCTTAAGGATTTATAAGTTTCTCCCGATGGTTTGGTGCCCGTTGACCGACTGAAAGAAATCATACTTGGGGCAATCAAAGATAAATTGGAGGAAAATCCCAAGTCTTCATTTACCTACATCAAGCCTTACACGAAGAGGATTGACGGTTTGAAGATGCCAGCTGGTTATCAACCTCCAAAGTTGCAGCAGTTCGATGGAAAGGGTAATCCAAAGCAACATATTGCTCACTTCGTAGAGACTTGCAACAATGCCGGCACTTACGGAGATCACTTGGTAAAGCAATTTGTACGCTCTTTAAAGAGCAATGCATTTGATTGGTATACTGATTTGGAAGCTAGCTCGATTGACAGTTGGGAGCAAATGGAGCAGGAATTTCTCAACCGGTTTTACAGCACTCGTAGAACGGTGAGCATGATTGAAATGACGAACACTCGTCAATCGAAAGAGGAATCGGTGATAAATTACATAAACCGATGGAGGAACTTAAGTTTGAATTGTAAGGATAGATTGACCGAAGCTTCGGCAATCGAGATGTGTATTCAAGGAATGCAGTGGGGTCTTCGATATATCCTACAAGCAATTCGGCCAAGGTCGTTCGAAGATTTAGCGACTAAAGTTCACGATATGGAGCTGAGTATGTCTACAACCAGAGCTGGAGGGCCGCCAACTCAAGAGCCTTGGAAGTTCAAAGACAAGCAGGAAGTTAAGAAAGGGGGCAAACCTTTCATTAAAGATTCGAATAAAGAATCCATGGCAGTGACCGCTACTACTGTCAAATTCAGAAAAGGTGAAACTGATGCGGGGAGTAAAGGAAAAGGCGTCACCCAAGAATGTGGGCAAAGGAGAACAAGTCTGAGGGAATTGCAACAAAAGCAGTATCCATTCCTAGACTCTGACATCCCCGGAATGTTCGATGAACTGATCAAGAACGATCTCATCGAATTACCAGAAATGAAACGACCGGATGAAGCTGGGCGAACGGATGACCCAAAGTATTGCAAATACCATCGGTTGGTAGGGCATCCAATCCAAAACTGTTTCATATTCAAGGAGAAAGTTATGCAACTAGCTAAAGAAGGAAAGATCTTGCTAGAGGACAGTGAGACAACGGCGAATGCTGTCACAGTTGAGAACAACAACGAATGTAGAGATCTCTCTTGCCATATGACTAGCGAGGAAGATGATGAACGACCTCAGACCAACGATGGTCTTGATGACAAAGTTAATGATTGTTTCTCAATGATAGCTTTCACGGATGAAGACTTAATGCTTGGTTCAGAATCCCATAACAGGCCACTATTCGTAGTTGGCCATACTCGAGAGCAGAAAATAAACCGGATATTGATTGATGGAGGTTCTGGGGTAAACATTTCCCCTTACGGGTGATGAAAAAGATGGAGATACATATGGATGAACTCGCAGGCAGTCGTTTGATGATACATGGATTTAATCAGGAAGGACATAGGGCCCTTAGCACCATAGTGTTGGATTTGCTAATTGGTGGGGTGACATCGACTGTAACTCTCCACGTCATAGATGCCAGGACTTCATATAACATGCTTCTAGGGCGCCCGTGGCTGCACGAAAATGGCGTGGTTCCTTCTACCCTACATCAATGCTTCAAATACTTTAGTCAAGGGGTTGTGAAAACAGTGGTCGGAGATGATAAACCTTTCACAGAGGCAGAATCATACTTTGCTGATGCCGAATACTTCTTTCGAGGTGCGAAAGAAACAAAGAACGAGGAAGGTCCGACACGGAAGGATTGTAAGGAGGCATCAACATCTCGTCTCAAAGAGAACAAATCAGTTCCTTCTATTGTTGAGGCATTGGAGGAGTTAACATTGACGTTAACTAAACTGGATGGAAAGAAGCCATCTTCACAGCCAATTAAGGGGTTTGTTCGTCCTACTCAAGGACGTAAGGTGGAACATGGAGAGGTAATGGGACAGGATGTTACAAAGTTTTACGGTCCTAAAGCTTACAAGCTTTTAGTCAAAGCCGGGTATGATACACGGGAAAATTGTACATTGGGGAAGGTTGTTAGTCAGTCAGAACATGGACTTAATGACACCCAGAAAATGTTGAGAAAGAAAGGCTATGCCGTCAAGAGTACCAAAATGGGACTTGGTTATACTACGAAGAATCCAGTTCGCATTGCAATTAAAAGAGCCAATGCCAACCACATTTCTGAAGAAGAATACTCATCGACAAAGGATGCGTTCGATGAGGATGGTAAGAAGGTAAGACGACTTTCAGTCTTCGAGAGACTTGGGAAGTCTGCTAGCAAGAATAGTAAGAAAACGAAACGCCCCTCAGTCTTTGATAGACTCGGGCCACAGACCCATCATCAAAAGTTGGGTGTTTCCAAAGTTCTGAGCTCAAAGCAATCCCGCATGAAGAGGCAGCATACGTTGACAATAGCATATGGGGGAGGATCCAAAGCCAGAAGGAAAACCATTGTTCTCGCTCAAGAGTACAGCGACGAAGAAGATGATACGGAGAGTGTAGCTTCTTCCAATTTTATCAACACCTATGACATTCAGCAGCAAGTGCCACAGGATATGGAAAGGGCACAAAGAAGGATCGCTCGAATGATTAGAGAAGGGTACGTCTCTGACGTTATCAACACTATGCAAACTATCCAAGTTAAAGGAAGAGATGGTCGAATAAGATCACGTGTGGATCTTACGAAAAAAATGAATACAATGAAGACATCGCAACTGTGAATCACATCACTGAATGCGAAGATGTTCAAGTGGAGGAAGTGGATGCAGAGGATGCTCCTCCAGAACTCGAAGAGGGCTTCAAGACAACTATTGATGAGTTGAAAGAAATTAACTTGGGTGATGTTAACGACCCGCGACCAATCTATGTGAGTGCTTTATTGTCCGATAATGAGGAAGAAACTTACATTGAACTGCTACGTGAGTTCAGAGATGTGTTTGCATGGTCGTATAAAGAGATGCCGGGACTGGACCCAAAAGTAGCAGTGCACCATCTCTCGGTAAAGAAGGGAGTTCGACCAGTCAAGCAGACTCAACGTCGATTCCGACCAGATCTTGTTCCATTGATTGAAGCTGAGGTGAACAAGCTTATCGAAGTCGGTTTCATCCGAGAAGTAAAATATCCTACATGGATCTCAAGCATTGTCCCAGTGAGAAAGAAGAACGGATAAATCCGTGTGTGTGTTGACTTTCGGGATTTGAATGTTGCATGTCCCAAAGATGATTTTCCGTTACCTATTCCCGAACTTATGATTGATGCAACAACGGGTCATGAAGCTCTAAGTTTCATGGATGGGTCGTCGGGTTACTATCAAATTCGTATGTTGCCAAAAGACGAAGAGCTCACTGCTTTTCGTACCCCAAAAGGAATATACTGCTACAAAGTGATGCCATTTGGTTTGAAGAATGCAGGCGCAACATACCAAAGAGCCATGCAAAGGATTTTCGACGACATGCTTCACAAGAATGTTGAATGTTACGTTGATGACTTAGTCGTAAAATCAAAGAGGAGGAATGATCACCTCCAATACCTGAGGGTTGTTTTTGAACGCTTGAGGCGATACCAGCTTAGGATGAATCCTTTGAAGTGTGCATTCGGAGTCAAATCGAGAAAGTTTCTTGGATTTGTGGTTCGCCAGCGAGGGATTGAAATCGAGCAAGCAAAGATTGATGCAATCTTAAAGATTCCGGAACCTCGAAATATTCATGAGCTTAAAAGCCTACAAGGAAAGCTGGCATACCTCAGAAGATTCATTTCAAACTTAGCCGGACGATGTCAACCATTCAGCCGTCTCATGAAGAAAGATACACCGTTTGAATGGGATGAATCTTGCAGTAATGCTTTCAAAAGCATCAAGTCATATTTGATGAAGCCACCAGTATTGATCGCTCCGGTGCTCGGACGTCCGTTGATTCTTTATATCGCTGCTCAAGAGCATTCAGTTGGAGCCTTGCTGGCACAAGAAAATGAGTCAGGAAAGGAAAATTCTTTGTACTACCTGAGTAGAATGATGACTCCAAATGAATTGAAGTACTCTCCGATTGAGAAGCTGTGTCTAGCTCTTATATTCGTAATTCAGAAATTAAAGCATTATTTCCAGGCCCATACCATCCATCTTGTATCGAGAGCAAACCCGTTGAAATATGTTATGTCTAGGCCAGTTCTCTTGGATCGACTCGCAAGATGGTATCTCCAATTGCAACAATTTTAGATCATTTACGTCCTTCAGAAGGCTGTTAAGGGACAAATTTTGGCCGATTTCTTAGCCGATCATCCAATGCCTGCAGAATGGGAGTTATGTGACGACCTTCCAGACGAAGACGTCCTAACTGTTGAAATAACTCCCCCATGGAAGATGTATTTTGATGGGTCCGCTCATAAAGAAGGAGTCGGCGCTGGAGTTGTGTTTGTAACATCTGATGGAGAAGTCTTGCCCTATTCTTTCACTTTAATAGAGAATTGCTCAAACAATGTTGCTGAGTACCAAGCACTCATACTTGGGTTGGAAATGGCAGTCGATATTAAGAAACTACACCTCAGGGTGTATGAGGATTCAAAGTTGATAGTGAACCAGATGCTTGGATCATACGAGGTTAGGAAACCAGAGTTGCTTCCTTACCAAAAGTACGCTCGACGACTCATGAATTATCTCGAAGATGTGGAAATTGAGCATGTCCCAAGGAAAGATAACAAATAAGCGGATGCTCTAGCAAAACTTGCTTCGGCAATTGCATTGCCCGAAAGTAAAGCTCGTATCCCAATATGTAAAAGTTGGGTTGTGCCTCCTATATTTGAGGATGACGGTGATGAAGAAGGTGAAAGTCATGTTATTGAGGTACTTGAAATTGAAGAAGAAGATTGGCGTCAACCATTTGTCGACTACTTGAAATACGACAAATTGCCAAATGATCTGAAACGAAGAGTGGATATCAGACGTCGAGCCCCTAGATTCATATACTACAAGAGTGTGCTTTATAGACGATCATTTGATGGGGTCTTCTTAAGGTGTCTCGGTAATGGTGAAGCCGCCCACGCAATGGAAGAAGCACACGCCGGCATTTGTGGTGCTCATCAGTCCGGGCCAAAGTTACACTTTCGAGTGAAGAGGATGGGTTACTACTGGCCGACAATGGTGAAAGACTGTATGGATTACGCACGAAAATGTCAAGCTTGTCAGTTTCATGCCAACCTTATCCATCAACCTCCGGAACTATTGCACCCAACCGTTGCCTCGTGGCCATTTGATGCTTGGGGTCTAGATGTGGTGGGACCACTAACGAAGTCATCAGGCGGTCATCTGTACATTCTGGCTGCAACCGATTAATTCTCCAAATGGGCAGAAGCTATACCTTTGAGAGAAGTGAAGAAAGAAAATGTTGCTGATTTTATTCGGGTCAATATCATTTTTAGATACGGGGTCCCTCGGTACATCATCACCGATAATGGAAGATCGTTCAGTAATAGTCACATCGACAAACTTTGTGACAAGTTTGACTTCAAACAAAGGAAATCTTCTATGTACAACGCAGTTGCTAATGGACTCGCTAAAGCTTTCAACAAGACCTTGTGCAACCTCTTGAAGAAAGTAGTCTCCAAGTCAAAGCGAGATTGGCATGAAAAGATGAATGAAGCTCTATGGGCGTATCGAACTACTTACAGAACACCTACACAAGCTACTCCCTACTCGTTGGTGTATGGTGTTAAAGCAGTTGTTCCCCTTGAGAAACAGATTCCATCTCTAAGGATGGCAATACAAGAAGGGCTGACGGAAGAAGAGAATGCACGCTTACGTCTTGAAGAGTTGGAAGCCCTAGATGAGAAAAGATTGGAAGCACAACAAAGGCTCGAATGCTATCAAGCTCGCCTTTCCAGAACGTTTAACAAAAAAGTGAGGATACGTTCTTTTCAAGTTGGTGATTTGGTGCTTGCTGTGAGAAGGCCTATCGTAGTAACTCACCGTGTTGGGAATAAATTCTTGGCTAAGTGGGATGGCCCATATGTTGTTAAAGAAGTTTACACAAACGACGCCTACAAGCTAATTTCTGAAGATGGCGTGAACATTGGTCCTATAAATGGGATGTTTTTGAAACGCTACTACGCGTAAAGAAAACAAGTACGCTCCATAAACGCATGAGCCTAAACTGCTTGTCGCTCCAAGAACGCACGAGCTTAAACTGCTTGTTACTCCATGATGCACGAGACTAAACTGCTTATTACTCCTGGTCCGCACGAGTATAAACTGTGTACGACAACCACCAAAGGTAAATACATGTGGTTAAATTGTTAACTTACTCCACTAAAGGCATTTTAAGTGGTTAAATACTTAAATCCCTACTTTGTCTACAGTAGTTAAAGAATAGTCACTCCTGGCCCGCATGAGTATAAACTGTGAACGGTCCCCCCCCCAAAAATATAAATCAAATTTTGCTTGAACTAGGTTATGGCTTGATCCTCTTTAAAGAGGTACGTAGGCAACTTAGTATATTTCTAAGTACAGTCATAAGTTAAATCGAGTTGTTCGAGTAAGTCGGATCGATGAATACAAAAGTGACGAACATATGAAGCATGAAGAAAACAAAGAAGGAAGAAAGTGAAGGGGGCAATTCCCAAACCTCATTTTGCCTTATATTTCCGATTTTGTACTTCAATTTTGTAGAGGGGTGTACCTTTTCCCTTGACCCAGGTTTTGTCCCTAAGGAGGGTTTTCCGAGGCAAGGTTTTAACGGCGCTCCGGCCTCTGGTTCGACATGTGAACTTATGGCTTTAGGGTTTTCTTTTAATAGATAATCTTTATTCTCCAAAAGGGCCAATTCATTTGTCTCGATGAATATACAAAAGCAAGTATTGAAGAATATGAACATGTGAGATATAGACGAAGAAAATAAATTTTAATCAAAGTGCCAAAGCAAAAATGAAATAGATACATGGAGTGTGCAAAGCAAAATATCCATGAAAAACAACAGACAAATCAAGGAAATCATAAAAGTCATAGAGCAACTAAAAAAAGAGGCCTAAACCCTTAAACTCTTCTAAAGCCTCTTCTAGCTCGGTCTCCGTCTTCTTCAAACCTTCAATTACATCATCTTCTATCAGGGGCGTATTGTTGATAGTGGAGATTTCGTCTTGAAAACTTAGGATCTCGGTGTCAAAACCTTAAACTAATGTTTCTTTCTCCTCCAATGACTGGGCCAATACTTTCTTCTCCTTCTTCAACTCTTTCAAGCGGCACACCTTATCCTTGACTTTTTGAAGCTTTGTTTGGATAGCCTCGACTTGAGAAAGATTTTCAGCACGTTTCTCCTCAACCTCGTGAAGGGCATGCTTAACTTCAGTCAACTGTTGATTAAGAGTCTCCTTACGACATCCATCAGAAGATTTGGACCTCATCAGGTCATGATCATCGGCTCTCTCAAACAAGGATATCAAAGACGCCTCTATAGACGGGAGTTCAGTTTGGGCATAAGTCTGTAACCTCGTGAATGCAATAAGCACTTCCTCCTTCATAGAAGATAAGAGGTTAATAGGGGTTCCCATGATTCTTGCTTGAAGAGCTTTCCATGTAGACAAAACAAAGTCCCGTTCACGATCAAGAAAGAACTTATCACAGTGAAATATCGAAACTGCTTGAGTACACTGCTTCCCAACGTTGATAGGAGAAGAAGCTTTCAAAACCTTCACCGAAGACAATACTTCTTCTTCATCTGATTCACAATCACTACCAAAGATGTTTACCATCGCCTGAAAAAGTAGACATGTGAACATAATTAGTAAAGTAGTAGTAAAAAAAAATGGAAAGTAAGAAAAGAGTGAGTGATAAAAACCTCTTTCTTCAGGGAGTCTTTAACTGATTCCTCCAAAGGCACTAAAGCTTTGGTAACCTTCTTGGCTCGTTTCCAATGGCGATCATCGTCTTCACCTTGACTCTCTTCCGAACATGGAGAAATACTCTTTCTCTTGCTAGTCTCAACCACTGGCGCTATTTCAGGAATCAAGGGAGGATCAACCAGCGTTCGAGAAGTGTCTTTATCAAGCTCTCCACAAAGATCATGACTATCAACGACCAATACTTCTTCTTCCAAGACATTGTCATGCTTCGAGTTGATCAAGTCGTCAACATGATTTTCTAAGTAAGCACCATGAGCTTGGGCCCACCACTTCTTGTAATCTGGTGAAGAATACGACTTAGGATTCACCGGGGCAATCGGAAAACACACCTTAGCACGAGATCCGCGCAAAGTACATGATTGCCAATAATGCGTCCCGTTATCTAATGGAGTCTCACGAAGATCAAAAATCAACTCTCGGAACTTCTTGGTAAAAGCCGAATTGACGGCTAAATCGGTGTGGGCTGTAAGGTTCAACAATAAAGCGATTACCTTGTCTCCAAGTGAGGTAATTGGATCGAATAGCGACAAAGTAACTCCAGTTAGCCCGTTGACCTGTTCCGGTATCAACATAAGAAATAAGTTGCTTCCGATTTAACATATTGCATGTCCATTCGGCAGACTCTCCTCTATGAATCCGTTTACGAGCCTCCGCAGGGTTATGGTACTTAGCACCATTCTCTCCAGAATACTTCACCATTATAGGGGCACGGTGATCATGAACAGCAGGGTAATGGGTCCTAAAATATCGGGCTAACCAAACGTACACAAAATGAACCGGAAAGGCAGATCGAGCTCGGGATGGTTCGGGGTGCAGCGAAATCCGATTCAAACCCTTGTAAATATTAGCCAAGACCGGTACAACAAGATTAACTGTCCTACCCGTAGCCATCAAACTAGCCATCTTGAAAGTAGCAGGACATATCATATTCATTTCACCATTAGGAAGGGTGAATATGCAAAGCCAACAAGCTAAATGAGCAGCAAGATATGTCTCTTCTTGTTGGGCCGGTTCAATCTTGAGTGTTTTGAACAAAGTAACTTCTGCATCGGACCATGGCTTATGGACTCCAAGACTCCCAAGTGGATTATGAGTCGACTTAGGGCGACAACTTCTCTTTTTCTCGCTTCGTGTGGGAGGTTGACGATACTTTCCAGTTTTTCTTGACCAAAATTCAATCCATCGATCAATCGATACGCCGCCCCTAGAAACGCTCCCACAAAGTATGTGGTAAGCGTGGAGTAAATATTTGCAACTCTTTGGAAGGCATAAGTCCCCAGTTTCGTCAAAAAGTTCGGGCGCATTAGGTATCACCTCGTCATATAGATAGCCGTCTAGAGGAAGATCTGTTAGCTCATGCATGTCCCATAATGAGATGGACATCTCTCCAAAAGTGGTGAGCAACGTATTTGTAGATGGACACCATGCCTCACAAAAAGCTTTGATAATTTCAGAATTAAAGTCATAAGTAAAAAGGGAGGCAAAGACAGCGTAATAAATCCTAGCGTCCTTGAGGGTATGTCCACATCGGCTCAAAACGTCTTCAGTCCACTCCCAATATCCTTTGTGATAACCGAATTCTCCAGAAAACTCTATAGTTCCTCTCCAGTTGTCCTTGCCCATAACTATACGCCTCCCCAAGGTTGGTAGATGACTTACATCCTCTTCAGTCTCGTTGCGATGGGAAGTGTTGTCAATAACCCAAGCTTTCGTCGATTTGTTCAAGGATATCTCATGTGACCAATTGTCCAAGTGAAGTCCGACATTTGATAAAGGCCAAGGTTTCGCAGAGTTACCAATAAGGGGCACCTAAAGAGATGAAGAAAATTATTAGAGAATTCATCGTAAAGAGGGACAATTAATTTATTCTAAATTAATTTGACAAATAAGGAATTGGACTTATCTAAATTAATAAGAAGTTTGGGCCTGTTTTAATTAATTTAGCAAATAAAGCCCACAATCCATATTCAGACTGGGTTGAATTAATTAAGTAAAGATATTTCAGTGGGCCTATCTTCTTAATGAATCAAGCCCAAATGATTTGCTGCCCCATTTCTCTTTTCATTTTCACGACTTGAAGACTTGAAGTAAAATTAGGCCGTCCTTTTCTTCAACCAGAACAAGAATGACGCCTGCTCACGCCTCGCCATGGTCGCCGCCGTACTCCGCCTAAAGTGTCCGCCGGAACGCGTCGCCTAAAGCCAACGTCGCGCCATGGTCGCACTTCACCGTCAACAGCGCCGCCGCGCCCGGAAGCTCGCCACCTCGCTTAAATCAGTCGCTGTGCTCCGCCACTCCGGCTGCAGTCGCCCGCCACCCCGAAGCCAGTCGTCGACAGCGTCGCCGCTGCACTCGACACCCAGCGACCACCAAGATCTGCCTAAAGCGCCGCCGCTGTCCGACCGCCGTCGCCATGGTCGCAATCGCCGTTGTGCTCCGCTTAAAGCCACCTGTTCGCACGCCGCCAGCTGTCGTTGCCGTGACGACTGTTCGCACACCGCCTCGCCTGGAATCGGCCGTCGTCCACGCCCATCGATCGCCCCGCCTGCTATGGCCGCCGTCGCCGCCGTGCTCCGCCTAGGTTTGGCCACCACAGGTCAGTTGTCGTCGCCGTGAGTCGCAACACCGTCTCTCGCCTATAGACGCCCAAAACAAGTAATTTCAAAGTCCCCCTCCTTTTCAAACTGTCCAAATCCGAAGAGATTAACATACCAACGACCGAAAACCCACTCTCTCTTTCGAATTTGGTCAATTTGATTAAGAAGGGCTATTGAAAGAAAGTTGATTTGGGCGAAAATAAGTTGTGGATTCTTCTCCAAATCATTAAAATTCACAGATTCGAAAGAGTAAAAAGACCCACGGGACACCCACATTCTCTTTTGAATTCTGTGAATATTTAAGAAATCCTTCTTCGCATTGGTGTTAATTCTTTTTTGAGATTGGTGTTAATTCTTTTTCGAGATTCACAAGTTTCAAAGAGAGTAAAAAGACCCAAGGGACACCGACGATCTCTCGTTTGAAAACCCGTGAAATCGATAAAAAATTATGGCAAAGGTTCACTCGTCAAAAGTGCATAACATAAAAGTTGATTACGGATGACAGTGTATGGACATATTAATAAAACAAAAGAAAGAGAGAATAGTTCTTGGCAAAATTAATATGTGCTATATATATACATGCATATACGTTCAGAAATAAAATAAAATGAAAAGCGCTGCATAGTATGTTACCTCGTGAGCTCTGATAATTACTTTGCTTCTTTCTTCTTTGTTACCTCGTGAGCTCTTTATTACCTCGTGAGCTCTGATAATTACTTTGCTTCTTTGTGAATGTGATAAATTATGAAGTGATGATTGAAGGAGGCATCCTTTATATAGACTTGAAAAGGTGAAAAGATAAGGATCAACAAGTATTTGGTGTATCTCAACTAAATTCCAAAATTCTTGTAAAATCATATTTCAAAGATTTGGTGACATATATTTTGTGATTTACGGGTGAAAGATATTCAAATATAATTGGGCCTCCTTCTTGGACTAGATTAATTGCCTTCTTGGACTAGATTAATTGTAAGAAAGAAGAGTTGGGCTTTGAAGTACTCTATACATTCATGAACTTGTTTGTTCATTTTGGCCCAAAAGACTACACTATTTGAGTCCATGAGATACATTTTATGGATTGTGACAATTCATAAAGTCCAATAATACAAAACATTGAAATAATTTCGCAATTCATCCACTTCAAAGACAAATGTACTCGTGGATGAAATACGAGGGGACAATTTGTAGACGAGTAAAATTCAATTACGAATTAAATTGCGACGCGTGGAAATTACGGGTTAAATATTAATTAAATTTATTATTTATTTGTTGGAATAAATTTAATTCCTAAAAGTAAATATATAATTAATTATTATTCCCTCCAAAGCCCAATAAATCAATTGAAAATTTAAGACGGACCTCTAAAGTCCGGTAAATTAATACGGGTCTCTAAAGCTCGATAAGTAAAGACGGATCTCTAAAATTCAGAAAATCCAAACAGGCCTCTAAAGTCCAGCAAATTAAATTGGGCCCAAGTTTGATAATTCAAGCCCAAAGGGCATTCTTAGCCCATCAAACAATTCAAAATTTTGAATTAAAAGCCCTAACTACTTGCACAAAAATCTCCAGGCCTACACCTATAAATAGAGGCCTCATTTCATTCATTTTGATCATCAAGAAATCAGAAGCATTCAAGGCTCTAAAATTCACTGCAGAGATTTTAGAGTGTTCTTCAGCAAGCGGAGGATCTTCAAAGGCGTTCTTCGTGCAAAGCGGCGAGAAGTGGTGTTCGAGTGGAGATCAAGGTGCTAAGCCTCTTCGATTCGGCGTTTCTTCAAGGCGTTCTTCGTGCAAAGCAGCAAGAAGCAGTGTTCGAGTGGAGATCAAGGTGCTAAGCCTCTTCGATTCGGTGTTTCTTCAAAGTGCTTCGTGGATCTTCAACGGTGTTCGTCCCGAAAAGTTTCGAAAGTCCCGAAAAGTCCCGAAAGTCCCGAAAGGTCCCGAAAATCAACGTTTAATCCAAAATACGGCGTCAAGCCCTTGGATTAACGTTACAAAGTCCCAAATTCAAGAACGATCTTCAACGACGTTCATCTAAAAAGTCCCTAAATCCGGCGTTTAATCCAAAATACGGTGCTAAGCCTTTGGATTAACGTTATAAAGCCCCAAATACAAGATCGGAAAGGATTCGACTGCGGATCCAGCTCCAAAAGCTCAAGAAATTCAAGAAGTTCAAGAAGAGAGAATCAGAGGAGAAATTAGAGATTGTAACCCGCAATATTCATCGGTTTAATCCGAAATTAAATAAAATCGTTTCACATTTTCGCGTTTTTATATTTAATTCACGAATTTGTGTTTACAACAATATATAAATAAAAATAAATTACAATAGTTATACATAAAAAATTCGGTTATATTAGTATAACGGAAAAAAAATTAATTTTATGAATTTAAAATAAATGGGTCGAAAATGAGTACATTATATGTCCATTAATATTACAATTATAAACGAAAAACAAACTTGTTCGAGTGGTAGGCGCCCCTCACTAGGTGTCCACACACCCGGGTTTGCATCCCATAAAGACCGAAAATTTGGTCAATTATATGTATAGTCCCCCTCGCGGGCTTGGGCTTGGACGTGGGTCGTGTTTGGTCCGGGGCGGGTCAGGGCCAGCCCGTTGGCTTGGGCCCGAGTTCAAACTGCCCCTTCTTTTTTATTTTAAAAAAAATAAAAATAATTTTCCATCGGTAAAAATTACCGACAATGTTTTCGTCGATCGAATTTTTTCGTCGATATTTTCGTCGGAAAGCACTATTTCAGACCGAATTTTCGTCGCTATTTTCATCGGTAAAACGAGTATTTTACTGGTAGTGTTAGTAAATACTCCATCAATTCTATAATAAGTGTTGTTTTAGTCTTTTTCTCTTGTACACAAATAAGTTTATTCTCGTTATGCCCTTCCTTTAACTTTAGAAAATCTTCTAATTTCTAACTTACTTTTATTTGAGACATAAATATGGAAATAATTGAAAAAGATTGGTAAAAAGAATTTGGAAAGATTTTAAGAGAATTAATATGATCAAAATCTTTTTTTATTATGTAAGGGTATACTTGTCAATACATATTATTTCTTAATTTCAACAAATTTAATAAAAACAATACTTATTGTAGATCAGAGGGAGTAGATTTTTTAAAAATCTTTAGCTCGGTGTTATAAATAGGCAGGCTTAGCCAGTATAGATGGTAATTGTTTTTTAATTCGATTAATAAACGAATACAAATACAAAATTATGATATTCGATTCGATATTCGTAAAAATTCGATTATATTTATAATATATATAAATAAATATATTTTTAAATATATATTTGTCTCATGTCCTATAATACTGTATTATTTAAATTAATTATTATTTTAAAAAATTTCTCCATAAATTTTCGAATCGAATAGTTTCAAGTCAAATTGAATACGAATCAATTTCAAATCGAATACTTGAAAATAATATTTAGAATATGTATTAAAAAAATCGAATCAAATAGTATGAATAATCAATCGAATCGAATCGAATACCGAATCAAATTTATTATTCGAAAATTTAATGAATACAAAAATTCGAATATTTTCATGAATAGAATACTGCAGTATTCGCTTCGATTCGTTTACAACCCTAAATATACCCTCTCCAATTCTAAATCTGTAAAATTTATAAATTTCTTTCAATCTCAACCTTTTATTATATCGATGACTCGTAATTTGCCACATCATCCCACTAATACTTACTAAAAAAAATATACATAAAATAAAAAATAAAAAAAAGCCGCCTCTTTCTTCTTTATTTAATTTTAGGACTTCTCTCATTCTTCAATTACTCCCTCCGTCCCAGAGGAATTTGCACTCTTGGGACGGCACACATATTAAAAAATGTGTAAGAAAAGGTGTAATGAGTGATGTTTTGAGGGGTAATTTTGTAAACTTTTATTAATAAAGTAAAGTAAAAAGTAGATTGAGTGTGGAAAAATAATGGCATATGGGTAAATATGAGTATATTTTAAGGGTGAGGGTTATGAAGATATTTCCTTTTATGGAGTGTGCAAATTGGTATGGGACATCCATATATGGAAAGTGTGCAAATTTTTATGGGACGGAGGGAGTATTATTTTTGATGTATTATGAATTTTCATTACTTAATCTTTTTTTTTTTTTTTTAATGATAGCAAAACATAGAGTATTATTTAAAATTATATTGTTTTATAAAATTCTTATCATTCTATGGTTATTTAAAAGGGTCACACTTGCGTACCCCCTATTGCACCGTACCCCTAGTTTTAATTTTTTATTTATATTTTATGTGCACCCATTAATTTAATGAGTTCACCCCTAAATTATATTTTTACTACAGTTATCTGCACCCACTCATTTTATGAGTTCACCCCCAAATCATTTTTTTTTACAACAATTATCTACACCCGCTCATTTTATGAGTTCGCCCCCAAATTATTTTTTTACCACAGTTATCTGCACCCCGCTCATTTTATGAGTTCACCCCCAAATATTTTTTTACTACAGTTATATGCACCTGCTCATTTTATGAGTTCACCCCCAAATCATATTTATACTACAGTTATCTGCACCCGCTCATTTTATGAGTTCACCCCAAATCATTTCTTTTTTACAACGGTTCTCTACACCCGCTAATTTTATAAGTTCACCCCTAATTTTTTTTACCACAATTCTCTGCCCCCACTCATTTTATGATTTCACCCCCAATTTTTTTTTTTTTAAATTACTACATTTAAAATACTATATTATCTTTTTATTAATTTACACAAAATATAATAATAAAATCAACCATAATTTATACATTTACAATATGTAGTCGAGTCATTGTCGAGTTACCGTCGATTCACCACTAAATCACCCATATTTTAGAAAAAGAAAATCGTAAAAACATAATTTAAAAAATCTATCAAAATAAGGCACAAATCTCAATTTTTGTTTCTTTTTAATTTTTCTTTCCATTTTCAGTTTTTATTCAAAAAAATTTATTTCTTCATTTTTTTCATTAGTACTTTTTAAAATTTTAATACAAAATAATATTATATGTATGATTTTATTATACTCAATAATACAATAAGTAATAATCAGTAATACACTAATACCATTAAAAATAATTAGTACTCCAATATCTTATACAATAACAAATAATTACACATATCTAATTATATTAAATAATACTAAAATCAATTATTAGTAATACCACGAACAGTAATCGGTAATACCATTAATATTAATCAATAAAATTTTATATAATAACAAATAATTCCACACATCCAATTATATTCAATAATACCAAAAACAATTATCAGTAATACAATGAACAGTAATTAGTAATATCATGAACATTGATCAGTAATATCTTATACAATAATAAATAATTCCACAAATCTAATTATATTAAGTAATACCATAATCAATAATATGTAATACCATAAAAAAGACAAAGTGGGATAGCTCAAGTGGTTAGAGCACCACTACCTAGGCCTTAGGTCCTGGGTTCGAGTTATGGGGAGGGGAAAAAAGGGATGGGTATTTAACTTCCATAAAAAAAATATATATATAATAATAATCAGTAATGTCTTAAACAATAATAAATAATTTCACACAATCAGTAATACCACAATTAATAATTAATAATACCGTAATCAGTAATCATTAATTTTAATTCATTTGTATATTAATAGTGATGTGCCAAAAATTGCACTGATGACCTGGATATCCTTGGAAGTGGATATCTAAGCTCCCAAACGTGTATTGGTAGTCCGGGTATGCTACTTCCTTCAATATGATCCTCCAGAACCTGCAAAAGACACGCCGGAGGGGAGTTCGGCGCGGACACTTCGATGACTAAGTCAGTATAGGGATCTCAATATATCGCAAGGATCTCGAGATCCTTGATTTATCAAATCAGGCTCTCAAAGGATATTAGAAATATGTTTTATACGAAGTGTATTAAGTCTGGTAAAAGTCAAGAAGCTAACCTGAGAACATCTTCGGATTTACCTATTTATAGAGAATTCTTCCCAAGGGGAAGTTATGGCTTCCTTCCATTTCAGAGCTACCCTTTGGACCCAGCCCAGCTGTGTTGACAAGGTCACCACTTCCCTTCATTTCCTAAAGAACCGGGATCATCCCCCTTTAGTGGACTTCATCCCCTAAGATGGAGGAGGAAGGAGTCTTCCTTCAATCACTCTTGGGCCGATTCCTGGGGGCTCTCCTATAATCTCGGCTTGCCAAGTCATACCAAGATTGAGTCTTCCTGATGTTTCTCTCCGGGTGGAGCTCCCTCCGGAGGGACTTCCAGAAGAGATTTTGTATCCAGAGAGTATTCTTTAATCTTATGTCTTCTCCTTTATCTTATCCTTAATACACGTGTAGACTTCTTATTGGATGACATTTTTAGGCCGCATCATCTACTCCCCCCTACTCTCGTAAAAGGAGTATACCTTTTGTGAGAGTAAAAAATTCAAGTGAGTCTAGCACAGAGACATTCTTGGAGAGACGCGTATGATTCTAGCTCCAGAGAGAAATTTCGAAAATATCCTCCTCCGTAAATTTTCCCGCCTCCAGCTCTGAAGACGTTTCGACTTCCGTGCCCGGGTCCCACGCAGTCGCCTTTTTCTCTCTCTGGCTGTTTTCCCGAGGAAAAACCTCGATTTCCCCCTTTTCTCATTTACTTCACACAACCATTCCTTTCCTTTTCACTCTTTTGAATTTCATTTCCTTGAAAAGTTCTTTGTTGTCTCCACCTCTCTTCTCAGGCGTTCTTCCTCTCGAGTTTCACCGTCGCCGGTTGCCCCGACTGACTTCGTAGTTCTCCCAATCAAGGTAACCTAGCTATCTTTTTTTTTCTTTTATTAACATTGTTAGTCAATGTCTCGCCTTTCTTCTCCGCTTCCGATGGGGAGCCCCAAAAATAGGATTTCCACCTCTTCCTTAATCGATAATACTCACCTATCTAGCCTTATTCAAGCCCACGTTTTTCCGCCGGAATACACTTTCCGGATTCCTTGCTTAGATGAACGCCCTGATCTCTCTGAACCCCGAACTCTGCCTTTTTTCGAAGCTCAAATTAGGGCAGGTCTTCGATTTCCGGTTCATTCCTACTTGGCCTCCATATCCACCCGCATGCAGATCCCTCTCAACCAGTTCACTCCGAATGCTATCCGTACTATGATAGGATTTTTCATTTTGGTGAAGGGGAATGGCGGTGAGCCTTCTGCCGAACTGTTTCTGAGCCAACACTCTTGCAAAGTGAACGACGGCTTCTTCTATGTTTGTGGGAGGAGGTCTCGTGTTTGTAAGTTCATGAAAAAACTCCACGAAGAAGAGTCATCTTGGAGAGATTACTATTTCTTCGTTACTAGCCCCACCGACTGGCCATTTCCTCATGAAAATTGGATATTCCATAATCCAGGGATACTTCCTCCCTCTTTGAAAGCTTACTCTGTTTCAAATCACACTGTTATGACTAATCTCAATACCCATGTCTGTCAACACGATTATTTTGATGTTATTGGTATCTTCAAAAATCCTCGCATCCTCTCCCACTTTGGCTTCTGTCCTCAAGATTTCCCTTTAGAACCTCGAGATGGTAAAAAATCTTCTGTTCTTGCATTTCGTTTATTGCATGTGGTTATTTTTCTGAGTTTTGAGAATCTTCTTGATTATCTGCAGCAATGAGTTGGTTAACTCATATCTCACGGGATGCCCTTGCTCTCGGCATAGTGAAGACCCCTGCATTAGCTGCTCCTGAAGATCTCCCAAAAGCTCCTCAGTCTCCTGCTCTAGAAAGCTCAGCAAAGACCCCGGCTCCAGAGAGTCCTTCAAAAGTTTCTCCTCTCCCCAGTTCTTCTACTCAAGTCCCGGGTTCTGTTGCCAGGAGAACTCGCTCAGCTACCAATGCCTTCTTCTCCGACTGCGGCACTTCTAAAAAGAAGAAGGGAAAAACTGTCCGACCTCTTGCTGAGAAAGAAGCTCCCCCTTCTGCTGCGTACGAACCTCTCCATCGCCTCATCAACAAATGTCCTCCTCCTTCCAACACTGAATTATCCGACAAGCCCCTTCCTGAGGACCACCTGCTTCGTGGTGCTCATCTTTTTTCAGAGGTATTTTCCATTACCTTCATGGCTTCTATCTTCTTTGCATCTTAAACATAGTTCATTTTCTTCATGTAGCCTGGTCTTGTCTACACTAAGATATTCGACCAAGGTGTTGAGATGGTGGCTGAGCTTGAACTTCTCCGAGCTGAAGCATCCTCTTTTCAATCAACCCTCAAGGGTATCACTACGGAGAAGGACAAAGCTCATAAACGAGCTCAGGCTCTGGCTGAGGAGTTGCCTCTTCTATGGGCTCAAGGCAAGCAGGATGCAGCTAGGATTAAGCATCTAGAAGAGGAGGTGGAACAGATGGAACGCGAGCTGCCAGATGTCGGAGTGCAGGCTTGCATCAAATCCCTATTTACCTCCTCCTTGGGTCAAGAATTCTTGGGAACTCTTCATACTCAGTGGCTGTCTAGTTTTCTAAAGAGCTCAAGCTTCTTATGCGCCATGGGGCCACATATTCCTCACTTCATCGACCATGGCTTCAGCAATGCCGTGGCCGAGCACTCAGCCCCGGGGTTCGATGGGACCTATTCTCGTGCTTTTCGCCTGGATCAGCTCGCTACTCCTCTAAAATTCTTAGGGGATCCTAAGGAGAGCCCCGACAGTCCTTGGTGGCTACCCGGAATGGGTCAGGACATCGCCAAGTTACAGACAGCTAAGGTGGGTATGGCTGAGCTAAAGCCTCTGGAGCAGCTGGTTTATCCTTACGTTTCTGCCCCCAATATGGTAGCAGGAGTAGATGGAGCAAAGGGTGCTGAGGTTATCTTGAGAGGTGAAGGGGGCCCAGAGGAGGGCGGAGGATCTAGCAGCCATGCTGCTGTGGAGGAGGGTGCTATTGAAGGAGCTGTGGTCGAGGGAGCTGAGGTCGAGGGGGCTGTTGCTGAGGAAGCTACTGTTGAAAAAGCAGTTTAAATTTCATATTTTCATGGTCATAACGAACAATTTACCTTTCTTTTGTTTTGCTACACTCTTTTAATTTCTGCTCGTAATACTTGCTTTCTCATACTCTGTAGGGGACCCCACACTCCTAGATATGTGGGGGCTTTTTGTAGTAGTTGTGTTAGCTTTATATCGTTTGCTTGTTGGCAGGTTGTCTTTTCCTTTTATGCTCATATGAGCAACCTATAAGACCAGTAAGGAATATATTGGAGGTGTGCTCTTCTCCCCCCTCTATTGGTTTTGTAGGTTGCACCATCATCATTTCTAGGTTTCATAACCTTCAAGGCATTTTCTCAAGAAATTTGAGGAACGCCTCCCCCTTTCGAGGGATTGCCTCTGGTTTTAGATGGCTCGGGGAGGTTTTCTTCGACCAACACTCCCTTTTGTTTTCTAAGTACTCCTCCTGGGTCTTGAGTGAGGGCTCTTTGGAGCCTCTCGGCCTCTGAGTATTTCTCACTCTCATTCTTAAAAGATTTTGACTCAAAAAATCTTCTCCTTGATATGTTGAGGGCTCTCCGGAGCTCCTCGGCCTCTAAGCCTCTGAGTATTTCTTACTCTCATTCTTAAAAGATTTTGATTCAAAAAATCTTCCCATTGATATGTTGAGGGCTCTCCAGAGCTTCTCGGCCTCTAGGCCTTTGAGTATTTCTTACTCTTATCCTTAAAAGATTTTGACTCAAAAAATCTTCTCATTTCATTGATTAACCCTTTAGGGTCTCAAATAGGGTGAGGGCTCTTTGGAGTACCTCGGCCTCTAGGTCTCTGAGTGTTTCTCACTCTTATTCTTAAAAGATTTTAATTCATAAAATCTTCTCATTTCACTGAATAACCCTTTTGGGTTTCAAATATGATGAGGGCTCTCTGGAGCTCCTCGGCCTCTAGGCCTCTGAGTGTTTCTCACTCTTATTCTTAAAAGATTTTGATTCATAAAATCTTCTCATTTCACTGAATAACCCTTTTGGGTTTCAAATATTATGAGGGCTCTCTGGAGCTCCTCGGCCTCTAGGCCTCTGAGTGTTTCTCACTCTTATTCTTAAAAGATTTTGATTCATAAAAATCTTCTCATTTCATTGAATAACCCTTTTGGGTCTCAAATATGGTGAGGGCTCTCTGGAGCTCCTCGGCCTCTAGGCCTCTGAGTGTTTCTCACTCTTATTCTTAAAAGATTTTGATTCATAAAAATCTTCTCATTTCATTGAATAACCCTTTTGGATCTCAAATATGGTGAGGGCTCTCTGGAGCACCTCGGCCTCTAGGCTTCCGATTGTTTCTCACACTCACAATTTTTATATTCATACATCGTATATTCAAATATGAGAAAGATAATCAAGACATAATAATTCTGTGTAAATCTTTTTCAAAAAGGGATAAAGCTTCATTGATTTATTGTCAGTTTTCAACATAGGCCATAGATAACCTACGCCGGTCTCATTAAAAACCTCTTTACGGAAAAACCCCAACGGGGAAACCCGTAAAGAGGGAAAAAGAGCTCCGGTGAAGCCACTAAATACATCAAACAGAAATATGAATTAATGCAGAAATCACAAACGGTCTCAAGACCTTACACTTTCTTCAAACAAAGAACCTCTTCAAATGGCAAACGTTCCAGGGTCTAGCTATGTCAACTCCCTCCATGCTCTGTAATCTATAGGCTCCTCCCTTCAGTACCTGCGTGATTTTATAAGGCCCCTCCCAGTTGGGCTCTAACTTTCCCGTATTTCTTAGGGCATCAGCTCTTCTTAGTACCAGGTCCCCCACTCTAAAGGACCTCGGGATCACCCTTCGGTCGTATGCAACTTTAATTCTGATCTTGTATCTCTCCGCACGCACTCTAACCGTCTCCCTTTCTTCTTCTATTAAATCCAGGGCCTCTCTCATCAGCCTCTCATTCTGATGTTCTTCAAATTGGGCAATTCGGTGGGACTGCAGCACGGCCTCCGGAGGTATCACCGCCGCGGCTCCATAGACCAGCTGAAAGGGAGACTCTCCAGTCGCTGTCTTTGGACTCGTTCTGTATGACCATAGCACATTGTCTAACTCATTCACCCATCCTCCTCCTATTTTCGTCAGCCTTGTTCGAATACCATCTACTATCGTCCGATTAGTAACTTCCACTTGTCCGTTAGCTTGAGGATGAGCTACGGAGGTGAATCTTTGTATTATGTTTAGTCTTGCACACCATCCTCGTACATTTTCTCCATTGAACTGTGTTCCATTATTAGAGACCAATATTCTGGGTACTCCGAATCTGCAGCAAATCTATCTTCTCAAGAGTTTGATCACATTCTCTTCATCTATTGTAGCCAGAGGGGCAACTTCAACCCATTTGCTAAAATAATCTACTGCTACTATCATAAATTTTCTTCCTCCAGAGGCTGGAGGGAAGGGCCCTACCAAATCGATTCCCCACTCAGCGAAGGGACACGGAGAGTGCATAGCTCCCATTTCTTCCGCAGGAGTCCTTATCAAGGGACCATTTTTCTGACACTTGACACATTTTTTTACGAACTCTTTGGCATCCTTTGTCATGGAGGGCCAATACAATCCGGCCCTCAAGGCTTTCTTCACCACTGTTTTATATCCCTCATGACTAGCTGCGTCTCCTTCATGGATTTCTTTGAGTGTGTACCTTGCTTCTCGAGTTGATATACACCTCAGATACGGTTGAGTGAACGACTTCTTGTATAAGTGTCCTCCGATAATACAATATTTGATCCGAAGAGCTCGGGCCTCTCGGGAGGTAGGGGCATCTGCTTCCTTGGTGAGTTCCACCCATATATCTTTCCTCCAATCATCTCCTTCCTCAATGGAACCGATGGGGTTTCCGAGAGTCTCTCTTTCTGCTACCACCAAGGTCACTGTTCCTTGTCCATCAAACTCTGTGGAGCTGGCAAGTTTGGAGAGGCTGTCCGCTTGCATGTTTTTCCCTCGAGGTACCTGGACCACCTTACAATCTTGGAATTTGCCCATCACTTCTTTGGCTCGTTCCAAATAAGCAGCCATTCTGTTATCTTTGGCTGTATATTCTCCATTCACCTGTTGAACAACTAATTGGGAGTCGGAGTATAGAGTTACCTTTAGAGCTCCCAATTCCACTGCCATCTCCATTCCTCTTATCAAAGCTTCGTACTCTGCTCCATTATTTGAGGTCATGAATTGGAACCTCACTGCGAATTGTAGGTCCTCTCCTTGAGGGCTCACTAGCACTATCCCTGCTCCACATCCGCTCAGAGTCACTGAACCGTCTACATATATCTTTCATCCCTCTGCTTCCTCTGGTTTAGTAGATTCTTGTATTAAATCAGACAAAGCTTGGGCTTTTATGGCCCTCCGTGGCTTGAAGTCCACATCATATTCTTGGAGCTCTATTGCCCATCTCACCATCCTTCCTGAGAGGTCTGCTCGGCCAATGACCTGTTTCAATAAGTAATTAGTGCGGACCAGTATTTTATAAGAGAGGAAATATGGGCGTAATCTCCGCGCCGTAAATACCACGGCCAGAGCAGCCTTCTCGATTTCCGAGTACCGAGCTTCGGCTCCTTGAATGACTTTACTAACATAATAGATAGGATATTGGATAGATCCTTCTTCTTTAACTAAGGCTGTGCTTAATGAGAATTCCCCTACAGAGAGGTACAAAATGAGAGTGTCTCCCGGAGAGGGTTTAATCAACTTCGGCAGCTGGGACAAATGACATTTCAAGTCCTCAAAGGCCTTCTAGCATGTCTCATTCCATTCGAACTTGGCCCCTTTCTTGAGAATCTTGAAGAAGGGATGACTTTTCTCGGCGGACCTGGCTATGAATCTACTTAACGCTGTGATCCTCCCGTTGAGCGTCTGGAGCTCCTTCACGTTCCTTGGTGGCTGCATGTCCAGTACAGCCTTCACCTTAGTTGGGTTTACTTCTATCCCTCTTTGAGTAACCATGTATCCAAGGAACTTCCCCGACTTCACTCCAAAGGAACACTTGGCTGGGTTCAACTTGATACCGTTTTCTCGAATTACCTGGAAAATCTCCTCCAGGTCCTCCACATGATGATCTGCTTTCACACTCTTGGCCAGCATATCATCCACATATATTTCCATGTTTCTTCCTAGTTGTCCTCGGAAGACAGCATCGACCATCCTTTGATTTGTTGCTCCGGCATTGATCAATCCGAATGGCATTTGAACATAGCCAAACGTTCTGCACGCTGCTATGAAGCACACTTTGGGGACATCTGAGGGGTTCAGCTGGATCTGGTGGTATCCTTGGTATGCATCCATCATGCTTAGTAGCTCAAATCTAGAAGTCGCATCCACTAACTGGTCTATCCTTGGCAGCGGATAGTGATCTTTGGGACACGCCTTGTTGAGGTCCCTGAAGTCGATACACATTCTCCATTTCCCTCCCCCCTTAGGTACTAACACTGCATTGGAGAGCCATTCCGGGAATTGTACTTTCACCACGTGTCCTGCTTTCAATAACTTCTCTACTTCTTCTTTCACTATACTATTCTTCTCAACTCCAAAGTTTCGTAACTTTTGTTTCACTGGCCTTGCCTTTGGATCAACATTAAGGCAATGTATTGCTATCTCCGGAGGGATACCTGTCATGTCAGCTGGAGAGAATGCAAATATATCGGAATTTCGACGTAATGTAGAGATTACCTTCTCTGTGAGTTCAGGTCCCAGTTGGGTACCTATCTTAGTAGCAAAGCCGAGTTTCCCTGGGAAAAGCTCCACATTCATCAGCTCCTCATCTGTTTTAACACTTACTTGCTCAGGTGTCACTCCTTCCACTTTCTTTTTCTTTACATCAGGGTCGTCTCCTCTCGTCCTCTCCAGGCCCTTGGTTAAAGCTCTGTCCGCTATCTTTACAGACTCTGCGTAGCACTTCCGTGCTTGGTATTGATCTCCTCTTACTTCTCCCACCCCTGTAGCTGTAGGGAATTTCATTTTCATATGAAATGTGGAGATGATTGCCTGAAAGAGGTTCAGGCTAGGTCGTCCCATTACTACATTGTATGATGAGGGGATATCCACAATGAGGAACTCCACCAGGTGGACCTTTCGAGCTGGAGCGTCCCCCAATCCTACCTGTAACATTACCGATCCCAAGGGTTGGATGGCACCTCCGGAGAAACCATACAGGGAGGTATCTACAGGTCGCAGCTTCACACTCAGCTCCATCCTCTTGAAGCACTCAAAAAACATAATATCAGCTGAGCTTCCCGTATCTACAAAGATTCGGGCGACGTCGAACCCAGCTATGTCGGTAGTGATCACCAAGGCGTCATTGTGATCTTCCTTAACTCATTTCACATCCTCCGGCCCAAATCTGATATTGGGTGTCTCTGTCATACGTCCTACTTCTTTCAATTGACCTCCTTGTCCCGCTTTTAAATCTCGAACACTTTGTTTTCTCTTTCGGAAGGAATCCCCATCTGCTGGTCCTCCCACAATCATGTGGATTACTCCTCTCTTTGGCGGTGGAGGGGGCATATCTTCGGCCGCCTCCTTGGTTTCCTTCTCTTCTGGTTTCCTTTCATGTTCCTTTCGCTTCTGCCCCCGAGGGCCCTGCCTGTCTCTAAATATAAATTCTTTCAGATGCCCTGCCTGGATCATCCTTTCAATCCCGTCTTTCAGGTGATAACATTGATTCGTGTCATGTCCATACTCATTGTGAAATCTGCAAAATCGATCGGACTTGGGCTTCTGAGGTCCTCGACTTCTGGAGTAAGGGAATTTCAAGTCAGGATGATCTCCTGCCACCTCCAGTACTTCGGCAGGTTCAATTCTCAAGGGTGTGTACTTCTCAAACCTTCCGCGAGGGCCGGACCGGGAACCTCCAGATGGATTGCTGTCTCTTGTTGACCCGGAGGTCCGAGGGACCTCTGGACTGGAACGTCTGGAGGGGCCCTCTCTTCTTCTCTCTCGATCTTGTGGCCTAATCTCCAGTCTTTTGGCTTTTCGAACCTCCTCCAGGGTGAGGTACTTCTCTGCTCTGTGTAGCAACTCATCAAAGTTCTTAACCGGCTTCTTAGCTAAGGAGGAGAAGAAGTCTCCATCACGCAATCCGTTAGTAAGAGCATTGATCTTCACCTCCGGAGAGGCTGTAGGGACCTCCAGAGCTGCTTGATTGAACCTCCGGAGAAAAGCTCTCAAACTCTCGTTCTCCCCCTACCTCAGATTGAAGAGGGTCAAAGTGGCCCGCGGCTGTCTCCGGGCACTTGCGAATTGATGAAGGAATAACTCACTGAATTCCTCCCAGGATCGAATTGTATTGGGTTCCAATTGAGTGAACCACTGCTGTGCCGCTTTTTCCAGGGTGGTCAGGAACACCCTGCATTTGATTCCCTCTCCGTAGCGGTGTAATAACGCAGCATTCTCGAACCTTACTAGGTGTTCGTATGGGTCTGCCGTACCATCGTATTCAAAATTGAGGGGTTTGAAGTTGAATGGCAGTTCATCCTGTAATATGTTAGGAGAGAACTGACACCCAGAAACATAAGCGGATCTGCTTGCTCGATTATTCATCTGTTTCCTCATATCCCTCATCTCCTTCTGCAGGGCTTGTAGTTGGTCGCTGACTGGCCCTCCGTAGGTATCGTCGGTGCTTTCTTCTGTTTCAGGGAGCTCTATCTCTCGGGGTGCCAAATCTGCATTCCTTCTCGTATTTCGAGGGGGGATGCTTCTTTCCGCTCGGGAGGGCACCTTATCATCTCCTTCTACCCGCATTCCTACTTCTTTGGATAGCACTTGGGAGGCTCCAGGTGCCTCTTCCTGGAGTCTTGGGGTAGGTATCTCCACATTCCCTGGCGTAGCTCTAGGGACTTGACCTCCTTGAGCCGCAAAAGCTCTCTCTACAGCCTGCTTGATGAGGGCTTTCAATTGATCGGGAGAAATCACGCATGGTTCCGAATTTGGAGCATCCTTCCGTTGGGGATCCGAAGTCCGTATCGCTGGGGCTTCAATGTTTGCCGTTATCCCCTCTTCGATCGGGAGGGGATGGTTTCCGTCACCCAAGCCTGTGGTAGGCGTCAATGGCGGATTCGATCGGGAAGGGGTATGAACGGGATCCTTCCCTCGGCCTCCTTCTGGTGTGGGATCAGTCGGCAAAGGGGGATTCTCCCCTACAAGAGCCTTCTTTCCCGAGGTAGATGTGACCGTGTTATTTCCACCACCCATCACTCGAACAGATAGAAATTCGTGAGAAAATCTTTCAAGTCGTTCCCACAGACGGCGCCAGTTGATGTGCCAAAAATTGCACTGATGACCTGGATATCCTTGGAAGTGGATATCTAAGCTCCCAAACGTGTATTGGTAGTCCGGGTATGCTACTTCCTTCAATATGATCCTCCAGAACCTGCAAAAGACACGCCGGAGGGGAGTCCGGCGCGGACACTCCGATGCCTAAGTCAGTATAGGGATCTCAATATATCGCAAGGATCTCGAGATCCTTGATTTATCAAATCAGGCTCTCAAAGGATATTAGAAATATGTTTTATACGAAGTGTATTAAGTCTGGTAAAAGTCAAGAAGCTAACCTGAGAACATCTTCGGATTTACCTATTTATAGAGAATTCTTCCCAATGGGAAGTTATGGCTTCCTTCCATTTCAGAGCTACCCTTTGGACCCAGCCCAGCTGTGTTGACAAGGTCACCACTTCCCTTCCTTTCCTAAAGAACCGGGATCATCCCCCTTTAGTGGACTTCATCCCCTAAGATGGAGGAGGAAGGAGTCTTCCTTAAATCACTCTTGGGCCGATTCCTGGGGGCTCTCCTATAATCTCGGCTTGCCAAGTCATACCAAGATTGAGTCTTCCTGATGTTTCTCTCCGAGTGGAGCTCCCTCCGGAGGGACTTCCAGAAGAGATTTTGTATCCAGAGAGTATTCTTTAATCATATGTCTTCTCCTTTATCTTATCCTTAATACACGTGTCGACTTCGTATTAGATGACTTTTTTAGGCCGCATCAAATAGTAATACTACAATCAATAAATAGTAATACCAGTACCAATAACTAATAGTACCATAAAAAAAAAAGTGGAGGGAGTGCAAATCGGGGTGTACTGAAGAAAATAGGGGGTGCACATTACCAAACCCAATTGAAGGGAACCCTAGCCCAATGGGAGGGCACCCTAGGCCAGCAGTCGTCGTTTGAGATTTCATCAGCAAGGTCACCGGCTTTGAGTGTCGGCCGGTTAGAGATCCATCGGCAACATACTCACATTCCTCCGTCGGGCTGCCGTCAGCCGGAGGAAGAGGATGCACAGTAGCATGATGAAGAAGACGAACAAAGCAATATAGCTTCAATTTAGGCAAAGATGAACGACAAGAGAGAGGCGGCGTCGATCCGAGTGTTGCAGGCGAGAGCCATTGATGCCGAAGAAGCTCCTAGATCGCGAACACAAGGGAGATTGATCGAAGCAGTCGCGTCGGTGGTCGAAATGAGAAGAGAATTTCGGCCGCCATGGATCGTTGCCGAGATGGAAGATGATGTCGATTGTCATGGAAGTGAAGAATTGCGATTGCGATTCGAATATGGGTCTTGGGCTTCAGCGGCCGGGACGGAAGCGCCGCCGTCGCCGTCAAGGGGGTGGTCGGGCATGGTGGTGGTTGGGTCACCCGCCGATCAGCATGAATTTTCGGCAGGTCCTTTACTCATCAAATTAAAATTGAAATTCAAGTGCACTGCCGATCGTCTATAATAAAATCATGCCTATAATATTATATTGTATTAAAATTTAAAAAATACACATGCAAAAAATGTAAAAGAAATGTAGGAAAATTTAAAATAAAAAAGGAAAAGGAAAAAAAAATGAAGAAATAAAAAATTTGGAAAAAAAAAATTAAAAATAGAAAAAGAGTAGGGGAAAGGAAAATTAAAAAGTAAAAAATCGAGATTTATGGCTAATTTCGATTTTTTTTATTAATTATATTTTTACGATTTTTTTTTAAAATATGGGTGACTTGGTGGTGAATCGATTTTTTAGAGTTTATTTTATTATATTTTGTGTACATTAATAAAAGGATAATATATTCTTTTAAATGTGATTATTTTTCTAAAAATATTTTGGGGTGAACTCATAAAATGTGCGAGTGCAGATAATAATTTGGGGGTGAACTCATAAAATGAGCGGGTGTAGATAACTGTTGTAAAAATATGATTAGGAGGTGAACTCATTAAATTAGTGGGTGCAAATAAAATATAAATAAAAAATCGAAATTGAAATTAGAGGGTGCAAATCATTATTGGGTGAACTAAAAAAATATGTGGGTGCGAGTTTATTGAGGGTGAACTGAGTAAACAGATGGGTGTGTGACTGGAATCTGAGGATTATTTGCAGAGTGTCAGAAAATTATTTGCAGAGTGTCAGAGGCATAGAATGAGTGCAAAAATTACCAATATTTATAATGATTGTTGGTTGGTTTACTTTTTATTTTATAGATAATGAGAATTCTTTTTCATGCATCTTCTAGTACATTATATTTATAAGTTCGGATGCATATTGTAGAACGTGATTCAATCAAACCATGTTATTGGTTTACTTTTTATTTTATAGATAATGAGAATTCTTTCTCATGCATCTTCTAGAACGTGAGTTTTCAGTAACTTTTTAATAATTATTTAACTCAATTATGAATTCATTTTTGTTGCTTTACTTTTTATTTTACACAAAAATGAAATTCATAATTGAGTTAAATAATTTTTATTTTGTTGCTTTACTTCTTTCTCATGCATCTTATAGGCGGACGGAGGGAGAGGGTTAGTGTCGAGCCTGCAACCACTTTATACAATGGATAAACTTTTACCACTAGGACATACCTATAGTTTTTTATTTAATTTGCCTTATATACATAATAATGTTACCTTAATTTTGCGGGCTTTGAATTTTGGGCCCGGGTTACCCGCGGATTTAATTTACCGATATTTTATATATTTGTTTTCCTTATTTGCTCTTTTTTTTTTTTGAAGTCTTTTCCTTATTTGCTTGATTTGCACATAATTACACATAAGTCATCGCAAAACTTTTGTGCAAATAGTTTATGTGTAATTATGTGTAAATTGTATATTTGTTTTCCTTATTCACTTGATTTGCATATAATTACACATAACTTATTTTCACATAAGTCATTCCCTTCTTGGTTTCATATTGAATTTGTATAATAATTGGAGATATAAACTTATTTCAATTCATTTCCCTATTTATAATTATTGGAGCATAATTTGTGGTGAAGATTAATTGTAAAATTTTTTCTAAATTACTCCCTCCGTCCGCCTATAAGTTTCACGTTACTTTTTGGCACAGAGATTAAGAAAAGTGATTAAATAATAGACTATTTGATTGAGAGAGGAGAGAGATAGAGAGAAAAAGTAAGATATAAAGTGAAGTGTAAGAAAAAATACTTAAAAAAAAAAAAAAAAGTATGAGAAGCTTATAGACGGACGGACCAAAATGGTAAAATGGGAAGCTCGGACGGAGGGAGTAGTTCATGAAATTTTTTTAACATTAGGTTTTGAGAAATTTAACGGCTCAAAACTCTTCTCCGTTAGTCAATGACAGATTGACTAACAGAGTGATCAATTTTAATAGAATATAATAACTGGGCGACCAATTTTGATAGTAACTAATCAAATATGAAAAGAGGTAAAACTGAGTTACCAAAATTGATATTTTCCCATTTAAAAACTTTAAATTAATTCTACTCAAGTACTCCTATAAACAAAAAAGGAGACGCATCTTTCTCTTCTCTCGTTCTCGGTGCTCATAATTTCAGAAAAAAATACCTAGGTATACGAATTGGGCGGATTTCGAATTAAGCTGAGAAATTATTCTCTCTTCATTCGAAAATGGAAGACAAAACAAATTTGGATTTCAAGAATATCATTGGATCTCTTCCTGAAGAAATCATTGAAGAAATACTCAAAAGACTCCCCGTGAAATCGCTAAACAGATTCAGGTGTGTTTCAAAATCATGGCTTTCCTTAATTTTAAGTCCCCAATTCATAAAAAAGCACTTCAATTACTCAGGCAACAACCCTAGAATCATGTTTACCAATATCCGAAATCATCAAACCCCCTATCATAACCGCACTTATGAGCTCAAACACATCTCACTTCATTCGTTTCTTGAACATAAAACGGTTGCATCTGAAATTGATTTTCCTTGGAAAGACCCATGTATGAATGATCAAGTAGTAGTGGGTTCTTGTAATGGGATAATATGCCTAATCATAGATGAAAGTCATATCTTTTTATGGAACCCTAGTATGAGAACATCAAAGAAATTGCCTCCGCTTTCTGTGAAGATAAATCCTGAAGAGTGTGGTTTTGGTTTTCATAAGTGTGGTGATGATTACAAGGTTGTGGCGATTCGCAAGAGATCACGCGTGGATGAGTTAAAGACTTATATTTATAGTAGGAATGCTGATTCTTGGAAGAAGGTTAAGGGTGACAGGCCTGGTTTTTTCTTGGGGGATAACTTGGGGTTTTATGCAAGCAGGAAGTTTCACTTTATGATAAGGCCTGATTGGGATGCTGCAGATGAAAAAATAATTATTTCTGTTGATTCAACGGATGGGATGTTTGGTGTAGTAGAGGAACCGAATTATGGAAATTGTGTGGTTGACAATAGCTTGGGAGTGTTGGGAGGAAGCCTTTGTGTTTTTAGCAACAATTGGGACAGTTGCGATGTCTGGGTAATGAAAGAGTATAATGTCAAAGAGTCGTGGACTAAATTGTTTTCTTTTCCTCTTTATTTTAAGGGATATAATAGACGTGTACAACAGCCTCTTTTCTCGGAGCCTTTGGTAATGCTGCCTAATGGTGAAGTCTTGGTGGTCTGGGGGAACCTATTTGTAGTTTACAATCCAAAAGATGACAGAGTTAAATGGCGCCCTCAGATAGTAACTAATCTGCCCGGTTGTTTCACCGCAGCCACTCTCCATGTTGAAAGTTTGGTTACACTTTGAGGACAAATGCCATGGATTTATATTGCTTGCAGAAAAGGTATGGTTTTTGTGTCATTACTTTGATTAACCGTGATTGTTTCTTAGAAAAAAATGAAAAAGAAAAGCCATTGTACTTTGATTATTCCCTTTCTCATATTGTTTAGTTACCTTAATTCTATAGTTATATTACTTATATTATGAGTTTATTATTATTGGTTCTATAACAAAAGTATTATCTTCTCTGTTTAAACATTTCACTATTGTAATTCAATGTTGTTAATTTATTGATTAAAAAATTAAGAAAAAAATGTTCTCTCAATTATATGACTTTAAGAACGTGTTCCAAGGGTAGATCTGATTGTTTGCTAGTAGGCTTGATGTAGATACTAGACTCCTGCTGAGGACAATGATTTGGTTATTTCCAATATAATACATGTTGTTAATATGAGACGAAAGTATACATATCTAACAGACAGAAGAGATGATAAGTATGTATACAGAGGAAATATTTAATGAATTAATTTATAAACTCATAACATATAATCGAGCTTGATATTCATTTTTTTACTGAGAAGGTCTTGGCGATTCGCTGCAAGTTTAACCCAAGATCAGGCGTGGATGAGTTAAAGAGATATATTTATAGTAACAATGAAAGAGTATAATGTCAAAGAGTCTTGAACTAAACTGTTTTCCATTCCTCGTTGTGATGTTCCTGGAACTGGAAGGGGACTATTAAAATTAGCTAGTGAATAAATTTCACTAGCCCAAGACGTAGTTGAGAGTGAAACTGAATCTTGCTTCTTACTGCCCCAGGCAATACGTGTTGGGCCACAAAAGAAAACATACCCGATGTAGACTTTCGATCATCCAAATCTCCTCCTAAGTCGGCATCTGCAAAACCAAACAGTGACACATCGGCACCTTTTTTGTAAAACAACCCAAGGTCTGCAGTATAATTAACTTATTGCGGAATTCTTTTGGTTGCTTGAAGATTTGGTTTCCTCGGTGATTGCATAAATCTACTTACAAGACCCACAGCGAAAGCAATATCCGGTCTTGTGATGGTTAAATAAATAAGATCGACTTCCAACCAAGGCACGATATGGGCGAGGGTCTGCTAAGAGTGAGCCTTCTCCTTTTCTTAATTTTACATTCACATCAAGTGGATTTGAAAACTTCTTGTTACAGTTTTGAAGAAATCTGTTTGACAATTTTCTTGACTCACAAATATTCCATCATTCAAGTTATTCAACTCTAAACTCTAGGGGGTGTATTCAATTGGGATTCTATTTGATTTTTTTGGACTTTAAAAAGTCCGTGGATTTATAAAATGCATAGAGTCCATACAGAGTTTGACTGACTTTTTTTATTGATTTATATGGATTTCATATACTTAACAAGACTGTGGAATATACTTTTTTTATTGATTTATATAGATTTTCATAAACTCCGAATATACTTTTTTTTTATTGATTTATATAGATTTTCATAAACTCCGCGTATTGATGCGAAGATTTTTTTTTAATGTGAAGTGTTTTTTTTAAATTAATATTATATATATATATATATAAAATATTTTACCAATAAATATATATATATATATATATATATATATAAAATAAAGTTTATATATTAATTCGGGGCGGGGCGGGGCGGATACCCGCGGGTCGGACATAAGACCCCAAATCCAACTCATACTCAATACCGGGCGGATCTGACCTGACCCAAAGCTCGCAGGGTGGGGGTCGGGTCAATATTGCCATTTCTACTTTTGATCTTTCGTCTTTATAGTTTTTTGAGAGAATCCGTTGAAATATATGATTTTTAGAAGAGATTTTGTATAGTGAAATTTATTTATATTTTTGAAAGAGAATCCAACAAAATCCATAGAGTATTAAAATCCATAAACGGTTGAATACTTAAAGATTTTTAAAGACTTTTTGAAATCCGTATTGAATACCTCAGAATTTTTATAGACATTTGAAAATCCGAATTGAAAACCCCCCGACTTTGAAAATCCAAAAAAATCCTACAAAATTCACAACCAATACACCCTCTAAACCAAGAAAATGATTTAATTCTCCTAGATTTTTCATGTCAAAGCGTACCTGCAATTGTTCTTGCAATTTTGTAACTTCATGTTCATCATTCCCTGTGATAATCATATCGTCCACGTATAATAGTGCAACAATATGCAAGCTTCCATTTTCTTAATAAACAAGCTCTGGTCAGAATTTGAAGCAAGATCCTTTGGTGAAGGTCTCACGTGGTGCTTCAAGAATGGAAATGAGCGGCCGTGGTTTCGGAGGATTCGGGTTGGAGTTGCTTCAAGACCGTCAAACAATCAGAGTAAGGGTAGGTCCGGCAGAGGAGGATGGAGAGAGAGGTTCTCCTTCCAAATCTGTAGTCTTCTCTGCGGCAGTCTTGTCAGTGACAGTAGCTACGTTCGTGAATGCCTCATTAAGATCTCGAGGTATTTGGTTATCCATAACTAGTTTGATAAGATTAAAACAACCAAATATTCAAAACTCGATACATCCACACTATGCAAGTTCTCATGATTGCTTTTCTGGTGATAGATTCAGAAAACAACCCATCACTCGTTTTTTGTGAAAAAGATGAATATACAAGTAAGAAAAACCTCACGCCTCAGCTTGGTTTTTCCACAGACGGCGCCATTTGATGCAACAGGGATAAGTTCAGATATGAACTACACCAAAAATGAATGAGATATAGCAATACCTAGTTTAATTTCTTGGAAATCCCTTGGTAAAGGAAAAGTCTCGTATGCACCATACACACCAAACTAATTTGGTGCACTCGCTTTTTTATAACCGTTTTTTACTTCTCCTCTTTTCTTCTGGACGATCTGATGGTCTCAGAGTGCTTGTGAGTTAGGCAGTTAGCGAACTCGAGTGCATAACATGGACTAGGGTGCATAACATGTGCATAGCAGACCAACCCTAATTAAATTTCACTTATGGATTGATTGGACATATGCTTATATTCTGGTTTATAAATTGCTACCTTGATTTATTAGTAATTTCTTTTTTTACACGTTGTATATACGTTTCCATGAAAATTTATTTAGCCTTTATTCATATTAATTGTAGATTTTTAGACAAACAAAGTCATGGACGGTATTAACTTAGACAATACTCCTAATAATTTATGAGAAAATTCCAAGTTAAAGTCTAGATAGTTTTCTGATGTTTGGAATTATTTTACAAAAAAAGGGATTGAAAAAGATAGTCTTTCTGAATGCAAAGACTGCAAAAAAATCTATAAAGGAGGGGGGAGATTTTATGGGACTTCTACTTTGAAACGTCACGTGGAAGTATGTTGATGAGCTAAACTTTGTTTTTTTTTATTAATTGTTTATATTGTGTTTAAAATATAATAATAATATATGTAAAAATATAAATATTTAAGGGTTAATTGCAAAATAAATCACAACCTTTAATGTTTTTATCAATTACAACATATCCTTTTTTTCTTTGCAATTCGATACACCACCTTTTTAAGTTTTACAATTTAATACACCGGTAGATTTTCCGGCCAATTTTAGTATGATGTGGCGTCGGAAATACAAAATTCATCACGTTGTTGCCACGTAGACTACCATTAATTTTTTTTTTTAAATTGATTTTTTTTAAAAAAATCTGAAATTATTTTTAGTTTCTCCATGGCTCTCTCGCTCAAACTTTCAATTAGGAAAATAATTAGTTTAGTCCAATAATGTAGGAGCATTATTTACCGAAGGATCGCATACACACTTCTTCTATAATCATTAATCACACAACATTAGCACACACAACTTTATTTTTCTGTTAGTTTTATATTTTTCTAATTGCGCACAAAGCATATTTATGGCCGGAAATTGGCCAGTGTATAGGGATCACATACACACATTCTTCCAGTATTAATTTTATTATAGGGATCACATACATACATTCTTTTCGGCGCCACGTCATACTAAAATTGGTCGAAAAATCTACCGGTGCATTAAATTGTAAAACATAAAAAGGTGGTGTATCGAATTGCAAAGAAAAAAAGGGTATGTTGTAATTGATAAAAACACTAAAGGTCATGATTTATTTTGCAATTAACCCAATATTTAATGAAAAAGTTTTTGGGCTGGGTTGGGTTGATTGTTTTTCAATCCGTCCCCGCCAGGGATCGGCCCGTCAAAGTCCGCAAAATGATGGGTTGAGGCGGGTTTTGGATCGGCCTGCACCGTTAGCCCGTTCTAACAGATCTACTTCTTCTCAATCAGACGACTAAGGGGATGAGTTCTCAGTTCTGGAGATGTGAGCTCCTTTGCTCCGCTTCAGAACTGAAAATTGTAGGGGATGAGTTCTCAGTTCTGGAGATGTGAGCTCCTCTGCTCCGCTTCAGAACTGAAAATATATTGTGTATATCTTCTTCGCATTGGTTATATATATTATATATATACATATATACACACACGCACTACATTCATCTCATATTATATATATATATATATATATATATATATATATAAAACAAAACATAAAAACAGAACTTTGGTATTTTTGCAATACATCACATATGTCAAGTTTTTCTTTGTTTAGAGAATCAACTAACAAATTTAATTACCTTTGTCTAGTTCTCCATCCTGTCTTGCGACCTTCTCTCCTTGCGTCTTCTCACAGGTTTTGGGGATACGCACAGCCATCCCATTGGGAAAATCAGACTATCCCTGGAGCTGGTATCATCAAAAGAGCCAGCAATACATCACACTCGGCAGCTCGACTTTATGATCGTAGATATGCCATCATCCTACAATGCTTTCCTCGGCCGACCTTTCTTCAACGAGTTCAAGGCGGCCGTTTCTACCTTTTATTACTGTGTAAAGTTTCCGACCCCGGCGGGAGTTATAACCGTCAAGGGCGATCAGACGCGGGCGAGGGAGTGTCTCGTCCGTTTTGCAAAGCGTCATTCTAAGGAAAGTACTATGATTGGCCAGTATATTGAGTGTCAAACACAGAATCAACAAATGAATTACTTGGAGGGTCTTCCTAGCAAGTACAGAAAGATTGAAGTTGGGGAGTGCAGTCGTAGTTCCGACGACCACCAAGTGGAGGCGAACGAGCACACCTTCATGGAAGTGGACGACCACACCCCAATGGAGATCGACGAGCAGACAGTCTCGGGCGACCAGTTCCCCGACGACCAGTTTCCAGAAGACTTTCCAGATCTAGAGCCTAGGTTAGGCTTTGAGCCAGAGTTCGGAATCGAGGATCCTCGTTGGAAGGAGCCTAAAGAACGGGCAACTTCAGCGGAGGACCTTGAAACCATCCATTTAAACGAAGCTCGTCTAGAACTCGAGGTATTCATCGGTTCGAATTTACCAGAACATTTGCGATCAGACATGGTCGCATTTTTGAAAGAAAACATCGGGGCATTCGCCTGGTCGCACGAGGATATGGTGGGCATCCCCACGGATCATGCCTGCCACAGATTAAATATTGATCTAGCAAGGAGACCTATCACCCAAAAACGAAGGAAATTTGGGCCTGATAAATATGCGGCTTTGGCGGTCGAAGTCAAGAAATTGATCGACAATAACTTAATCGAGAAAACTGGAACTGATCCCGAGTGGTTGGCCAATCCAGTGCTCGTCAAAAAGACGACCGGGTCGTGGAGATTGTGTATAGACTTCACGGATCTAAACGATGCCTGTCCGAAAGATCACTTTCCGATGCCCCACATTGATCACCTAGTAGACAACACAGCGGGGCACGAGATGTTAACTTTCATGGATGCTTTCGCGGGCTACCATCAGATAGCGATGCATCCTGACGACCAGCGACATACGGCCTTCATGACGGCCACCGATATGTATAGCTGGAAGAGAATGCCTTTCGGTTTGAAAAATGCGGGGGCAACATACCAAAGACTGGTAAATAAGATGTTTGAGAAACACATCGGCGAGATGGTGGAGGTCTATATCGACGACATCGTTGTCAAAAGATTGTGGAAAGAGGATCACCTACGCCACCTCGCCATGACGTTCGATATACTGAAAGAATACAACATGAAGTTAAATCCGAAAAAATGCAGTTTTGGTGTTAGCGCAGGAAAATTTCTGGGGCACTTGGTTAGCCAGCGGGGCATCGAGGCGAATCCGAGTAAAATTCAAGCAGTCATTAACATGCAAAGCCCAAGGAACGTGAAAGAAGTACAGAGGTTAACAGGATGCCTTGCATCGCTGAACAGATTTATTGCACGAACGGGCGATCGTTGCAAACCTTTTTTCGATGCTCTGAAAAAAGGAAAGTTCGAATGGACCGATGAGTGTGAGAAAGCTTTCGAGAAGTTAAAAGAATATCTATCGGATCCGAAGATCCTATCTAAGCCAGTCCCCGGCGAAATTTTATATCTATACTTGGCGGCCACTGACTGTGCGAGCAGTTCAGTGCTCGTCCGAGCTGAGGGGAGCACACATCTGCCTATCTACTACGTAAGTCAAACATTGAGAGATGCGGAGTTGAGATACACTCCAATGGAAAAATTGGCATACGCACTGGTCATGAGTGTCAGAAAATTAAGGCAGTACCTGTTCGACCACGAGGTGGTCGTCCTCACAACCTTTCCACTCCGACGAGCACTGCATCGTCCGGATACCACTGGAAGACTTTTGAAATGGTCGGTGGAAATAGGGCAATTTGGGCTCACCTATGCACCTAGAACGGCAATCAAGGGACAAGTGCTGGCTGAATTCATAGTAGAGCTCACTTTCCCGGAAAAAGTGGACGAGGGAATCGAACTTCCTTGGACACTGTTCGTCGATGGCTCGTCGACGAGCACCAAAGCAGGGGCAGGAATCGTCCTCACCAGCCCAACCCGACAGACGTTTGCTTCGGCGATCGAGTTCGAGTATCGGGCGACCAACAATGAAGCAGAGTACGAGGCTCTGGTTGCAGGAATCAAGATGGCTATGGCCGTGGGCGCCAGAAAACTGAAATTTTTTTCTGACTCTCAGCTGGTTTTATGTCAAATAACGGGCGACTACGAGGCTCGCGACGATCAAATGATAAAGTATCAAGAGCTAGTGAAAGGATTACTCGAGCAATTTGATCAATTCCACATCGAGCAAATCCCTAGGGAGGACAATACGCAAGCAGATGCGTTAGCTCGACTGGCCACTTCAGAGGGGGAGGCAATATTTTCAGAAGCGACCATCACTAAAATTTCTTCCCCATCGGTGAACAAAGGTCATATTTTGCAGGTTGAGGCGACTAGCGACGAGGACTGGAGATCGCCGATCATCAAGTACATCAAGACCGGCGAGCTCCCGGGGGACAAAGTGAAAGCGACCAGATTGCAGCTCAGGTCCGCAAGGTACACCGTTATTGGCGACCAGCTGTACAAACGGGGTTTTTCAATGCCTTTATTGAAATACCTCGGGGAAGACGAAGCGAAGATCGTCATGTACGAAATCCACGATGAATCATGTGGAAATCATATAGGGGGGCAAGCGCTCGCGTTAAAAATCATGAGGCAAGGCTACTTTTGGCCAACACTGAAGAAGGATGCAATTCATTACGCCCAGGCGTGCAAGAGATGTCAAGCTTTTGCACCAGCTATTCACTCACCTCCAGACGAGCTCATCTCCGTCTACAGTTCTTAGCCCTTCGCGAAGTGGGGCATCGACATCATTGGACCTTTCCCGCCTGGCGTCGGGGGGGTAACTTTCGTAGTCGTAGCAGTTGATTACTTCACCAAGTGGACCGAAGCGAAGGCATTGAAGACCATCACAACGGCCCAGATGACAAGTTTCATATGGAAAAACATAATTTGCAGGTTCGGCCTACCACGAGCAATAGTGACGGACAACGGACGTCAATTCACAAGTCAAGACATGCTGGATTTCTGCTCAGAGTGGAACATCAAGAAAAATTTTTCAACACCCTATCATCCACAATCGAATGGTCAAGTAGAGGCAATCAACAAAATCATCAAGCACACCTTGAAAGCTAAGTTAGATGGATTGAAGGGCAAATGGGCGGACGAGCTGCACATGGTTCTGTGGGCATATCGGACGACCACGAGGAATTCTTCTGGTGAAACTCCGTTCGCGCTCGCGTTCGGAACCGAAGCTGTCATACCAGCAGAGGGGCAGGTCCCAACTTTTCGAGTAGCAAATTATGACGAGCAGTTGAATAACGATGCACAGCTCTCTGACTTGGACTTCCTAGAAGAGCGAAGGCTAACAGCGGACGAGAAGAACGTGGTCTACAAGCAAAGGTCAAAACACTACTACAACACCAAAGTACGTGCTCGCCAATTCTCTATCGGCCAGCTCGTACTTCGACGGGCGACGGAGCAGTCCATTGGCATACTTGGCCCGACTTGGGAGGGTCCGTACCGAATAACGCGCACACTCCTGAACGAATCGTACGAGCTAGAAGATCTGGAGGGCAAGCCGAGCAAGTACCCATGGAACGCGGTCAAGCTGAAGAAGTATTACCAGTAAGTTTTTAATTTTTTCATATTTGTATAGTTTGTATCTAGCCATCATTTCAATACAAGTACAAGTTTTAAATTTCCATCAAGTGTTAGATAAGTTTGAATTTTTAGACAAGGCTCTGCGTAGCCTTCTAGGAAACAAAAGACGAGCACTCTTTCTTAACGATGCTCGCAAGGTAGTGGCGACGACGACCACTACCTATCAAACAAAAAAGAGTTCAAACCGACGAATGGTTAACTCTAAAAGACGAGCACTCTTTCTTCTGGTGCTCGCAAAACAAAGACGAGCACTCTTTCTTAACGATGCTCGCAAGGTAGTGGCGACGACGATCACTACCTACCAAACAAAAAAGAGTTCAACCGACGAATGGTTAACTCTAAAAGACGAGCACTCTTTCTTAAAGATGCTCGAAAAAACAAAGACGAGCACTCTTTCTTAAAGATGCTCGCAAGGCAAAGACGAGCACTCTCCCGCAAAGATGCTCGCAATAAAAGGAGTTTCAAAAAGACAAGTACTTATTAAAAAATGGTTGCAGAAATTAATCATAACATAAATCGAAAAGCAAACACATCATAAGCAAAAAGTTCCATTCATTGGAAAGCCTTGAAGGCTGAAATTACAAAAGAGGCCCTAAGTGGCCGAACAGTCCTAAGAAAAACAGAAATAAAATACAAGTAAACTAAGCTACCGGAGCGTTCTCCTCGGCGGGAGCATCCTGCTCACCGACAACTTCCTCCTCGTTCACAACCTCCTCGGCAGGAGCTTCCTGTTCGCCTTGTTGAGGTGGGGAGCCTTGTGGAGGGTTCGAGAAGAGTACCGGAACACCCAAAAGACGAGGGAACAGGAGTCCCAATTCCATCAAAGGAAGCAGAGGGAGTTCTGTTTCCGGCTGAGGATTCTCCTTCATAAGGAGGTCGTCCAAAAATCCGTCGAGCGGAGTCACATCCACTTCCGGATGAACTTCCAATAATCGATGAATGAGCCCGTGGGCAGTAAGCGCCACCGATAACATGGCCACGCCCCCAGCGAGCTCATTGGTCTCATCTCGCTCATTGGTCAGGTCGACCAGCTCTTGCCGAAGAGTAGCCAGCTCTTCCTCATCAGTTTCAGATTTATGCTGAAGAGTGCTTACCTCGACGCATTTCATTTTCAGCTCGTCCTCGGCAGCCTGGAGGCGAGCACGGAGACGTTCGATCTCTTGAAGATCTTCTTGATCCTTCTTTCGAACCATCTCAAGTTGGGCCTCAGAATCGACCAACTTTGCCTCGAGGTCGACCACCTTCCTCTCAACAATGGCTTTAGCCTTAGCCATTTGGGTGAGTCTCGCGCTCCTCTCCTCGCTGACCTTGCGGCTCTCGGCGATCTGGACCGCAAGCCTCTCGATGGCGGCCAGGCGCGCGTTCTCCAGAGAGCTCTGGTTGTTCACCTCGTCGAGCAGAGTGGTCGTCAGCGACCGGGGTACATTCTTCATAACCCTTTGGACGAGCGGGTCCAGAGGTTCCTGAGTAGCCGCATCCCACGACCGGTAGAAGTCGAGGAGGTTGTCGTTGTAAGGCTCAACGATCGAGTTCTCGGCAACCCTAAAGAATAAAGAGAAGTTAGAAAAAAAAAAGTACTTGAAAATATTATAAAGCTCTATTGATAATAAGCTCACCTGGCAACCCTTGCGGCATCCCAGCCGAGAAGTGTGTTGTCTCCCTGAGCTCTCTCCCCGGCCGATGAGCTCGTTGCAGTCTCTCGCGACCGAGTGCTTCGGGGAGGAGGGGATACGACCCGAGTAGGGGGAGGCGAGTCACCCCTCGGCGGAGGAGATCTCCTCGGCGAGATCCTCTGTTCGGCGACAGGTGGGCGAGAAGACCCCCCCTGGTCGTTCTAGCAGCTCTCTTAGGAGGAGCCCCCGAGGTCTCCGCCCCCTTCCTTTTCTTGCCGGTACCGTCAACTACCTTGCGCTCGCGCAACATTCTCGCTTGTTGCATCATCCTGCTCGACAGTATGCGATCAACTTCGACGGATGGAGGAAGGTAAGTGACAACCCTTTCAGGAACCACTACTAAGAAAGAAAAGCGAAGAGTTAATATTTACGAAGAGCAATTTTACAAGATTTGAGAAATTTCATAACTTAGAAACATGTTGATACCTGGAGGGAACTCTCGAGTGAAGTGGTGAGGAGGTACTCTGAGACCTGCTCGCTCACGCATACACTCCCTGTTCAAGAAGCGACAGGACCTCTCCAGGTAGCGACGATTGAGAACGCAGCAAATGTGGTATTGGAAGAGGGGTGTAAGACGGTGTTCGGCAGTCTTCTTGCGAGCAGCTTCACCTACAAAAACGAGGAGTTAGTCAGTATAGAAAGAGCGAGCAGAAATAAAAATAACTTACCACGAATTCTTTGATACTCAGTGTCAAGGGGAATGCGATCAGAGGAGCCATCCGGCTTCACTGGACTTTTCCAGTCCCCGGCTACCCACCACCAGTTGGTTTTCCAGTTTCTAATCTTGTTGGGAACCCCTTCAACCAACTTGAAATTATCACGGCCCCTCACGTAATAATATCCATGGCCCACTTTCTCTCCGGCCTCGGCCGCCTGAAGGAGATAGTTAATCTCTTTAGGACTGAGCCATGTGTTGCGACATCCGTTCTCGACCGCCACCAGGCCGAACAGTGTAAGAATGCCGATCAGGTTCGACCAACCGTTCGACAAAATTTGAGAAGGGGTCACCTTCAAGAAATGTAGAAAGTTTGAGATACTGGGGTGCAGGGGGAACCTCAGCCCTGCCTCCATCATACCAATGTTGACGGCGACCATCCCCTCTGGCGGCTGGTCGGCCCTCTCATCCGGGCGAGGAATAAAAAAGCAAACATCGGCCGGCAGCTGATACTTTTTTCGAGAATTCTCTAGCTGGGCCAAGGAGACATTGCTCGCATATTTGCTCGCCTCGTATATCGTTCGGGAAGCTGCTCGATGCGGGCGAGGAGCCTCTCGAGGAGGGTATTCGCAGAAATATTTATAATAGGCCTCCCTCGAGACCTCGTCGCCATCCAAATTCTCCCTACCACTCAAAATGTCCTTTATGCTCTCTACATATTGAACAACCTCCTCGAAGTCCTCGCGGAGACTCCTCGTCAAGGTCTCCTCGACTTGGGCAGTTTCTATCTGTTCGCCCACCCCTCGATTCAAATCCGGATCACGCAGATCTGAGTCAGTCTCCTCGACACCCCCCTCCTCGGTATCGTTGCCGGCATCATCCCTGTCGGATTCATCGAGCTCGTCGACGTCGACGACCACTGCCTTTCCTAGGTTTCGGACTCCAACATTTATGGGTTCAGGGGAATGGATCCTAGAGTCCGAGGAGGATGCCCTCTCCATCAAAGCCAAGGCCAAACGGTCTCCGCCGCCGGAATTTTCAGAACCACCCACCAACGGCGGCGGACCACCATCGGAACCACCACCAAAGCCACCAAACTCCATTTTTTCTTAAAGAAATGGGGGATAAAGAAGTTTTAAAGAAAGAAATGAGAGTTATTTACCTTTGTAACGATCGAAAACCACCACAAAACTCGCCGGAAAAGCTTGAGAGAGAAGCTTGGAAGGAAGCTTGAGGAAATTCGAAAATGGCAAAAGTGAAAAGTGTTTCAAAAAAGGTGAAAGTCATATTTATAGGCGAAATCTACCAGGGACCTATTAGCAAAAAACGGGGTCAAAAACGCAAATTCCCCAAAAATTTGGGGTCATTTCCGAAAATGAGTTCGGAAAGTGGCCCCCACGCGCGACCTTTGAGGTCGGCACGCGCCCCACGCGCCAAATTCAAATTCCTTGCGCCGCCCACGCGCCTGACACATGTCAGGTCCGTCATTATTAAAAGTTGCTTCGATAATCGTGCTCGGCGCTGGAGACGAGGCGACCGCCTCCATCACACGTCATCAAGATCTCAAATTTGATTGTGTTGTCGAGGACAATTATCACCATCTAAGAAGACGACCATACTGCTCGCCTTACCATTCTAAGAATACGAAGAAAGGCGACCAGGGGGCAAATGTTATATCTAGTCAAAGAAGTCAATCTTTGACAAGTCAATCCTAGTCACCAGCTTACGTGGCGAGGACCAGTCAACAAAGTCGTGCGACGACTAGTCAACAAGACCAAGAAAATGTAATAAAATAGATGTATTTAATATATTTAAGTGCTCGCTCAAAGATGTTGGCGAGCACATGTTTTAGTTAGCTGCTCGCCCAAATGTGTGGCGAGCACGTGTCTTTCTTAGCTAGGAAAGTCTAAGTATTGAAGCCTTGGGAGACAGCATGGAGCGTGGCGACCACACTCCTCGACATGGTCCTCCGGCGACCACCGTGGCTCAGCTACTCGGCATCTCGACGAGGACGAGCACCAAAGGCGGTTTAGCATTAAATGCGCCATCAAATCACCTTTTCGGGCAGAAGATAGGTCCAATGAGGGCGTGCCACGTGTAAAGGGCGGGCAGCCCCTAGAAACCACTATATAATGCCTAAAAGAGGCTCATTTGTAGACAGGTTCACCATTCCCACAAATCACTCCCAACCAAAAGCAATAAATACTCCCAAGCTTCTAAAGCTTTAGCTTCTCCAAGAAGCTATATCTTGTGTTCTTGTTTGTTCTTCATTAGATCATCAAGATCATCATATAAACACTCCTTAAACACGTAATAAACCCCCGATCATTATACATGTTTGTTTCGTGCTAACAAATAGTCCACATCCGATTCAACCATCAAAAGCACGTACAACATATAGTATGATGTTTGTGCATGTGATGAAACATAAATATAACTAACAAATTTGGCTGTATTCTCGAAGGTACTAGAGGAAGGCTGCAGGGGTGACTTTGTGATTGAGAGACTATTTTATGTGGAGTCGTAAATCTACTCTAAAGCTGATGGAGACGACATTACGAGATTAATCAAAGAACGACATTGATTTAAAGTTATTGATTTATATACATATTTGATTATTCCCTTTCTCATATTGTTTAGTTACCTTAATTCTATAGTTATATAACTTATGAGTTTATTATTATTGGTTCTATGTCCTTTGTTATACATAAGTAGCTATACTCGTTTTTATCTTCTCTGTTTAAACATTTCACTATTGAAATTCAATGTTGTTTATTGATTAAAAAATTAAGAAAAAAATGTTCTCTCAATTTTGTAAGTTTCTTTCATGGCATTCGTAAAAATCAATATTGAATCGAGTCGACTTATTTATCATTGTTAATGAATAATTATATGAGCTTCAAGAACGTGTTTCAAGGGTAGGTCCTATTGTTTGCTAGTAGGCTTTATGTAGATACAGATAAGTATGTATACAGAGGAAATATTTAATTAGTTTATAAACTCATAACATATAATCTAGCTTGATATTCATTTTTTTACTGAGTCGTGGCGATTTGCTGCAAGTTTAACCCAAGATCAGGCATGGATGAGTGAAAGAGATATATTTATAGTAACAATGATGTTTGGGTAATGAAAGAGTATAAAAAGTCTTGGACTAAACTCTTTTCCATTCCTTGTTGTGATAAAGTTCCTGGAAGGGGACTTAATTGTACCAAGCCTGTTTACTCGGAGCCTTTGGTAATGCTGCCTAGTGGTGAAGTCTTGCGACGGGATGCATTTTGTAATTTACAATCCCAAAGATAACAGTGTCCGCTGTCCTCAGATACGTACCTAATGTTCTCCGTAATGGTTTATTCTTCCCTCATGTTTTCTGGGAAAATTAAAATTAGTGAATAAAATTCACTAGCCCAAGATCGTAAATTGAAGGTGAAAAGCTTCAACGAAAAATGAAATGAGTAGTTTAAGAGATGTGGTAACAAAAAAAAATATGGAGAACTCTGCTTTTCAATTAATTTGGTTGGAAATGATACAAAGTGATATTTATATTGCTAATAGAAAAATTAAACTAGAAACACTCTAGAATACATAGAAACTAATGGCATGATTGGTACGACAGGAATGACGTGGGAATTGAATGATCATTCTTGATTCTATTTCAAATGCCCCGATTGGTATGTTTTTATATTAGGAATGATTATTCCCCCAAGTTAGAGAATGATGATTTCTCTCTTCCCCAATGGTTTTAGCTATTCCTATATCTTTAGGAATGAGCTTTTTAAAAATTTACAAAAATGTCATAACTTATTGTTTAATTATAACAACATTATTTTATATTTTCAAAAAATAACAAACAAAAATAATTATAATTGTAAAAATAATAATAACATTATTTATTAAAAAATAAATTATAAATTGCATTCTAATAATAAAAATAATAAAATATTTTAATAATATAAATAATACTCCAACTCACAACATATTAATAAAAATATAAATAATAATTTATAATAATATTAATTATCTTAAATAATTATAAAAAATAATATTATTATTTAATAAAAATATTATAATTTAAATATAATAAAATTATTATAATAAAAAATAGTAATAATAATATTAATACGGAGTAAAAATATATAAAAGTAATAAATATTAATAATATTATTATTATTAAAAAAATTAAAAATAATAAAAACATATATATGAGTATTAAAGATTTAATAATTAAAATTAATAATAATATTATTATTGTTTGAAATATATTTAGTAATTTCAATCAATCATTAAATTTTTAATAGCAATAAATTTATATAATACTTCCATTTCATTCCTTATGCATACCAATCATAAGAATGACTATTCTTTTGTCATTCCATTCAGCCTTTTATTCCATTCACGGGTTCATTCCATTCAGCACAATTTCATTCAATCATACCAATCATGGAGTATGATTGATATGGGGTAATAAACTTGGAATGGAATGAACATTCATGAGTCTATTCCTAATATCATGATTGATATGTTTTTTATTTGGAATCCCGATTCCATAAGGAATGGTGATTCCCAAAAATAAAGAATTGTGATTCCTCTTCCCCCCATGTTTTTCCCCATTCCATTCTGTGTAAAATCAATTTTTTTTTTTTCTAAAATAAAATCATCACTTATATTTTAATTTTACAAATTTATCCTTCCTAATAGCGTCAGATCATCCATCCCATCTTTGATCCTGTTAAACCCCTTGGTCATCTGGTTGATCGTAATCAACCCCTCACCGGCCAAAGCATTCCTGAAGCAATTCCAGCATCCTATCGTTTTTCTTCTCCATCGCCATTTGCTCCTCTAAACCTCGAAGAGAGCAAACGCGAAGGAGAAGGCGAAGTAATTAGATATAATTGTTGTTTGATTGAGTTCCTTCATAATTTTGGAAGGATAATATATATATATATATATATATATATATATATATATATATATGCACCGGAGTCCAGAATCGTTTCTTGATTGCAAAAGGGTTGTATGTGTTCACCATTTTTTCTAATTGAAAATTTATTTATGAATTTTTTTTATTATATTAATAATGGCATATTGAATAATTTAAAATATTTCTATAAAATGGAGTATATTAAAGGGTATTTTAGTCATTTAATATAAACTCTGTACATTATTTTGCATTTGGGTAGGTCTCCTGTAGACTCAATTCCATATAAGGAATTTAGTCCATTTTAAAAAATTGGTAGGATCAACAATAAAAATAAAATACGCAAAAAATATGTATGTTAATTGATTTAGCTCAAACGGGGCATAATCTATTTTATGTTGAAGTCTAGTGTTCAACTCGCTTACCATTTTCAACAATATTTTTCATTATATTGACTTGCACTTTTTAGTAATGTTATGTTACACCTTTTAGTCATATTTTGTTGCACTTTTCAGTTGTAGTGACTTACAATTTCCAATAATATGTTCAGTTATAATGACTTGCACTTTTTAGTAATGTTATGTTACACCTTTTAGTCGTATTTTGTTGCACTTTTCAAGTATATTGACATGCACTTTCTAGTTATACTAACTTGTACTTTCTAGTTATAATGACTTACACTTTTCATTAAAAGTTGTGTTGCACTTTTCAATTATAGTGACTTACACTTTTTAATAAAAAAATGTGTTACACTTTTTAGTAATATTGTGTTACACATTTTAGTAATATTGACTTACACTTTTCAACACACATTTTCTGAAAAAAATTACCAATAAAAAAATATTACAAAAATAATAATAATAATAATTGACCAAGTCAAAAATTTTATTCAAATATTCTTAAATATTTTATAAGAAATTGATTCTTGTTATGAATAATATTTATATGGTGTGAATGTCCATAATGTGACATTTGATGTACATTGTTGGTTCATGTACCAACATTAATCCTTGACCTTTCATTTCATCTTCTTCAACTTATATTGTTCCCTATAAATAGAGTTGATAATGTTTGTAATACACACTTAGAGGTGGAATAAGAGATTTCTATATTATCTCTACATCTTGTTCACTTATGTAATATATGGAGTTATACTTTTAAGTTGTTTCACAACACGTTATCAGCAGGAAGCTCGTAAAACATTTCTACCGACAAAATTCAGATAGTGATAAATTTCAGGTATTGTATGGAGGTATGTATTTAAATGTTTAGAATATATTATCTTACAATATTTATTTGTCATATCTTATTTCATTACTATTTTGATGATTATGTTATTTTTCAATTAATTTATCTCTCGTTTATTTTATAGTTTCCAACATGTCAAACTTGACAAAACTTAAATTTGTGGCTCTTGATATTACTGAAAAAAAAATTTGTAATGAATTCTTGATGTTGAAATTCATTTGGATGCCATGAGTCTTGAGGATTCTATAAAAGTGACAAATCAAGCATATAATAGATAATAAGGCCAAAGGCCCAAAGCCATGATTTTTCTTGTCCACAATCTTGATGAAGGGTTGAAAGTTGAATATACCTCACGATGAAAGATCCACTTTAATTGTGGACAAATCTTAAAGAAATATATGATTATAAATTCGTGAGTGAGCACAACTCAACTATGTTCAAAAAATCACTTCTCAATTAAAATTATGTGGAGAAAATATTAGTGGAGATGATATGCTTGAAAAGACATTCTCCACATTTCATACTTCTAATGTGATTTTGCAACAACAATATCGTGAGAAGAATTTTACTAAATATTCTGAACTAATTTCATGTCTCTTGGTGGCTGATAAAATTAATGAGTTTTTGAAGAAAAATCAGGCCTCGAACGAGGGTGTGATTTTAACCGAGGCAGAATTCAAAATGATTATAATACATGTCAGAATTTTAAAGGCCCTAAAAAGGGCAAACAAATTTCTGAACATTAAAGGAAAAGAGAAAATAGTTGAAATAAATTATGTGAATAATGAATTCGATAATGAGATGTTTGATATAACACAATTGGATGTTGATAATTACGTTACCCACCCTGAAGGTGGAAATTAGATCGTTCTAATACTCAATCATAATTTTCTTTCAATAATTTATTATGTAAGGTTTGTTTTCTTATGTTATGCAATGTCTTAGTATTTCTTATCCTTTATAATATGAGTGACTATTACATTTTCATTTACCTTAAAATAAAATAATTAAATTGTAAATTTCTTACTTTTGCATTTTTTTTTTTTTGAAATGAAAAATGGTATGTCAACATCAACATTTAAGAAAGAATGTGGAGATTTATGTCTCGTGGATAGTGCTACTATGCACACTATATTCAACAATAATAAATTATTCTCACATATAAAATGTGGAGAAACCAATGTAAATACAAAACTTGGTTGTACAAAAATAATTGAAGGTTTTGGAAGAGCCACTATTCTAGAACCCAGGGGGACAAATTCATTATCAATGATGCTTTGTTCTCCGAAAAGTCTCAAAGAAATTTATTGAGTTTTAAAGATATTCATTTGAATGGATATCGTCTTGAGACTACAAATGAAGACAATATTGAGTATTTTAATATTACTACAATTGTTGCGGGAAAGAAATGTATGTTAGAGAAGTTACCCGCTTAATCCTTGGATTTATACGTATTGCATGAGTATAAGAACAATTGAAATTTATGTTGTAGTAAGCCAAAAGGTTACTACCGAATTTAATGATTGGCATGACCGGTTGGGCCATCCCGGTTCCATAATGATGCGAAAAATTGTAGAAAATTCATGTAGGCAATCATTGAAAAATAGAAAAATGCTATACCCCAATGAATTTTCATGTGCTACTTGTTCACAAGGAAAATTAATTATAAGGTCATCACCAGCTAAAGTTGAGCTAGAAAATCTTATGTTCTTGGAACGAATTCAAGGGAATATATTCGGACATATACATACGCCAAGTGGACCATTTAGATATTTAATGGTTTTGATTGATGCATCGACTAAGTGGTCACATGTATGCTTATTGTCATCTCACAATTTGGTTTTTACAAAGTTATTGGGACAAATAATGCAATTGTGAGTACAATTTCCTAATAATGCAGTTAAGAGTCTAAGACGATTCGTCTTGCAAATGTTGGTGAATTTTTCATCTCTGGCGTTCAACATTTATTGTATATCAATTGAAATACATATTGAACATATGGTTGCTCATGTTCGTACATAAAACAGTCTTGTTGAATCACCTATAAAGCATATTCAATTGATTGTCCGACCAATATTGATGAAATATAAACTCCCTATTTTAGCTTGGGATCATTTTATATTGCATGCGACAGCACTTGTGCGCATCATGCCAACAAGTTATCATAACATTTTCCCCATACAAATGGTTCAAGGTCAGGAACCAAACATATCCCATCTAAGAACTTTTGGATGTGTTGTATATGCACTAATTGCTCCACCACAACGCACAAAGATGGGTCCCCAAAGAAGAATGAGGGTATATGTTGGATATGAATCTCCGTCTATTGTTAAATATTTAGAACCATTGACCGGAGATCTATTCACGAAAATGTTTGTTAATTGTTATTTTGATGAAGACAATTTTTCCAACATTAGGGAGGAAAAGTAAGCAGCTGGAAATGAATATTTCTTGAAATGAATTATCATTGAATTGCATGGATCCTCGTACAAAGTAGTGTGAACTTGAAGTTGAAAAGATAATTCATTTGCAAAATATTGTGAATCTCCTGCCAGACACATTTACTGACCTTAAAAGAGTTACAAATTCTTATATTTCAGCTGCTAATGCTCCTAACAGCACTGATGTCCCTGAAGGATTGTCTTCCATGACAAATGTGTCTACGGCACGCCTGAAGCGTGGTAGACCTCTCAGTTCCATAGAAAAAAAAATGTCAAAAAATAAAAGGAGCAAGTATTGAAGATGGTCATAATGTGAACATTCTTGTTGAAAAATATGACATACTACTTAAAGTCCCAGAAAATGATATTTCAGGCTCCCGAAAATGATGAAATATCGATAAATTATGTCAGAACAGGAGAAATATGGAACCGAAATGAAATCGACGTCGACAATATCTTTGTATATAATATAGCGCTTAATATGATGGAAGATGATGAGGATCATGAACCTACATCTATTGATGAATGTAGAAAACGAGATGATTGGCCAATGTGGAAAGACGCAATAAATGCAAAATTACAATCTCTTATTAAACGAAAAGTTTTCGTACCTTTTGTCCGTATACCTAATGGTATAAAAGTCGTGGGTTATAAATGAGTAATTGTGCGAAAAAGAAATGAGAAAAATGAAATCGTGAGGTATAAAGTGCGACTTATTGCACAAGGTTTTACCTAAAGACCAAGTGTTGATTATGATGAGACTTATTCTCCTGTGGTGGATGCAATAACTTTTCGTTATTTAGTAAGTCTGGCAGTGCAAGAAAAACTTGAAATGCGTCCATTAGATGTCGTTACAGCCTATTTGTACGACTCATTAGAGAAAGATATTTATATGACAATCCTCGAGGGATTAAAGGTACCGATAATGAAAAATGAGAATTCTCAAAACATGTATTCAGTTAAGTTGAGCAAATCCTTATATGGATTAAAGCAATCTGGTCGCATGTGGTACACTTGTTTGATGCATTCTTGATTAAGGAGGGATATAACAATGATCATATATACCCTATATTTTTAATCCACTTATATTATGAAAGTGTTGAAACAGTTTTATATGGATAAAACACATCCTTTAAGCACACATATGGTTGTGCGTTCACTAAATGTAGCGAAAAATCTATTTCGACCTCGCGAAGAAAATGAAGAACTGCTTGGTCAAGAAGTACCATATTTGAGTGCAATAGGTGCGCTAATATATCTTGCTAGCAACACAAGGCTTAATATATAATTTGTTGTTAATTTATTAGCAAAATATAACTTTTCTTCAACTCATAGGCATTGGAATTGTGTTAAACATGTTTCTCGATATCTTAAATGGACAATGGATATGGATTTACATTTTTCAAACTCATCAGAACCTTGTTTAGTTAGTTATGCAGATGCAGGCTACTTATCAGACCCGCACAAAGTCCGATTCCAAACAGGTTATTTGTTCACATATGGAGGTACAACTATTTCACAGCGTTCTATTAAACAAACTTTAGTTGCTACTTCATTTAACCGTGCAGAGATCCTAGCAATTCACGAGGCAGGTCATGAATGTGTTTGGTTACGTTTCTGTCACACAACATATTTTGGACAGTCTGGATTAAACACAGTGAAACATAATACAACTGTGATATATGAAGAGAATGTGTTGCCCAACTAAAGAAAGAATTTATCAAAGGTGATAGAACAAAGCATATTGATCCTAAATTCTTCTTTATTCACGATCTTCAGCAAAAGGGTGACATCAGTGTGTAACAAATTTGTTCAAGTGATAATTTGGTTGATTTATTTACCAAGTCTTTACCTACTTCAACGTTTGAGAAATTGAGATACAAAATTGGAATGCGACATCTTAAGGATGTAAAGTGATGTAATCATCAGGGGGAGTTAATGTGCGTTTCTTCTCATTTGGTTTTAACGAGGCATAATCTTATATAATGGACATTCAAGGGGGAGTGTTATGAATAATATTTATATGGTGTGAATGTCCATAATGTGACATTTGATGTACATTGTTGGTTCATGTACCAACATTAATCCTTGACCTTTCATTTCATCTTCTTCAACTTATATTGTTCCCTATAAATAGAGTTGTTAATGTTTGTAATACACAATTAGAGGTGGAATAAGAGATTTCTATATTATCTCTACATCTTGTTCACTTATGTAATATATGGAGTTATACTTTTAAGTTGTTTCACAACAATTCTATATAAGACTTGCATTTTATTTTATTATACAATCATGAGAATGGAATCAATCAAGGAATGATTTTTCCATTCCTAGTCAATACCAATCATGAGAATTTCATTCATTCAAACATTCATTCCATTCTTAAGTTCATTCTATTCCGTCACAATTTCATTCAATCATACCAATCATGCCTAGGGTATTAATTAAAGACTTATAGAATAACTAAGAGACTTAATAAATGAGATGTTTCTTCGTTAATCCAGAAGCTTCTATTAATAAATCAGCTTTAATTCCAACACTCCCCCTTAAAGCGAGTTTTTGAAGGTCAGGCCGACCACAATCCACAATTTCTCAAACGGTCCTTTAAAAAGTGCCTTGGTAAATATATTTGCGACATTTTTTCCGCTCCGTACTTCAAGTGTAGAAATTACTACACCGAGAACTTTTTCACGAATGAAGTGATGTTCCAGCTCAATATGTTTCATTCTTGCATGACAAACTTGATTTGACGCAAGCTTTATAGCACTTTGATTATCACCCCATATAGTGTTGTGGGATTGAGAATTTCCTTGTTAACATCGCTGAAAAACCGTTTGCAACCAGATACATTCTTCAGCTGCTAACGAGGATGTCTTGTATTCAGCTCTGTAGTTGAGAGTGAAACTGAATCTTGCTTCTTACTACACCAGGAAATACATGTAGGACCACAAAAGAAAACATACCCCGATGTAGACTTTCGATCATCTAAATCTCCTCCTAAGTCAGCATCGGCAAAACCAAACAGTGACACATCACCGTTTTTGTAAAACAACCCAAGGTCTGCAGTATAATTAACATATTGCAGATTTTTTGACTGTTTGAAGATGTGGTTTCCTCGGTGATTGCATAAATCTGCTTAAAAGACCACTACAAAAAAAGCCTGATTTTGATACCGAAATTTTGAGACGGACACCTAATACGTCTCTAATAGATACGAATTTGTTAAAAAATCGAGATTTGAAACCGAAAATAAAATCGTCTCTCATTATAAACCGATTAGATACTGTTTTTAGTTTCGAGAGTTTTAGATACGAGACTTTCAGTTTCGAGAGTTTTAGATACGGATTAGATACGTATACCACCGTCTCTAAACAATCAATTTTTTATCCCCCATATAAAACGAGACAAGGTGGTACACGAAATTTGTGATACGAAATCTAACCATCTCTAAAATAAAGAAACAAACCATTAAATTGTTCAAAAAATAAACTTAAAGACGAAGGAAAAGGCGACGACACAATAGGAGGCGACGGCACGACATGAGGAGGTATCCTGTGTACACGAGGATCCTCAATCGGAGGTCACGGGGATCCTCAATCGGAGGTCTGAGTGAACAACGACGCGCCCTTCCTCGTAAGTTACTAGTGGATGCCACGCTAGGAGTATTTGAAACCCGAAACCGTAGGACACTGAGAGAGAGAGATAGGATTCTTTTCTTGAGAGAGTGAATTCTTTTTTAGAGGTAATTTGGGAGATGAAATCCTTATATATATATATAGGGAGAGAATTGAGAATATGGACGGATGAATTGAGTTATATTAATTAATTTATTACTCTTTTATAATTAATAAATAGTAAAAAAAATAAAATTATAAATATATCTTCTATGTATGTAGTATATGACATAGATATTATAATAATAATAATATATTATATCTTCAATTCCATATAACAACATATATATTAATTGATTCTCTAATTAAAATATTCCAAGAATTGATTCTCTAATCATATATATCAATTTTGTAGATGTCCAGAGACGTTAGATTAAAAAAAAAGGAGGTGTACGATGTCATTTAATAATTTTTAAAAGTTTTTAAATATCTTTATATAGAGACCATTAAGACTTTTAAAGAAATTTGTATACTATTTTTTAAAAAGTTTTAGATTAAAAAAAAAAAATTATCATCCCTTTAGAATAAGTATAAATACGTGAAGCATTGCTAATTGTAAAAGTCATTGTTTGGAAGTGATACAAGTTAGTCTAAAAGTTGTTTCATTTAATTTTACTAAATTAGTCTAAAGTTGTTTGGAAGTAATACAAATTAGTCTAAAAGTTGTTTGGAAGAGATACAATAAGTTATCTAATTTATAGAAATTGAATTCATTTAATTTTACAAAATTTTAAAAAATATATCATTTCGGTGTCAAAATAAACTTAAATTAAAAATTAAAAATTGTCAAAATGAAGGGAGGTACAGATACAAATTAAGTGAATGATTTATATAATAAAACTTCATTAAATTAAAATAGAGTGTTACATGGGTGAGACGATTACTCAACTATATATGGGGTTGTGGAGTTGGATCAACGAGCTGGAAATTAAGGATTTCAGGTGTTTTCGGTCTACAATGTGAGAATTAAGGATTCCAATTGTTTTAGGCTTATTTTTTGAAAGGGTTTCAAATACACTCAGTGAAGTTGGTCAACGGACGAAGAGTAAATTTTTTTTTATTGAATTGTGCAGAAGTCCAACCCTGTGCAGAAGTCCAACCTCACATTGTTATTGAATTGTGCAGAAGTCCAATCCTACGTAAGTAGTTTCATACATGTTTATTCAATCTATAATTATTATTGATAATAATATATTTTAGGATGTATATTCAACAATTAAGACAAGAAAAAACAAAATATCTCAAATGCAAACATACATGCTAGTATTCAACCTATTTTTTTCAGCTCCAAAAATATGTGAATACCAATTCAATATGTGTTATTGGAATTATTATTAGTGTTAGTGTATATATATATATAAATAATTAATTTAAAGTTATTTTAAATTACATGTGAGATGAGGTCACACGACGTTGAGAATGGATATTTAAGGGATCTTAGTCAGGGCACATTGAATGAATGGATCATTGTTTGCAAAGTAAAGGCAAGATCCACTACAAAGAAGTTAAAAAAAATAGAGACTGAAATTAAGGTGTTTGTTGGAGATTTCAATCTTTTTGTATATTTAACGGTTACAAGGATGAGATGAATATGATGAAGAAGAAGAAGATGACGACGAAGATGAAGGGAAATATGAAAGATGATTATGAAGATGAAGATTAAATGTAATTTAATTAATTTATTTGAATTTATAAACTTTTACAATTGAAATTATTCAATAACAATTTTTTTTATATATTTTTTAAAGTTACAAATTAATCAATTAATTATATATGTTAAAATAGTATTTTAAAGCTTATTATTATAATTATAGTGCTTTTGACGTTAATCAATTTTTATTTTTATTTAATGAAGTTTTACAATTTTTAGAAATTAATAAAAAAAAATTACATTTATAAATTTAAAAGTTACAATTTAAATACATGTAAAAGAAATAAATTAATATACATATACAATTAATATTAAAAGATAAAACAAAAGAGTTATATGTCCTAGTGACGGGGTGCTCAATAATGGACACTACCCACCTGGGTTCAATTCCCACATACTCGTTAGATACGGATTTAGAGACGAGATTTTTTTTAATTAGGAACGAAATTATAGACGGTTTTTTTGACCCGGATGTAAAACGGGTCGTTTATCGCTTAGATACGGATTTAGAGACGATAAAATGTCGTTGTTAAATAGAAACGACATTTGAAACGGATTTTTGATCCAGATATAAAACGGGTCGTTCATCGTTTAGATACGGGAATATACAGTGTCAAATTCCGTCTCAAATTATAAACCGAAAAAAATAGGTTTCAAATCCGTCTCTTATTAGAAACGCAATTTAGAAAACCGTTCCTGACATTAGATACCATGTGATTAGGAGTTAAATAGAAACGACATTTGAAACAGATTTTTGACCCGGATATAAAACGGGTCGTTCATCATTTAGATACGGGAATATACAGTGTCAAATTCGGTCTCTCATTATAAACCGAAAAAAATAGGTCTCAAATCCGTCTCTTATTAGAAACGTAATTTAGAAAACCGTTCTTGACATTAGATACCATGTGATTAGGAACAGATAGAAAATGGTTCCAAAAATCCTGACATTAGATACCATGTGATTAGGAACAGATAGAAAATGGTTCCAAAATTCGTTTCTAACCTGTTTAGAGACAGTGTTTATGGTATTTAATCCATCTCTAAATCGCAGTTTTTTTGTAATGGACCCACAACGAAAGCAATATCCGGTCTTGTGATGGTTAAATAAATAAGACTTCCAACCAAGGCACGATATGGGCGAGGGTCTGCTAGGAGTGAGTCTTCTCCTTTTCTTAATTTTACATTCACATCAAGTGGAGTTGAAAACTACTTGTTGCAGTTTTGAAGAAATCTGTTTGACAATTTTCTTGACTCACAAATATTCCATCTTTCAAGTTATTCAACACTAAACCAAGAAAATTATTTAATTCTCCCAAATTTTCATGTCAAAGCGTACCTGCAATTGTTCTTGCAATTTTGCAACTTCATGTTCATCATTCCCTGTGATAATCATATTGTCCACGTATAAAAGTGCAACAATATGCAAGCTTCCTTTTTTATTAACAAACAAGCTCTGGTCATAATTTGAAGCAAGATCCTTTGGTGAAGGTCTCATGTGGTGCTTCAAGAATGGAAATGAGCGGCAGTGGTTTCGGAGGATTCAGGTTGGAGTTTCTAAATCAGTCTAACTACAAGGTGTGGAGAAGATATCTGGGATGTTGTCAGCGGAAACAACACAGATGCTCCAGAAAACACACCGGAAAATGTTCAAGCAACATATCCACAAAATTGTAAATATTCAACAATTTTTCCATACCAATTTTATTTTAAACTATAGAGTGTTTTATGAAGCTTGCAAACATAATTAGGATTAGAGGAAGAAACATACCCAGGTGGTTGCTCCATGTACATATTCTTATCGAGTTCACCATACAAAAAAGTATTCTTAATTATCGAGTTGCCATAGTTTCTTATCGACTGAATGTTTCTTCATAATCTTCACCATATTTTTGTGAGAACCCTCTAGCAACCCTCGCCTTAAATCTTTCTATGGAGCCGCGAACCTTTCTTTTGATTTTATACATCCATTTAAAAGAGATGGGTTGCAGTCCTTCAGGCTCCATGTCTCGTTTTTCTTTAAAGCCTGCATCTCTTCGTCCATTGCTAGCTCCCATTCTTTGACTCTTTTGGTTTCATTAAATCAAGTTTGGAACATGAGCTTCTGCCGGATATTGATTTTAATGGGATTGTGAGCAATATGGCCGTGCCACCGATGGGAGCTGTTGATAAACTTACATGGGGACTGACAAGAAGTGAAAGGTATATATACGGTGAAATCGGCGTATAATCTTACCACGAGAATATATGGGATTTAACCCAAGAGTAAAGGATTATCTATGGAGGGCGGCACACAACTGCTTGCCGACCATGATTAATCTTCACGCGAGAAGAGTGTTTGAAGACATGAGTTGTTTGCTTTGTGATCATGGGGTGGATGATACTTGGCATTTATTTACGAATTGTCTGTTCACAAGGAAGATGAGCTGCTAACAAGGAATGATGAACAACTACAAATTGTGAACGTACACGATGTAGAAGCTGGTAATGAATATGTTGTTGGAGAAATTGGGTTTTATTCAATTTCTTAATATATTTAATTGATTATTAATTAATCAATTATTTGAGGGTATGGATATTTAATTTCTGAGAAATTAAATGTCATAGAATCGTTCTACTCTCGGAGTAGATGATCGTAGTATATTTAAAATCTCAAAACCGAATTTCGGTGAGTGAGAAATTAATGTACGAAGATTAAGACGAAGTGATGCATTGGGATTATTGTTAATAAATATCCCACATTGATAAATGTGAGAATTAATCTCCTCCTTATTAATAGGAGTTAGTTAAGAGAGTTCAAATTGTAGTTAATATTGAACCATTCAATTAGCCACACGAGCGCGCGCGGCCCGCCCGACCATGCCTGGGCCTTGGCCTTGGATTCTTGGCAATTGGACTTTGGGCTTGGGGGCCCATCTATATTTTTAGAGCACTAAAGTTTTGGGTCTTGGCCCATACGAAATTAGTTACCGCAGAAGGGAAGTTACCATTCCTGAAACTGCAGTCTTAATGCCTTGGAGGTTACAGAAAACTGCAGTCTTAATGCCCTGGAGGTTACAGAAATGGCAGTTACCATTTCTGACATAATGTCCAGTCATGTGGTGGCAGTTACTACCATAAATGCCCGTCTGCTCCATACCTGAGTGGCACTACCTATAAATAGGAGTGCATTGTTTTGAAAAAAAACTGCATCTCGTCACTCCGTGAACACTGGCCGGGACGTGTTTGTTTTACGAGAAAAGGTATCACCTTAACTCGGTTGTCTTTTCCCTAACTCTTTTGTCTCTCTACAGTGTTGTTTCTTTAAATTCTGGACCTGCCATTCCAAGAAGCTGCTTAAAGAAGAAAGTTGCCTCCTTTGGAAAGTTAGAAGAATTTGAAGACATTGTAATTTTCTTATTTTCCGTCTACTTTGTAAGCCATTGTTGGTAAATTATAAACCAACAATCATAAAACAAACAAGAAAACAAGAAGAAAAAAAAAAGATACCACAATGGCATCTGACGGAAATGGTCCCCAGAACACTTCGGTTGAGAACACTGAAAACACCCCAAACCCAACACCAAACGTGGTCACTGATGGCACGTTTGTACCCCCTATGTTTCTTCCACCCTCTGAAACTCGTAGTTTCTCAGGAACTGATTTTAAGAGGTGGCAACAAAAGATGTTGTTTTACCTCACGACACTTCACCTAGCAAGGTTCCTCCGGGAGGATCCACCCGTTGTCGCTGAAAGTGAAACGGACAATGATAGGAGGGTCGCATTTGACCAATGGTCTCATGGTGACTTTTTGTGTCGGAACTACGTCCTTGGAGGACTAGTTGACGCGTTGTATAACGTGTACCAATCGGTTTGTACTACCAAAGAACTGTGGGAGTCTTTGGAACGAAAGTATAAAACCGAGGATGCCGGAACTAAAAAGTTCGTGGTGGCGAGATTTTTGGACTTCAAAATGGTATATGGTAAATCTGTCGTTGAACAAGTTCAAAAATTTCAGTTGATCCTACATGATATCCTCGCGGAGGGTATGGTCCTTCCGGACGCTTTCCAAGTAGCCGCAGTGATTGAGAAACTACCACCTTGTTGGAGGGAGTTTAAAAGTTAACTCAAACACAAGTGAAAGGAAATGAGCCTAGAAGAATTGATCGCTAAACTTCGAATTGAAGAAGATAATAAAAAGATGGACGGAAAATCAATTCAAGTCTCGGATGAGCCAAAGGCAAACTTAATGGAACGTGGCGAATCGTCTAAAAAACGTAAAAGGCCTAATGATAAGGGTAAAGCACATGTTCCTGCAAAAACAAAGTTTACAGGTGATTGCTACAAGTGTGGCAAACCGAACCACAAAGCAAGTGATTGTAGAGCTCCCAAGAAATATGATAAAAATAAAGGCAAGTGAGGACAATAAAGTGTTAATGTGGCACAACACAATCTCACTGACATGGATATGTCCGCTGTTGTGTTCGAGACAAACATGGTTGACAATCCAAATGAGTGGTTCGTGGATACCGGGGCCACCTGCCATGTTTGCTCTGAGAAGGGTGCCTTCTCGACTTATGCTCCTGCTGATGGGAGAAAGCTACATATGGGAAATCTTGCCTCGTCAGATGTGGCTGGTGTTGGAACTGTTGTACTTAAGCTTACGTCCGGCAAAGAGCTTAAGCTGAAGGATGTGCTGCATGTCCCGGACATCCGCAAGAATCTGATCTCCGGCTCTCTTCTAGTTAGTCATCAGTTTAAACTAGTTTTTTAGTCTAACAAAGTTGTACTTAGCAAGTTTGGACAGTTCCTTGGTCGAGGTTATCTCGAGAATAGTCTGTTCAAAATGAATGTAATGATTGTAAGCCGTAAAGGCAAGAAAGTTATCAATGAAAACGTTTCTACTTCTTCTTACATCGTTGAGTGTTCCTCTTTATGGCATTTAAGATTAGGACATGTAAATCTAAAAGCTATAAAGCGCTTAGTAAATCTTGATTTACTTAAAATCACTAATGTTGAAACACCTAAACGGTGTGAGATATGTGTTGAAGCTAAAATGACAAAGTTGCCATTTAATTATGTGGAAAGGGACACTGCTCCTCTAGATTTAATCCATACGGATGTATGTGATTTGAAGTTTGTGAAAACTAGAGGTGGCAAAAAGTATTTCATTACTTTCATTGATGATTGCATAAGATTTTTCTACGTTTATCTCTTGCGAAGTAAAGATGAAGCGATTGAAGATTTTAAACTTTACAAGAATGAAGTAGAAAATCAACTCAGCACTCGAATCAAAGTAATTCGAAGTGATAGAGGAGGGGAATATGTAGCACCTTTTGAGCAGTTATGTGCCGAGTCTAGCATCATACATCAAACTACAGCCCCTTACTCACCTCAGTCTAATGGTGTTGCGGAAAGGAAGAACCGAACACTAAAGGAGATGATGAACGCATTGTTAATCAGCTCGGGTTTACCACAAAATCTGTGGGGGGAAAGCCATCTTATCGGCTAACCACATTCTGAACAAAATTCCACATAAGGCAAAGGATCTGACACCTTATGAAATGTGGGAAAAGCGGAAACCATCCTACAAATACCTTAAAGTGTGGGGGTGTCTAGCAAAGGTTGAAGTGTCTGCTCCTAAACAAGTTAGAATTGGCCCTAAAACAGTCGATTGTATCTTTGTAGGATATGCACTTAACAGTAGTGCTTATAGGTTTCTGATTCATAAATCAGAAATACCTGACATGTCAGAAGGCACTATGATAGAATCAAGGAATGCAATATTCTTTGAAAATATCTTTCCCAATAAAGATAAAGAAGATGTGAGACATGATAATAAGAGATCTCACATAGAAGAAGAAATTGTTGGTCCTTCGACTCAAAAGAACCGAGACGCAGTAAAAGAGCAAAGATTGGCAAGACTTTTGGTCCTAACTTCATTACTTATGTAATTGAAGATGAACCCAAGTCTATAAAAGAAGCTCTGTCAAGACCAGATGCATCATTCTGGTAAGAAGCTATTAATAGCGAGATTGATTCTATTCTGTAGAACAATACGTGGGAGTTGGTTGATCTCCCTAGAGGTTGCAAGACCTTAGGATGCAAGTGGATCCTTAGAAGAAAATACAAAGCAGATGGATCAATCGACAAGTATAAAGCTCGTTTGGTTGCAAAGGGCTTTAGACAAAAAGAAGGGCTTTAGACTAGTATATAGCGGGATACTCAATATGGGATACCACCTATATAAGTGAGAAGTGGGGCCGCTTCGCAAATAACACTTAAGAACTCAAAGGGTGTCCATGGCCGAAATGGACAAAAACGTGAGAACGAAACACGTTTGAGACGTTATTGTGTCAGCACCGTTGTCTCAGTGCACACTAAGGAGGAGTAGTTCAAGGCATCGCGTCCACTAAGCCGCCAGTGTAATCGACAATGATTGACTACGGAAGGTTCAAGGTCACAAGCCACATTTCCGGATGCAATAGTGTCCCAAAGGAACTGGATTGCGAGTCTGCATGATTATAGGTGGTAATTTCCACTCATGTGGGGGATTATTGGAGAAATTGGGTTTTAATCAATTTCTTAATATATTTAATTGATTATTAATTAATCAATTATTTGAGGGTATGGATATTTAATTTACGAGAAATTAAATGTCATGGGATCGTTCTACTCTCGGAGTAGATGATCGTAGTATATTTAAAATCTCAAAATCGAATTTCGGTGAGTGAGAAATTAATGTACGAAGATTAAGATGAAGTGGTGCATTGGGATTAGTGTTAATAACTATCCCACATTGATAAATGTCAGAATTAATCTCCTCCTTATTAATAGGAGTTAGTTTAGAGAGTTCAAAGTGTAGTGACTATTGAACCATTCAATTAGCCACACGCGCGCGCGCGCCGCTCGCCCGTCCGGCCGTGCCGAGCCGCACCTGGTCCGGGTCCGTGGGCCTGGGCCTTGGCCTTGGATCTTGGCAATTGGACTTTGGGCTTGGGTTTGGGGGCCATCTATATTTTTAGAGCTTTAAAGTTTTGGGTCTTGGCCCATACGAAATTAGTTACAGCCCAATGCGAGTCCAGCCCAACTTTCGAATTTGAAACAACAGTGCCTTAACTTGGAGGTTACAGCAGAAGGGAAGTTACCATTCCTGAAACTGCAGTCTTAATGCCCTGGAGGTTACAGAAATGGCAGTTACCATTCCTAACATAATGTCCAGTCATGTGGTGGCAGTTGCTACCATAAATGTCTGTCTTCTCCCTACCTGAGTGGCACTGCCTATAAATAGGAGTGCATTGTTTTGGAAAAAATTCACCTTTGCAAAACCACATAGCACTTGAAAATTTCCAGCAAACCTGCATTCAGTTTTCCTGCATTCTGCATTACATTTAGAGTGCAGCCCAGTTCAAGCGTGTATTCAGTTCGTTGGAGCTTTGTACGCTGCGGTGTTGCTCATGCAAAGACGAAGCCGTTTTACCTTTCGAAGCATCTCGTCACTCCGTGAACACTAGCCGGGACGTGTTTGTTTTACGGGAAAATGTATCACCTTGACTCGGCTGTCTTTTCCCTAACTCTTCTGTCTCTCTACAGTGTTGTTTCTTTAAATCCGGACCTGCCATTCCAAGAAGCTGCTTAAAGAAGAAAGTTGCCTCATTTGGAAAGTTAGAAGAATTTGAAGACATTGTAATTTCTTTATTTGCTGTCTTTTTATTTTCCGTCTACTTTGTAAGCCATTGTTGGTAAATTATAAACCAATAATCGTAAAAAAAACAAGAAAACAAGAAAAAAAAAAAAGATACCACAATGGCATCTTACGGAAATGGTCCCCATAACACTTCTGTTGAGAACACTGAGAACACCCCAAACCCAACACCAAACGTGGTCACTGATGGCACGTTTTTACCCTCTATGTTTCTTCCACCCTCTGAAACTTGTAGTTTCATGGTGCATGGTGAAAAACCCGAGAAGTTCTCGGGAATTGATTTTAAGAGGTGGCAACAAAAGATGTTGTTTTACCTCACGACACTTCACCTAGCAAGGTTACTCCGGGAGGATCCACCCGTTGTCGTTGAAAGTGAAACGGACAATGCTAGGAGGGTCGCATTTGACCAATGGTCTCATGGTGACCTTTTGTGTCGGAACTACGTCCTTGGAGGACTAGTTGACGCGTTGTATAACGTGTACCAATCGATTCGTACTGCCAAAGAACTGTGTGAGTCTTTGGAACGAAAGTACAAAACTGAGGATGCCGGAACTAAAAAGTTAGAAGAATTTGAAGACATTGTAATTTATTTATTTTTTGTCTTTTTATTTTCCGTCTACTTTGTAAGACATTGTTGGTAAATTATAAACCAACATATGCTTGAAAATCCCAGTCAAACGGTGGTTGCAAGTTTTGCAATGATATCACATACAATAGTAGAAGTGATTCAACTGCGAGAATGGAAAAATGCAAAAGCCACTGGAAGCTGTGTTGAGGGTAAGATGAATAGGACCGCGAGATGTGAGACTTCGCACCCACCCCGGAAGGTATGCGTAAAATTAATGTAGACGCAACTTTTTTTCAGGAATCACTACAAACGGGTTTGGGAATGGTAATGCACGACAAACGGGTGTGGAGATGGGAGAGACTATGGGTTTCTTCGAGGGTGTTTCTTGGTTTGAACGCCAACAATCAGGGACGGACCTATGTGTATGTTGGGGGTGGCCATGGTCCCTTTCAAAAAATTAATTTTTTTACTGTTATATTTATAATAATGAGTTAATATATATAATAAACTATTTTTATATTTATTGTTTGGGCTACTACATAATTAACGTGTATATGATATATTGTTGTTTGGGCCTTTGAAAATTAAGTCCAAGGATAAAGTCATGCATAAATAAAATAAATAGACACTAAAATTGAAAATTAGAGATCACTATGCATTCTAGTTTCTCACTAGCTTGATAACAAATTATTTAATTTTTTTTATTAATTGTTATACATTAATTCTTCTATTTTTAATTTTAGCGGATAGAGTTTGAGTAATTTTGAACATAATTATGTAGATTTTCATAACTACGTCCAAAAAAAATTCATTTTTACTAGCACACATGTATGCATAATATGCAAGTGAGACGTTCTGAGTTTCAATATATTATGTCATATTTATGTATTTTAAAATATTTATAAGTGATGTAAATATTTTAAAAAAAAAATTATATTTCCATTTAGAAAATATGTTAGTGTTATATTGTATTTTTTGGCCCCCCTCACCCCCGAATCCTTGTTCCGTCCCTGCCAACAATTGGGATGATGTTGTGATAGAAGGAGATGCAAATGTGTTTGTTGATGCTATTAATTCCACGGAGTCATACGACTCTACATTTGTTGATTTAGTTATTGCTTGTCGAGCTTTACTGGTTCAATTCAATAATGTTCCAGTTGTTTTTGTTAAAAGAAGCGCAAATATGATTGTGCATAGATTGACTACAGAATCTCGTTCGTTAACCCTTGTACATTGGTAGATCCATCGAACTTTGTGGTCGAGCTCCAATATCCTCCTTGTTTATGCAATATATAACGGAAGCTAAGACTTCCTTGTTCGAAAAAAAAAAGATGGAAAATTTATTTGTACCAAAAAAATTAGGGTGGCGAGAAAATAATTCAAAGTCAAAATTCTAATTCGCAATTTATTAAATTGTCAATCGTTCATATATTTTCAAAATAGTAATTATTTATAAAATATGAATTCATGCTAATACCTAATGAATAGAATAAATATATTAATAATAAATTATCTTGATTTATATTGTAGAACAAGAACACTTGTATAATCATGCTCAATAATTAACAGTTTAAATTAGTGGGTTAATTCCATATTAATTCACAAACTTTAGTTCAATTTAGGGAAAGGCCTTCCAAACTTCATTTTCATCGTGTCCCTTTCTGGGTTCAAGCCATTGTGCAGGTATGCGTTTATAACTATTGAAGATGAGAGGTTGGTTATCTTTTTCAAATATGAGAGGCTTTCAGACTTCTGCTACCTTTGTGGTTTTCTTGACCATGTGGAGAAGAGTTGCATTCAAGCTATGGGTCATACGGAAGAGTGGTGCTTGACACATAGGGCTTTCCCGGAGTGGCTGAAAGGGGATAATCGTGAAGGCCCTTCGGAGGAAGACATGCAAGAGTTGCTCGATTTGTGGGATAAAGAATCAAAGGCACTGTGTCTGACCCCTGTGCAGAATGATGGTGAGAAAGAGCCCAATGACAAAGGTAAAGCTATTCTTGTGGAAGACAGTGAAGATGATTTTCGTATGGGTGCAACTCATCTCTGAATCGTACAGTAGTGCATAACTTCGCAGATTTAATGCCTATGGGGACGGTTCCTAAAAGAGGTTGTAATACTATGGCTGAATTAAATGTGATGCGAAGAGATCCAAGGACGGGGTTGGATCTTGAGCCTCTCAATTTCATTTTGCCACATGACTATGAACATCGGGTTTTTAAAGAACCCCTTTATGGTAAAGAAAATGGCAAAGATTACAGGGTGATACATCATGTTGGACCTGATTTTAGAGCTTTCAATTTCAATGGCTACGTTGGGATAATCCACGAAGGGGAGGATCCTTATGTTCCCTTGAGGGTACCTGCGAATTTGAATGGGAATCGACTGGAGGTGAAAGAAGGAGAAAGGGGTGCAGGAGCTTTTCTTGAAGACGCCACTTCAGTTCACAGTAATGATATACCATGCAAAAAAAGGCCTTATCCAGTTTATGTTGGTGATGGTGTTGGAGAATGGGACGCATGCAAAGATCAAGACCATGAAGGCTTTGGTTTTCTAAAAAAAAACTCGTAGTATGTTTGAGCTCTATGGTAAAGATATTTGTATCTCAAGTGTGGCGGAGGTTGAGGTTACTCAATCCTACGTACCATGGGGAATGAGTATTTTGTGTTGGAACGTACGGGGTGTCTGCACTCCACGTGCGTTCGATCGTTTAAGTAAGTTAGTTTCTCTATACCGTCCATCTATTTTTTTCATTTCAGAATCTAAGTGTTCGTCGTCCTATGCTGTTAGTTTGAAATCTAGACTTGGTTTTCGTTTTTGTTTTTGTGTTGAAGCTTTTGGTCGATCTGGAGGTCTTATCTTGTTTTGGTCAGATTGGAATGTTAATATTTTGTCATACTCTATGGGGCACATTGACTGTTTGACTTATGTCCTTCATCGTCTTGGAGATTCACTGATTTTTATGGTCACCTGAATGTTTCTAAACGACCTTTCTCGTGGGATTTATTGAAACGTTTAAAATATTACATTGACAATATGCCAAAAGCATGGATCGTGGGGGGTGGTTTTAATGATATTTTGTTTCATGATGAAAAAATGGGAGGGGATTCCAAGCCATTTGAATGTTTATCTTGTTTTCAACTCCAACCATTAAAAACAATTGGTCCTAAATTTACTTGGCTCAACAAGAGAAATGGGAAGGAATTGATTAGAGAAAAACTTGACAGGTTTGTGGCAAATGAGGACTGGATATCCATGTTCCCAAGTTTTTCAGTTAAAAATCTTGATTTCATGGGTTCTGATCACATACCTATTTTGCTATATTGTAATGCTTACTCTAATCCTATATCCATGAAGCATAATAAATCTTTTAGATTTGAAAATCATTGATTAAGGAACAAGATTTTAAAAATGTGGTAGAGACGACTTGGAAGCTCAGAAATCCGGAAAGTTCACTCCCAGAATTGCTCAACAAGTGTAGTCGGGTACTTGGAAAATGGAATTGTTGTAAGGGTGGCACTCTTTCGGGACGTATTAAGGAGATTTAGAAATTGCTAGATAGGGAGTTAATTAAATGATGAAAATTGGACCCCTAATATGAATCAAGTTAGAAGCTTGGAAAGAGAACTTGAGAAACTTCTTACTCAGCAAGAGTTGTATTGGAAACAAAGGTCAAGAGTGTCATGGATCAAAGAAGTTGATCTTAATACCAAGTTTTTTCATGCTCAGGCTAATAGTAGATGAAATCTTAATATCATCAAGGGTATTCAAAATGGGAATGGTAAATGGGTGACGTCGAGGATGGGGATTTGTACTGTTTTTGTGAGCTATTTTCAGGAAATTTTCAAGACAACAAGGCCGACCCAATCAGATATCAAGTGTGCCCTTGAAGCAACGTGGTAGATGATGTCCTATGAAACGTCCAAAGTTTTGGATGCACCTTTCACAAAAGAAGAGATATCCAGGGCAATAAATGACCTTAATCCTTGGAAAGCCCCGGGCCCAGACGAATTTCCAGCATCCTTTTATCAGACAAATTGGCCATCCATTGGTGACGAGATTGCTAAGCATATCCTTCGCGTCCTCAATGATGATGAACCCCTAGATACTTGGAATCACACGTTAATTTCACTTATCCCTAAGGTAAGCAACCTTCTGCAAGTTTCAAACTTTAGGCCTATCAGTTTATGTAATGTGAGCTACCGTATTTTAGCCAGAACAATTACCAATAGACTCAAATACATTATCCATGAAATCATAGACCCCTTTCAGAGTACCTTTATTCCGGGTAGACTCATCTCTGATAACATTCTAACAGCTTTTGAGGATATGCATTGGTTACGATCTTCGAAGAGTACTGAAGGGCATGCGGCCCTTAAGCTTGATTTGAGTGAAACATATGATTGAGTGGAGTGGGTTTTTATTGAAATGGCTATGAATAAATTGGGGCTTTCTCAGAAATGGATTAACCTGATTTTGAAATGTATCTCCCCAGTCACTTATTGCATTAATATTAATGGAGAACGTTCAGAAACCTTCTACCCTTCCAGGGGCCTGTGCCAGAGTGATCCCTTATCTCTTCGTAATATGTGTTCAAAGTCTCTCCTCACTCGTTTCCAAGGCGGTTGTTTAAAAAAATAAGGAATGGGCAGATTTTAAGTGAAATATTGATTAAAGTCACTGACTTTGAAGAAATGAATATGCTTGATTGGTTTAAGGAAAGATCCTTATTACATTCTGTTGGGAATAAAATGAGATATGTTTTGATTCAATACCAAAACCCCCTGAGACATGCCTAAGTCAAGATGATTATGTTCTAAGTTTGTTAGAACATATAGAATAAGGCTAGATGAGGAGCTAATATGTTAGGCAGCTCTTGGTTTAGTTAGATGCACAATTTGAGGGGGAACACATGCTTTGAAGTCCATCAAGAACAAGTCCCTTCAAGGCTCAAATTCTGGAAACAACACTAAGTCTTTTGAAGACCAACTATGCTGATCAGGAGAGTTGTCCAGAGGAGTTGTCTCAGCACAATTAATCAAGATCAAGTGCTCTGAAAGCTTGAGGTCAACTAGGCTGAAAAGTTAGAGACAACAACACCCTAAAGAACTTCAATTCAACATGCTGAGATCACTTTGAAGTGAAGCAAGGGGCAAGAGCCAAGTCATCTGAAATGAGCAAGCCAACCATGCTAATAAGCAAGTCAGCTGATAGTGATAAGGAGAGTTGTCCGTTTGATAAGGAATGTTTTCCTATCATTGGAACAACCTTCAGAACCCATGTCCATATCCTAACAAGAGATTCTTAAAGTCAGACATTGGGAAGAGTGCTGCAGAATGAAGACAAGGTCTTAACAACCGTTTATTTCCCAAATGAGGACATGTCACTATCAAGATTCTGTCTTCAAAGTTGAAGAACTAAAAGAAGACATTTATGGACATTTGAGGCTGCCTCTCCAACGGGCAAATCCTTCATTTGTCTATAAATACAGGAGTGTGAAGACCATTTGAAATCATCCAACTGATCTCAACTTTGACAACTATCTTACAAGCAAGAGTACTTTCTAGCTTTCAAAGACTATCTTAGTCTTCATACACTTCTTCTAAGCTGAACCTATTGTATATCCATACACAAGCTTAGAGAGATATCCTATCCTTATACATTGATCTTCATTGTAAAGGATATCTCATTAGTTGGAACCTTACTTCAACCCTTACCCCTTTCAAGAGTGAAAGTGAGTAGGTTGTAGTAGTAGAAGTGGTAGGAGCTAACTGTTGAGAGAAGAACAGTTCAGTTCTGAGTTGAGAAGAGGGTACTAGGACTCTAGACATCCTAGGGATCAATTCACCAAGGAGTGGTGTTATTGATCAAGTGCACCTTGGCACTATAAAACAAGTTAATTCCAAAGAGTGAAGGAATTATCCTGTTTAATTAGGGAAAGTGGATGTAGGAGCTTGAGTCTCCGAACCACTATAAACTCTTGTGTTGTTTTGCTTTCAAGTACTTACATACATTCAACACTGCACACAAAACTGATCTTTCAAAGAACTTATACTTAAGACTGTGCAAAAAGACATTTGGACAAGTTCCCTGAAAAACTGGACTATTTGATTGATTAAGTGAATTTCAGAAACTAAAGGAGTCTAAACTAAAAGGGCCAACCACTATTCCGCACATATAACTTCCTTAGATAGTTATTCAACTAAGTACTCAATAGTACTTAGTAGTTTGATTATCTTAGAAGAGTTAATCATCTTCAGCAGAGTTGTCCAAGACAACCTTGCTGAACTCTGGTTTGATCAAAAGTTTGGGAAGAATTGCATACAAGTGTATTCCCCCCCCCCATACACTTGTTATATACTCCTTCAGGACCAACAAGTGGTATCAGAGCAGGGGTTCAAAGACCACTGCTTCTGAAAAGCCATCTTGGTTTTCAAAATCACATTTTTGGTGTGGTCACTGAACTGATCTATCTGAAATCCTATCAATTGTTGACTAACTGTTTGTTCTTGAGATATGGCCAACAACAATGCTGCTGTTCCACCCCCTGCTGTCCAAGGAATTGACAACATGGCCACAAATCCAGTCAACCACATCTCACATCACAAATTGCCCATGTTCTCAATAGACAATTATGATTTCTGGAAAATCAGAATGAGGGCTCATCTTGCATCTCTACACACTGATATGTTGAGGGTGATCACAAGAGGTCCTTTTGTGTTCACTCAAGTAAATCCCAGAGTTACTGAAGCTCAAAGAGCAGATATAAGGGAACTGATTCCCAAAGATGAAGATGACTTCACTGCTGATGAAAAGAGGAAAGATAACCTGAATTATCTTGCCATGAACACCCTCTACCAAACAATTCCAGATGCAATAATGGGTAGAGTCTACCATTGCACAACTGCCAAAGAAATTTGGGATACTCTTGCTGAAATGTGTGAGGGTACTGACAAGATCAAGGAGAACAAGCTCCAAGTAGCAGTGCAAAAGTTTGAGCAATTCACAATGGAGACTGAGGAATCCATTGACAAGTTTGCTGGTAGATTCACTGATGTGATGAATGAGATCAACTCATTAGGCAAGGTTTACTCTAAAAGAGAAATTGGATTGAAGATCTTGAGAAGTCTCACTCAAAAGTGGGATGTCTATGCTGTCATGATGCAAAATACCAAGGATCTTTCCACCATGCCTACGCAACAAATCTTCTCTGAACTCAAAGCTTATGAGTTCGACCTCAATAGAAGAAAGCCTGTTGAGGAACCTTCAACTCCTACAAAGGGAGTGGCATTCAAAGCCAAAACTGCTGAACCAGAGATGCAGTCCACTCCTAGATCATCAAAGTCAGTCTCTAAGACTGAAATGAAGGAGAAACTAGCCTTAATGGCTAGGAGGTTTGACAAGCTAAATTCAAGGTTTGGTAGATATAAGAAATTCTACCAAGACAACAAATTCTGGAGAAGGTACAACTCTCCTGAAGCTCAGGCTGAGGTCAAGAAGCTTGAAGAGAAAAGATCAGAGGACAAGTACTCTGATAGGAGAAGGTCCAGTAGAGCTGAACCTTCATCATCAAAAAGAAGAGAAGAACCAAAGAAAGATGATGACGAAGACTTGTGCTATAACTGCAAGAAGAAAGGGCACTTCCAGTATGACTGCCCTGAATTGAGCTCTAAAGAGAGAAGAGAAAGACAAGCAAAAAGAGACAGAAAATTCACCAATAGAAAGGCCATGATGGCTGGTGAAGAGTCTGAAAGTGCTGAAAGCTTCAACTCTTTTGATGGACTGTTCTCCAACAGTGATGATGATGATGTCTGCAACATGGCTCTTGAGGATGATGAGGTATCCTCTACTTCTAGTTCACCATCATTCATCTCACAAAACACTAGTGAGGTCAACCTGAAGCTTTCCTTTGGAAAGTTGATGGAAGATTTCACTATGCTACAAGAATTTCATGACAACTGTGTGAGAGAAAATGAAAGATTGGCAATAGAACTTGCTAAAAACTCTGAGGTAGTTGTTGATGTCAAATCTACTGAGTTGTATCAACAAGTCTTGAGAGAGCTTGAGGAAGCAAATCTCAGGTTAGTTGACCAACAAAAAGAGATTGATGATCAACTTCTCTCTCAGAAGAGAAAAGATTTTGAACTGAAAATTCTAAATGCCAAGTTTGAAAACCTCTCACATGAGTATGATATTCTTAAATCAAGTGAAGAGAGCATGAAACTAAAGATGTCTGCCCTGAAGAAATCCTCTAGAGCAATAGAGGAAATTCAGAGTTATCAAAGACCTATGGCTCAAAGAAGTGGATTAGGATTTGATCCATTTGAATCTTCACCTTGTCTTAGTGTTGCTTCTACAAGTAACACTAAGAGAATCTTTGTTAAGTCAGTGGCACAAGCTGAAAAAGAAGTAATTCAACCACTGAATAAAGGAAAGGGCAAAATGGAGGATCTGCCTACTCAAGTGTTTCAGTAGACTAGGCCAAAACCTAAGGAAATGGCCAAAACTCCTGAACAGAAGAGGAATATTGGTCAACAGAGTAGACCCAATGGAAGGGCAACTCTCCTGAACAATGTTCAGAGGAGTTATCCAAGGTATAATCAGCCTAGGCCAACTCTACTGAGAAAGCCTCAGCTGACTAGACCTAAGGACAACTATCCTCAAAGGCAAAATAAAATGAGACAACCAAAACCCTATATGCCAAAGGGTAATGGTCATAAGAAAGCCTTTCCTCAAAGATTCCCTCAAGTAGCACAAAGAACTCATAAGTTCAGGAGATTTGACAACTCTCCTGAAACTTATAGAGTTAATACCTTCACACACACTTTCCCAAAGGCATTTAAGGGAAAGACAGTGTATGTAGATGCTAGAGGAAGACAACTTAGCCACCTTGAATCAATCAGGGTTATTAGGCAAGTTTGGGTTCCTAAAGGTACAGCTAACCTCTCAGGACCCAAAACTCAAAGGGTACCTAAACCTATCTAATTGCAGGTACCTTTGGGCCACAAGAAGAGGAGCATGAATAAAAAGTCAGCATGGTATCTTGACAGTGGATGTTCAAGACACATGACTGGAAACAAGGAACTCCTCACTGATTTTATTGAAAAAGAAGGCCTAAATGTCACATTTGGAGACAGCTCACAAGCAACTACAAAAGGTTATGATACTTTGATGATTGGTAACATCAAAGTATCCAGTGTGTCTTATGTGGCTGGTCTCAAATATAATCTCCTAAGTATCAGTCAATTCTGTGATAAAGACTTCAATGTTGAGTTTTCTAGTGGAAAATGCTTAATCAAAGATAAGACTCAACAAATTTTATTGACTGGAACTAGGAAAGGAAATGTGTATTTTGCAGACTGGGACAAGTCTACTGATGCTGCATGTTTCATTGCTAAGAGTTCTAGTGAACAAAGTTGGTTATGGCATAAGAGATTAAATCACTTGAACTTCAAAACAATGAACAAAATTGCTAGAAATGCATTAGTTAAAGGACTACCTAATGAGGTTTTCATTAAAGAGCATGTTTGCAAACCATGCCAAGAGGGAAAACAGATAAAAGCCTCATTTAAAGGAAAACCAGTCATCTCTACTGAAAGGGTACTTGAACTTTTACATATGGACTTATTTGGACCAATTACCCCAGCAAGCATAAATGGTAGAAAATACACATTGGTTGTAGTAGATGACTTCTCTGGGTTCGCATGGGTAGTATTTCTCCTTAATAAGAAGGAAACTCAAGTCAAACTGCCTGAACTTTTAAAGAGATTGTCAAATGAGAAAGGCCTTAGCATTATCAAGATAAGATCTGATAAAGGCACTGAGTTCATAAATTCATACATCAATGAGTATTGCACATTTAATGGAATAGCTCATGAAACCTCAACAGCTAGAACTCCCCAACAAAATGGTGTTGCAAGGAGGAGAAATAGAACCTTAAAAGAAGCTACTAGAACTCTAATTGCTGATTCAAATTTACCTAAGAGGTTTTGGGCTGAAGCTATAAACACTGCATACCATACTCAAAATAGATGTTTGATTACTAAGGGGCAAGGCAAAACCCCCTATGAACTCTGGAAAGGAAGAATGCCTAAAGTGTCATACTTTCACATCTTTGGTTGTAAGTGTTTCATACACAATAATGGGAAAGAACAGTTGAAAGCCTTTGATAGCAAAGCAGATGAGGGAGTATTCCTTGGATATTCTCAAATCAGTAGAGCTTTCAGAGTCTACAACAAGAAAACCCTTATTGTAGAGGAAACACCTCATGTTGTGTTTGATGAATCTATTCATGAGTTCAGGAATGAGAACTTAGAACCAGAAGAAATCACACAGAGGACAACCAGGCTGAGCCTAAAAGACAAAGACACTGAATTCATAGAAGTTGTCCAAGCCAACCTACCTGAAAAACTCCCATTGGACAACAATCCTGAAGGCAACCTTCCTGAGGCAAATCCCACTGAAGGAAATGGTGAACTGAATGATCCAATCCCAGTTCACATTCAGGTAACAACTACCAATAAAGAAGCAGTTCCTGCTGAGGTAGTTAATGGATCAAATAATCAAGGGGGAACTCAAAATGTTGAAAATGCCAATGTCCCTGACATTGAGGACAACACCCCTAATTATGATCCTGAATTAGATCCTGCATTCAATTATCCTGAATTTTATGATCAAAATGACTCAACTTCAGTAGAGGACAACTCTACTGAAGAGATCAGAAAAAGAAGAACTTGGTTGTCTGACCATCCTACTGATCTAATACTTGGTGACCCAAGTATAGGAGTCAAAACAAGGAGATTTCATGGTGAAAGTGCTCTTTTCTGTTGTTTCTTGTCAGAACAAGAACCAGGTGACATTGAAGAAGCACTTCAAGATGCCAATTGGATCACAGCCATGCAGGAAGAACTGAACCAATTTACCAGAAATGAAGTATGGGAGCTAGTGGATAGACCTTCACATCAAGATGTTATTGGAACAAAGTGGGTGTTCAAGAACAAAAAGAATGAGAATGATGTGATTGTCAGAAACAAAGCAGGACTAGTGGCAAAAGGCTACTGCCAACATGAAGGCATTGACTATGATGAGACCTTTGCACCTGTGGCAAGGCTAGAAGCAATAAGGCTCTTTCTAGCCTATGCAGCTCACAAGAGGTTCAAAGTGTATCAAATGGATGTCAAGAGTGCCTTTCTGAATGGAGTCTTGAAAGAAGAAGTCTATGTGGAGCAACCACCTGGTTTTGAGGTTGGAAACCAAGTATACAGACTGAAGAAGGCTCTATATGGACTCAAACAAGCCCCCAGGGCTTGGTATGATACTCTGTCACTATTTCTCTTGGATCATGGATTCATCAAGGGAACTGTGGACAGAACACTCTTCAAAATCTCTGAAGGAGAGGACATCTTGCTTGTCCAAATTTATGTGGATGACATAATATTTGGATCCCCCAATGAGAAGCTGTGTGAAAAGTTCTCAAAGCTAATGCAAAACAAGTTTGAGATGTCCATGATGGGGTTGATGAACTTATTTTTGGGTCTACAAGTTAAGCAATCAAAAGAAGGGATCTTCATCAACCAAGCTAAGTACACCAGAGAAATGATCAAGAAGTTTGGGTGTGCAACTAGCAAGCCAGTAAGGATCCCAATGAACACAAATTGGAAGATGGATCCTGATGAGAGTGTTGTTCCAACCAACTCTACTGAGTATAGAGGAATAATTGGTTCACTCCTCTATCTCACTGCCAGCAGACCTGACATTACCTTTGCAGTAGGTGTTTGTGCAAGGTTTCAAGCAAATCCTAAGAAAAGCCATCTTGAGGCTGCAAAGAGGATCTTGAGGTATCTCAAAGGCACTGAGAACCTAGGCCTTTGGTACCCTGCTGATGACAACATTGAGTTAACTGGCTACTCAGATGCTGATTATGGAGGATGCAGAATTGATAGAAAGTCCACTTCAGGGACTTGTCAATTCTTAGGCAACAAGCTCATATCTTGGTTCTCCAAGAAGCAGAACACAGTGGCTACTTCCACCACTGAAGCTGAATATGTTGCAGCTGGAAGTTGTTGTGCCCAAATCCTTTGGCTGAGACAACAACTAAGAGACTAGAAAGTCAACTCTACTGAAGTGCCAATATTTTGTGATAACAACAGTGCAATTGCAATATCACAGAATCATGTATTGCACACAAGATGCAAACATGTGGACATCAAGCATCACTTCATTAGAGATCGTGTGGAGAAGAAGGATATAAAGTTGGTCAAGATCCACACAGATCATCAAAAAGCTGATATCCTAACAAAGCCACTTGCAGAGGCAAGATTTCTGGAGCTATCGGCAGAGTTGGGATTACTTGATCCAGGGAAGTTGGACAAGTAAAATCCATTGGAGTTAATGGGAGTAAGGGAAAGTAAATTGGTTTTCAGCAGACCTGGTCAAGTCTACTGAAGTTCAGGAAAGATGACCTCAAATATTCAGGACACTTGTCCATTGAATCTCAGGACACTTCTCCACATCTTTTCAGGACACTTGTCCAAGTGGGGTCAGATAAGTTGTCTTGGCTATCAAACAATTTCCTTGGTTTGATAAGCACCTATTTTGGGTAATCATTGTCTACTTTGATATCTGTCCCAATTACAGATATCATCCTTATGGGATTTAATTTGTCCCCCACCCAAAAGGTCACTTTCCATGCATTAAATGCCAAGATTTAACTCTTGTTTGCATTACACTTTTCAAGCCATGATCTATCTCGAAAACTCCCCAACCATTAACTAATATTAAATAACTTCCACGTTTTGAATAAAACCAATAACTCACTGTTACATTGGTTTTTTACCATTGGATCAAAACTAGCCAACTCCCCTGAAATCAATCCTGGCCGTCCAAGTGTGTTTTCCATTTTTGACAACAATTGAAAACTCACAAAACTCACCAACTCATTGAAAAACATTCTTTTTAGAATATTCTCAAGCCTTAAGATCCCCCACAAACACTTCTTCCCCAATTATTCGAAACCCGAGCTCTTACTTTCTTCAAACACTCTCAAACTCTCTCAAATTCATTTTTGTAACCTTCAATGGCTCCCAAAGTTAGACCAGAAATGATCATTGATTTCTCCAACAAGGCTCTAGACCTTGATTTTGGATATTTGATCAACAAAAACAGCCTTCACTTTGAGCCCATAGTATCATTTGAAAGTGAAAATCCTGAGATTACACCAACCTTGAGATGGTTGAGGAGGGCAGGTCTTCAAAAGTTTATGGAAGAAAGGCCAAGCTCTTGTTTGGAGAGCTACATGGCAGAGTTCTTTGCTTTCCTCAAATGGAGAGGTCAGTCAAAAGATGGTGAAGTTGCTACAAGACTCTCTTATGTAGCAGAGGGAGAGGAAGAGGAGAGATTTCATAGGGTGAAATTCTCTTCAGAAGATCTTGAAGGAGCCTTTGGATTGCCTTCTGAGGGAAGGAATCCAGAAGTTTATGGTACTGGCCTTGAAGATGAAATAGCTCAAGAGTGGCTATTAGTGCCAGGTCCTCTCTCTGCAACACAAAACAAGAAGACTCTCAAGCCAAAATTTCTCAACCTCTTTGAGGTAGTTGCTAAGAGTCTCTTGAGCAATACTGGAAGCTTGGAGCAGGTCATCCATCCAAGAATCAGAATAATGGCTGCAGTTATTGATGCTAGTGACAATGGCATCAAGTTTGATTGGAGGACCTTCATCATGTCTGAGATGATGAAGGAAAAGGCTAAGTTTAAGGTAAAAACTCACAATAAGGTTGTGCTAGAAGGGAAACTCAAGTATTGCACCAGGGTAAGCTTGTTGATTGAGAGGTTTTCCCATTATTCTCAAATGCAAACCTTTGCAAAGCCCCTCCCAGCCCAGAAGATAATGTTCAGAAAGCTCAGCAAGAAAACTGAGCAAAGGAGGATGCTACTGGCCAAACCTGCTGATGAGAAGGTGGAGGAGAAGCCCAAGTTGAAAAAGAGGACTAAGGCCAGAGTGGCAAAGACAAGGAAAGTGTCTCAAATTCCCTCAGAGGAGAATTCAGGAGCTTCAGCAGAGATTGAAGAAGTTGCTGAAGAGGGAGTAAGTGTGCCTTCTGATCATTCAGAAGAGTTGAGGCAAAAGTATAATGAGACTAGACAAAAGTCTAGAGGTGATAAGAGGATCAGGGAAGTTGTCCCTGAAAAGGATGGAGAGGGAAGTGGGAGCAGTAGGGCTAGCAAGAGAAGGGCCAAGCCTACTGATAAAGTGTTGGAGCTTCAAGAGGAAAGGTCTCTTCAACTAGCTCTAAGAGAGAGCAGAGCTGAAAGCAGGACCAAATCCAAATCAAGGACCAACTCATCTGGTTCTGAAACTCCAGAATCAAAGGTCCCTGAAGGTCAACCAATAGAGGCCAACATCCCTGAAATTCAGAACCCTGAGCCCAACTCCCCTGAAACCCACATAACCCCAACCAACCAACCAATCACCCCCATCAATCTTACAAAAAGATATTCTCCAGAAGGGAGTGTGCAAAGAAGTGGGATAGATGTGCTAGCAGATATAGAAGTAGATGAGACAAGATTGCAGTCTCCCCTTGACTCATCTATGCTCAATTATTCAAAGCTTTTAGAAGCTGCACTATTTGAACCAACTCCCTTGAGCAAAGCCCCTTCAGATCCATTGCTCTTAAAAGCAACTGAAGTACCTTCAATTGCAACCAACCCTTCTGAAGCCAATATCCCTGAACTCAACCTCCCTGAAGCCACTTTAGGAGAACCCAGAGCCAACTCCCCTATAACCCAAAGTCCCCATTCCAGTGGAGATGAGGAGGAGTATACTTATGAAAGTATGCTCAGAGGAGGAGCCAAGGCTACTGTGGACAGTTTGTATCCACAACTTGCTGGATTTCCAAGAATCCAGAAAATGTTCCATGATTTAAGGATGCTTGTTGATGTGAAGGACAAAACCATTATGGAAATATCACAAGTTATCCAAGATAAGGGTGCAAACTGGTGGCAAGTGGAGGAGAGAAGATTGCTACACTTTGCTGGTGTGATGAAAACAAGATTCCTCACTGATGAGGAAGTGTTTGCAAAATTGGTAGATGATAAGATCATTGAGGAGAAAGAGAGAAAAGCTAAGGGCATCAAACACCCTGATAGCAGCTCCAATGATGATGATTTCCCTGATGATCCCTCAAACCCTTCAAAACCCAACCCTCCTGAAACCAATCCCAAACCTTCTGAATCCAAACTGCCTTCAACTCCCCTTTTAACCTATCATAGGAAAGTCTTTGTGTCATCAGAGGTGTTGACCAAGGGTGGTAACACAACCAAAGATACATCTGCCAATGAAGGTTCTTCTGAACCCAAGGCACAGCCTAAAGATGTGGAGGTTCCTGTTTTAGAGGCTGGTTTGGTTAAGGCCTATTCAGTGTCAGAAGAGTTGGACACTGATCAGCCCTTAATCATTCAGGATGACTCAGTGGCTGTTGAAATAAGCACTGTGATCTCCCCACAACTGCCATCTTTGAACCTTGTTGAAGGTGGAGATGATGCAGGTTTAGGTGATGGAGTTGAAAAGGAGAGTTTAGTGGAAAAACCAGAGGAAGTAGTAGATGAGAGAGATGTGGTGATCACTAGGATAGTGAGTGTACCACCAAATGAGGGTGATATAAGTGAGGAAGGGCAGGCTATTCTTGAAGTCAAATCTGAACTTCAAGAATCCCTTGATGAGAGGAGGCCTGTTTCTAAGTGAGGAAATTATTACTGAAGGAAGAAAAGAAGTAGTTGAAAATGAGAAGAAGACTGCTGATGTATCAGAGTCTTATGAAAAAGAAATTGAGGGTGATGAGTGTATTTTCACTAACCCTTTTGATCTGTCTAATATTGCAGGTATAACCTTTGATCAGATTTTTGCAGATGACTTCTTAACAGATGCACCCATTCAAGTTGATACTGGATCAGCACAAGCCTTGCTTGGGATGCAGTCAGAAAAGTTGGACTCCTTGTCTCACCAAGTCCAAACAGCTCATGAAGAAACCACTAGAGCTTTGGATGAGCATGGAAGAACTCTAGCATCTGTTGAAATGAGGCTTACTGGCTCAGAAGATGTGGTGTTACCCACTTTGGAAGCAAGAATTAGTGGAGTTGAGTCTGGTTTGCAAACCATCTCCACTGAAGTCATCAAAGCCAAGAATGCCATGAAATCAGTATCAAAGGATGTCAAGAAAGAGCAAACTTTGCTAAGGATTAACCACAACAGGAATGTGAAAACCTTGAGATCAGTGGTTAAGCAAGCTCTTGGAAGAAAGACAGCCCTGCAGAGGAAAAGAGCTGAAGAACAAAGGCTGGCTATGGTGAAAGCAGCCTCAGACAAGTTTTCCCAAGAGGTGATGGCCAACATTGCTGAAGGTGCAGTGGCCAACCTCACTGAGCTCCTTAAGTCCAATTGGATGCATCTCTGAAAGCAACCTTGGAAGAGGTTGTCCAACAAAAGATGAAGCCTGTTCTAGCTTTTCTTAGCTTGAGCAGTGACAGGATGCAAAATATACATGATGAGAATGTATATTTGTTGGAAGAGATGAAGTCCCTAACCCAAGCCCAGTCCTTGATGGCATCAACTATGAGTGAACTAAAGCCTACATGTTTTGATGAAGCCAAAAAGGGGGAAAGGGAAAGAGCAAGGGCAAAAGGTGCCATGGTGATTGGAAGCCCAGTCAAGGCAAAGGACAAAGCTGCTAAAGGAAAAGGGAAAGAACCAGCAGTGCTGAACTTAGAAGATTTGGATGAAGAGGAGCAGTTAGCACTTGCTTTGAAGAAATCAATGGCCTCACCTCAAGAGGAAAGAGTGAGGTTACAGCAAAGGCCAGGTGGTGAAGTGTCTGGTTTGGACAAAGATGTTGAAGGTGTCCAAACTAGAGGAAAGATCAAGAGGGCCAAAGGAAAGAAAAGACAAGCTGAGACATTTACTGACTTTCCCAACAGCCTTGATCTGCCACCTGAGTTCAGAATTACTGATGATGAGCCTATCTCAAAGAAGGCCAAAAATGCTGAAAAAGTCAAGACTGCTGAAGTGCCCAAAGCTGCTGAGAAAGACAAGTCTTCTGAGAAAGAAAAGTCTACTGAGAACAAGTCCACTGATGGTGCTAAAGCTTCTGAAGATGTAGAGGAGCTGTATGAAGAAGGCTTTGGACCTGGACCTAAGAAGAAGAAAGTTGTGTTGCTAAATGATCCATCAAAGCTGTTTCATGAAGGGTATGGCGAAGACCCTGAAACTCAACAGAAACTGGCCATGATGAGGGCCCAAGAGATGATGGACTTGATGGATGAGGCAAATAGAGCAAGAGACAAAAGAAGAGCAGACTTCCAGAAGCCAAGAAGGAAGAGAGCAACTTACTAACAAGATGAAGCCACAGCTGTTGATCCCAATGGACACCAAATATCCTCACTTGGATAAATGGGTGCCAATTCAGCTGAAGGACTCATGGGAGGAAGCCAAAAGGGAGTTTGTCTATGATCAATATGTCATTGACAGATGGAATGGAAGAGATGCCAACTCCACTTTTGCTGAGTTCATGATTGAGTATCACAGAGAGCTTTATCAACAACTGCTTGCAGCTGCTGATATTGCAAGATTTGAACTCACTACCCCCAAGCCAATCATATACATGCCTCCAAAGCTTGATCAGTCAAAGATCCTGAAAGAATTTACTGAAATCCTTAAGTTGAACAAGATGGTTCTTGGACCCAAGGGAACAAACCAATAGGCCATGGAGCTGAAGAGAAGAGTGTGGGCACAATATGGGATGGTGCCACCTCCTGAGGATGATCTCTAAAATTGGCTAAGTCTTCTGACCTTTTTATGAGTTAAAACTTATCTTACCTGAAGATATGTTTTTAATTGGTCATCTATGCTGAAGTTTTGGTCAAGATTGCTGATGTGGTGTGCTCTGACAAGTTGTTAAGTTCTGATATGACTTGGTTGCTCTGATATGCTTTTGTTACTCTGATAAGAAGATTATGCTCTGATACTGGAAGATCTAGATGCCATTAAGTATTTAACTGTTTGCTCTGATACTCTAGATATTATGTTTAGTATATGCTCTGAAATTTCTGTAATGTAATGATCAATTGTAATGATGTCTTGAATTCATGCTCTGATATGTTATCTTCAACTATTAACATGCTTGTAATGATTTTCATATGAATGATAGTTGAACTGACTTCGAATCAAGAAACACTATTGCAGAAATCTCTCTATGCCTATCTTTGAAACCTATTTGCAACTTGAACAGTGAGTACACTAACACATTGTTTTTCAGGAATATTGACCTTAGTCATGTCTTCTGAAGATACATGTAACAGGTGTAGTCAAGTCACTTTTGCATAGAATGTATAGGTTTTGGCATCATCAAAAAGGGGGAAATTGTTGGGAATAAAATGAGATATGTTTTGATTCAATACCAAAACCCCCTGAGACATGCCTAAGTCAAGATGATTATGTTCTAAGTTTGTTAGAACATATAGAATATGGCTAGATGAGGAGCTAATATGTTAGGCAGCTCTTGGTTTAGTTAGATGCACAATTTGAGGGGGAACACATGCTTTGAAGTCCATCAAGAACAAGTCCCTTCAAGGCTCAAATTCTGGAAACAACACTAAGTCTTTTGAAGACCAACTATGCTGATCAGGAGAGTTGTCCAGAGGAGTTGTCTCAGCACAATTAATCAAGATCAAGTGCTCTGAAAGCTTGAGGTCAACTATGCTGAAAAGTTAGAGACAACAACACCCTAAAGAACTTCGATTCAACATGCTGAGATCACTTTGAAGTGAAGCAAGGGGCAAGAGCCAAGTCATCTGAAATGAGCAAGCCAACCATGCTGATAAGCAAGTCAGCTGATAGTGATAAGGAGAGTTGTCCATTTGATAAGGAATGTTGTCCTATCATTGGAACAACCTTCAGAAGCCATGTCCATATCCTAACAAGAGATTCTTAAAGTCAGACATTGGGAAGAGTGCTGCAGAATGAAGACAAGGTCTTAACAGCCGTTTATTTCCCAAATGAGGACATGTCACTATCAAGATTCTGTCTTCAAAGTTGAAGAACTAAAAGAAGACATTTATGGACATTTGAGGCTGCCTCTCCAACGGGCAAATCCTTCATTTGTCTATAAATACAGGAGTGTGAAGACCATTTGAAATCATCCAACTGATCTCAACTTTGACAACTATCTTACAAGCAAGAGTGCTTTCTAGCTTTCAAAGACTATCTTAGTCTTCATACACTTCTTCTAAGCTGAACCTATTGTATATCCATACACAAACTTAGAGAGATATCCTATCCTTATACATTGATCTTCATTGTAAAGGATATCTCATTAGTTGGAACCTTACTTCAACCCTTACCCCTTTCAAGAGTGAAAGTGAGTAGGTTGTAGTAGTAGAAGCGGTAGGAGCTGACTGTTGAGAGAAGAACAGTTCAGTTCTGAGTTGAGAAGAGGGTACTAGGACTCTAAACATCCTAGGGATCAATTCACCAAGGAGTGGTGTTATTGATCAAGTGCACCTTGGCACTATAAAACAAGTTAATTCCAAAGAGTGAAGGAATTATCCTGTTTAATCAGGGAAAGTGGATGTAGGAGCTTGAGTCTCTGAACCACTATAAACTCTTGTGTTGTTTTGCTTTCAAGTACTTACATACATTCAACACTGCACACAAAACTGATCTTTCAAAGAACTTATACTTAAGACTGTGCAAAAAGACCTTTGGACAAGTTCCCTGAAAAACTGGACTGTTTGATTGATTAAGTGAATTTCAGAAACTAAAGGAGTCTAAACTAAAAGGGTCAACCACTATTCCGCACATATAACTCCCTTAGATAGTTATTCAACTAAGTACTCAATAGTACTTAGTACTTTGATTATCTTAGAAGAGTTAATCATCTTCAGCAGAGTTGTCCAAGACAACCTTGCTGAACTCTGGTTTGATCAAAAGTTTGGGAAGAATTGCATACAAGTGTATCCCCTCCTCATACACTTGTTATATACTCCTTCAGGACCAACACATTCTCTTCAATTTTCTTGCCATTATATTGTTGATTGGGTTTATGAATTCTATGCCAACGTAACTGAACATACTGGGGATCCAAATTCAACTCTATATGGATAAATTTGGTTTAGAGGAAATAGTATAATGATAACTCATAGACTGAATAATATTATGCTTAAGACCAAGATCATGGAAGATCCGGTGGTAACTGATAATGATGTGATGATAAGCATTTTGACTGGTGGAATGATCACTAAGTGGAGACAAAGATTGCTTGCCTCCAACCTCACTAGTTTGTACTCTGTCTTACATAAGTTGGTGTGTTTTAATTGGTTGCCAACTACAAAAAACACCACTTTAACTCTCGAGTAAGCTGTTTTAATGTATAAGATTGGGCACTTGAAAAGGATTAACCTAGGACAGGTCATATTCAACAATATGATGACCTTCAAGTGTAATATTTCTAGAAGAGGAATTCTCCCATACCCATGTTTGTTGTACAAATTTTTGGTTGAAAAAACCTTTTCAAGAACATAAAGTGAAGTGATCAGCAACTACATACCAGGGTTCAGTATTTCCAGTCAGTTCAGTGTTGCTGGAGACACGGTGGTTGATCTTCCTCTTCGAACGAATGATGCAGAAAGTGGTCTCAATTATGTTCTTAGAAATGATTCCCAAGATGATCCAATACACTCCACAGCACTACCACCAAAAGGAGCTATTGCCTCAGTTTACTTATCTTCCCATTACATTCTAAGGCAAATTGATATCTTGCAGGGCTCTATTACAAATTTGCAGAGTTTGGTGGAAGATCTTCTCATCCAAAAGCGATTTTGGATGAACCTCATTTCTACCTCAACAGGAGGAGTAGCTGATGTTGCTCAAGCTCCATATACTTATTTTGCTCCTGCTAATGTAGATGAGAACCTTGATGAAGTTGGCAACAATGATGATGATCATGCTGCTCCTGCTACACATGACACTGGAATGAGGGAGTCCACTAAAGAAGCAAGAGATGCTGCTAAACAAGAAAGACATGAGCAAGACATTCAGGATTTGTATGGTGATCTGAATGTAGAAAGAGCTTGAAGACTCGGGGAGCTTACATTATGGGGGAGTATGTGCAGGATATGAAGATGCAGTTGATATGTTTCAGCTCAATCCTTTCCCAAAATGTTACTCCCTCCGTCCAATTTTATTATGCCCACTTCTTTGGGCACGGGTTTTAATGAATATTGATTAGTTTATTCATAAAGTAGATAAATTGAGGGTATAATAGGGTATTGTGGGTCCATTTGTAAATAAATGATTGTTTATGAATAAAGTGAATGGCAAAGTGGGTAAATAAGTGATGGTAGGAGGGTGGAGATAAAGTAGTATGAATAGTATTATTTCCAAAAAGGGTATGGGCATAATAAAATTGGACAACCAAAAACGGAAAGTGGGAATAATGAAATTGGACGGAGGGAGTATTATTCAGTTCCTTGCAGTTGTAAAAGTTCTATACTTATGTTTTATGTTTCTGAAATTTTGTTTTTACGTTTTGTAAAAATTTAGGATTTCCCTAATCCCTACTGTTTATGTTATTTAAATCTAAGCATTGTTTTGGTTTAGATATTGTTTTTATCAATTTGATCATATGCAACTGTTACTTCTATTCTTGAAATATCATTTGTGTTGATTTCTTAGTCAATAACTATGTATGTGCGAACATCAGTGGTGTTGATGTAGAAAGGTCAAATTAGGGGAGATTGTTGATGTTGGAATAAGTATTTTGTAGAATGATCTAACACTTACAGTCAGGTGTTGTAACTAATGTTCCCAACACTTATGACAACATCTGTGATAGACAGGAATAAGCCAACACAGGGGATGGACGACAAATGGAGATGGAAGCATAGCTCGAATGGAAGATACTCGACCAAGGAAGCATACGACATTGTGAGACGGCAACAGACGGACGAAGCGGACGTCGAGAGAGAGGAGCTCAGAATGATATGGAGATGCGTCGCACCGCTAAAAGCGCGTATCCACGCTTGGAGGTTAACACGAGGCAGAATCCCTACGGCGTCGAACCTGCAAAGACGTGGAACCCTGCCCATTGGTGCAACCCTCAGCTGCTGCTTTTGCAACCAAGAGGTAGAAACACCACGGCATATCATGTTTGAGTGTCCTGCTTCGCATCGTGTTTGGATGATGATCGTAAAATGGCTGGGCGCGGAAACAACGTTGCAATCTGACCCTACGAAGAACTTGCTGCAGTTTGCTGGTTTATTGAGAGGAAAAGACTGAAGAGCAATCGCAACATGTATTTGGGTGTGTACAACGTGGCTGTTATGGAGAGCAAGGAATAAGATCGTCTTTCAAAATGAACAAGTGGACTTGGAAAGGCTGGGAGAAGAAGTGAAAACATATGTGTGGAGCTGGAGCATACTAAAAAAGAAGTTGGACTGCAATGCAGTTTTCTCAGAATGGACCAAAAAGTGTTACTGGTAAAGTGAATATGTTTGCCAGAGGAGAGAACTAATCTGCTAGAATTAAAATCTTATATATGTATGAAGGGTATTCCTTATGCCCAACAATTACTTCTGCTATTAATAAAAATTTAATCTTTACTGATCAAAAAAAAAAACTTATGACAACATCAGAATTTGTCATTTCTTTTCTCACTAACTCCGATCTTACACTTGTTGCTTACTGATGTCCCTAGTGCAGTTAGAAGAGGTGGACAACACCCAGGTCATGCAATTTCATATGAGTGAGAAGTTACTAAGCATGATATAACAAGTTCCTACATTCAAGGAGATGAGAAGTGAAGTTTTATCCGCTTGATCTAATTAAGGGTTGAAATGATCAAGGGAGTTGAGAGCAGTTCGTCCAATGAAGTCTATAAATAGAGAAGCTGCCTCAACACTAGGGGTGGGTTAAAAACTGAACCGACGATTTTCAGTTTATTTGGTTATTCGGTTCGCTTCGGTAGAAATTTTTTAAAATTTCGATTGTTTCAGTTCGATTTATATTTTCCAAAAACCGAGTAAACCGAACCGACCGATTTATAAATAAAAATAAATAAAATTAATTAATAAATATATATATATAAATAAAACCCTAGATCTAATCTAACAGTAAACAATTAATCATTCATTTCCATTTCTGTCATTTCTTCTCCATTTCTGCCGATTCCCCCTACTTCCACCACCGTCGTTCGGCCCACTAGTGCCACCAGCACCGTCTTCAACGTCTGCCTCTCTTCGTCGTCTTCGACTCTTCCACCACCGCAATATGTTTTGCTTTGCTTGAATGCCCTTTTATTTAAGTTATTAAGTGGTATAGGCTTGGGACTTAGGAGTATGCTCCTCTCTAGGTCTCAGGTTCGAACCCTCTAAGGTGCAAACAATTTCAATGGGGTCATGTCCATACAGAGCGCAAAGCTCTGGCTTTAAATGTGACCCCCGCAAGTGGGCGGTGTGATTGGTCCCCCGGGATTAGTCGGTCATAGAATCGGATACCCAAGACTTCAAAAAAAATATTTAAGTTATTAAGTGTGCCACCATTATTTAAGTCAGTTTTACAGCGATGATGTATAATATAATTTTGTTGTTGAGATTAACTGATTGTAAATTTTTGAATGTCTATTTATTAAATATGCAATTCCAGATTCTCATAGATTTCATGTTCTCTCAGAAATTGCTCGGGATATTTTTGTTGTTCCCATCTCAACGGTAACTTCAGAATCTGCCTTTAGCACGGGAGGGGAGGACGAGTGCTTGATGCATTTAGGAGTTCATTAAGTCCTAAAATATTGCAATGTATCATTTGTGCTCAAGATTGGCTTCCCAAAAAAAGAGGTCATTTCCAGGTTGAAGAAAGTATTTAGGATATTGAAGAAATTGAAAAAAGTAATATATTTATATTTTATTTGTTTATAATTTCAATTCATATGTTATAATCTTTTAGATTTTGATCGTTGTGTTTTCTTTGGTGGTTTTCGAGAAATGGCTTTTGAGGATTCAACTGATGCATGAAGATTTGTACTGTTTTTTAAAACTATTTATGTAATATTTAAGGATTTGTAATGAGATTTTATTGTGTGGGATTTGTGATGAGGTTCTATTATGTGGGATTTGTTTGATTATGAACTTGAATTTATGTGGGATTTGTAATGAGATTATATTATGTGTGTGATTTGAATTTATTATGTAGAATTTGTTATGTAGAATTGCAGATTATGTGGCTGAACTTATGTTATGTAGAATTGAATTTTTTAAAATGTTTATTTGTTTAAATAATTTTTTAAAATTTTAGGTAGGAAAAATTGGGTTCGGACCGAACCGAACCAACCGAATTGTAATTCGGTTTGATTCGGTTTTTATATAATTTCGGTTCGGTTATGTTCATTTTTTTAAAACTTCGGTTATTTTGGTTCGGTTGAAAAAAGGTCAGAACCAAACCGACCGAATGCCCACCCCTACTCAACATAAGATACACAAGAAGAAAAGTTAAATTCGATTACTAGTCTATTGAATGCGATTACGCTTCTAGTTAGGAATATTTTTGTTTCTTATTGTAGATTAACATACCATTGTAAGCCCGAACAATTGTATGTTCATCGTGATCTTGTTTACTAAAGTTTTATGTATAGATATATGAGGGAGATAGTTTCATAAGTTCTAGTAAATTTTCCAAACTCTTACGAGGTGTAGTTTTTCAAACCTCTAAGAGGTTGTAGACATTTTGTCACTTATTTTCAATATAGTGACCATTGTAGATTATTTATAATCTACACAAATTTTGAATATTTCCATTTGCAAAGTGCATTTTAATTTCCGATGCCTAATATTGTCCAGATAGTGCCAACACAACAGACAACATCTCTAATTTCGCACGCGCGCACACACACTTTCAATATTAATAGTTTTTATTATTCTTATAAGATTGTTAAATTTTTAATCTTCACATTAAAAAAAATAGATTTTTAGAATTTTTTAGAAATTCTAATGAGATTTTAGAATTTTCTAAATTTTAAATTACTCATTTTCCGATTTTTTGAATTGTAGAATTTTTTTATTATTTGTATTTTCAAAATTATAGATTTTTATTTTATTTTACACATTTTATAGTTTTTAATTTTAATGAGATTTTCGGATTTTTAATAATATTTCAAGATTTTTTTTGAATTTTTAATGTGATTTAAAAAAATTAATTATTAAGTTTTAAATTTTAAACTTAAAGGATGTAAATTGGACTATTTGGCCGGAATCCCAATTTATTCCTCACATTCCAGTGAGTTTGAAAAATTTTCGGCAAAAAGGACGGAAATTGAACCAAAAAGACGTAAATTGAAAAAGTGAAAACTTAAAGAATATAAATTTGAGTTACAAGACATAAAATAAAATTTTCTCAATTTCTTACTTTATACATAGAGTTTATAAAATTATTAAATTACCCCACTAAATTCACCTTTTTTTATTTTTTTTGTCACTTCACATGAGAGAGAAAAATCATGGACGGAAGCATTAATTAATGTTAGTATTATATTATAAGAATTATTTTATTATAAATTATATATAAATATTTATTTACAATTATATACATATATATATATATAATAAATAATTCTAAATAGATTGATCTGTTAACATATAAGGTTTTATATAAAACTTAAGTTTAGCCTATTTTAGTAAATAGGCATATTGGTTGGCCAGACTTTTAATAGGTAGGCGGAGGCCCCTTGTTCACATATGCAAAGATTGATTTTTTATCTTTCCATATCAATCTGCTGAATAGGCGTACAAATTAGTTTCATAGCTTGGTACATATTTACGTCCACATACATTATGTATATTTGGCATGTAGATCATAGTATAGATGGCAATTGTGTTATAATTAGAAATGAATCTTTGCATATCTCAACAATGTGCAATTAATTTTGAAACTGAAATAATTTAAAAACTTTAAATTAATTCTACTCAAGTACTCCTATAAACAAAAAAGGAGACATCGTTCTCTTCTCTCGTTCTCGGTGCTCATAATTTCAGAAAAAAAAATCCTAGGTATACGAATTGGGCTGATTTCGATACCTAAGGAATTAAGCTGAGAAATTATTCCCTCTTCATTCGAAAATGGAAGACAAAACAAATTGCGATTTCAAGAATATCATTAGATCTCTTCCCGATCTTCCTGAAGAAATCATTGAAGATATACTCAAAAGACTCCCTGTAAAATCGCTAAACAGATTCAGGTTTGTTTCCAAATCATGGCTTTCTTTAACTTTAAATCCCGAATTCATCAAAAACCACTTCAATCACTCAGCCAACAACCCTAAAATAATGTTTACCACTATGCGCACCCCCACTCATGATCAGCTCAATCATAACCCCCGCACTTATGAGCTCAAACACATCTCACTTCATTCGTTGTTTCTTGAACATAAAACGGTTGCATCTGAAATTGATTTTCCATGGAAAGACCCATGTACGAATGATCAAGTAGTTGTGGGTTCTTGTAATGGGATAATATGTTTAGTCATAGATGAAAGTCATATCTTTTTATGGAACCCTAGTATGAGAACATCAAAGAAATTGCCTCCGCTTTCTGTGAAGATAAATCTTGATGAGTGTGGTTTTGGTTTTCATAAGTGTGGTGACACTACAAAAAAAAAGGTTTTTAGCATCGAATTTTTTTTGATACTAAAAATCAAATATTTGATACCAAAGGGTATTGGTATCAAATTTATTTTCGATGCAACTTCCGATACCTATACTCCCGATCCTAAAGACTGAGTATCAGAAAAAAAAGTCTGATACTAAAGGGCTACCCTTTAGTATCAGAAATGTATAGTATCAATAAATATTTTCTGATACTAAAGGATTGAACTCTTTAGTATCAGAATTGTATTTAGTATCGGATTATTGTATCAATTTGTTTTGATACAACAATGCATTTATAGTATCGTAAACTTTTATCGATACTAAACATATAGTATCAATAAATATTTTTTGATACAAAATGATTGAACCCTTTAGTATCAAAATAATATTTAGTATCAGATTATGGTAGTATCAATAAATATTTTCTGATACTAAAAGGATTTAACTTTTAGTATCAGTAAAATATTTAGTATCGGATAATGGTATCAATTTTTTTTTGATACTACAATGTATTTAGTATCAATTTTTTTTAATGACACTTAATATATAGTATCAATAAATATTTTCTAATACTAAAAAGATTTAACCTTTAGTATCAGAAAAATATTTAGTATGGGATAATGGTATCAATTTTTTTTTAATGCTACACTGTATTTTTAGTATCAATTATTTTTAACGATACTAAATATTTTTAACCTTTAGTATGAAAAAAATATTTTTAGTACCAAATTTTTTTTTTGATACTACATTTTATTTAGAGTAATTATATTAATTTTTTGATACAATATTATATTTATTGTATTTAATACAATACCTACCGATTCTAAAATTAATCGTATTATAAAAAAGTTCTAATATTAATTTCTAAATAACAAAAACCATACTAGTTTTATTACACGCATAAAATGCTAATATTCAATATGATTCAAATCTAGCTTTATTTGTCCTCCATAATACTAATTCAAATATTAAAATAGCATTTATTAACAATGAACCACAAGTATATTAGTGTCATATAAAAGAACTAGTATATAAACTCCATTACAAAATATCTAATATCTAACGTGAAGTGTTTTTCAAGAACTAGTATATTAGGTTGGTTCTGTGGAGCATTTCCGAACATGCAAATTGTGGGAAGCCTTGCGGTTGCCATAATCTCCTGCAATTGAGCCACTTTCAGATCTATCATATATTTTCCACAAATGGATCAAACCTTAAAGCACAAATTCATATAAATGAAATTCACATGGCATATAATAATTAATTACACATTGACTATGATGTATGTATTAAAAAAAGCTGGCATGTACCTAACAACAATAAAACTAAAATGGAATTTCTATATCAAGCATATATAACTTCAAGAAATACGTCGAAGAAAGAACTCATACCTGAAAACGGAACCAAAAGTATGAGACACGTTTGCAAGCACTTTCACTTTACCAAACTGCCACTAGCTTGGATTTGGAGAACAATATTTGTCAGCTTGTGAACTTGTTCCTCTAGAGTTTCTCTCTTCATCTTTTCACCTTCCATTGCATCTTCTATTTCCCTTCTCTTTTCTTCCATTGCTTCTTCTAATTCCTTTCTCTTCCCTTCTTGGAGGGCTACCTCATTTTCTAATTCTATTCGCTTTTGTTTCTCTCTTGCAATCTCTTCTTCTAGATCTTTTCTCTTTTGTCTTTCAACTTCAACCATCAATAATGCTTCGGTAGCTCTTTGTTTTGAAGTTCCAGCAGTTTGATTCTTTACTCCGATTCCATAAGTTCTTTTGTATCCACGCTTATCATCTCCAATTGATTGATGAAAGATCCTTTCCCGTTCATCAGTAACATCACAATCTAGTGGAAGATTCAATAATTCATCTTCAATTTCAGCCTATAAAATACATTCATCACATCATTACAAATCAATTAGTGTATAATCATTCAAAATCAAGTAACCCCATTAAACAAAAGCTATTTACTCATACAATTAGTTTGGAAGACTGTGGATCAACAGGTTTCCTTGTCGGTTGTCCATAAGCAATCATAAACAACCCTAGATTATCAAACTCCACTCCATTGTTTGTCTATCATGAACAAAAAATATTGCATAAGTAATACTTTAGGGAAATATAATTTTAATTTGACGAATGATATGCTCTTACATTTTCTTCTCTTAGGCGAGCAAAACTTTTGGTGCCCAAATGGTGTGTCATAAGAGAGCTGTTACGGTTCTTTGCATTTCTCTCACTACAGGCCTACATTGTCATATATCCAACAAATGCTATGTTAATATTATAAATATAAAAAATATTGAGCATAATTATACTCATTATATACCTGTCCTTCTGGTGATTCCCAATAATAAACCATCCTTTTCCATTGATCAGGGTCCACCCTACGATCTGGCTGCTTTAATAGCATTTCAAGTGTTGCATTTTCTTTCTTTGGTATTTTATAGTGTTTTTCCTTAAGTTTTACTCTCCATGATCTTAAGCAATGATCTAACTTATCCATTGCCCATTCCTTTGGGGAAGTTGGGCCTTCAAATGTGAACCTAGTCTTCAAATGATTAACATGCAAAAATAGTAAACTTGAGTACTTTTAAAGAGTAGATGCACATTAGAAAGAGCAGTTTCAGCCTCTTATTTGGTTACTAAAGCACAGTTTCAGAAACTTATTTGGTTATTTGGTTAGTACTATATGTAGAGCAAGATAGGAAAGATAAAAGGTAGAAAAGGTTGTTATTTATCTACAAGTAAGCCCAAAATCATCCATCATAAGAAAATGCCATAAAACAGCTGCTAAAAAGCTGGTTGAACCAAACAACTATAGAGATCCTGAACAACTGTTTAACAATAAAGTAATTTCATAGCCAAAACTCATAGCCAATGATAAACAGTTAAATTGCAATACAAAGAATATCATATGTATTATATATCTTGCTTGAAAGTATAACAAGAAAGTAATTTCATTCTACAAAGAATGAAGAACAACAATCGAAACAATTTACTCTTTGAACAAAGGAACTTCAAAGAGATTAATAAAGGATAAAAACAACAACAGTATATATAATTCTCAAACAAAACATATAGTATATTGAAGATGCTAAGCCACACACAAAATGAACATACACACACAAAATGAACTGATCTGGATATAATTCTTATTTGGTTACTAAACCACTATATACTGAATATACGCACACACAAAACAAACTGATATGGAAGGTAAATTCAATGCACATACGAAATAAAATTTCAAAAGTAAACACTCTTATGAATACGTAAGGTTTTAGAGATAATACCAAAATGATCTTCCAAAGAGTTTCTTTTGTTTGCTCATCCAAGAACTTTCTCCAATCTTTTAAATCAAATGGTATCAATTTTGAATCTCTTGCAAGCAAGCCAAGGTAAGATGACAACTTTCTCCCATTTCTGCATTTTGGTTGTCCATGAACATTTACCTTCACTATTGTCATAGTGTCACCTTGCAAGTTAGCACACTTGTTCGGTTAGTAGCGTACTTTCTAACAGCCTCATTCTCTGCACCATGAACAGTAATAAATACTTCTACAATTGTTGAAAAAAATATGTTAATTAGTTAAAAAAATGGGTTAATAGCTACTCTACCAGTAGGTGCAGCACTTCTACTACTAGTTGCAGTACTTGTTGTTGCAGTAGTAGTAGATTCGATAGTCGTGTCAGTTGCAATACTTTTAGTCGGTAGCATTTGCTCTCCTTTTTTAAACCTCTTAGAAGGATTTAGCACACCATTGCTCTTGCATTGGACACCATTCATACCTTTGATCATTGTATCCTACATGCAAATCAAGTTGTACTCACAAGTATGGGCAAACACATTTGACAAAACAAGAATGTTTGATACAACATAAAAGTTCAAAAAGATTTAAAAAAATTGCCGAACTCAATAAGTACAACATAAAAGTTCAAAAATATTACCTCGCTCGGCTCGGCTGGGATGAAAGAATGTTTGATACAAAACAAATGCAGCAATGTGAGTGACTGGAAACAATATGAAATCTGCAGAAAAAAAAAAAAAAAAAAAAAACACAACCACATTTTAATTTAAAGCAACATAGACAAGATATATGTGCTTACTCAATTCAATTCTGCATCTCTTAATCGACACTTATCACGGGCTTACGCAAGTAATATGGTGGCTATAATAATAATGGAAAATGTTGTTTTTTCTCAGATTTTCTACTACAAAGTTAGAAAGAGAGAGAAATCCAGAATGAAGAATATCTTGGTATAAGGAGGGAAATTGCACTAAGCATTATAAACTGGAATTTATGTCAAGTAACATGAGAAAATGCAGTTGTACCACGTATATGAATGAGAACACACATGGCCAGCTTTGTACCATATGTAACCTCCTCGATTACTCATAAGTTCATCAAGAAGGTACTAGATATAGTAGATTACTCACAAGTGAAACATAATAATGAAATGTGTATATGCAAGAAGTAAAAACCCCATTCTGATATGGCATGTATCATACAAGATATGATAGAAGTCATATATAATATATTACAATCATATTATTATATTATATTACATATATGAGTGATTTGTATATATTATTGATTTTTGTTAGCAGACATCAAAGAAATGAGAGCCATATATAATATATTACAATCAAGAAGTAAGCGTCCTAATAACATTTATTTTTTCCAGACAACATAGCATATACATGAACAACACACAGTTTGTAGAATAATCTAGCATGAACATTTTCTAGCATATGATGTTATCCTAATTATTTGGTGCTGTGGCACAATTAGTTCCAAGAAGCAATGCATAAGCATTCCCTCCTTCTCAACACTAGTTACCAACTCTCCCAAACACCACCTCCTAATCCCTACTTGCTCTGCTGTAGTTCCCAATGCATACAAACCAATAACTAAAGCTGAATGAAATATGTGGAATGATATCCTAATCCAATAACTAAAGGTGAATCTGGAGTGAAGCACATATATAAACTCAATCTTTTTAGCGTATTTTGACAACTTCGAACTTCATCAGAAGCTACTGTAAGATTTTAACTACAATCAGATTGCTCGTTCTTATTAATTAATTCCTCAATCCGCAAATACCATGCCAAAGAGCGCACAATACTTACAATACGAAGAAAACTAAGAATCAATCTTACTTGCAGTACTCCAGATTTCAATTAGCTACTAACTACAACTCATTTTAAAGCATGCATACACAAATATACATGAAAAAATTACCAAAAATTAATGAAAAAAAAGCTTTAGAAAACGAAATAGTTTCAATTCATGCCTTGATTTATTCATTTTTAGCTAGTATGGAGTATTAAATTAATTCTAACAGCATCAAAAATTGTGAATCCAAAATAAAAATAAATTACCTTCTCAGTAATACAGTAATAATAGCCTCAATTCATGCCTTGAATTCTCTCTCTCGTTCTCCCTCTCACAGATGGAACAACATCAAGGCAGGCGATATCTCTCTCCTCTCTTGTTATTCTCTCACAGATGGAACACGATCAGTGGAGGAGCGGCGAACACGATCAGTGGAGGAGCGGCGAACACACGATCAGTGGAGGAGCGGCGAACACGATCAGTGGAGGAGCTACGAACGCGATGAGTTAGATTCAGTGGAGGCACAAGGAGGTCGTGTGAATTCAGTCATCGTTCTTAAATCAGATTTTTTAATTTTTGTATATAATACGTATAATATGGGGCATTTGATTTTTTCATTGGGCTTGAATAAATATATAGAAGTTAATGGGCCTGAATAAATATATAGAAGTTAATGGATCTGAATAAATTGGGCCTCAATTTATACTTCAAACTATTACTAAACTAATTAAATAAATATGTTTCCAATTGCTCCCCTGCATATCATTGCTTCTTGAGGTAAATGTGGAAATAAATTAAAATAACAAGGAATTAATAATGAAAGATTCATTAGTTGTTATAGCTACATAATATATGTAACGTCTCGATTAATTAAAAAGATAAATTCACAAGATTGTCAATTTCAAAATCCCTTTTCTAAAGAAACACACACCTATGAAGCTTAAACCAGCTCACATTTCTAAATGCTACTTTAACAGAATGAAAAACTCTTAATCAAGAGATGAACTCTTGGCTTACATATACTTGCTGCATCACAATTCTAAATTTCTACACACAATTGTACCAATTACCACCCCTGAATTGTTTTCCTCTCTTCTAATCTACGTCTTAGTAGAACTCACACTCAAGAAATGGCTCTAAATCAAGAGCCGCAATTAACTTTCCTAAACCTTTCCCGTTTTCAGGAAAAGCGTATTAGCATTTGGGAATTTCGTATTAAAAGAGACAATTTAAAAGTTGGTTCATTTGGCCATGAACCAAGATGATCTTAAACTTTGCTGTCTGTTTGGGGACTCCATGCTCCTTGTATGCCAAGTGTCGTCCGTCTCTCACCAATGGAACCACATCGTCGAGGAGGTGGAGGGCAGAAGGCCTGATACGCCCACGCTAAACCTCCGAGCAACACCACTGCTATAATCTTCAAAGACATGGCTGAAAGCAGCAAAATACAGTGTTTTTAAACTCAACCAAATGAGCCAAAATCACATTTTTTCAAAAGCTCAGATTGTTCATGTTGTGCATTTTCTTGGAACATAACTTCTCAATCAAGTCCAGTGTGGAATTTAACATAAATCATCAAATCCCTGTCAACATTGAACTACATGGATCGAAAAATTGGCATATGCCTACGAAAAATGTACTAAAATCGGGTAATGAAGCCTAACTGATTTGCACCACACCATTCTGCAGAGGATATCTATGTCTAAAGTTACTAACTTAATCAGACTAAAATTATTTGTTCTTCAATCAAAAATTTCAACAAACTGAACTGTAAAAGATGCAGGTCATTGGATTGCTTTGGGATAGTAAAGAGGTAATAAAAAGTGGTACAATTTCATCTATTACTCAAAATCCAAAAACTAAAATATCAATCTCATAGTCATAGTGAAGTAATTATGAACAGTAACAAATCAAGAATCAAGGAAAGGAAAACTAAAATGGAATTTCTGCAACTCGAAAGCATGGGACAATCATTTTGAGAGCAGTGCTTGAATTCTAACAAACACCACAAGTAACCAAAACCCACAGTTTCTTCACAACAAAAAGACATCATCAAAAGATCAGCACTAACAAACTTCCAACTCCTTAAAATCTATAAACAAAAAACACATTGATCATCAATCTGCAAACAATCAAAATTTAACAACACATAGCAAAAACAAGATCAACGACAATAAACACAAAGACTTCTGAACTTCAATCACAACACTTATCTCAATATCCCCAAAATAAATGCACAGATGATGAAACTCTCTACTGCCATGAAATAAATTAAGAAAATGTGCATAATTTCCCAGAAAGTAAGGTGCAGATCATATTTTTCTGAAATCTTGAAAATTAATCTGAACAGGCAATCACCATCAGAAGTGAAGCAGTTTATCCTCAGTCTTGATCATATGATCATCAATAATGAAGTTGTCACTGCAGTAAAAAGAATAATACTAGGTCATTTTTACTAAAAAAAGAACTCATAACAAATTAAACTTGTTTTCTTTATCAACATTTATCTAGTGAGGTATTTAAAAGAGGAACTCAGAACAAAACCTGATTGAGAAATCCACCATTATTCAAAGTCGTCTTCATCACTTTCGAATTCTGAACTATTTTCTCCATCAGAATAACTAGTGTCACTTTCAACATCCATGTTGTCATTGTTATCATTGTTACATGCATAAGTTTTATCAGTGTCAATGATGATATTTTCTAAAACATCGGGAGCATGTAACTAAGTATCTGTCTCCACAGAAAGATCTTCATTGCACATAGCATATGCATCTCTAGGCTTTATTCTTGTCACGACACTCCAATCTGTTTCCACAGGATCTGGTGTATAAAAAACTTGAAAAGCTTGAGATGCCAAGACATATGGCTCAGTCGTCTTCCATAGATGCTTGAAATTAACAAGTGTGAAACCTAACAAATCTTCTTTAATGCCTCTTGCCATATCCACCCAATCACACTTAAAGAGAACAACTTTTCTTCCTTCGTAATAGTCCAACACAATAATTTCTCTAAGAACACCATAGTATATCACACCCACTTCTGAATCAACAGCTACACCACTATTCTGAGTTTGAGAATGCAACTCAGCATCTTTTGTTCGAAATTTGAATCCATTATAACTATACTTTTTTACCCTTTTAGCCAAGCTACTAGGACCTTTACCTAGCCAATAAAGATCCTCCTTAATTTGTTGGTCATCCCCACGATCGAGTTCTCCAGCCTAATATAGGTAAAAACATTATTAGTGTAACAAAATAAATACATATAAAACTTAGAAATGAAGAAAGTAAACTTCTTATTTGAAACTCTTCACTTACATTAATCTGCCACCATTTCAAAAAAGAATCTTTATGAAGCTTTTCAAGTTCTACATTGTGAATATGTGGATGTTCTAGGCAAAGCAACCTCTTATGTTCTCTGTATTAGAACATACTCGTTAAACAATACTACAGCTTCTATATAATCAAATGTAATTCACTAAAAAATGATGCTTACTCTATATATTCTGTCACTTGGTCACAATTGAATAAGACATACTCGTGTGCTTGAATCCATTGATGGTGATCCAAATAAATAACTTCTTCACCCTTTAAAACGCGACCAAACCTTGAGAAAATGGATAATCCTTTGTGAATTTCATCACCACCACCATCATAGCTCCTATTTGATCTATCTTCTCTAGACTCAACTCCTTCCAAATATCTTGCACAAAAATTCATGCACTCATCAGCAATGTAAGCCTCAGCTATTGAGCCTTCGGGTCGTGCTTTATTTCGCACAAAACTTTTCAGTCTTGACAAATACCTAAATAGTTCAAACATGAAAGTTAAATACTTTTAAAGGTAATTATTTGGGCTAAAATAATTTGAAATCATAACATACCTCTCAATCGGATACATCCATCGATATTGAACTGGGCCAGCAATTGCAGCTTCATATGCCAAATGGATAACCAAATGAACCATGACGTCAAAAAAAGCAGGGAGGAAAATCCTTTCTAAGCGACATAGTGTGAATGTAACTCGAGATTCCAATCTCTCGAAATCCTCAAATGTAGCATCTTTGGAACATAACTCCTTAAAAAAATTGCTGAACTCGATAAGTACAACACTTGTTTCTCTAGATAGTGATTTCCGTATTGCTAAAGGCAACAATTGTTGCATTATAATGTGACAATCATGACTTTTCAATCCAAAAATCTTTTTAGCTCCAACATCAACACAACGTGAAACATTAGAAGCATACCCACCTGGAACTCTCACGGAAGATAACACCTTGCAAAAGGTAGCCTTAGCCTTTTCATCTAGAGAGAATGGAGCTGGTGGTATTATGAACTTTTCACCAGCATCAATAGGATGAAGATGAGGTCTAATATTCATATCCACAAGGTCAAAGCGTGCATTGAGAGAATCTTTGCTTTTCCCTTCAATATCCAGTAAAGTCCCAACTAAGTTATCACATATATTCTTTTCGACATGCATTACATCCAAATTATGTCTTAGCAAATGATGTTTCCAATACGGTAAAGAAAAGAATATACCTTCTTTTTTCCAACCATGACATGGGATTTCTCTTTGTTTTCTACTCTCACCTCTTGCCTTTCTCTTCCTTCCTCCTAACTGTTTCTTCATCTTTCCAAATGCAATTTTTACCCGAGACGCTTGACTGAACAAATCGATACCGGAATACACCTTTGGTGGTGGTCTCTTTTCTAGTGTACCATCAAAAGCAACCTTGTTTTTTCGAAAAGGATGATTCAAGTCCAAGAAACGACGATGCCCCATGTAGCACATTTTTCTACTTCTTTTCAAGTAACGAGAAGTGGTGTCAATATTGCAATGAGGACATGCATACTTACCTTTAGTTGTCCATCCAGATAAGTTACCATAAGCAGGAAAATCATTTATTGTCCACATTAATGCAGCATGCAACACAAATGTATCATTACTACAAGCATCGAATGTCTCTACGCCATTATGCCACAATTCTTTCAATTCCTCAATTAACGGTTGCAAGTAAACATCAATGTCATTACCTGGAGCTTTCGGACCAGAAATAAGAAGTGACATAAGAAACATTCATCCTTGAAATTGCCTTCTGCGTATTGACAAATGAAGTAAGAGTATTAATTTTTCCTCAAAATAAAATAATATCACCAATGGTATCTGTATTAAATATCCGATACCAATCGTTATTACTTAAAAAAATTATAATATTAAATAATAGTTTCAAGATGAGGTGGATACATATAGAGTTAATAGTATCAATTTTTTTTATTTTCGATAATAATTGAGGAGTAGTATCAAAAAAATTATTTGATGCAAAAAAAAAATGGTATCCTTAAATAACTTACTAATACTAAAACAGTAATAGTATCGATAAAGCGATGGATGCTATAAAATTAATGGTATCGAAAATTAAATTTCGATACCAATGATAAGTAGTATCAAAAAAATTATTTGATGCAAAAAATAAGTTGTATCAATAAATAAATTACTAATACTAAAATAATAATAGTATCAAAAATATTTTGGATGCTATTAAATTAGTGGTATCGAAAACAAAGTTTTCGATACTAATGATAAGTAGTATCAAAAATATTATTTGATACAAAAAATAAGTAGTATCAATAAATAAATTACTAATACAAAAATAGTAATAGTATTGATAAAGTGGTGGATGCTATAAAGTTAATGGCGTCGAAAATCAATTTTTCGATACCAATGATAAGTAGTATCGGAAAAGTATTCGATCCTAAAACTAAATTGTATCAATAAAATTTTTTTTGATGCAAAACAATATTAGTATCACTACATAACAGATGCTATAAATTTAATAGTATCAACAAATATTTTTTTGATACCAAGGATTAATGTAGTATCATAAACTTTTTAGTTGATACCAAAGAATAAGATTTAGTATCAGAAAATGTATCGGATACCAATTTTCCGATACTAAAAACCACTTTTTTTGTAGTGTGATGATTACAAGGTTGTGGCGATTCGCATGAGATCACTCGTGTATACGTATGAGTTAAAGGCTTATATTTATAGTAGGAATGCTGATTCTTGGAAGAAGGTTAAGGATGTCAGGCCTGGTGTTTTCTTGGGGGATAACTTGGGGTTTTATGCAAGTAGGAAGTTTCACTTTATGATAATGCCGGATTTGGATCCTCATGAAAGAATAATTATTTCTGTCGATTCAACGAATGGTATGTTTGGTGTAGTAGAGGAACCGAATTATGGAAATCCTGAGATTCTTAATAGCTTGGGAGTGTTGGGAGGATGCCTTTGTGTTTTTAGCAACAATTGGGACAGTTGCGATGTCTGGGTAATGAAAGAGTATAACGTCAAAGAGTCGTGGACTAAATTGTTTTCGTTTCCTCTTTATTTTAAGGGATATAATAGACGTGTACAACAGCCTCTTTTCTCGGAGCCTTTGGTAATGCTGCCTAATGGTGAAGTCTTGGTGGTCTGGTGGAAGCGTTTTGTAGTTTATAATCCGAAAGATGACAGAGTTGAATGGCGCCCTCAGATAGTAACTAATGTGCCCAATGGTTTCACCTCAGCCACTCTCCATGTTGAAAGTTTGGTTACACTTTGAGGACAAATGTCATTGCAGAAAAAGGTATGATTTTTGTCATGATATCATTACTTTGATTAACCATAATTGTTTCTTAGAAAAAAATGAAAAAGAAAAGCCATTATACTTGTGTACATAAATTGGATTATTAGGTGGCAATTTTAGCAAGAGTGAGTATCCCGTATGTGAGCTCTCAGTGCTGCTAACTACTTTAAAATATACACAACGGTCACATTTCATACGCATAGTAGTGATACTTTTTAAAAAACCACGTGAATCTGGGTTCAAGTAACAACATTTTAATGGATCATCTTTTTTTTTTTTTTTTTTGATACATTTAATGGATCATCTTTGTGAAACATAAATCTTATGGTTTATTGTACATGTGATGAAACATAAATATAACTAACAAATTTGGCTATATTCTCGAAGGTACTGGAGGAAGGCTAGCTGGGTGACTTTGTGATTGAGAGATTATTTAATTATGTGGAGTCGAAAATCTACTCTAAAGCTGATGGAGACGACATTACGAGATTAATCAAAGAACGACATTGATTTATATACATATTTGATTATTCCCTTTCTCATAATATTTAGTTAATTTCCCAAATTCTATAGTTATATAACTTATATTATGAGTTTATTGTTATGCAAAAGTAGCTATACTTGTTTATATCTTCCCCTGTTTAAACACATTTCACTATTGTAATTCAATGTTGTTTATTGATTAAAAAATTCAGAAAAAAATGTTCTCTCAATTATGTAAGTTTCTTTCATGCATGTCATTCGTAAAAATAATATTGAATCGAGTTATTTATCATTGTTCACGATTTTGATGTATCAAAAGGTATTAGCTGGTGAGAGATAAAGTCCTTCACTGTGTATGAATTCCTCCCATAAAGTAAGTACGGTAAGTCTGGACCTGCTTGTATAAGAAATTAAGAATTTTGTCAATGAATAATAATATGAACTTCAAGTTTAACAGAAGACCAGGCGTGGATGAGAGTATAATGTCAAAGAGTCAATTGGACTAAACTCTTTTCCATTCCATGTTGTGATGAAGTTCCTGGAAGGGGACTTAATTGTACCAAGCCTCTTTGCTTGGGGCCTTTGGTAATGCTGCCTAATGGTGAAGTCTTGCGACGGGATGCATTTTGTAATTTACAATCCCAAAGATAACAGTGTCCGCTGCCCTCAGATACGTACCTAATGTTCTCCGTAATGGTTTATTCTTCCCTCATGTTTTCTACGTTGAAAGTTTGGTTACACTTGGAGGACAGATGTGCAGAAAAGGTATGATTTTTGAAGCTGCCTTCATCATATCATTACTTAATTTGATTTACCATGATTGTTTAATCTCTTGTAAACCGTTGTATCATTGTAATGCATTCAAAGTGTCACTTTTTTAAAATATGCACAACAGTGACATTTCATATGTACAGAAGAGATACTTTAAAAAGTTCACATAAGTTCTTGGTGCTTAATATATGTTTCTTGAATATAGATCTTGGTTGGTGGAGCCTCCGTTTTAAAAAAAATTGGTAATAAAGTTTGAAACTGTTGAGTTTTCAGGATAAACTATATATGTTGTCATTTAAAAATTAATCAAAACCGATGCAGAACTCTAGCTAGCTTGTTTTGTGATCAAAACATTAACTCTTAACTAGTTTGTTGACCGTGCAATGCACGGGTCATTTGTAAAACTCGAATGAAATAAATAAATAAATAAAAGAATTGATGATTAGTCGTGGAGGTCTCTAGAATTTTCAATGTCGAAAAACTCGACGACTTAATAGAATCTTCTTGTTAGAATTACAAATGTTCCAATAAAGTTTAAATATTGTTGTTTATAAAATGAATATTGTTGTTGGCAAACATCAAAGTTGATGACAAATTACAATTATTGATCGACAATTTTAAACCAGATAAGATAATTTAAGAAAAGTAGATATTGAGTTATACATTAAATTTCGCGAAAAATAAGTAGACTTATGCTAAGTGAATACAATTATCACTCAATTAATCTGAATATGGTTAGCACACAACGAAAGTCTTGCTTCTCAAAATTCTGGTCAAACTCTTGTAGAATTTCTGATAGCAACATTCTTGTTTTTGTATCTGTCCAATAAAATATAATGAAATGTTACAATCACTAAAAATAGTAAATCAGAGGTTTCATCATTAAACACAACTTCCGCTCATAAGAAATTCTCTTGAATTTCTTATGTAATGTCAAGACAGGAACTATTCCAAAATATGTGATTAATAATTCTCTCTTCTTAATCATAATTTATGAACTAAAAACCAACTTGTGAAGAGAAGTATTTTTCTATTTGCACAACTTATCTGATATATTTGACTAATGATCCCAAAAACACAAAGCAAGTCCTCCCAAAATCTGTTATATTACCCATGGCCACCGAGACGTCCTCCCCCACTTTCTTGATTGAGAAAACATGGCAAAGTGGATGGACAATAGAAAATATATAAGATGCATTAATCTATAATACACTTATAACGTATTGTATTTATTGTTGATTAATTTTTGGTACATGAGAGGTCCAATATGTTATAGATGAGAGCTTGAGAGTCTCATCTTAAAGGGATGACAAGTGGAATGAAATAAAGGAGGGAACTAAAAAGTTATTTGAATTCAAGACTTGAGAGTCTCTCCATTTCCCTCTATGTACATGTGGATTTTAAATGTCAAGTCATCGATCTAACACATGGCAAAAGGAGGAGGGGTCTCAAATGCACACGTGTCGCAAGCAGGAGAACCCTCTTCCTCCTTTTATTATATAAGATTTGGTTATCATCTAATGAGCACATAGTTTCTGTGCCTAATCACTAAATTAAACTGGTGATCGTGTCCTGTCACGTATATGTGCGATCTATATGATCATAGGCATTACATCTTTATGATTTATATATATATATATATATATATATATATAATACGAACTTTCTACATTCTGGAAAGCCGGCTAACTTTTATTTTATCTGGAGTCGGATGGAAATCTACTCTAAAGGACAGTAAAAGGTATGTTGTATAAAAGAGAGAGAAAAATAAAACATAGGCCTTATGTCTGGGTTCGAGTCATGGGAAGGGGAAAAAAGGAATGGGTATTTAACTTCTATCAAAAAAAAAAAAAAAAAAGATATGTTAAGAAAATATACACTTCCCTGTACAACAAAGCAAAATCTAAAGTAAATAAAAATACAAAAATATTGTTATTGATTTATTTCTTTGTTATATAAATATTTCATTATTAATTTCTTTTCACATATTATTTAGTTAATTACCTTAATTCTATATTTCATTATTTCTTTAAATTTCTCATACTATTTAGTTAAGTACAATTGGGAGCCATTTCAAACAAGTAATCTAGTAAGTGTGTTAACGAGCTTGTTTAAGTCACCGACAAGAGCAATTCAGAATCAGCGAAGACGTCCGATCAAGAGTTAATACAACGAAGACAAATCGATTGTGCCACCTCGACAGTCCTATTCGCCATCTCAAGGTCAACCTTTTGTTCGATCAAGAAGGATTTGCTTCCGTCTCTAAATCTCTCGTTTTTTTTAGTGTTTGTTCTCATACTCACCAAAATTGAGAGAAAGTATCAACATATTATTGAAACGGGTATTTCCCTCATTGCTCAAGCGTCTTTACCCATGAAATTTTGGTGGGTGACCCATGAAATTTTGGTGGGTGCATTCTCTGCTGTTGTATTAGTGATAAATACACATCCAACTCTGCTCCTAGGAAATCTTTCTCCTCAATATAAGCTCTTTGGCAAGTCTCTGACTACTCGTTTCTACGAGAATTTTGGTGCACTTGTTTTCCATTCTTATGTTGGGCTTGGGCTTGGACTTGGACTTGTGCTAAAATAAAAGGAGTTTTTAAAGGTGTTTTTGTCCCACATCGGATGTGAGGAAAGAAGGGAGGAATTTTTTATTCTAGTTTAAAGTTCTTTCTTATATTCTCTTGTAATAGAGTCTCGTGAGAAAGGTGTGAGTCATTGTAGACTTGAAAGAGTGTAGGAGGGTTGAGTGTCAAAAGAGAGGAATTCTGTGTGATTGTAAAAATTTATCATATAGTGATCTCTTTGGTGGGTCGTGGTTTTTCTCCGGTTTTGGAGTTTCCACGTTAAATTCTTGTGTTGTTGATTGTGTTATTTCTTCATTTTATTTCTTGTTTATTTTTCGTCTGCCCTTGTGGGAATTAATTTCCCAACAAGTGGTATCAGAGCCCGGGTTTAGTCTCTATTTATTCTTAGTATGCTCTGTGGTTGCGGCGTAGTCTGATCTTCCACATCATAAAAGATTTTTTAGAGAGGTTTGGGGGTCTCTTTTGAGACGGTTGTTTAAGGGCGGAGAAAAGATATGTCAAATATGTCAAAGACTTCGAGTGCAATGAAGTATGACATGGAGAAATTTGATGGAAGAATCAGTTTTTAACTTGTGGCAAGTGCAAGTTAAGGATGTGCTGATACAATGTGGTGTACACAAGGTGTAGTTAATCAAGGTGGAGCGGTGGAGCGGCAAATGGCTCCGAACCTGTTGCTAACGTTATGATAGAAGATGATGTCCTCTGATTGATGATATGAACATCCTTATGGCATGTCCAACTGCCATGAACGAGGATGTGATGACGTTAGTTGGACCACATGTGCATTGGTTTGGCAAGGATGCAAGGTGTGTGGTGAAAGATGTCGATGGCTGAAGGACTTCTATGAATGCCAAAAGTTAGAAGTTGCACCATAAATTTCAGCATGTATTTTTTCGACATGTGGCGAAGGAAATTCTTAGAATGGGTGATTCTAAGTGTTCTACTCATATGGTGGAGTAGGCGTTCTCTGTTTTGAGAATGTTGGTTCTTTGGTTTAAGAATCATATTTGTCGGTGAAGACTGTTGGTCCTTGGTGGAGTATGACACAAGTGTATGGGGGGATGCACTTGTGTATGCAAATTCTTTCTTTTTAAAACAGTTTGATCTCATCAGGGAGGTTGTCTCACAACTAGCATGAGTGTGAACTTCAATAGATACTTGTCCTACTGAAAACTATTAAGTGATCAGTTGGATAAATATCTAAGAGAGTTGCTAAGTGCGGAATGTGGTTGACCTTTCTCTTGAATGAATACTCCAAGTTAATTTTTGAAAACACAGTTGATCAGGGACTTTGTCCAAAAACAGTTTTTCTGTACTTACTGAAATTAACTCTTTAAAAATGATTGATTGCAAGTAATGTAATAGAGAAATTAGTGCAATAAGTAAATGACACAACAATTTATAGTGGTTCAAAGTCTCAAACTCCTACATCCACTTTCCCTGATTGAACAGGATAATTCCAACAATGGAATTAGCTTGTTTTATAGTGCCAAGGTGCACTGATCAACAACACTCTCTTAGTGCTTTGATCCCTAGGATAAACTGAGTCCTAGTGCTCAATCTCTCTGAGTTAAGACTGTGTTTCTCAATAACAGTCCTTAACTCCTCACTTCTACAACAAACACCACTTCACACAATGAGGTAAGGGTTTGAGGTTTTGGTTCCAACTAATAGAGATATCCTTTACAATAAGAACAGTGTAAAGGCTTAGGATATCTCAATGCTAAGCTTGGGATATTACAAGAATTGGCTTAGCTATTTGAAGTGATCAGGAAACTTGGGATACTTAAGAACAGCGTTGGTTTCCTTTGATTGCTTGATGATAGTTTGATAGCAAGTAGTTGGATGCTTGAATCCTTGGATCACTTCTGAATTTATAGACCAATTTGATCAACTATCCGTTGGAGAGATAGCAATTCAAACTTGTCTATTTGCAGCTCCATTGAAACGGCTATGAAGCTTAACCTTCTATTATCCACTGTGTAAAAGGATCTTCAATGGTTGCTTGAATGAATGTGTTGACTTCTGAAAAATGCGGCTGAGATGACTTGTGTCAGCTTCCAAATTTGCACATTTCTCAAGGTTGATTCTGGTAGACTTTACACTCAACCAACGGTCAGATAGGACAACTGTCCTGAACATTCCTGCTGCTAACTAGAATGTTCCAACATTCATTCAATTCCTCAGTCTTTAATGCTTCTAAGTCTTCAATACTTGTTCAAGCTTGATGACAATAAATGCTTCAATAAATTTGTCTTCTGTGAGTATAGCATTCAATGCTCTTTGATCATTAAGGCTTCAACTGATCTGATACAACTCTTTTCAATGCATGCATCTTTGCCTTATCATACTTGATCATTCAGCCATATTGTCCTCTTCAGCAAGCTTGTCTTTTATTCTCAGCAAACTTGTCCTAAAACACTAACACTGTTCCAGCTTTGGACAACTATCCTGAACTATAAATCTCATAACATTTCTGAGATTTAGACTAAAGCCTTCTTACTGTCTCAACTATCCTGAGACAACTAAACTGATCTAGACTTGATTGTATCTCAACTAATCTGATCATCATCAATCAGGGGTTTTGGTATCTTAATCAAAATTATTTTATTTCCCAACAATTTCTCCCTTTTTGATGATGCCAAAACCTATTACAAAGGGAACTTGACTTACACTAAGCTTTGTCTTCAGGATGAATGACCTAGTCAATTTTCCTGAAACAAACTGTTAGCACAATAATAAATCAAGGATAGGTTATGTCAGGTTAGTTGAGATAATGAGTTGTTATCTCTGATAGAAAAATAGTGATCCTTTCATATATATCATCAGGCATTACAATGCAGAAAATCAAAAGGGCTCACTAAGCATATACAAGATAAATTAAGATAACAAACAAGGAAATCATAGATAGAAGGGAAAGAGGGGACTTATGCTTCAGAGAGTGCCATCATCTTGGGGAGCTATTCCATACTGAGCCCAGACTCTCTTCTTCAATTCCCAGATATCCTGATTGGTTCCTTTAGGGCCAGGCTTCATCTTCTCCATCTTCATAATGGAGATGAACTCCTCCAGAATCTTTCCTTCATCAATCAGATTCCCATTGAACTTGGGAGGCATATACAGAATGGGACCAGGGGCTTTGAACTCAATCCTTGTCATGTCAGCTGCTGCAAACAGCTTCTGATACAGGTCACTGTGATTCTCAAACATAAACTGGACAAACACTTCATCAACATTTTCTCCTAGCCACTTGCCTATGACATAGAAGTCATAAACAAAACTCCTTTTGGCCTCCTCCCATGCATCATTCAGTTGGATTGGCACCCACTTGTCATGGTGAGGGTATTGAGTGTCCCATCTTTGAAGCATTTGTGGTTTCAACCTTCTGTATGAAGCCCTTCTCCTTGGAGCTCTGAAATTTGCCCTCCTTTCATCCCTTGCTTCGTTGGCCTCAACCAACTGATCAATTCTTTCCTTGGCTCTCTGAAGAGCCAGCTTTTCCTGAGTTTCAGGATCCTTTCCAAATCCCTCCTCAAATAGCTTTGAGGGATCATCAGCAAGCTTGGGCATTTTCACATCAGTCTCCTTCTCCTCTTCTTCTTCTTCTTCAATTTCCACTTGTTGGATTTCAGGCAACATGGCAGCTTTCTTCAGCCTCTTGAGTTGCCTCTTCAGCTTAGAATTCAGATGGTAAAGTCAGGCTGGTTGGAAAATCAGTGAATGTCTGTTCCTTTCTCTTCCTTTCAGAGGCTCTGGTGACCTTCCCCCTCACTTCAACTACCTTCTCTTTGGGGTCAAGGCCTGCAGATTCACCTCCAGGTCTTTGTTGCCATCTAGCCTGATCTTCCACCACAGAGGCCATGGACTCCTTCACTGCTATCTGAATTTGCTCTTCTTCAGTAAGATCTTCAATATTCATAGGGCCTTTGCCTTTACCAATGTCTACTTCTTCCTCTTCTTCAAACTCAGGGGCCTTGTCCTTTCCCTTGGACTCTCCAATATTCAAGGTTCCCTTTTCCCTAGCTCTCTCTCTTTCCCCCTTCTTGACATTATCAAAACACTGGGGCTTTAACTCACTCATTGTGACTGAGAGATGGGAATGAGCATGAGCGAGGGACTTCAGTTCTTGCAGAAGATAGACATTTTCATCATGGATGTTTTGCATCCTATCATCTGCCATACTAAGAAATGCATGGACTGACTTCATCTTCTGGGCAACAATTTCATCTAGTGTGGCCTTGAGAGATTGATCAAGTTTGGCCTGCATCTGGTCAGTGAGATTGGTCACAACTTGATCAGAGACTTTGGCCATAAGTTCCACAGTGAATTTCTCGGCAGCCTCCTTCACCATTGCAGCTTTAAGTTCCTCTGCTTTCCTCCTCTGAGCTGCTGTTCTTTGCCTCAGGGCATCCTTGATTGTCCTCTTTAGGGCCAATACATTGTGCTTGTAACTGTCTCTTAATCCCTGCTGCTCCTTCTTCATAGTTCTTGTGAACTTTGTCATTGCATCCTTAGCTTTTGTAACTTCAGTTGAAACTGTTTGCAGACCAGTTTCAACACCACTTATTCTTGCATCCAAGGTTGGCAATATTACTTCTTCAGAACCTGTGAGCCTCATTTCAACAGAGGCTAATGTCTTTCCTTGGCCATCAAGGGTGTCAGCAGTTTCTGCATGGGCTTTCCCAACTTCTCTGACCAGGATGTCCAACTTCTCTGATTGCTCCTCAATGGAAGTTGCAGTCTGTGTAGCAATTTGCAAACCAGCCTCAGTTGCATTTGCTTGTTCAAAGTATATTTTGTTCAAAGTGGACACATTGGCTGAAATTGCCTCAAGATCAACATCAGCATCAACTGGAATGTCAGTAAGGGAAGCATCTGCAAAAATTTGTTCAATTGTAACAGCTACAGAATCTTCAAAACTCAAAGGGTTAGTAAAAACTCCCTCTACACCCTCTTTCTTTTCATCTCCCATAAGGTCTGATACATCAGCACCTTTACTCTCATTTTCAACTATATTTTTTTCTTCATTCAAATTTGATGGACTCACATTACACTGGAGAATCAGACCTCCTTTCACCAAGGGATTCATCAAGTTCAGATTTGACTTGAAGAATAACCTGACTCTCATGTTGGGCTTCACCCAACATTTCACTCTCCTCTCCCTCTTTAGGTGGTGCACTCATACTACCAGTTATCACACAATCACCTTCATCACCCTCTGATTCTTCATTACTACTTTCCTTTTCAACTCCTTCATTTCCTAAACCTGACACCTCCATATCCTCAACAGGATCCACAAAGGGCAGTTGTTGGGAGATCACAGTGCTTGAGCATCCCAAGTGCACTGAGTCATCCTGAATGACTAAAGGCTGGTCAATGTCCAACTTCTCTGACATTGATGAGGCTTTAGTCAAACCAGCTTCTCCTATGGAAGTCTCAACATTGTCAAGCTTTGCCTCAGGCTCAAAAGAACCATCCTTGGCCAATGTGTCTTGGACTGAGTCACCATTCTTGGTCAACTCCTCTGATTTATCAGAGTCCTGAATTGAAGGATAAGTCAAGTAATGTACCTGAGCAGAATTTAGTCCAGGAGGGTTGGGATTGGTGTTGTCATCATCATCATCATCTGCATCATCTGAGGTGCTGTCAGGATGCTTGACTCCTTGAGCAATCCTTTCTCTCTTAGCCAGCACCTTCTCATGAACAATTGTACAGAACAAGGCCTCAGTGGTCAACACACTGGACTTCTTAACATTTGCAAAATGCAAAAACCTGTTCTCTTCAACCTGCCACCAACTTGCACCCTTATCCTTGATAGCCTGAGCTATCTCCACCATAGTTCTATCTTTGATCTCAACAAGAGCTCTGAGATCATAGAACTGTTGTTGCAGCCTTGGATAATCCTTCAATCCTGGGTATAGCTGATCAACATTGGCCTTGGCAATCTGCCTTAGCATCCCCTCATAAGTGTACTCTTCTCCACTTTCATCTTCATCAGAAGAGTTGGCTTGTGATTCAGGAGGGTTAGATTGGGATTCAGGAATGTTAGATTGGGGTTCAGATGGGTTGGGTTCAGAGGAACTGAGGATGATTTGGGTCTCAGGTGCTGTAGAGAGCAATGTTCCTGAGGAGTTAATTGGAATGGCTTGGATGGGTGGTAAGATAAGTTGATCACCTTCTTGAAGAGCAGATTCAAGAAGTTTTGTATATGAGAGAAGTCTGGGATCAAGGGGGGAGAATGGCCTGTCTTCTATATCAGCCAAATCAGCCAATACATCAATACATGTCCTGTCAGGAGCACCTTCAGCAGAATATGTCTTTTTGGCCACAATGGGAGCATCCTCAGGAGTCTTGCACTCCTCTTCTTCAGGCTTTGGCTCATCATGAGATGGTGATATTCTTTGGGATTGAATATCAGGAGAGTTGGCTCCAGGGCTCTTGGACTTGGACCTTGTCTTGGAGTTAGACCTACTGGCTTGTCTGATCTCCTTGAAGAACTCCTTTCTTTGTTTCTCCTCCTCCATCAACTTATGCTTCTCAGAAGTTTTGATTATCCTTCTTCTTCTTTCAGACCTTGATGGCTTCTCAAGGTCCCTGTATTCAGTCACAGTCTCTGGTTGAAGAGGGACAATCTCCCTGAACTCTTCTCCCTCTTCAAGAGGGTTGACTCCTTCTTCCTCAACTCTATCAATCTCCTCAGAAGTGGCACCTCCACTTCTAGACTGGCTTTCTGGAGAAGATTCACTGAGAATCTGTTTCATCTTCTTCATTTTGGGCTGAGTTTTCACTATCTGAGCTTTCCTCTTTCTTGGAGAAGATCTGGTTACACGTGCAACTATTAGGGTTTGCTTGGTTGCTGCCCCTTGCTTCCTCTTTTCTGTTTTGGAGGACATTTTCCTGAACATCACCTTTTGTGCTGGAAATGGCTTTGGTTTGGCTTGAAGGTGTGTGTAGTGGGTAAATCTTTCCAAGAGCAGGCTTGCTCTTGTGCAAAATAGAAGCCTTCCATCTACCACAACTTTATGATGCTTTACCTCCTTGAATTTGAACTTTTCATTCATCATCTTCCCTAGAATGAAAGCCTTCCAATCAAACTTGACTCCCTTCTCAGCAGAGTCAATCATAGCAGCCATTACTCTTAACTTTGGAAAACTAATTTGCTCAACACTCCCATAATGGCTTAACAAACTTTTCACAACAATATCAAATAGGTGCTCATACTTTGGTTTCAAAGTTTTCTTGTTTTGTGCACCTACTAGCTTCTTGGGGACCTTCATCCATGGATCAGAGAACTCTTGTTCCTCTACTTCTCTGTATAATTCAGGATTAAGGCCTTCTGAGGGTAGCCCAAAGCTGGCATCCAAGTCTTCAGAAGTGAAGATGATGGTGTGTTGAGTCTCCTCCTCTTCATCCTACTCTGCATATGTGAGCTTGGTGCACACATCACCTTTCTTACCTTTCCACCTTAGGTAAGCAAAGAATTCAGCCATGAATGGGTTGAGGCATGAGTCAGGCTTGGTGCCTAAGAATTTTTCGAGCCCAGCATCCCTTAGCCATTGAAAGACTGGATGTACTTCCTCATCTGGGCAGTCAAAAGCCACAAGCTTTTCGAACCACAGGGAGTTTATGTTGCTCAGATGGGTAAAGTCAATATCCAGTGATGGATCATTGAAGTCTACCAGTTCCTCTCTTTTGATCTTGGGGGCCATGGATATTTTCTAAAAGAGATGAGTGGGGAGTTTGAGGGTTTTGAGAGTTTTTCAAAATTGCTTAAGGGTTTGAAGATATGGGTGCGTGAGAAATGAGGGTAAAAAAAACTGAATGTTTTTATATGTAAGACTTTTGTTAACCGTTGGACAAAAGATTTTGAGGGTGGACAAATCATAAAACCAAATGGATAAAGTGGGGTAGTGGGCTGTGAAACGGTTAGATGAAGGTTTAAGATTAATCAATGGCTTTGATGATAGCACAGTAATTAATGCAATCTTAAAAGAGATTTTGCATTAAATGCAGATTTGTCATTTGGGGGCTAAAATCTTAATAGCACATGCCATCCTAAAAATAGACTACTCTTAGCCTAAGAATTCTTTTAAACGTCCAATCAATGCTAAAAATAGCAATTATTACCCTATTAACTTGGACAAACATCCTGAGAGGTGTTTTGACTTCTGTTTTGGTCAAAATAACTAACCAATATGCCTGAGTGGGTCCCAATGTTGCTGACTGGGTCCCACAAGGTCAATCTTCCTGACCAACATTGCTGAAAGCTTTATGGACAACTCCACTGAGTTTCCCTTTTAGGCAGACAGTTTGAGTGAGGTTGGTCAACCTTGCTGAAATTCAACTTAGTGAACTTCCCCCTTCATTTGAACTTCCTTCTTCATTTCTCCATCTTCCCTGGATCAAGTAAGCCCAATTCAGCTGAAATTTCTAGAAACCTTGCTTCAGTTAGTGGCTTTGTTAAGATATCAGCCTTTTGCTTATCAGTGTGAATTTTGACAAGCTTGATATCTTTCTTCTCCACATGATCCCTTATGAAATGATGTTTGATATCAACATGTTTGCATCTGGTGTGGAGCACTAGATTCTGTGAAATAGCAATTGCACTGTTGTTGTCACAAAATATTGGAACTTCATTGGTGATGACTTTGTAATCTCTGAGTTGCTGTCTGAGCCAAAGTATCTGAGCACAGCAACTTCCAGCTGCTACATATTCTGCTTCAGTTGTTGATGTTGCAACTGTATTTTGCTTCTTTGAGAACCATGAGATTAACTTGCTGCCCAAGAATTGACATGTTCCAGAGGTGGATTTTCTGTCAATTCTACAACCTCCATAATCTGCATCTGAATATCCAGTGAGCTCTATGTTATCATCAGCTGGATACCATAATCCAAGATTCTCAGTTCCCTTGAGATATCTTAGAATTCTTTTGGCAGCATCAAGGTGGCTCTTCTTTGGATTTGCTTGAAATCTTGCACAAACTCCAACTGCAAATGTGATATCAGGCCTACTTGCAGTGAGATACAGCAATGATCCTATGATGCCTCTGTAATTAGTGGAATTGGTTGATTCTCCACTTTCATCAGGATCCATCTTCCAGTTTGTATTCATGGGGATTCTGATAGGCTTGCTTGTAGCACATCCAAATTTCTTGATCATGTCCCTTGTATATTTGGTCTGATTGATGAATATTCCTTTCTTTGATTGAGTGACTTGAAGTCCTAGAATGAAATTCATCAATCCCATCATGGACATCTCAAATTTGCTCTGCATGAGTTTAGAGAATTTATCACACAGTTTCTCATTTGGAGATCCAAATATAATGTCATCCACATAGATTTGGACTAACAAAATATCATCTCCTTCACAGATTCTGAACAAGGTTCTGTCAACAGTGCCTTTGACAAAACCATGATCTAGAAGGAACTGTGATAAGGTGTCATACCAAGCTCTTGGAGCTTGCTTTAAGCGATAGAGGGCTTTCTTTAATCTGTACACCTTGTCTCCTTCTTCAAAGCCAGGGGCTATTCAACATATACTTCTTCTTTGAGTACTCCATTGAGAAATGCACTATTCACATCCATTTGATACACCTTGAACCTCATGTGAGGTGCATATGCTAGGAAGAGTCTGATTGCCTCAAGTCTGGCTACTGGAGCAAAAGTCTCATCATAATCAATCCCTTCAGATTGACAGTATCCTTTGGCTACTAGCCTTGCCTTGTTCCTCACAATGATGTCATTTTCATTTTTCTTATTTTTGAACACTAATTTGGTTCCAATGACATCTTGATGAGTTGGCCTATCCACCAGCTCCCATACTTCATTTCTGGTGAACTGGTTCAGCTCTTCTTGCATGGCTATGATCCAGTTGGTGTCTTGAAGTGCTTCCTCAATGTCTTTTGGTTCCTGTTCTGAAAGAAAGCAACAAAACAAAGCATTTTCTCTATGAAACCTTCTAGTTTTGATCCCCTTCACTTGGATTACCAAGTATCAGGCTAGTTGGGTGGTCATGCAACCAAGTTCTTCTAGACCTGATCCCTTCAGGAGGATTATCCTCTTCTGAAGTTGGATCACTAGACTCATTAAATTCAGGAAAGTTAATTGAAGGATCAAGTTCAGGATCATATTCGGGGTTGTTGTCCTCATTATCAGATGAGTTGACATTTTCATTGGTTCCCCCTTGAATATTGGATCCATTTACTACCTCAGCATTGTCTGTTTCTTCATTGGTAGTTGTTACCTGGTTTTGAACTGGGATGGAGTCAGTCAGTTCAATTTCTCCTTCAGGTTGGTTGACTTCTGGTTGATTGCCATCAGGTAGGTTGTCCAGTTTTTTATTGTCATCAAGTTCAGGCTGGGCAATATCTACAAACATTGTTTCCTTGCTTTGAAGCCTTAGTCTGGTTGTTCTTTGTGTTATTTCATCAATATTCAGGTTTCTATCCCTGAACTCATTAATAGATTCATCAAACACAACATGAGGTGTTTCTTCAACAACAAGGGTTTTGCAATTGTAGACTCTGTAAGCTTTACTGATTTGTGAATATCCAACAAATATTCCTTCATCAGCTTTGCTGTCAAAAGCTTTCAATTGCTCTTTCTCATTATTGTGAATGAAACACTTGCAACCAAATATGTGAAAATAGGAAACAGTGGGCAATCTACCTTTCCATAATTCATATGGAGTTTTACCTTGACCCTTGGTGATTAGGGATCTGTTTTGAGTGTGGCATGCAGTGCTAATGGCTTCAGCCCATAACCTTTTTGGTAATTTGGATTCAGCAATTAGAGTTCTTGCTGCTTTTTTCAAGGTTCTGTTCCTTCTTTCAGCAACCCCATTTTGTTGAGGTGTTCTTGCTGCTGAAGTCTCATGAGTGATGCCATTCTTGCTGCAGTACTCATTGATGTATGAGTTTATGAATTATGTGCCTTTTTCTGATCTGATCTTGACAATACTTAGGCCCTTTTCATTGCTCAATCTCATCATCAATTCAGGTAGTTTGACTTGGGTCACCTTTTTGTTCAGAAGAAATACCACCCAAGTGTACCTGGAAAAATCATCAACAACTACTAAAGCATATTTTCTTCCATTTATACTTACTGGGATAATTGGACCAAATAAGTCCATATGCAGTAGTTGAAGAACTCTCTCAGTAGAGATGACAGGTTTTCCTTTGAATGAAGCTTTGATTTGCTTTCCTTCCTGACATGGCTGACATACATGTTCCTTGGTGAACACTTGATTTGGCAGCCCTTTTACTAGAGAGTTTCTTGCTAACTTGTTGATGGTTTTGAAATTCAGGTGATTCAGTTTCTTGTGCCATAGCCAGCTTTTCTCACTTGTGCTTTTGGCAACAAGACAAACTGCTTCAGGGGTTTTGCTCCAATCTGCAAAATAAACATTTCCCTTTCTCACCCCTGTTAGTAGCACCTGTTGTGTTGATTTATCTTTGATAATGCATTCATTAGGTGCAAATTCAACACTGTATCCTTTGTCACAAATCTGACTTATAGACAACAAATTATATTTTAGGCCTAGAACATATGAGACATCAGTAATTTTGACACTACCAATGCTTAATGTACTATAGCCTCTTGTGATCCCTTGAGAGCTATCTCCAAAGGTTACTGAAGGACCATCTTTTTCAATGAATTCTGAGAGAAGCTCCTTGTTTCCAGTCATATGTCTTGAACATCCACTGTCCAAGTACCATGCTGTTTTCTTGTTTATGCTTCTCTTCTTCTTGTGGTCCTTGCAGCCCTGCAAAGTCAAATTTTAGGTACCCTTTTAATGTTGGGTCCTAGAGGGTTAGTTGTACCTTTTGGAACCCAAATCTGCCTGATTACTCTGATTGACTCAAAGTGACTGACTTGGTTTCCATTTACATCTACATACACAGTCCTACCCTTAAATGCCTTGGGTGGTTTCTGTGCATAAGTGTTAGTCTTGTAAGGTTCAAGAGGGTTGTTGACTTTCTTTGGGACAGGTCTCCTGAAGTTACTAAACTTAGGTGCAGCTTGGTAAGATCTTTGAGGATAGGGGCTTGGGTGGCCTTTTCCTTTTGGCATGAAAGGTCCAGACTTCCTGAAGTTGTTATACCTATCAGTGGGGTTGGGCCTTAATCTGTCCAGTTGAGGTTGCCTCATTTGAGTTGGCCTTTTCTGAGCAGATTTTGGACAACTCCACTGATGAGTGTTCAGATGGTTTGACCTTCCATTGGTTCTACCCTTCTGAACCTCATTCCTCTTGTATACAATGTTCTTAACCTTTTCCTTTAGTTTGGGTTTAGAAGCATTGTCTACTTGAGTAGGTATAAGAATTTATTTTCCCTTACCCTTGATCAGTGGTTGGTTTATTTCCATTTCATTTTGTTGAGCCACTGATCTTACAAAGATCATCTTAGAATTGCTTGTTGAAGCAATGCTAAGACCAGGTGAGTGTTCAAATGGATTATAGCCTAATCCACTTCTTTGAGCCATTGGTCTTTGAAACCCTTGAATTTCCTCTATTGCTTTAGCGGATTTGTTCAAGGCAGACATCTTCATTTTTAAGCTCCCCTCACTTATTTTAAGAGTATCAAATTCATTTGAGAGATTATCAAATTTAGCTTGAAGGATTCTAAGGTCAAAATCCTTTTTCCTCAAAGCCAGATTTTGTTCATCAATCAGCTTTTGTTGTTCAGTGACTTTGAGAGACATTTCATCATGTTCTCTCACAGTCTGTTGATACAACTCAGTTGATTTAAAGTCAAACTCTGGTTCAGGAAGGTTGGGAGTTTGAACTTTAGAATTCAACAGTTCATTTTCTCTCAATGCCATATTGCATACTTCTTGAAGTCTGGTGAAATCGTCAAGTAACTTCCCAAAGTTGAGTTTCAAGTGGATTTCACTGGACTCATGTGTGTTATTTGAAGAATTAGAAGATGAGCATACCTCTTCATTCTCAAAAGCCATTTGACAGTCATCATCACTGTCACTGTTGGAGAATAACCCATCATCAAATGAGTACACACTTTCTTCACTAGCTGATTCCCCAGCTACCATGGCCTTCCTGTTCTTCAACCTCTTATCTCTTTTGTTCTGCCTTTCTTTTCTCTCTTTTGAACTTAGGTTAGGACAATCATACTGAAAGTGACATTTTCTCTGGCAGTTATAACACACATGTTCATCATCATTCTTCTTGCTTGAGGACTCCTTCCTCCTTGATGATGATGGTTCAGCTTTGCTGTACTTCTTTCTGTCAGTATTTTTATCTTCTTTCTTCTCATCAGAGATCTTGTCCTCTGATTTGTTGTCAGAAGAGCTGTATCTCCTTCTTGTCCTGTTGTCTTGCTAGAACTTTTTGTATCTACCAAATCTGGAGTTGAGCTTCTCAAATCTCCTGGCCATGAGTGCCAGCTCCTCCTTCATCTCAGTCTTGGAGACTGTTTGAGATGATCTTTGTGCACTCTTCTTCTCTGTCTCAGCAGCTTTGAATGCAACACCTTTGCTTGAGGAGGATGGCTCTTCATGAACCTTCTTCCTGTTCAAATCAAACTCATATGCTTTGAGTTCAGAGAACACTTGCTGCATGGGCATGTTGTCAAGATTGCTGGTGTTTTGCATCATGACAGAGTATATGTCCCACTTGGATGTGAGACTCCTCAGAATTTTCAATGCAACTTCTCTTTTGGCATAGAACTTGCCAAGAGAGTTTATCTCATTCATGATGTCAGTGAATCTGCCATCAAGATGATCTATAGTTTCATTTGGCTCCATGGTAAATTGTTCATATTTTTGGATAGCCACTTGAAGCTTATTTTCTTTGATCTTTTGGGTACCTTCACACATAAGTGCTAAGGTGTCCCAAATCTCCTTTGCTGTAGTGCAGTGGTACACTCTTCCCATCACTGCATCAGGAATTGTCTGGTACAAAGTGTTCATAGCAATGTAGTTCAGGTTGTGCCTTTTTCTTTCTTCAGCTGACAGTTCATCCTCATCCTTTGGTAGCAACTCCCTTGGATCTGCTTTCTGCTCTTCAATGACTTTGGGATTTATTTTGGTGAATGTGAATGGCCCTCTTGTGATGACCTTGAGCATTTCATCATGCTGGCAGGCAAGATGTGCTCTCATTCTAATCTTCCAAAAGTCATAGTTCTCTATTGAGAACATTGGCAGTTTGTGATGAGAAATATGATTAACTTGATTTGGACCCATGTTGTTGATGGTGTTGACAACATCTCCTGGAACTGCATTGTTAGCCATCTCTATAGAATTTGGTTAGATTAACACAAATAAGTTTTTTCAGAAATTTGGATCAGTTCAGTGACCACAGAAATAATGTGATTTGAAAACCAGTTGGATTTTCAGAGGCAGTGGTCTTTGAACCCCTGCTCTGATACCACTTGTTGGTCCTTGGTGGAGTATGACACAAGTGTATGGGGGGGGGGGGGGGGGATGCACTTGTGTATGCAAATTCTTTCTTTTTAAAACAGTTTGATCTTATCAGGGAGGTTGTCTCACAACTAGCCTGAGTGTGAACTTCAATAGATACTTGTCCTACTGAAAACTACTCCCTCCGTCCGCCTATAAGCTTCCCATTTTACCATTTTGGTCCGTCCGTCTATAAGCTTCCCATACCTTTTTTGGTAAGTACTTTTTCTTACACTTCACTTTATATCTTACTTTTTCTCTCTATTTCTCTCCTCTCTCAATCACATCACTTGTACTATATCTATTATTTAATCACTTTTCTTAATCTCTGTGCCAAAAAATAACGTAACACTTATAGGCGGACGGAGGGAGTATTAAGTGATCAGTTGGATAAATATCTAAGAGAGTTGCTAAGTGCGGAATGTGGTTGGCCTTTCTCTTGAATGAATACTCCAAGTTAATTTCTGAAAACACAGTTGATCAGGGACTTTGTCCAAAAACAGTTTTTCTTTACTTACTGAAATTAACTCTTTAAAAATGATTGATTGCAAGTAATATAATAGAGAAATTAGTGCAATAAGTAAATGACACAACAATTTATAGTGGTTCAAAGTCTCAAGCTCCTACATCCACTTTCCCTGATTGAACAGGATAATTCCTTAACAATGGAATTAGCTTGTTTTATAGTGTCAAGGTGCACTGATCAACAACACTCTCTTAGTGCTTTGATCCCTAGGATAAACTGAGTCCTAGTGCTCAATCTCTCTGAGTTAAGACTGTGTTTCTCAATAACAGTCCTTAACTCCTCACTTCTACAACAAACACTACTTCACACAATGAGGTAAGGGTTTGAGGTTTTGGTTCCAACTAATAGAGATATCCTTTACAATAAGAACAGTGTAAAGGCTTAGGATATCTCAATGCTAAGCTTGGGATATTACAAGAATTGGCTTAGCTATTTGAAGTGATCAGGAAACTTGGGATACTTAAGAACAGCTTTGGTTTCCTTTGATTGCTTGATGATAGTTTGATAACAAGTAGTTGGATGCTTGAATCCTTGGATCACTTCTGAATTTATAGACCAATTTGATCAACTATCCGCACTATGCCAAATAAGCTGATAGACAGCGGTTTTTAACCGCTGTAAATTGATTTCAGCAACCGCTGTGGTACAAAACGCTATAAAAAGGGGGTGCTGATAGACAGCGGTTAAAAACCGCTGTCGTATCTATATACAATAGCAGTTAATAACCGCTGTTATTCATTTAAAACCGATGTTGTATGTGTTCAGTTTTAACCCTTTACGATATCTACGACAGCAGTTTTATTAGCTACAACAGCAGTTATGAACAGATATTGTTTGGATTTACTACAGCGGTTTTTAACCGCTGTTGTAAATATCCAATAATTTAAAAAAAAAATATATAAATTTTCAAAAAAAAAAAAAAAAAAAAACTATTAGTAATTGATTAATTGAGAATAACATTAAAAGTCCCTACAGTACCAACCAATCATCATAATTAATGTTCAATGCACAACACATCCATGTATATATATAAATTCAACTAAACTATTACAAAAAATTAATTGACATTAATGTCAAACATACATAGATATCCAAAAGTTTGTTGTGGGCATGATGTTTGAACATCGTCGTGCTTTTCTTTCCATAGCAATCCCTCCCAACGCACATGCTTTCTTCTCTACGTACTAAACCCTGTATAGTTTTTCAAGAAAAATCAATCCAGCAGTTTGATAGAATGCCATATTCTCCACAAAATTTCTAAGCTACACAAATAATTTAATTCAATGGAATTCTTACTTGTATCAAAATCTGAATACATGCAACCATCAACAAGGAGTAGCGCCGAGAAACAAGATAATTAAATAAATAACAGTAAAATGTTATAACACTAAGAAAATTGAATTTCCATGATAATCTAGCATATGTTACGAGGCTTACAATACAGATTTCTTATTTATAGGTTGAGAGGAGCTAAGCAACGCCTATCAATACATTTTTTTTTCATATAACATTATTACTGTATTATGCCTCATTGGATTCACAGTGAAACGAAGGAAAAAAAATATTATTCAAGAATAAACCATTGATATCTATAAAGAAAATCACAGTAGACTGTATTCCAACATCCTCACAAAATAAATTAATAAAACTAACCTCTGGCTAGTACGAGTAGAAGAAATTGCCTTCACATGAGAAAATTGGCAAAAGGAATAACAGGGATTTGGGTTTGGCGCTCTCCGAGAGTGCGTGGCTTTTCCACTTCCCGAATTTAACGCGCGGGGTGTGTGCGCCCACACTAATCTAACTGTTTAATAATTCTAATTATTAATCATTATTCATATATAGGTGGAAAACTTTAAATATTATAAAGATTCACAAAATCTTCAAAAAAATATAAATAAAACTAATTAAAATATAAAAAATATTTTAAAAAAACCATCTAAATTAAAAAAACGGTAAAAACTAAATAAATCTTTAAAATTAAAAAATATTAAGAACATTAACTAAAGGGAAAATATCAATTTTGGTCACCCAATTTTACCTTTTTTTCATATTTGGTCATCCACATCTAGTCACTATCAAAATTGGTCACCCAGTTATTATATTTTATCAAAATTGATCACTCTGTTAGTCAATCTGTCATTGACTAACGGAGAAAGAGTTTTGAGCCGTGAAATTTCTCAAAACCTAAGGTTAAAAAATTATCATGCATCTTCTAGAAATAATGAAACAAATGCAAAAGTAAGAATGAAACATGTGCAAGAATTACCAATATTTACATTATATTTATAATAGGTCAGAAGAAGGTTATTTTTGTTGGTTTACCTTTTATTTTACAGAAAATGAGAAACTCAATAGATAGAATGCAACTTTGTACTCTGTTTTTTTTTTAACAATTGTACTCTGTTTTCCAATTCTTGGTTTCATACTGAATTTATGTAATAATTGGAGATATAAAGTTATTTCAATTCATCATAATTTGTGGTGAAGTTTAATTATAAAGAATTTTCTAAAATTATTCATTCAAGAAAATTTCATAAACTTATTTTTCATTCTAAATATTTTTCTATTAAGATCATTATTGCAGATTTCTTGAAATGTTAATCAAACAATTGGGCAAATTTCTATCTCCTGAGTTTCTCATTTCCTAATTATCTATAAAATAAAAATAAAAAGTAAACCAACGACACGTTCTACAAGATGCATCAGAATTCCTTCTGATCTATTATATGTTCTACCAGATGCATCAGAACCATGTTTCATTCTTGCTTCTAGTTTGTTTCATTAGTTCGGGAAGATGCATGAAATTTTTTTAACCTTAGGTTTTGAGAAATTTCACGGCTCAAAACTCTTTCTCTGTTAGTCAATGACAGATTGACTAATAGAGTGATCAATTTTGATAGAATATAATAACTGGGTGACCAATTTTGATAGTGACTAAATGATCAATTTTGATAGAATATAATAACTGGGTGACCAATTTTGATAGTGACTAAATGTGGGTGACCAAATATGAAAAGAGGTAAAACTGGGTGACCAAAATTAATATTTTCCCTTAACTAAAACTTAAAAAATTAAATTCTTTAAATATCAATTAAAACTAAGTAAAATCATAAAAATATCAAATAATCAAATAAAATTTTGAACTTTGCATGATTACATCTGAAGATTCATTTGAATTTTTTTAATAATTTTATAGATAATATTTAGTTTTAATATATTTTTAAAATTTTATTTTTTCTTATTTGATTTTGTTAATATATTTATTTTTGAGAATTTAGTATATTTTATAATATTTTCTGATTTTATTTAATAATTCTATCAGATTTTTTATTTAATTGATTTATAAAAATTAATTTGATTATATCCAATCCAATAATATAAGTATAGCTATTACAGCGCTAAATTAAAACATATAACAGCGGTTATTTGTAACCGCTGTCTATCAGCGCACAAATACAAAAAACCGCTGTCTATCAACGCACAAATTAGACATATGACAGCGGTTCTGAAAAAATTACCATATGACAGCGGTTTTTGAAGTTTTAACAGCGGTTCTGAAAAAAACCGCTGTTATTCAGCTGCTGTTAAAAGCTAATTTTGGCATGGTGCCGTTGGAGAGATAGCAATTCAAACTTGTCTATTTGCAGCTCCATTGAAACGGCTATGAAGCTTAACCTTCTATTATCCACTGTGTAAAAGGTTCTTCAATGGTTGCTTGAATGAATGTGTTGACTTCTGAAAAATGCGGCTAAGATGACTTTTGTCAGCTTCCAAATTTGCACATTTCCCAAGGTTGATTGTGGCAGACTTTACACTCAACCAACGGTCAGATAGGACAAATGTCTTGAACATTCCTGCTGCTAACTAGAATGTTCCAACATTCATTCAATTCCTCAGTCTTTAATGCTTCTAAGTCTTCAATACTTGTTCAGGCTTGATGGCAATAAATGCTTCAATAAATTTGTCTTCTGTGAGTATAGCATTCAATGCTCTTTGATCATTAAGGCTTCAACTGATCTGATACAGCTCTTATCAATGCATGCAACTTTGCCTTATCATACTTGATCATTCAGCCATATTGTCCTCTTCAGCAAGCTTGTCTTGTATTCTCAGCAAGCTTGTCCTAAACCACTAACACTTAGCAAGCTGCCTAACATTCCAGCTTTGGACAACTATCCTGAACTATAAATCTCATAACATTTCTGAGATTTAGACTAAAGCCTTCTTACTGTCTCAACTATCCTGAGACAACTAGACTGATCTAGACTTGATTGTATCTCAACTAATCTGATCATCATCAATCAGGGGTTTTGGTATCTTAATCAAAATCATTTTATTTCCCAACAATTTCCCCCTTTTTGATGATGCCAAAACCTATTACAAAGGGAACTTGACTTACACTAAGCTTTGTCTTCAAGATGAATGACCTGGTCAACTTTCCTGAAATAAACTGTTAGCACAATAATAAATCAAGGATAGGTTATGTCAGGTTAGTTGAGATAATGAGTTGTTATCTCTGATAGAAAAATAGTGATCCTTTCATATATATCATCAGGCATTACAATGTAGAAAATCAAAAGGGCTCACTAAGCAGATACAAGATAAATTAAGATAACATACAAGGAAATCATAGATAGAAGGGAAAGAGGGGACTTATGCTTCAGAGAGTGCCATCATCTTGGGGAGCTATTCCATACTGAGTCCAGACTCTCTTCTTCAATTCCCAGATATCCTGATTGGTTCCTTTAGGGCCAGTCTTCATCTTCTCCAAATTCATAATGGAGATGAACTCCTCCAGAATCTTTCCTTCACCAATCAGATTCTCATTGAACTTGGGAGGCATATACAGAATGGGACCAGGGGCTTTGAACTCAATCCTTGCCATGTCAGCTGCTGCAAACAGCTTCTGATACAGGTCCCTGTGATTCTCAAACATAAACTGGACAAACACTTCATCAACACACTACTACATATTTGGCTTTGGAGAGCTTTAAAAAAGGGCCTTGGAGAGCTTTTAAAAAAGCTCTCCAAGTGGGAGGTGTCCAAGCTAAATTGCACTTGGAGAGCCCTTTTTAATGGCTGTGCAAGTGAGGGCTTAGACAGCGGTTGAGAACCGCTGTCTAAGTCACTTTTTTTTTTGTTTCACTTGGACAGCGGTTCATAACCGCTGTCTAAGTTTTTTTTTTTTAATTATTTTAAATTATAAGAATCAATTTTATACAAAACCAAAAATTATTTATATACCAATAAATAAATATATATATATATATATATATATATATACGTCAAATACCAAAAAATCAAATAAATAAATATACACAAAATACGTCCAATATACACCAAAAACATGAAATATCATCACAAACATTAACATTCTTGAAATGAGGATTCCAATTTTTTTATCATGCTTTACAAATAACATTAAAAAAAAAATCACCAGAATCTTATCCTTATATGCATTTAGCTAGTAAGTCTGCATAGTATATGCCTGCGCGCAGACTTTGTTTATGTGATTGCTCAATGAATTTCATTTCATTTGCTAGCTTTAGGTACGGTGGATATTATTCCACTATAATATTAATTCTTCTTCATGTTTTCATGTTTATACCCACCTCAATCTAATGGCTATAATCATTAGCTTGCAATCCAATTCCACTATAATATTAATTTTACTAAATTTTCATTCAAACTACTCCCCCAACAATTTACAGAGTAATTTATTTAAAGATTTTTTTTTTTTGTCTTTTAACACTTTAAAAAAAAAAAAACAAATCACATTATTTTCCATGCAGAAGAATTAATTAAAGCATAATTAAATAAACACAAATTAAAACCAGAAAATTTACAGCTCCTCCTCGATCACATGATTACTACATGGATTGACTTTCACACTTACTCTATTTTGTGGAATCAATACCAGATAAAAAAAATCTTATCGTCATTAACAACAAGTGCATTCACCAACGAGGCAATCGACTTCACCAAATTAAACAGATAGGATTTTCCAATTCATCATGTACTGACTATGACATCCATGAGGAGAACGAAGCGTAGACTTCACCAAATTAATTAAACAGATAGGCTTTTCCAATTCATCACTCTGGATTATCCTAGCGGCCGGGTTGAGCTCTACAGTCATATATCATCCTAACAAGGTTTAGATTGAACAAGAAACTAGCTGCGTGTGGGATATTTGTCCCAGGATAATGCACCCCAAGGTAAGGCCCAAATTAATTCACCCAATTTCAAAAGCAAAAACACAGAAGCAGTTTAATTTCATTATCCATGTGTGAGAGAAACAGAGCAAGTAAAACAGAGCAAGAAAACATACTTGTGGGAGAAATTCCTACAGTCCTTGGATGTGGTGAGGCGTTGATGGCGACGGCGAAGGCGAGGCCGGAGATGGAGGCGATGGCACGGCGCAAGGGCGCGCGGAAGACGGAGGCAGCAACGTCGACGGCGAAGGCGCGAATGCGGGAGAGGGAGGCAGCGACGGCGACAGCGCTAGGAGGGAGGGGGAGGCGATGGCGCTACGAGGGATGGGGAGGCGACGGCGCTGTGTTTTCAATTTGGGGGAGAAGCAATGTATTTTCAATTTGGGGGAGAAGCAATTAATGTAACCTAAGATTTTACGTACCCGTTTTTTCTAAAATCGAATTAATTTGGGGGAAAACTTGCACAGCGGTGGAATGCGGTTCAAAACCGCTCTCTAATGTCACTTGCACAGCGGTTGAAAACCGCTCTCTATGTTATTATTATTTTTTTTGGAGAGCTTTTCGAAAAAAGAGCTCTCCAAGTGTAGTTCTCCAAACTTAAATGTGTAGTAGTGACATTTTCTCCTAGCCACTTGCCTATGACTTAGAAGTCATAAACAAAACTCCTTTTGGCCTCCTCCCATGCATCATTCAGTTGGATTGGCACCCACTTGTCATGGTGAGGGTATTGAGTGTCCCATCTTTGAAACATTTGTGGTTTCAACCTTCTGTATGAAGCCCATCTCCTTGGAGCTCTGAAATTTGCCCTCCTTTCATCCCTTGTTTTGTTGGCCTCAACCAACTGATCCATTCTTTCCTTGGCTCTCTGAAGAGCCAACTTTTCCTGAGTTTCAGGATCCTTTCCAAATCCCTCCTCAAACAGCTTTGAGGGATCATCAGCAAGCTTGGGCATTTTCACATCAGTCTTCTTCTCCTCTTCTTCTTCTTCTTCTTCAATTTCCACTTCTTGGATTTCAGGCAACATGGCAACTTTCTTCAGCCTCTTTGACTTTCTCAGTTGAGTTGCCTCTTCAGCTTGGAATTCAGATGGTAAAGTCAGGCTGGTTGGAAAATCAGTGAATGTCTGTTCCTTTCTCTTCCTTTTAGAGGCTCTGGTGACCTTCCCCCTCACTTCAACTACCTTCTCTTTGGGATCAAGGCCTGCAGATTCACCTCCAGGTCTTTGTTGCCATCTAGCCTGATCTTCCACCACAGAGGCCATGGACTCCTTCACTGCTATCTGAATTTGCTCTTCTTCAGTAAGATCTTCAATATTCATAGGGCCTTTGCCTTTCCCAATGTCTACTTCTTCCTCTTCTTCAAACTCAGGGGCCTTGTCCTTTCCCTTGGACTCTCCAATCTTCAAGGTTCCCTTTGCCCTAGCTCTCTCTCTTTCCCCCTTCTTGCCATTATCAAAACACTGGGGCTTTAACTCACTCATTGTGACTGAGAGATGGGAATGAGCATGAGTGAGGGACTTCAGTTCTTGCAGAAGATAGACATTTTCATCATGGATGTTTTGCATCCTATCATCTGCCATACTAAGAAAGGCATGGACTGGCTTCATCTTCTGGGCAACAATTTCATCTAGTGTGGCCTTGAGAGATTGATCAAGTTTGGCCTGCAGCTGGTCAGTGAGGTTGGTCACAACTTGATCAGAGACTTTGGCCATAAGTTCCACAGTGAATTTCTCAGCAGCCTCCTTCACCATTGCAGCTTTAAGTTCCTCTGCTTTCCTCCTCTGAGCTGCTGTTCTTTGCCTCAGGGCATCCTTGATTGTCCTCTTTAGGGCCAATACATTGTGCTTGTAACTGTCTCTTAATCCCTTGCTGCTCCTTCTTCACAGTTCTTGTGAACTTTGTCATTGCATCCTTGGCTTTTGTAACTTCAGTTGAAACTGTTTGCAGACCAGTTTCAACACCACTTATTCTTGCATCCAAGGTTGGCAATATTACTTCTTCAGAACCTGTGAGCCTCATTTCAACAGAGGCTAATGTCTTTCCTTGGCCATCAAGGGTGTCAGCAGTTTCTGCATGGGCTTTCCCAACTTCTCTGACCAGGATGTCCAACTTCTCTGATTGCTCCTCAATGGAAGTTGCAGTCTGTGTAGCAATTTGCAAACCAGCCTCAGTTGCATTTGCTTGTTCAAAGTGGACACATTGGCTGAGTAAGGGAAGCATCTGCAAAAATTTGTTCAATTATAACAGCTACAGAATCTGCAAAACTCAAAGGGTTAGTAAAAACTCCCTCTATACCCTCTTTCTTTTCATCTCCCATAAGGTCTGATACATCAGCACCTTTACTCTCATTTTCAACTATATTTTTTTCTTCATTCAAATTTGATGGACTCACATACACTGGAGAATCAGGCCTCCTTTCACCAAGGGATTCATCAAGTTCAGATTTGACTTGAAGAATAACCTGACTCTCATGTTGGGCTTCACCCAACATTTCACTCTCCTCTCCCTCTTTAGATGGCGCACTCATACTACAAGTTATCACACAATCACCTTCATCACCCTCTGATTCTTCATTACTACTTTCCTTTTCAACTCCTTCATTTCCTAAACCTGACACCTCCATATCCTCAACAGGATCCACAAAGGGCAGTTGTTGGGAGATCACAGTGCTTGAGCATCCCAAGTGCACTGAGTCATCCTGAATGACTAAAGGCTGGTTAATGTCCAACTTCTCTGACATTGATGAGGCTTTAGTCAAACCAGCTTCTCCTATGGAAGTCTCAACATTGTCAAGCTTTGCCTCAGGCTCAAAAGAACCATCCTTGGCCAATGTGTCTTGGACTGAGTCACCATTCTTGGTCAACTCCTCTGATTTATCAGAGTCCTGAATTGAAGGATAAGTCAAGTAATGTACCTGAGCAGAATTTAGTCCAGGAGGGTTGGGATTGGTGTTGTCATCATCATCATCATCTGAGGTGCTATCAGGATGCTTGACTCCTTGAGCAATCCTTTCTCTCTCAGCCAACACCTTCTCATGAACAATTGTACAGAACAAGGCCTCAGTGGTCAACACACTGGACTTCTTAACATTTGCAAAATGCAAAAGCCTGTTCTCTTCAACCTGCCACCAACTTGCACCCTTATCCTTGATAGCCTGAGCTATCTCCACCATAGTTCTATCTTTGATCTCAACAAGAGCTCTGAGATCATAGAACTATTGTTGCAGCCTTGGATAATCCTTCAATCCTGGGTATAGCTGATCAACATTGGCCTTGGCAATCTGCCTTAGCATCCCCTCATAAGTGTACTCTTCTCCACTTTCATCTTCATCAGAAGAGTTGGCTTGTGATTCAGGAGGGTTGGATTGAGATTCAGGAATGTTGGATTGGGGTTCAGATGGGTTGGGTTCAGAGGAACTGAGGATGATTTGGGTCTCAGGTGCTGTAGAGAGCAATGATCCTGAGGAGGTAATTGGAATGGCTTGGATGGGTGGTAAGATAAGTTGATCACCTTTTTGAAGAGAAGATTCAAGAAGTTTGGTATATGAGAGAAGTCTGGGATCAAGGGGGGGGGGGGAATGGCCTGTCTTCTATATCAGCCAAATCAGCCAATACATCAATACATGTCCTGTCAGGAGCCCCTTCAGGAGAATATGTCTTTTTGGCCACAATGGGAGCATCGTCAGGAGTCTTGCACTCCTCTTCTTCAGGCTTTGGCTCATCATGAGATGGTGATATTCTTTGGGATTGAATATCAGGAGAGTTGGCTCCAGGGCTCTTGGACTTGGACCTTGTCTTGGAGTTAGACCTACTGGCTTGTCTGATCTCCTTGAAGAACTCCTTTCTTTGTTTCTCCTCCTCCATCAACTTCTGCTTCTCAGAAGTTTTGATTATCCTTCTTATTCTTTCAGACCTTGTTGGCTTCTCAAGGTCCCTGTATTCAGTCACAGTCTCTGGTTGAAGAGGGACAATCTCCCTGAACTCTTCTCCCTCTTCAGGAGGGTTGACTCCTTCTTCCTCAACTCTATCAATCTCCTCAGAAGTGGCACCTCCACTTCTAGACTGGCTTTCTGGAGAAGATTCACTGAGAATCTGTTTCATCTTCTTCATTTTGGGCTGAGTTTTCACTGTCTGAGCTTTCCTCTTTCTTGGAGAAGATCTGGTTACACGTGCAACTGTTAGGGCTTGCTTGGTTGCTGCCCCTTGCTTCCTCTTTTCTGTTTTGGAGGACATTTTCCTGAACATCACCTTCTGTGCTGGAAATGGCTTTGGTTTGGCTTGAAGGTGTGTGTAGTGGGCAAATCTTTCCAAGAGCAGGCTTGCTCTTGTGCAAAATAGAAGCCTTCCATCTACCACAACTTTATGATGCTTTACCTCCTTGAATTTGAACTTTTCATTCATCATCTTCCCTAGAATGAAAGCCTTCCAATCAAACTTGACTCCCTTTTCAGCATAGTCAATCACAGCAGCCATTACTCTTAACTTTGGCAAACTAATTTGCTCAACACTCCCATAATGGCTTAACAAACTTTTCACAACAATACCAAATAGGTGCTCATACTTTGGTTTCAAAGTTTTCTTATTTTGTGCACCTACTAGCTTCTTGGGGACCTTCATCCATGGATCAGAGAACTCTTGTTCCTCTCCTTCTCTGTATAATTCAGGATTAAGGCCTTCTGAGGGTAGCCCAAAGCTGGCATCCAAGTCTTCAGAAGTGAAGATGATGGTGTGTTGAGTCTCCTCCTCTTCATCCTCCTCTGCATATGTGAGTTTGGTGCACACATCACCTTTCTTACCTTTCCACCTTAGGTAAGCAAAGAATTCAGCCATGAATGGGTTGAGGCATGAGTCAGGCTTGGTGCCTAAGAATTTTTCGAGCCCAGCATCCCTTAGCCATTGAAAGACTGGATGTACTTCCTCATTTGGGCTGTCAAAAGCCACAAGCTTTTCGAACCATAGGGAGTTTATGTTGCTCAGATAGGTAAAGTCAATATCCAGTGATGGATCATTGAAGTCTACCAGTTCCTCTCTTTTGAACTTGGGGGCCATGGATATTTTCTGAAAGAGATGAGTGGGGAGTTTGAGGGTTTTGAGAGTTTTTCAAAATTGCTTAAGGGTTTAAAGATATGGGTGCGTGAGAAATGAGGGTAAAAAAAATGAATGTTTTTATATGTAAGACTTTTGTTAACCGTTGGACAAAAGCTTTTGAGGGTGGACAAATCATAAAACCAAATGGATAAAGTGGGGTAGTGGGCTGTGAAACGGTTAGATGAAGGTTTAAGATTAATCAATGGCTTTGATGATAGCACAGTAATTAATGCAATCTTAAAAGAGATTTTGCATTAAATGCAGATTTGCAAATTTTTTTAATAAAATTAATCCAATAATTTTTTTAATCCACCCTTCAATAAAATTAATCAGACAAATTCATTAATTAATTACTCACAAGTTAAGTGAATCAAACAATTCATTAAAATTAATAAGTTACTATCATATATGATTGTAAGTATTTTAAAAAATAACTCATTTACATCCTAAATTGTTTTTAATAATTAAATTTAAAACTTCTCTCACAAAATTTAATCCATTACAATAGTATATTTAAAAATAGTTATCATGATCTTTAAAAACTATACAAGTAATTAAAAGTAGATAAATTGTTTAAATGATACAAAAAATAGATAAATTGAAGCCAACACAAAAATTACAGTAGTATTGGTCATCATCATTAAGAACTTTCATTATTGAAAAAACAATTGTTTAAATGAAATTAAACAAACACCAAGTTAATATGAAAGGCTTATCACAAATGTCTTGTAAAAAGTCTCTAAAATGGACTTTAGAAACAAATTTTCCAGAATCCAAACAACAAATAAACTCAAAAAAAATTGTGAAGGTCCAAATTTTTCCAGAATCCAAACAAAAAAAAAAAAAAAATCTATTTTCATCATCAACGTCTTTCCTACCCTGCATGAACCAGAATCAATGTGGAATCAAGATTAATTACAATGTCAAGATTAAGTTTCCTCACAATCAACACCTGGCCTTTGGGTAAAACCCTGTGTGACAAGCCGAACTTTATACCTCACGATTTCATTTTTCTCATTTATTTTTCGCACGAATACCCATTTATGCCCCACAAGTTTTATACCATTAGGTGCACGAACAACAAGTTCAAATTGTTTTCGTTTAATAAGAGATTGCAATTCTGCATTTATTACATCTTTCCACATTGGCCAATTATCTCATTTCCTACATTCATCAATAGACGTAGGTTCAGGATCCTCCTCATCTTCCATTATATTGATCGCTACATTATATGCAAATATATCGTCGACGTCGATTTTATTTCGGTTCCATCTTTCTCATGTTTTGACATAATTGGTCAATATTTCATCATTAATATATTTCGGGCGCCTGAAATTTTTCAATGACTTCAATATAATTTTTTTGGACTTTAAGTAGTATGTAATAATTTCAACATGAATGTTCACATTATGACCATCCTTAATATTTGCTCTTTTTTTTCAGAGAATTTTTATCTTTGAACCGAGAGGTCTACCACGCTTCAGCCGTGCCGTAGACTCACCTGCAAAGGAAGATGGTCCTTCAGGGACATCGATTCTGTTAGGAGCATTATAAGATTAAATAAAAGATTTCGTAACTCTTTTAAGGTCAGTAAATGCGTCTCGCAGTTGATTTGCAATCATTTGACAATGAATTATCTTTTGAACTTCAAGTTCACATTGCTTTGTACGAGGATCCAGACAATTCAATGAAATTCATTCCATTAAATATTCCTTGCCAACTGATTTCTTTCCCCCTAATGTTAGGAAAATTATCTCACTAAAATGACAATCAACAAACCTTGTCGTGAATAGATCTCCGATCAATGGTTATTAGGGTTGTCAAATGGGTAGGGCCGGGCCAGCCCGGCACCGGCCCACCGGGCTAATGCATTATATCGGGTCGGGCTGGCCCGACCCGGATGGAATCGGGCCCATAAATCTCTGGCCCAGTCTGGCCCTGGTCGGGTTGCCGGGCCATCGGGCCAAAATGGCCCGTTTTTTTAATAATTAAAAAAATATTAATATTTCATTTTTAATTGAATCCAACCCAATTTAATTTAATTTACTGTTAATGTATCAGATTTTTTCAATGGCCCAATTTTATTTGAATTAAGTAAATTAAAAACCCAGCCCAATGCCTAATACGCATCCCAATCATTTCAATGGCCCAAACATCCCAACAATAGTATAACCTAAATAACATTCTTACGGCTAATGCGCAGCCCCAACTTTCAACTTCCATCTTATTCATGTTCTTCAATCGAATTTTTCACAAGTGGATGAAATTTTGTTACACGCAAAGGATGGGTAGTGAGGGCGGCAGACGCGCAGAGGAGGAAGGGGGCGGACGTGTGCCGTGAGCGCGAGGTGTCGTGCATCATGGCGATGAGGTGCACCGTGAATGCGAGGTGGAGGAGGTGTTGTGTTGCGGTGCACCGGAAGAGACTATCTACTTTCTTTCTGTATTAATTTTATAATTTACACGGCCTGAGATATTTACAAAACAAAATTGATCGAGGAAATGAGAGGTTTCTGCAAAATTCTTAGGGTTCTGTTTATGTTTTTGGCTTTTACTTTTAATTAATTTTAGTTATAATAATAAATATATTAAAAAAAGTGAGAACCAGCCCAGCCCGAAATATCGGGCCAAGCCCGGTGAGCCATCTGGGCCAGGCCAAATCGGCCCGGTTCTTTTCGGGCCACTAAAAATAAGGCCCAGTCTGGCCTGTTAGTCGGGTGGGCTGGGCTGATTTTGACAGCTCTAATAGTTATAAGTATTTAATAATAGACGGAGATCCATACCCAACATATACCCCCATTCTCCTTTGGGTACCCATCTTTGTGCATTGTGGTGGCGCAATCAGTATATATATATATATATATATATATATATATATATATATATATATATATATATATGCAACACATCAAAAAGTTCTTAAATGAGATATATTTAGTTCTTGACCTTGAACCATTTATACGGGGGAAATGCTATGATAACTTGTTGGTCTGATGCGCACCAGTTCTGCCATAGAGTGCATGTGCTCCCGATCATCTCATACAAACTAGTCTAGGATTCACATACCAATCATGAAAAGTGAAAGGAGTAGGACGATTCAATTTATAGGTTAGAATGCTCCACATCATGGCTCTTACTTCATCAAACAATTTTTTCGAGTTGATCTTCTCCTTTGCAAAGACTAAGTTGTTTTGTGACTCAGATAGGGGTGAAAATAGGTCAAGCCAGGCCATGGATGAAAAAGCCTAGGTTTACTTGTCAAACTTTAGTTTAGGCCTGGCCTATTATCTATTATAGGTTTTTTTTATAGGCTTGACGTGGCCTTTTAAGTAAACAGGCCAAAATAAATTTCACAAACGAAACCAAAGGGTATTGCAGAGTTGCTTCATTTTCTCGAACCTTTCTCATGATTTGGTCAAATCCGGTGACTAAGGAATTATGATCATTTGAAGTTGAGTCGTCTCCTTCAATATCATTTTCGTTGACAACATCATTTTCCAAATCCTCTTTGACAAATTGATTCGGGTGGAATTTACACGTTTTTAATGCACATGTGAAGTTCATTTTTTAGTGTGATTTCTTAATTAGCAAAATTGGTGTCTCTCTATGTTTTAATGGTCGGTGCAGAGTACTTTTATTCATGTTTTAAAAAAAAGTAATCCAAGTCCCGATTCTGCTTGAAAGAATGAATCCTTTAGTTCCCCTAAATAAAAATGAGAATCCAAGAATGTGCTAAAAGTCAATGTGGAGGGTGTATCTATGAATTGAATTATAATTGTCACACGCAAACCATTGAATTTGCTTTCCTCTTTCTCCACCATGAGCCTTTTGTTTGCAAAGGTATTTCCAAAAGACCCAATAAAACTTCTCGCTAAGGAGATAAGGTGATAGTGGACAAGTTATGTTCCAATAGCTGGAATAGAGGCCATTGATGCAATTGTTTTGATCTGTTTTTTAAATAAATCCCAAACGATTAATTATTAAAAAAAAAAAAAAAATCTTCATTGTGTTGATCCGATTTGATGCAATGTAGAGATGCGAGTCATTTTTTATTAGTTCAATTAAATTTACTCCAGATTTTATATAAGTTATTATTTTATTTGGAATTTTGTATATTTTGTTCAATTAAATTTATTCACCAGCCTTTGACATTGTGAAACATCACCTAGAAAAACAGTACTTTGCCAAATACAAGCAATTTAAGAAAGTGAATAGCACAAAGATGGAGTTATGCTACGAGAGTGACTCCAACTCCGTGAGTTGGTTAAGTAATCTACCCAGTCTTACTTTCCATTTCCGGGGATCAAAATCTGAATTCAATTATTTAGTGATGCGAGTCATTTTTTTTATTTATAAAAAGTGAGTAAAAATTAAACATTTATAAATATATAGGAGACGTATAAAATAATTAACGTAGAATATGAAGTTAAAATAAATTTTATTTCTCAGAAGAGTACATTTTTTTGTGGTTTAAATTGAAAAGGTAATGAGAATTAATGAGTGAGAGGGGGAAGGAGCGGCTTGTCTGGGGGCGGACATACTTTAATGCAAGCCCCAAACGCGCCACATATGCACCACGGACATTTATAAGTACGGGTAACACATCTCTCCTGGCAATACTGATGGCTCGTACATTTTTCAATTGGAAATTCATCCACATTCTCACCTGCAACCAATCAAATATCCTTCTCCATATTAATTAATTACTGCATTTTAATTATATACGAATATTTATATTAATTAACTTATTTCTCTTGTTATGAAATTTCATTAATTCTATATCTCAATTATAGTTAATTACCAGAAATTGAAGCCACAGAAGACACCAAAATAACAAATATAATCACAGCTTTCATCATTGTTTTCGATCTGCTGCTGAATTCGATTGATTTTATATATGTTTGTATTCTCTTCAAATTTAATATTTGGAAAATAGAAATCTTGTGGCTTTTATAGAGTAATATTTTGACTTAATAATTGGGTGCAGATAAATGTTCATTAATAGCTATGTTATGGATGAACATAATGTAATTGATGTATTAGCTAGTATTAATGAGTATTTACTGATTTTAAGTTAAACATTAAATTTCAATAAGTCCTATAAATCAGTTTGGTTCTATCACATAGTACTTAAATTTATCTGATTATTACACTACAAGTTAAAAGTTTTAATAATAGATATTATTTTTCTATCACAAAATTAACTCTTAGTATAATTTTACTAACAAGCTAAAAGTTTTAATGACAAATATTGAGAATTAAATATTTTTTTATCTAGAAAGTTATAATGACAACATACCTTTCATTAAATTAAAAATCATTTTTAATATTTATTCATATTTTTAAAAAATAAAGTTTTGATTATTTAGAGAATTGAAACTTAGATAATATCTAGTCACAAACTCTAAAATGAAGATCTCTAAACTTTAAAATACATTTTTTGTACTCTATTTTAAAAAGCTTCTCGAACCATAAAACTCTATATCTTACTCTATTTTTATTTTATTCATTTTCAATATATTACAATCATTAAATAATATATTTATCTTGATATTTAAATTAATTTATACAATTAAATATTCAATTACCAAATTAAAGAGGGAAATTTCCCTCAGCATTTTCTGTCACAATTTCCTTTAAAGAGGGGGATTCCCTCGCCTTTCCCCTCTTTAAATTGGCCATTATTTTGTAGTGGAAATTGTTATCCTCGTAACAATGTTTCTTAAAAAATTGCATTTTCGCTGCACAATATATTGAATATACCATGTATTTTTTTTATTTTTTTTGTAAAGTTGGTTATCAAACACCAATAATAAATAAAGGATGTGGAATGAGTTAATAATCTCATAAAGCAACCATATAACAATTATATTTAAAGAATTAAAGACTTCCATATCCATTCATCATGAGATTCTAAATCATGAATCAATCCAAGACGATAATCATATAAATGCAATGAAAGTTCAAACAACAAATATGTTTAAGAATATTGCAGTGTAAATTAAATACAAAACAATTGATTATGTATTGTATGGCTAATACATAAATTCATCTACCTAAGATAAAAATGACAGTTCGTGTATGGTGGGGGGTGGGAGAATACACATGTGCTTTTTTAAGCAATACAACACAAATAATCAAAGTCAGAATCAGGTGAGTTGGCTATATGCAAAGTCCTATGCAAATACTTCTCAAAGTATTTTGACAAGTCTTAACAAATAATCAACTTATATGCGGATTTTATGATAGACCCTATTATACTCCTTAGAAAAACAGTGTTTAAGCAAACTCTTATGAAAAACACAATTTTTAAATTTGAACTATCTTGTGAAGATCAAAACAAGTTTTATGCACACTTAAGAAAATAAACAAGTATTAAACAAGTAAGTAAATGCAGTAAGTAAAGAACACAAGATGTATAGTGGTTCAGAGGCTAAACTACTTCTACGTCCACTCTCCTAATTTAATAGGATAATCTCTTAATCAACTCGGAATTAACTTGTTTTTACAGTGCCAAGGTGCACTCTCTTCTACTTCTCCTCTTCCCTTGATTTCTTACAACCTTCTTTCGTTGCAATACTCTCAAACAACTACGAACTCGACGATATATACTCTCAAAGTGAAAGTAGGATTTTGTTCTTGGTACCAACTTAATGTGATATCATTTACAATGTAAATCAAATGTAAAAGCTAGGATATCACTATCTAGGCTTTGGATAATCTTGATATACTGCCTAGTGGGAATTATTGGTTAACACCCAATTTCTTGGTTAAAAGCTTAATCTCACGAATGCTTGAGTGTTTTCAATGCTTATAAAAACTTGTAAATGCTCTAGCTTGTGTGTGTTCCCGTTAGCTTGAAATGAATCAAGCTGTAGCCTATTTATAGAGTTAATTAGTAAACTATCTGTTGGTGGAAATAGAAAACCAATCCATAAATTTGAACTTTCAAATAGTTCAAGGGCCTGCATGCAAATAGTACATGCATTCACGTCCAATTCTGAAACCTTAAAATTGTTCTTAATTAGAATTTGTTATGTGCATGTGACATGCGACATTGGCTCATTGGTCTTCTTAGAATATTTCTTGCGTCTGAATAATGGATTGATTTTGTCCTTGAATAATGATGTGTCATCCATGCCTTTTGACCATAAGTTGACAAGCTCATCTTGAATGAACTTCCATATGATTAGACATTTACTTGTAGCTTGTCCTGAACATGTCTCCATAGGGTTTTACCTTCAACTTTTAAAGTTTTCTCTTCATCATTCATATGACTTTGTTTACATGACTTGCATGTACAAAGTCATTGAAACTTCTTCTGACCGTTCCTCTTTGCACATAACTCCATAGCTTTTGGTCTTCATTGACTTTAAACTTCATTTCTTCATGAATGTTTGTCCTTCATAGAACTTAGACTTTCATGATTGTTTGGTCTTCATAGTACTTAGTCTTCATGATTATTTGCTCCTCATAGTACTTAGTCTTTATGATTATTTGCTCTTCATAGTACTTAGTCTTCATTGCTCTTAGTCTTCCATAATCTTGAACTTCGTAGTTCTTTGCTCTTCATAGGAGTTGACACGATTTTTTTTTTTTTTAAATCTCTCCTATCTAAAATAAGCTCCCTAACATGAATGAGTTTTCTATCTTGAAAGACCTATCTTGGCAATTCATCATTCTTGGGAGTTTTTCTAGGCCTAATCAAAATCAAAATTTTCTTTATTAATATAAACTATATTCCAACCGTTCACACTCCATCCTAAAAAAAAAAAATCATTTCCCCATTTTACGCAAAAGAACTGATGATTAATAACTCTACTCAGGATCTTTCAATACATCAATAATAATCTATAATGATAGCAATTTTTCCCCAAATATGTTAAACCAAAAATGACAACAACTCATAAAGAAAGTGACAAAGCATCACTGCATTTTTTGAGTAATGGCCACATTTTTCATGACTCACAAAATCGTTTTACGAATGATGACGTGCATCCCTTCATTGTTCTAGAATATATAACATCCCTTTATCAAAACAGGTTATAAAACATCTAGCACACAAAAACTTGTAAACTTACATATATATGCCACAAATATTTAAAAGATCACACTCACCATGTTTACAATAACTTGCATAAATAGAATTATTTACGATGTTATATATATTGATCCTGTTATGGAATTGTATCCACTTAGCAATTCCTCACAAATGATAAAACAAGACAACTAGAAACACAATGAATTGAAACGAATAAAGAAAGCAAAGAAAGAACACGGGATTTACGTGGTTCGATCAAATGATTTACGTCCACGGAGGATAGAAGACTCTCTTCACTAATCACGAATGAAAGATTACAGATTACAATAATTCACTAAACTTGATATCTCATGTAGAATATTCATTAAGTCCTACGCACTCTCAATACTCTCATTACCCACAATCTATGCATTTGGTGGTGTATTTATAGATGTACAATGCCTTTGATAACTGCCACTAACAAACTAACTAACTAACAGAATAACCGAAATAAACTAACTCTGAAAACTGGAAATCAGCAGACTTGACTCAGCTGATCTACTTATCAGCTGAGTTGGCTTCAGCAGACTTGGACCCAACTCTTCTGATCCGATCAGACGACTTACATCAGCAAAGTTGTCCTCATCTCAGATTAGTTGACACTTATATCAGACCACTAAACCATATCAGCTGAGTAAACCTTACTCAACTTGTACTGAACTCCAAGATCAACAGACTAGTTACTCTTCTGATAGTTAGAATCAGATAACTTATCAATATTGCATTAATCTCAATAATTCTCCACCTTAATGCAAGATTGTCTTCTTTCCAGCCCTCTCCAAGGCTGTTTGTTCATTCTCTTCTTAATTAACATCCCAGGTTCTAAGGTTTACCAAATATATGCAATGCTTGAATTTATTGCTTGGTAATGCCTTAGTCACACTACAAAAAAAAAAAAAAAAAAATCAAAATAGCGAGGGAAAATAGTGAGGGCTTCTAATCCCTCGCTATTAAGTAAGGGATTTAACTAGGGATCGAATTTCATTAATTAGTGAGAGCATTATTTGCCCTCGCTATTTACCAATGGATTTTTTATTGTCCTCGCAAATTAGCGAGGGGATAAAATCCCTTGCCAATTAAATAAATGATGACAAAAAAATGCAAATATTATTAAACCAATTAAATGAGAAAAAAAATTATATGTTGAAAAATTATATTATTGGTAACGCATTATTTTGTAATTTTAATATGTTTGTGTATATTTGTAATTTAAAGTATATACTCCCTCCATCCATGAAATGTAGTCCCATTAGAGTGGGGCACATGTTTTAAGAAAAATGTAGATAAAGTAGATAAAGGGTATTGTAGGGTATTGTGGGGTCCATTGTGAATAAAGTGATTGTTTGTAAATAAAGTTGATGGCAATTTGAGTAATTAAGTGATGGTTGAAGGGTGATAGTTTTCATAAAGGGTATGGGACTACATTTTGTGGACAAAAAATATAAGGCAAATGGGACTACTTTTCGTGGACGGAGTGAGTAATATATATTACTTATATTCAAAATATAACAAATAATGCTTCTGGCCAAACAACTTTAAAAAGAAACCATTTTAGCACGTATATTTATTGTTATTATAATATTTTTATTGTTTTAATGTTCTGTGTTAGTTAAATTGAAGATCACAATAATTTTTTATTTTATTGTTGTGTGTTGGTTAAATTGAGGGTGATAATTTTTTTTTAATATTATGTGTAAAGATTTTTACAAATTTAATTATTGGTCGAAAAAAAAAACATAATTATTGGTAAAATATTATTTTTTAATTTTTGTATTTTAAAAAATTACATATATGTTTAAACAATTATAATATAAACCAAACATATTTAAATTAAATAAATTTAAAAAGAAAACCCTAAAAATATACTACATATATTAATTTTATTCAAAATATAACAGTTAAGTTTCTAGCCTAAATGGTTTCATGGGCGCATGTAAAGCCTTGTGAACGACCACCATTCACTGTAGTGAGGATTTTTCCCTCATTAAATCCCTTGTTAAATTAGATTTTTTTTGTCAACATATCAGCTGCATTCTCTTCTGAAGCAACCTTCTGAACTTCAACAATGTTCTTCTCTAAGATTTCTCTTACGAAATGAAATTGAGTGTGATTTAATTGATTTATGGGTTGATTATGAGTGTTTTGGTCGAAATAAGACAAAGGTGGTGTTTTGTCGATTTTGTAGGGAAAACGAAAGATTTTGGGAGAAAAATACCTACCACAATTCATTGGACCAAAGATAGGATTACACCATTGGATCCGTCTCGAAAAATGAGGTAGAATGAAAAAAAGAATCGAGTCGATCGGAGGCCGGAAGCTCAAGAAACAGAGGGACGAAGATGGAGGACGAAAGAGGCCCAAGACGAAGAGATGGCCCGGCCGGGTGGCATCACTCGCCCGACCGGGCGGCCGAGCCTTAAAATACAAGCCATTTACGATAGTTTGGCCCATCACTCACCCGGTCGGGCGGCCAAGCCTCAATCCATGTCCAACATATGAAGAAACGGCCCGGCCAGGCGACATCACTCCACCTACGAACGTATGGCCCGGCCGGGCGGCATCACTCGCCCGGTCGGGCGACCCCTATTTCGACCAAGAATTTTGCCTAAGTCCCTCACCCGTCCGGGCCACTTCCAAACTCGGTGATTTTAGTGAAATTTCGCCATTTTCGAGGGACTTAAGTGCAAAATATATCCCCAAACCCTACCCGAACACTATGAATACCTCTTTTCTTGAAATTCAAACACATTACCCCCTTCTTCAAGAACTCTTACACATACAACACACAATTGGAGGTAATCACAATTGTCTTCTTCAATTTTTCACCAAATTGAGCAAGGAGGCCATCAATAGCTTGTGAATTTCATTCCCCATCATCCATTAGTCTAAACTTTCTCTACCTTTCACTTTTATTTGCTTTGATCTTTAGTTTTGCTTTAATTTGATTATGTTGTTGATTGGCTAGAACACTTTTGATTCTAGGGCCATGTAAATACTCTTGATGAAGTTTCTGAATTAGTATTTTGCTTAATTGGTGTTTGTGTGGCTTAATCCTATTTGAATATTTGAATTTCATTGCAAAACATGTCAATTAGAGTACAATAGTGATATGTTAATCTTGATTAATTGAAATTGGATTGATAAATCTCTTTTGATTGATTGATTGCAAATATTCGACCTAGTATATTGTGAAATCGAGAGATGATCAATGATTAGGAAGGTGTGTGATGATCTTAAGGGCTTAATTGGGTTATGTGATGCAATTTAGGTAGAGATACTAGATTGAATTATATTTCTCTTGAGTTAGTTGAATTGAAAAGACTTCTAACCCATTATTTAGTGATCAATCTTATAGGAAAAACACAAAACCACTTAAGTAGATTGTTAATCATAAATAGATTCATTAGTGTTGTATGTGCCTTAAAACCTATCTTCTCTTATTTGAGTTTTAATCGTACTTCCTTCGTTTTCGTGATTTGCATGAGCACACTTGATCGAAATTCTCTTATTACTATTTAATTTATTGTTTACTTGTGACACATTGGTAGATAATTAGGGGTAATTACAACATTCAATCTTTCGATCATCGTCTATTTATAACTTAATCAACAAACTACACTTTTACACATCCCCTCCGTGTGGGATCGACCTTGTATACTTACTCCACTATAATATACACCGTATACTTACGGTTGTTTATTTTAGAGTTGTAGAATACATAAATAAAAAACGGAAGGAGTAAAAGAACATATATTTTTTTTCAAATTATTAATGAGTATTTCCGGATTTTAAGTTATAAAATAAATTTCAGTAAATCCTAAATCAATTTGGTTCTATCACATTAAATTTATCTAATTATTACACTACAATAAAATTTTACTTTTAATCACAAAAAATCAACTCATTGCTCTCCGTTTTTGACAAGTTTGTCTTATTTGCTTTTAAATTTTATTTTAAAAAGTTTGTTATTTTTTCTATTTTCACGAAAATGTCTCTAAACTATCCATAGGTTATCCCAAACTATAATATCACTTTTTAATTAAAAATATATTAATGATAATTTTTCTCACTTTCTTTCAAAAGGTAAAAACGTGATAAAGAGGAAAGGTCAAAAGGGGAAAAGAAAAAAGTGGAAAAGGAAAGTGGGAGAAATAAAAGAAAAAGACAAGGAAATGAGAAAATTAATGAGGTGTAAATATATGTCAAAAAAATATTTTCTTACATTTTTTTTAAAGTAAAAGAAAAAGACAAGGAAATGCATTGCTTAATTGGAACCCTCCTACAACCACAACGGATGATGATGATGATGGTCCGTCAAGGAGATCACCAAGTCCGGAGATAAGGGGGGCTCCACTACTAAACCCCCATGTTGCAAGGACAGTAGGAAGGCCTAGAATTAATCGCTACAGGTCAAGTTCGGAAATACGTGGTAGGGGACGGGGACGGGGACGTGGACGTGGAAGGAGTGAGCCCGGGGGACGTGGAAGGGGACGTGGTGAACCCGCTACAAGGGGAAGGGGACGTGGAAGGGGATCAACAATTCAAGAAGACAACAACGAGGCATTCCTTTTCGACTTAAATGATGATCTTAATGTATCAGAAGACAGTTTAAGGTTTTAATGTTTACATATCATCCTATGCTTAATGTATCAGAACACAGTTGTAAGGGCTGTAACTTTATGACTTATGAATTCATATATGCTAAACCCTAAAACCAGATTCATATCATCCTATGCTAAATTCATATATGCTAAACCCAGAGTCATAGTTTACAATTCAATTGATAGTAGATTGAAAGTCATGCCAAAATTCATTGCCAAAATAAAAAAACGTTGAAATTCAGTTCCAAAATTAACACAAACATCCGATACCATAACATTAAAATTTGAAAATTCACATAAATATTGAACCAACCCTAAACTTTAAATCCAGCCCTCGTTCTCCACCTTAATTGCATTGTCATGCTTGACGACAGATACATAGAATTTGAAGGGAACCTGGACATCACGCTCAAAGTGAAGAGTATCCCCCTGGCTAATTCTCAATGTATCCGCGAGCTTGGTCCAACCACTCGACAATCGACTAATTCCTCTTGGACGTTCGTCAATCCGATGAAATTCGTACATGCACTGATACTCAATCCCCGAGTACCCTGCACAAACTATGATCATCCTCCCCTCGTACCCCAACAGGTCAGGAGCATTCTTCGGTAGGTTTTGCAATATGCGAAACGAAATCAATGTTAAGAATAACTTCAAAAATAAATAATGGAAATATGTGCGAAACAAAATACCAAACGATTGTGGCATTCAGTTGTCTTGCATTTGACAGTAAAAAATCTATGCGGATTCTGTCGAATTTCATGGGCGATCTCCTCAGGGTTGTTTCCGATGGTAAATCGTAATTTTCTGGAGGCGGATCTTGTTTCTGGCATGTTTGAGATTTGAATGGGTTGAAGAGTGTTGATCAAGAACATATGTGTGTGTGTGATAACCCTAAAATTAATTTAAGGACATAGGGGTGTATGCGTGAAGAGTTGTGTTTGGGTGTGAATGTAATCGAATTTAGGGTAGAAGCGAGAAGGGGTGTATGCGTGTGAATGTAATCGAATTTAGGGCAGAAACGAGAAGGTGTATTGCATGTCTGAATTAATTAGTTAATTTACCTAAATTAAGATTTATATTAAGATTTAAATTAGTTTACCTAAATTAAATATTAAATTACTTAGTTTTAATTAATTTACCTAATTCATCTCAGCCGTTGATCCTCACCAAATTCACCTCAGCCGTTGATTAATTTTGTTCACATTCAACTCGCCATTAATTTCTAGGGTTTAGGCCTGTCATTGCTTGATCTCCCTAATATTCACTTATCTACCTTGATCCTCCCCAAATTCATATCATCCGTTGATTAAATCTGTTCACCTCAATCCTGACCATTCATTTTAAACGGTGCCTTAAATACAGCTTGCGTGAGTGGTGGCGGTAATGATTACGCCTTGAAAACCGGGGCTAATTATGGCGGCGATGGAACAACTGGCAGTTGCCGGCCATGAATAGGAAACGTAATGCAGTAATTTAATTACGTGGAGGAATGTGGGGGGTTGAACGTGGACGAGAGAGAGAGAGAGAGAGGTTTAAATGCGATGTAATTGATTTGACGGGGATTTGATTTGATTTGATTTTGAATTAGTTTGAATTACAGCTTGAATGAAGGAGATTAGGAGAGTCGGTCACGCGGTTGGCCTTAATCACACATTTAAGGCGTAATTTAATCATAACAATCTAACGTAATTTAATTCTAATTGTACATTTAATTCTAATTGTACATTTAATCCTAATTGTAATTTAATTCTAACAATTCGTAATTCTAATTGTAATTGTACATTTAATCTAACGTAATTTAATTTATGCTAACATAATTTAATTTAATCTACATTTAAAAGAAAAAAAATTAGGGAGACCTAAGTGTGTGTAATTGTACAACATTTAATTCAATTTAATCTACACTTAATCTAACTTAATTTAGTTAATCTACACTTAAAAGGAAAAAAATTATGGAGACCTAAGTGTGTGTAATTGTACAACATTTAATTCAATTTAATCTACATTTAAAAGAAAAAAATTTGGGAGACTTAAATGTAATTGTACAACATTTAATTCAATTTAATCTACACTTAAAAGAAAAAAATTAGGGAGACCTAAGTGTAATTGTACAACATTTAATTCAATTTAATCTACACTTAAACACTAAACGTAATTCTAAGTGTAATTGTATTGAAACGAGTAATCGGACACTAAAACACTAAACGTAATTCTAAGTGTAATTGTATTGAAATGAGTAATCAGACCCTAAACCCTAAACCCTAAACCACACATTGAAACGAGTAATCGGACCCTAAACCCTAAAACACACATTGAAACGAGTAATCGGACCCTAAATCACACATTGAATCGAGTAATCGGACCCTAAACCCTAAATCACACATTGAATCGAGTAATCGGACCCTAAACCCTAAACCCTAAATCACACATTGAATCGAGTAATCGAACCCTAAATCACACATTGAATCGAGTAATCGAACCCTAAACCCTAAAACCTAAACCCTAAACCCTAAATCACACATTGAATCGAGTAATCGGACCCTAAACCCTAAACTACACATTGAAATGAGTAATCGGACCCTAAACCCTAAAACCTAAAACCTAAACCCTAAATCACACATTGAATCGAGTAATCGGACCCTAAACCCTAAACTACACATTGAAATGAGTAATCGGACCCTAAACCCTAAAACCTAAAACCTAAACCCTAAATCACACATTGAATCGAGTAATCGGACCCTAAACCCTAAAACACACTTTGAAACGAGTAATCAGATCCTAAACCCTAAAACACACATTGAAACGAGTAATCGGACCCTAAACCCTTAATTCGAGTAGTATTATCTTTACTAAAGTTAAACTAAGTTAAGTTTAATTAAATTAAATTAACATTATCTTCTTTCAAATAATATTATATTTACTTAACTTAACTTAAATTAAATTAAGATTTAACTTCAATTTTTATAAGATAAATTAAATTAAGATTTAACTTCAATTTTTATAAATTAAATTAAGATTTATACGGAGTACTATGTTTACCTAGGTTAATTATGTTATTAAATTAAGATAAATTAAATTAAGATTTAACTTCAATTTTTATAAGAAATGTCAAAATTTCCAATTAAGAAACGTCCGATTAAGATTTAAATTAATACGGAGCTAGGTTAATTATGTTAAATTAAGATTTAAATTAATACGAGCTAGGTTAATTATGTTAAATTAAGATTTAAATTACGATTTAAATTAAGATTTAATGTCTGATTAAGATTGAAATTAAATTAGACCTTTCATAAATCCAACCCTTGCCCTTTCATTTCAACCGTATAAATTGGAACCCTTGCCCTTCCACTCTCACATCCGTAAAACATAAACTCTCATCTCTCATTCTCTCTCTCTCAAACAATCATCATTCAAAATCAATGTCTAAGGGGGTGGTAGGGTTTATTTGATTCTTGACAAAATCAATCTCTCATTCTCCTTCGTTTCTGTGATTTTTTTTATTTTCTACATATCTATTGTTTAATTATTTTGTTGTTTGATTGATTTCTTTTGTTTTGTATTTCTAGGATTACTTCACTGGCCTAATGGAAATTGTCCAGAACAACCGCCGTGAAATGCATCAGTTGCGTTTGAGACACCAGGCCGAGAGACGTTTTCTAAGGCAGCGTTGGGACAGGCTTCAAGGTTTACTCGACGCTCGTCAGTCTCTGGAGCGTACGGTCATGGGGATAGAGGATGACGTCCTACGTGCGGAGGTGAGCGCTGATCTGGATGAAGCTGTTGCTGCATACGATGCACAACACCAAATTTGCTTTGGGGTTTGAAGGTGGTGGCGTGAGTGAATGGGCTGTTTTTTTTTTACCAGTTTATGTATGTTTTATTTTTATGTTTTAGTATGATGGATGATGGACTCTTTTAGTATTTTAATTATGTTTTTTGTTATATAAGTATGTATGGGCATATAGCGCCCTTTATCGGTTGAAAATTTTCCACCTTTTGTTATGCAAGTGAGTATCAACCGTATGTGATTTTGTATGTTAATTTTGCACTTTTAATTTTAATTTTAATTTTATATCACAATAATAATATAAATGTTCAATTTTGTTTATAAATAAGAAATTTTTATAAGGTAAATTTGATAAAGTTTTAAATTAAATCTTAATCGGAGATTTCTTAATTGAAAATTTTGACAAAGTGTCAAATTATAAGTATGGAAAATTTTAAAAGGTAAATTCGAATATTATGGAAAAAGTTTTTGCTAATTTAACTTTAATATTTGCTAATTTTAAATAAATTCGAATATTATATATAACAAGGTAAATTCGTCAAATTATAATTTATAAGTATGTAAATTTTTACAATGTAAATTCGCCATTCGAATATTTCCTAATTTCAAGTAAATTTGATCTTAATTAATTTCATCTACTTTCAATCTTCAATGTTCATTTTCCACTTTTATATTAAATTTTTTTTATTACAACTTCACTTTAATTGTAATGTAGTAAAAAAATTAATCATGATTTTAAAATTTAGTTACGTTTTAAAAATTCCACAAATTAATCATATAAGAACGTAAAATACATAATGACTATAATTAAAACATAAAAAATTAATGTCCATCAAATTTAATCGTGTGGGGGAAATATTATAGTAATACTCTAATTAATTTCATCTACTTTCATCTTAATTAATTTTAATTTTTTTCAGATTAAGTGAATACTCTAATTAGTTTTTTATTCCAACAACATTTAATATGTTTTCTTAATTTGTGTGAAAATGAAACAAGTCTATCTTAATTACTTTAGGTTTAATTTTGTTTTTGTATTAATGGTTAATTAATGAATAAATTATGGGGTATGTAATGTAGGCAATTTTTTAATACTTTGCGTGTGGGGGTATGTGTCATGATGCTGATTTGGGGGATGCCAAAGGTTGCAAAGCCGGGATGACAATATAAATACCCTTAGCCATTTGTGTTTTCATTCATCCCTACATCCATCCTTACCCTAAATTTCTCCCAAATGGCAAGAACACCTTCAAAGTCAGGCCAGTTTCAAGAGTTTGTGCCTTCCTCCCCGAAAGGTCTCTTGTCCATGTACGAGTACACAAAGAGGCAACACGAAGAACTCAAAGATGAAGTGAAGCTTTTTATGAAGAGATTGTTGTTTCACTGCACACCACAATCATTGAGCAATGTGATCCTGGACGAGGATCCCTTGCATAGGATTTATGAGTTCTTTGTTGAAGCTCATAAGGTCAAGGAAATTCCAGTGATTGTGCTCTCTGATTCAACTGTTCGAGATCAAGAAAGTGGCGGTGGCGGTGGCGGTGGTGGTGTCGGTGGCGGTGGTGTCGGTGGCGGTGGCGGTGTCGGTGGCGGTGGCGGTGGCGGAAGCGGCGGAGGCGGTGAAGGCGATATGGAAGACAGCGTTCAGGGTGGTGGTGGTGGTGGGGATGATTAGAATGATGGTTAATGGTTAAGTTTATCTACTACTACTACTAATTAGGTGTTTGTTTAAGTTTAAGTTTATGTTTATCTTTATTTTTTTTTGTTTTTTATTTTTTTTTGTCATTGTGGGATGTAATATTCCCCACCATTTTGCAATGTAAATTCGCCATTAGTAATGAAATGGTATTTTGCTATTAATGAGTCGGTTTACTTTATTTATTGTGTTTTGTGTAAGATAAGCAACTAAATTAACAACACCATTAAAGCGACTAACATCAATTTTTTGATGTAATCTTGTTTGAAGTTTATTAATTCCAATAAATTTATCAAATTAATCGAAACATATTACAATCTTTCACTTGTAAAAATTCCCAAATTAACATCTTTTGAAAAATTTCATAACATAACCAAATTAATACAAATTAACATCTTTTGAAAAATCCCCAATTCTTATCAAATGAATTCACTTATCAGAATTAATAAAATTTAAGTTGTAATCTTCCCCAATTTCACTAACAATCGTCGATTCTTTTAAATTCCAACAAATTCCAGTAAATTCATCAAATAAATCTAACAATAAACACACTTTTAAAAAATAACATTGCATAGCTTGATTGAGGGCTGGAAATGCAGATTACATTTTACAATTATAGAATGAACACCAAAAAAATAAACTCGCAAAACCACCTACGATTCCAGAAACAAAACAAAAAAACACAAGTATAGGAACAAGGATGGCTAAAGAGTGGTAATATTGCATAAGGCCATTTTGGATTCTTGTCGGCTGATAAAAACTTGAAGCAGCCTCCTTCGTTTCATCTTCATTCACATTTAATCCAAGATTCGAATTTGAATCATCTCTATACGACGTCGGCTGGAAATAGGAATCATCACCATACGACCTCTGCTGGAAAAAGGATGTGTATGCATCGATAGCCTCTTCTTCACTCCGGTAAGATCTGTACAAGGATCCTTTGAATCCGAGGACATGTGGAGCACAATCACTACAACTATCGTATATACCTACTCGTACACCTTTGAAGACGACGTAAAACTTTTCAACCTTTTTTTCGTTAGACATTCCGACGAAGAAGGCGAAGTTTTTATTTTTTCTCCGGCACAAAAATGAAGATGGAGTTCTTAGGAAAGAAGAAAGAAGAAATAAGAAAGAGATGAAGTGTAATTAAATACTACAACTTTTGAAATGAGTTGTGTGTAATTATTATGCCTTGAAAGTTGAAAACACAAAGAGAGAGAGAATAAAGGCAGAATTTATTATTTAATTCAAATTACACTTAAGGGTATATTCGTCATTTCAACACAACTTAAAACATAAAATTACCAAAATGCCCTTTTCTGGATATCCAGATTCTGGATGCATATCATTACCGAATTCTCATTACCTTTTCAATTTAAACCACAATAAAATGTACTCTTCTGAGAAATAAAATTTATTTTAACTTCATATTCTACGTTAATTATTTTATACGTCTCCTATATATTTATAAATGTTTAATTTTTACTCACTTTTTATAAATAAAAAAAATGACTCGCATCACTAAATAATTGAATTCAGATTTTGATCCCCGGAAATGGAAAGTAAGACTGGGTAGATTACTTAACCAACTCACGGAGTTGGAGTCACTCTCGTAGCATAACTCCATCTTTGTGCTATTCACTTTCTTAAATTGCTTGTATTTGGCAAAGTACTGTTTTTCTAGGTGATGTTTCACAATGTCAAAGGCTGGTGAATAAATTTAATTGAACAAAATATACAAAATTCCAAATAAAATAATAACTTATATAAAATCTGGAGTAAATTTAATTGAACTAATAAAAAATGACTCGCATCTCTACATTGCATCAAATCGGATCAACACAATGAAGATTTTTTTTTTTTTTTTAATAATTAATCGTTTGGGATTTATTTAAAAAACAGATCAAAACAATTGCATCAATGGCCTCTATTCCAGCTATTGGAACATAACTTGTCCACTATCACCTTATCTCCTTAGCGAGAAGTTTTATTGGGTCTTTTGGAAATACCTTTGCAAACAAAAGGCTCATGGTGGAGAAAGAGGAAAGCAAATTCAATGGTTTGCGTGTGACAATTATAATTCAATTCATAGATACACCCTCCACATTGACTTTTAGCACATTCTTGGATTCTCATTTTTATTTAGGGGAACTAAAGGATTCATTCTTTCAAGCAGAATCGGGACTTGAATTACTTTTTTTTAAAACATGAATAAAAGTACTCTGCACCGACCATTAAAACATAGAGAGACACCAATTTTGCTAATTAAGAAATCACACTAAAAAATGAACTTCACATGTGCATTAAAAACGTGTAAATTCCACCCGAATCAATTTGTCAAAGAGGATTTGGAAAATGATGTTGTCAATGAAAATGATATTGAAGGAGACGACTCAACTTCAAATGATCATAATTCCTTAGTCACCGGATTTGACCAAATCATGAGAAAGGTTCGAGAAAATGAAGCAACTCCCCCATTAAAATCTGAGTTATAATCTTATTTTGAGGAGGGTGTTTATAATTCAAATGGAGATGGTGGCTTTGGGTTGGTGGAAAAGCAACAACATAAAATATAAGATATTGTCAAAGATGGAGGCCGATATACTAGTTATTCCTATTTCGACAGTTGCATCATAGTCCACTTTTAGTGTTGGAGGCAGAGTTATGGATGATTTTCGCTCTAATTAAATTGAATTAAGAGTCTATAACGACACTTATTTGTGGTGGGGATTGGCTTCGCAGCAAGTATGGTATAAAGAAAAATAAGGTATAAATTTTAATTAATAAATTTAATATGTTATATTTGATTTCTATGAGTTGTATTTAATATCATAATTATTTTCTTATATTGAAGGTGGATGAGAAAGAAGAAGAGTTTATCTTGAAACCCTGAAGCTTTTTATATTGATTGTTTATATTGAATGTGTCCAAGTAGCCATGAGATTATCTTGATGAAGACTATTTTGATGATTATCAATACGACTTTGTGTTTTTTTATTTTTTTTTATTGCACATTACCCTTTTAATTTCTTGAGAGGAGATAGTTTAATTTCTTGAGAGGAGATAGTTTTTATGATTTTATTTTAGTCGTGATTTGTGAATTTTGACATTTTAAATATTAAATTGTATTTTCATATTGAACATATTTAATAGGCCCCTAAAAGGCTCGTAGATCTGGCCTGTTTACTTAAAAGGCCACGTCAAGCCTATAAAAAAAACTTATAATAGATAATAGGCCATGCCTAAACTAAAGTTTGACAAGTAAACCTAGGCTTTTTCATCCATGGCCTGGCTTGGCCTATTTTCACCCCTATCTGAGTCACGAAACAACTTAGTCTTTGCAAAGGAGAAGATCAACCCGAAAAAATTGTTTGATGAAGTAAGAGCCATGATGTGGAGCATTCTAACCTATAAATTGAATCGTCCTACACCTTTCACTTTTCATGATTGGTATGTGAATCCTAGGCTAGTTTGTATGAGATGATCGGGAGCACATGCACTCTATGGCAGAACTGGTGCGCATCAGACCAACAAGTTATCATAGCATTTCCCCCGTATAAATGGTTCAAGGTCAAGAACTAAATATATCTCATTTAAGAACTTTTTGATGTGTTGCATATATATATATATATATATATATATATATATATATATATATATATATATACTGATTGCCCCACCACAATGCACAAAGATGGGTCCCCAAAGGAGAATGGGGGTATATGTTGGGTATGGATCTCCGTCTATTATTAAATACTTATAACCATTAGAGCTGTCAAAATCAGTTCGGCCCACCCGACTAACAGGCCAGACTGGGCCTTATTTTTAGTGGCCCGAAAAGAACCGGGCCGATTTGGCCTGGCCCAGATGGCTCACCGGGCTCAGGCCGGGCTTGACCCGATATTTCGGGCTGGCCTGGTTCTCACTTTTTTTTTAATATATTTATTATTATAACTAAAATTAATTAAAAGTAAAAGCCAAAAACATAAACAGAACCCTAAGAATTTTGTAGAAACCTCTCATTTCCTCGATCAATTTTGTTTTGTAAATATCTCAGGCCGTGTAAATTATAAAATTAATACAGAAAGAAAGTAGATAGTCTCTTCCGGTGCACCGCAACACAACACCTCCTCCACCTCGCATTCACAGCGCACCTCATCGCCATGATGCACGGCACCTTGCGCTCACAGCACACGTCCGCCCCCTTCCTCCTCTGCGCGTCTGCCGCCCTCACTACCCATCCTTTGTGTGTAACAAAATTTCATCCACTTGTGAAAAATTCGATTGAAGAACATTGAAAGTGTGTGTGCGTGCGAAATCAGAGATAATGTCTGTTGTATTGGCACAATCTAGACAACACTAAGAAGCGGAATTTAAATTGCACGTACTGAAAATAGAAGTATTCAAAATTTGCGTAGATTATAAAATAATCTACGCTGTTCACTATATAAAAATATGTGAAACGAGTACAACCTCTTAGAGGTGTATAATTACACTACGAAAGTGTATAAAGATTTACTAGATCCTATGAAACTATCTCCCTCATAGATCTAATCACACAACCTAGTAAATGAGACTATGTTCTAACACACTACTATTCGGGTTTATAATAATGTGAAGAACTACAAGAAGAAACAAAGTTTTTCCTAACTAGAAGCGTATATAGCGTTCAATAGAGTAGTAGTCGATTTCAGCTTTTCTTCTTGTGTATCTTGTGTTGAGGGCAGCTTCTGTATTTATAGGCTTCATCCACGAACTGCCATCAACTCCCATGATCGCCTCAACCTTGAGATCATGCGGTTGTAGAACTTCTCTCCACAACTCCTAGAATTTAGGGACTTGTTATACCATGGTCTAATAACTTCTCACTCCCACGCAGTGGCATGACTTGGTGTTGCCCACGTCTTCTAACTGCAATGGGACATCATTAGACAACAAGCGTAAGATAAGAGTTAGTGAGAAAAGGAAGGGCAAATTCTGATGTTGTCATGAGTGTTGGGAACATTAAACACAACACTCGGCTGTCAGTGTTGGATCATTAAACATAACACTCATATCAACATCAACAATCTCCCCCAATTTGACCTTTCTACATCAACACTACTGAAGTTCACACAATAGAGATATTGACTAAGAAGTTTACACAATTGATATTCAAAAAGTTTGAAGTAACAATCTGTATAAGATCAAATTAAAGTAAACAACATCTAAACCAAAAAAACTTGTTAAGATTTAAATAACTAGAGCAAAAATAAACCCTAAATAATTACAGAATATAAATAGCAGAGTTTGAGGAAATAAAAACATAAGTACAAAGCTTTTACAACAAAGAAAGAACTGAATTAACACTTGGGGAAGGATTGGGCTGAAATGTGTTTCAGCTGCATCTCCATAATCTGCATTTACTCCCCCATAGTGTAAGCTCTCCCCCTGTCTTCGAGGTCATCATGTATCCAGATCACCATAGAGATCCTGGATATCCTGTTCATCTCCCTCGGTCATTGCAGTGTCAGCAGCAGGTTCATCAGCTCGGCCAGGAACTGAATCCGGTTCATCTACAGTAGGAGCAACAATGTTAGTGGGCTGATTTTGTGAACTGTCAGCTACTCCCCCTGTTGAAGTGGAAAGAAGATCCATCCAAAATTTCTTTTGGATTAGAAGATCCTCCATAGAATGCTGCAAATTAAGAATGGAACCCTGCAAGATATCAATCTGCCTCATAATATAATGTGAAGACAAATAGATTGAGTAGGCAGCTCCTTCTGGAGGCAGTGTTGTATTGTGGAAGGGATCATTTGCTGGAACATTACTGGGGCCTGCTTCATCATCATTCCTTCTCAAAGGAAGGTCAACCACCCTTTCACCTTGGATGAGGAACTGATTTGAGATGCTAAAACTTGGGGCATAGGTGCTTATGACCTCATCTTCAAATCTCTCAAATGCTTTGTCCAACATGTATTTGTACACAAGGCATGGGTAAGGTAGGATACCTCTCCCAGTCATGTCGGATTTAAAGGTCATCATGTTGGTGAAAATAACCTGTCCTAGGTTAAACCTTTTCAAGTGCCCAATCTTGTACATCAGTACAGCCTGTTCTAAGGTGAGAGTGGTGTTGTTTGTAGTAGGCAGCCAATTAAAACACACCAACTTATGCAAAACAGAATATAGACTTGTGAGTTTAGAGGCCAAAATTCTTCTTCTCCATTTTGTGATTACTCCCCAAGTCAAGATGCTTATCATCACATCATGATCAGTAACAACAGGATCCTCCATAATTTTAGTTTTAAGTAAAATATTGATCCTTCTAGGGGTAATCATATGCCTATTTCCTCTAAACCAAAACTGGCCATATCTTGTGGAGTTGGGATCACCAGCAAATTGAGGGATGTTTGCATAAAATTCATAAATCCAATCAACAATATAGGGACAAGCAAATTGCAAAGCATTCAGTAAAGATCTTTCTTTAAGCCAATCAAGCAGATTCATATCCTCAAAATCAGAAGTTCTAATCAATCTTTCACTTAGAATCTGCCTAGTTCTTATGGTTCTATACTGTATGCTCGACTTATCATTGTAATCTTCATCAGAATCACTATTCCTATCATCAGAAGAGAAAAGTACCTTATTTTCATCCTCTTCTGAAGAACTGGATGACTGTTCGGGATCTGACTGATCTAGTGTTGCCATCGGAGAGGCAACACTTTCGGGCTCTCGGGGCCTTTTTGATCGTCGAACTGGTGGAGTGGGTTCACTTTCCTCCTCCATTTCCTCAGCAACTTCGTCCACATCCTCTTCATTAACAGCCACCTCTTCTTCCACTGGAGGTGCAGGTTGTTCAGCCTCTGTTTCTGGTTCTGATTCAGAATCAGACACAGCAATTGGCTCAGACGCATTCCCATCCGTCCTTGGCTTCTTCCCCTTTCCAGTGTAATCAACAATTTTGCCCAGATTCCTTTTGGACTTTCTTTTACCACCAGGCCATCTTCGTGCAGTTGGAACAGCAGCAGCTTTCTTTTTGCCCTTTTTCTGCCGATGAATCCTGTCGAACTTGGCGGCCAAGACTTCTTCATCAGAAGATTCCGGTTGAGTCTGCATGTCCACATCACCTTTGAACATGACATTATCCAGTGTTTCTCCCTCAAGCACTAAAACAGGGTGAGTTGTTTTCAGGCTTAGGGTTTCGAAGGCCTCTTTCAAAGTGTTGAAAGGAGTGCCCAGAGGGAAGTGTAAGGTTACTGGAGTGATTTCTGGTGCGGGAGCTTCAGATGAGGGCTCATCTGGTGGGTTGGACTTTGGAGGTTTGAATTTCTGCAGTGGCGTTTACATTCGCGATTTCAGTGCGAATGTCGTACGGATTATAGGGTACGATTGCAAGAGGAGTTGTTTGAGTGGGATATTCTTCAGAAGCAAAGGGAACAACGATGGTTCCTACGGTGAACGATGGAGAGTTTGGTGAGTTTGATGATGCCATTTCAGCAAGGAGATTGAGAGGGTTTGGAGAGGTTTTGTCGCTTGAGTTCGAGTTTGTGTGTGCAGCAGTGATCTGAGAAGTGTTGGACATATTGGAACCTGTACACACAAAACAAGACAGCAAAAATTAATTTGAGACCTTTCGAATTCTACAGATACAATGTAAATTAGAATTCAAACAGTGTGAGTCAAAGGAACTGGATGTACTTGAGTGCTACAAATATAATTAATTTTAGTAATTACCAGGCTTAAATGAGTTAACAAAGTTTTTCAAGTATTTTCCAACACTGTAATGGAGACTCATCTTATATGGAGAATTGAGATGAAGAAGTTACACGATTTTGGAGAATGAGGGAAGTGAAGTAGTGGAAGTAACTTCCCCACTAATTGATCGTGGTTAACAGGGAGAATAAGAATTCTGAAAAAACAAAATTAAATAAAAGCGGAATATAATAACTGAAATAATAAAACAAGGCAAGACTAAGTCAAATTAAATATTTCAGAGAATAATATTTAATAATTATAAAAAATAACTAATTCCATGAAAATTGGGATAAGAATCTGAATTAACGAGTGTTTTGACTATTGATGGCATTCTATACACCTCAACACAGTTTTTTCATGATTTTACATCATATGTGTTGCTCTAATATTTTTATCTTTTTATCACACTTCACATTGATCCATCTTTTGAAAAGAGTGCATCGTAGCAGCGAACTCCGTGCCCCATAGTTACTCAATGGATTTGTGAATATATTGATGCAATTTATATCACCTTTTGAAAAGAGATCATCGTAGTAGCGAGCTCCGTGTCCCATAGTTACTCAGTGATTTATAAAGCATCTAATACGTGATTTTTCTTTTGTAGCATTTGAGAGGTGTATAGGCTCTTTAGTATTTTTTCACATGTCATTCAGAATTCAGATATCAATCACAAGGAATTTCATTAATTCAATAATTACGAAAATTAAAGCAAGGAAACACATAAGTGACTTATCTTAGTGTTGTCTCAAATGCTGTCACATTTGATACAACACCCTTGATCATATTTTCAGATATTGCATAAGCCAAGAGATTTTCGTAGAGAAGAAAACCTCTTATCATCAAGAGCTTTAGTGAATATATCAGCTAATTGTTTTTCAGTAGATATGTACTCCATCTTAACAACTTCCTTTTCAACAAGATCTCTTATAAAGTGATGTCTAATACTTATGTGCTTTGTTAGTGAGTGTTGCACTGGATTTTTTGAGATATTTATAGCACTAGTATTATCACAGTACACAGTCAAAACATCACTAGGTAAGCCATAATCATGAAACATTTTTTGCAACCAAAGTAATTGAGTACAACAACTCCCTGCTGCAATGTATTCTGATTCAGCTGTTGATTTAGACACACAGTTCTGTTTTATACTGTGCCAAGAGATTAAGTTGTTCCCCATATAGAAGCAGCCACCACTTGTGCTTTTCCTATCATCACAGTCTCCTGCCCAATCTGCATCACTGTAACCTATTAAGGTGCAGTTTGTGTCTTTGCTGTACCAAATACCTAAATCACATGTACCTGCAACATACTTAATGATTCTTTTAACAGCATTCATATGTGATTCTTTGGGATTAGCTTGGTATCTAGCACATAAGCAAACACTAAACATAATATCAGGTCTGCTGGAACTCAAATATAACATACTGCCAATCATAGACCTGTACAGTGTTGAGTCAACACTCTGGCCAACACTGTCCTTACTCAGTTTCTGAGTTGACCCCATACGTGTTTTCATATGTTTAGCACTCTCTAATCCAAACCTTTTTACAAGACTTTTAGCATACTTACTTTGTGAGATAAAAATCCCATCTTTTTGCTGTTTGATTTGCAGTCCTAAAAAGTAATTTAAATCACCAACCATGGACATTTCAAAGGTAGATGTCATCTTATTCACAAAGTGTTTAAGCATATTGTCACAAGTAGAACCAAATACTATATCATCAACATAGATTTGAGCAATCATAATATCATTTTTATCATGTTTGATGAATAGTGTTCTATCAGCTTCTCCTCTTACAAAACCAAACTCAATCAAGAAATCTGTCAACCTTTCATACCATGCTCTAGGTGCTTGTTTCAAGCCATATAGAGCCTTTTTCAATTTATAGACATGGTCAGGAAAATCAGAGTTTTCAAAGCCTTTAGGTTGTTCAACATAAGCTTCTTCATTTAGAATACCATTTAAAAAAGCAGCTTTAACATCCATTTGGTGCAGTTTTATATCAATATAGCATGCAATGGCAAGTAAGAGCCTAATGGATTCTATTCTAGCAACAGGAGCAAATGTTTCATCAAAGTCTACACCCTCTACCTGTGTATACCCTTGAGCAACCAACCTAGCTTTGTTTCTAATAATATTTCCCATTTCATCAGTCTTGTTTTTGAAAATCCATTTAGTTCCTATAACATTAATATGGTCAGGTCTAGGAACTAATGTCCATACATCATTTCTAACAAATTGATTAAGTTCTTCATGCATAGCTTCTATCCAATTCTCATCATCTAATGCTTCTTTAACAGTTTTGGGTTCAATCTCAGAGTGATAGCATTCATGATTTACCTTACTACACATGCATGACATACATATAGATCTTACCACATCCTTTGAGTTCATTCTCATTCTTCTTCTGGTTTGAACACCTGTAGACTGCTCACCAATAATTTGGTCCTGTGGATGATATTTTTGAATCCTTATGGAAGGAGTTTTCTGGAGATTATACAGATTTTCAGGATCTGTATTTTCAGATGTTTCCTCTGATGTGTCATCATTCTTCTCAACATTCTGAACCTGTTCAACATTTTCAGTATTGATTGGTGCATCAATCAAATCTGAAATGTCTTCATCTTCAATGCTTTTACCTGTAATGCTTGTATCATCATCAAAAACAACATTTACAGATTCTTGTACAGTATCAGTCCTAAAGTTATAAATTCTATAGGCTTTGATGTTTCTTGAGTAACCAAGAAAGAAGCCTTTATCACTCTTTGAGTCAAACTTATGTAACTGATCCCTGTCATTCAAGATATAGCAAACACAGCCAAAAACATGGAAATATTTAAGATTAGGCTTTCTATTGTTCAGAATTTCATATGGAGTTCTAGTAGAATCTGTTATAATATAAACTCTATTAGCAATATGACAAGCAGTATTAAGAGCTTCAGCCCAAAATCTTTTAGATAAGTTCTTAGAACATAGCATGACTCTAGCCATTTCTTGAAGTGTTCTATTCTTTCTTTCTGCTATGCTATTTTGTTGAGGAGTTTTAGGTGAAGAAAACTCTTGGATTATACCTTTTGATTCACAAAACTCAGTAAAGGAACTGTTTTCAAATTCTCTTCCATGATCTGACCTGATTCTGCACTTTAGAATTGAAAACATTCTTGAATCTTTTATACAGAATTTTGAAAATGGAAAAAGTTTCAGATTTATCTTTTAAGAATTCAATCCATGTGAATCTAGAGTAATCATCAACCACAACTAAAGAATACCTTTTACCTCCAATAATTTATGTTTCCATAGGACCCATAAGATCCATGTGCAGTAATTCGAAGCAATGTTTGGTTGAGCAATGTCCCAACATTTTGTGAGACACTTTAATCTGTTTGCCTTTTTTACAAGGTCCACATACCTTGTTATCTGAGAATTTCAGATCTGGTAAACCTGTAACAGCTTTTAATCTAACAAGTTTATCAAGTTGTTTATAGTTAGCATGTCCAAGTTTATGATGCCACAGAATACTATCATCAACTTTAGCCTTATTGCAGATAAGTTCAGATTCAATGAGATAACAATTATCAGCAGATTTGTTTCCCATCATGATACATTTAGAGTTTTTGTCTAGTACATAACATGACTTCTTATCAAACTTAAAATGCAAATCATCATCACATAATTGACTAATACTTATAAGATTGGCCAGTAATCCATCAACATGCAGAACATTGGATAACTTAGGAAAACCAGGAACATTCAATGTCCCTTTACCAATGATTTTTCCTTTTGATCCACCACCATAAGTGACATTACCACCATTGTAAACAGTATAATCAGTGAGATAATCAATTTTACCTGTCATGTGTTTAGAACAGCCACTATCAAAGTACCATAATCCAGTTATACATGCTTTTAGAGACATATAAACAACATTACAAGATGTATTTTCTTTTGAAATCCATGCAGAATTACTATGTGATCTTGAATGTTGAGTCATTCCAGGCAATACAAACTGTTTCAGATCATTTTTCTTCTTCAAACATTTAGGACTTTTATGACCCTTTTTGAAACAGTAATGGCATATAACATCTTTTGCAATAATCTAAGTCTTAGCAGAAACACTAGGATTGTAATTCACTTCAGCTTTTACAAAATCAGTAGGTTTCTTAGGTTCAGACTTCTTTGAATTCTTACCTTGGTAGCCAATACATGTTCTTCTTGAGTTGTTGGTCATAAGAGAGTCTTCCAGTTTGTTCTTCCCTTCAGAAAATCTTTTAAAGCTCAGTGAGGCTTCTTTCAACCTTTCTTCAAGTTTAGATATCTCAATATCTTTTCTTGTTAGAATACCTTCAAGCTTAGTAATAGATTCTCTTAAATCAGAATTTTCAAAGTTCAGAAACTTAATGATGTGATTAAGTTTCTCAGTTTCAGAAGATATTTTGCAAACTTTTTCATTTGTTAAAGGTTTTTCATAAGAATATTTCTTAAAATCAAGAACAGACACATCAAGTCTTTCTTTGAGTTTAGAAATTTCCTTATCCTTCTTTGTTAAAAGACTTTCCAGTTTAAAAACAGTATTAGACAAGTCTTAAATGTCAGCATCTCTTCTGGATAAACCTGCTTTGTTTGATGTACCTGTCTCATTAACAGAACTTGTGAAACAGTTAAATTCTGGTACATTATTCAGTGATTTCTCAAATGATGGCTCATTTGTCCTCACATCATAATAATCGTCCAAATCATCATCAAAAGTATCATCATACAGAATTCTAGCAGAGAAAGCTTTTTCAATATCTTTTCCAGGATCATGATCAACATCAGACTCATCACTTAAAGTAGCACTGAAATTAAGTTTCTTTTTTAGAATGGTGTTAGCACATTCATTAGCATAATGACCATATTCAAAACATGTATCACATTTAACATTCTTCCTATAATCTTGGTCAGATCTAAACCTGTTTCCTCTTTCTAATTGTCTAGAAGAATTAAAATTGTTCTTTCTAATAGGCAATTGTTGAGTATTATTAATCTGAACCTTAGGTTGAATGTTATCCTTAAACCTATTGTTCTTGTTCTTCATGAATGTCTTAAACTATTTAGTAATGAAAGCCATATAATCAGGATTGTTAAGGTATTCCTCAATATCATCTTCATTAGAATCAATTTCAGTAACATAAGGAGACTTTCCAGAACCTGATGATACAGATGATGAGGCATCACCTTTGAAAACAAGCACTTTCTTTTCATTATCAGTCTTTTCAGAAATGTTCATCTCATAAGTTTTCAAAATACCAATCAATTCATTTTGACTTATCACATCAGTATCCTTAGCTTCTTCTATAGCACATATCTTAGGTTCAAAACGTTTAGGAACAGATCTAAGAATTTTATGTACTAACCTTTGATTTGATATTGGATCACCAAGAGAATGAGCTTCATTTGAAATCTCAGTCAGCTTTTCGTTGTAAGATGAAATGGTTTCATCTTCTTTCATCCTCAGGTTTTCGAACTTGGTTCCAAGCATACGTAGTCTGGTCCTTCGTACACTATCAGATCCTTCACAATGTTCTTGCAGTCTATCCCATGCATCCTTCGAAGAAATGCAGTTTGATATGATTTTGAACATTGAGGCATCTGTTGAGGTGAAGATTGCATTCAACGCCTTTGAATTGTAACTTGGAGTTGTGATTTCTTCAACCGTCCAGTCGAGCTCTCTCTTGATCCGAGCTTCATTGTCTTCATCCGCAGTAGTTCTTGGTTGAGTCCAACCAGCAAGAACACTCCTCCAGGCTCGTTCATCAATGGATTTGATGTACATCCTCATCTTTGGTTTTCAGAAGGCATAATTCGTGTCATCTAGAATCGGAGGCTTTAGTGCGGGTGATAGTGGATACTCCATTTCAGATTTTACACACTCTAAGCAGAATCTCTACTTAGTGTATCAAGTAGTTGGCTCTGATACCAACTGAAAGTGTGTGTGCGTGCGAAATCAGAGATGTTGTCTGTTGTATTGGCACAATCTAGACAACACTAAGCAGCGGAATTTAAATTGCACGTACTGAAAATAGAAGTATTCAAAATTTGCGTAGATTATAAAATAATCTACGCTGTTCACTATATAAAAATATGTGAAACGAGTACAACCTCTTAGAGGTGTATAATTACACTACGAAAGTGTATAAAGATTTACTAGATCCTATGAAACTATCTCCCTCATAGATCTAATCACACAACCTAGTAAATAAGACTATGTTCTAACACACTACTATTCGGGTTTATAATAATGTGAAGAACTACAAGAAGAAACAAGGTTTTTCCTAACTAGAAGCGTATATAGCGTTCAATAGAGTAGTAGTCGATTTCAGCTTTTCTTCTTGTGTATCTTGTGTCGAGGGCAGCTTCTGTATTTATAGGCTTCATCCACGAACTACCATCAACTCCCATGATCGCCTCAACCTTGAGATCATGCGGTTGTAGAACTTCTCTCCACCACTCCTAGAATTTAGGGACTTGTTATACCATGGTCTAATAACTTCTCACTCCCACGCAGTGGCATGACTTGGTGTTGCCCACGTCTTCTAACTGCTCTGGGGACATCATTAGACAACAAGCGTAAGATAAGAGTTAGTGAGAAAAGGAAGGGAAAATTCTGATGTTGTCATGAGTGTTGGGAACATTAAACGCAACACTCGGCTGTCAGTGTTGGATCATTAAACATAACACTCATATCAACATCAACAAACATGAATAAGATGGAAGTTGAAAGTTGGGGCTGCGCATTAGCCGTAAGAATGTTATTTAGGTTATACTATTGTTGGGATGTTTTGGCCATTGAAATGATTGGGATGCGTATTAGGCATTGGGCTGGGTTTTTAATTTACTTAATTCAAATAAAATTGGGTCATTGAAAAAATCTGATACATTAACAGTAAATTAAATTAAATTGGGTTGGATTCAATTAAAAATGAAATATTAATATTTTTTTAATTATTAAAAAAACGGGCCATTTTGGCCCGATGGCCCGGCAACCCGACCAGGGCCAGACTGGGCCAGAGATTTATGGGCCCGATTCCATCCGGGTCGGGCCAGCCCGGCCCGATATAATGCATTAGCCCGGTGGGCCGGTGCCGGGCTGGCCCGGGCCTACCCATTTGACAACCCTAATAACCATTGATCGGAGATCTATTCACGACAAGGTTTGTTGATTGTCATTTTAGTGAGATAATTTTCCTAACATTAGGGGGAAAGAAATAAGTTGGCAAGGAATATTTAATGGAATGAATTTCATTGAATTGTCTGGATCCTCGTACAAAGCAATGTGAACTTGAAGTTCAAAAGATAATTCATTGTCAAATGATTGCAAATCAACTGCGGGACGCATTTACTGACCTTAAAAGAGTTACGAAATCTTATATTTAATCTTATAATCCTTCTAACAGAATCGATGTCCCTGAAGGACCATCTTCCTTTGCAGGTGAGTCTACGGCACGGCTGAAGCGTGGTAGACCTCTCGGTTCAAAGATAAAAATTCTCGGAAAAAAAGGAGCAAATATTAAGGATGGTCATAATGTGAACATTCATGTTGAAATTATTACATACTACTTAAAGTCCAAAAAAATGATATTGAAGTCATTGAAAAATTTCAGGCGCCTGAAATATATTAATGATGAAATATTGACCAATTATATCAAAACATGAGAAAGATGGAACCGAAATAAGATCGACGTCGACGATATATTTGCATATAATGTAGCGATCAATATAATGTAAGATGAGGAGGATCCTGAACCTACGTCTATTGATGAATGTAGGAAACGAGATAATTGGCCAATGTGGAAAGATGTAATAAATGCAGAATTGCAATCTCTTATTAAACGAAAACAATTTGGACTTGTTGTTCGTGCACCTAATGGTATAAAACTTGTGGGGCATAAATGGGTATTCGTGCGAAAAATAAATGAGAAAAATGAAATCGTGAGGTATAAAGTTCGACTTGTCACACAGGGTTTTACCCAAAGGCCAGGTGTTGATTGTGAGGAAACTTATTCTCTTGTGGTGGATGCAATAACTTTTTGTTTTTTAATAAGTCTGGCAATGCAAGAAAAAATTTGAAATGCGTCTAACAGTTGTCGTTACAGCCTATTTGTACAGCTCATTAGAGAAAGATATTTACATAACAATCCCTGAGGGATTAAAGGTATCTTTAATGAAAAACGAGAATTCTCAAAACATGTATTCAGTCAAGTTGAGAAAATCCTTATATGGATTAAAGCAAATTGGTTGCATGTGGTACAATTGTTTGAGTGCATTCTTGATTAAGGAGGGGTATAACAATGATCCTATATGTCCTTGTGTTTTTATTAAAAAATTTAGATGTGAATATGTGGACATTGTTGTATATGTTGATGATTTGAATATTATTGGAACTTCTACTGAGTTATCAAAGGTTGTGGCTTCCCTCCAAAGGGAATTTGAAATGAAAGATCTTGGTAAAACAAAATTTTATTTGGGTCTTCAAATTAAACACTTTGATAACGGAATTTTTTTGCATCAGTCCATTTATGTTATGAAAGTGCTGAAACGATTTTATATGGATAAAGCACATTCTTTAAGCACACTTATGAAAGATCAATTTCGACTTCGCGAAGAAAATGAAGAACTGTTTGATCAAGAAGTATCATATTTGAGTGCAATAGGTGCACTAATGTATCTTGCTATCAACATTAGACCTGATATATCATTTGTTGTTATCTTATTAGCAAGATATAGTTCTTCTCCAATACATAGGCATTGAAAAGGTATTAAACATATTTTTCGATACCTTAGAGGGAAAATGGATATAGGTTTATATTTTTCAAACTCATCAGAACCTTGTTTAGTTGGTTATGCAAATGCAGGTTACATATCATCACACCCCACAAAACCCGATCTCAAACAAGTTATTTGTTCACATATGGAGGTAGATCTATTTCATGGCATTCTGTTAAACAAACTTTAATTGCTACTTCATTACTCCATCTAACCATGCAGATAACCTAGCAATTCACGAGGCAAGTCGTGAATGTGTTTGGTTGCGTTCCGTCACACAACATATTTGTGGACAGTGTGAATTGATTAAGCTCAGTGAAAGATAATCCAACTGTGATATATGAAGACAATGATACATGTGTCGCCCAACTCACGGAGGGATTTATTAAAGGTGATAGGACAAAACATATTGATCTAAAATTCTTCTTTACTCACGATCTTCAGCAAAAGGGTGACATTAGTATGCATCAAATTCACTCAAGTGATAATTTGCCTAATTTAGTTACTAAGTCTTTTACTTACTTCAACGTTTGAGAAATTGAGATACAAAATTGGAATGTGACGTCTTTACCAAGTCTTTACCTACTTATCTAATGGACATTCAAGGTGAGTGTTATAAATAAATTTATATTATGTGAATGTCCATTTATTTCCTTCATAATATCCACCATGTGCCATTTGATATACATAGGTTGTTCATGTACCTACATTAATAGTGCACTTATCATTTCATCTTCTCAATCTTGTAGTGAGACCTATAAATAGGGGTGTGCAAATGTTGTAGTAAACACTTGAAAAGGAATAAAGTATTTATATACTCTTTACATATTGTTCACTTTCTCAACATATGAAGTAATATGTTTAAGTTGTTTCACAACAACATATATATGACAAAGTGTGATAACTCTAGTGGTTAGAGCACCACTACCTAGGATCCTGGTTTCGAGTCATGGGAAGGGAAAAAGGGATGGGTATTTAATGTAATTCAAAAAAAAAAAAACAACAACATATATATCACCCCTATATACTAATAGGGAGTTTAATTTTGCCACATGTCATCATATGGTTAAATGTGATGATGTGTCGCATGGAGATTAAATTGATTTTTTTTAAATTTAATGTGTAATTAAACTATTGATTAATACATGTCATTGATATTAAAATGGAAAGTCTTACCTTAATTAAAATTAAAATAAATTAATATCTTATTTTGATTAAGTTCTCTTTTATGTTCTTTTGTCTAAAAATATATCTATACATTTTATAGAATATATCAATTTAATTAATTAATAAGATAAATTCATTTGTATATAATCATCACCCCTATATACTAATAGGGAGTTTAATTTTGCCACATGTCATCATATGGTTAAATGTGATGATGTGTCACATGGAGATTAAATTGATTTTTTAAAAATTTAATGTGTAATTAAACTATTGGTTAATACATGTCATTGATATTAAAATGGAAAGTCTTACCTTAATTAAAATTAAAATAAATTAATATCTTATTTTGATTAAGTTCTCTTTTATGTTCTTTTGTCTAAAAATATATCTATACATTTTATAGAATATATCAATTTAATTAATTAATTAATAAGATAAATTCATTTGTATATAATTTTATCAGTAATTGAATATATATTATAAATTAATTGATAAAATAAATTTACATCATACTAAAAAAAATATTCAAAATAAAAAATTATATAATAAAATTTTAAATTATAAGAAGTAAATTTACCTATTAAATTTTATAAGTGTATCTTTTAAAATATGAATTATACTATTTTGAATATTATTTCGTAACTTTTATCAATATACCGCGTAATACGCGGGGAGTCATCTAGTATATATATATAGTAAAGATTTTTAAAAATTGTGGATTCGAGTCATGTAGGCCTTAGATCCTGGTTTCGAGTCATGGGGAGGGGAAAAGGGATGGGTATTTAATGTAATTCAAAAAGAAAAAACAACAACATATATATATATATAGTAAAGAATTTTAAAAATAGTGGATTTCAGTCGTGAGGAGGGGAAAAGGGATGGGTATTTAATGTAATTCAAAAAAAAAACAACAACATATATGATGTGCCAAAATTTGCACAAGAGGATTGGGTATCCTCTGAATTAGATGTCCTTCTCCTCAAACGCGTATAATCGTTCCGAGTAGGCTACCTTCACTTGAAATCTTCGAGCTGACCTGCAAAGAACACACCGGAAGGGAGTCCGGTGTGGACACTCTGATGCCTAAGTCAGTATAGGGCTTATCAAATCTCCCAAGGATCTCAAGATCCTTGATATCTTAAATCAGTTCTCAAAGAATCTCAGAAAGGCGTTTTTATTCAGTATAGTAAAGTTTTAGCGTATATGTGTCTAACCTGGAAATATCTTCAAAATTACCTATTTATAGAGATATCCTCTGAAGAGGAAGTCAAGCCTTCCTCTTATTTCGGAGCTGCCCGTGAGACTCGGCCCTACTGAGGAGATCCAGTCCTCCTTTCTCTCCACTCCCTGAAGGCTCGGCAGCCTTATCCCTTAGTGGACCTATTCTCCTAAAATAAAGGAGAATAAGGTCTTCCCTTTATCAAGTCTTGAGCAAAGATAGCGGGAATCCCCTATATTTACGACCCACGATCTTATGTTAAAACTGTTTGATTCTGATATTCATCTTCGGGCGGAGCTCCCTCCACGGGGACCTCCAGAGAAGACTTTTTATCCAGAGAACACTAGATGGCTTAATCCTTTCTTCTCAACCTTATCATTCATACACGTGTCGACTCCTTATTGGGTGACATTTTTAGGCCGCATCATCTACTCCCCCCTACTCTCGTAAAAAAGGGGGACATCTTTTATGAGAGTAGAACAATTTCTGGAGAGACGTGTATCATTTCCGCTTTGGAGGGGAAGTTTCAAAACATTTTCTTCTCCAAAGACTTTTCGCGCCTATTATTCTGGGAGACTTTTCGGCTTCCGCGCGTGGACCTCACGCGACTACTTTTCTCTGTCTCGCTATCCCGAGAAAAACCCTCGGTTCTTTCCCCTATCTCTCCTCATTTACATCACGCAACTACCCCGTTTCCCCTCTTCACTTTTTTCAAGTTTCACTTTTCCTCTCATCTTCTCACCGTCTTCATCTTTTCACCGTCTTCCTCTTTCTTCTCTGGTGCTCCCGGATTTCCGCCGTCATCAGCCGTCTCGCCTGATTCCATAGTTCTTCTACTCAAGGTAACCCAGCTATCCTTCTTTTCTTCTTTTATTATCACTGTAAATCAATGTCAAATCCTCCTTCTCTGCTGAAAACCGCTAGCCAAAATTCTTCTGAAGCGACCCCCTCTATGACGGGGAGCCCAGAAAATAGGATTTCCCTTGCTTCTCGAATCGACCCTGCTCATCTAACTACACTTGTTCATGCTTACGGTTTCCCGTCGGAGTATGCCTTTCGCGCTCCACGCTCAAACGAACGCCCCGATATTTCCCAGCCTCGAACTCTTGCTTTTTTCGAAGCACATCTTAGGGCAGGACTACGATTTCCGATTCATCCCTACTTGGCTGCCATATCAACCCGCATGCAAATCCCTCTTAACCAGTTTACTCCAAATGCCATCCGTACCATGATAGGTTTTTTCATCTTGGTGAAAGGGAACGGGGGTGATCCGTCCGCCGAGCTATTCCTGAGCCAACATTCTTGTAAGGTGAATGATGGATTTTTCTATGTTAGCGGACGAAGGTCCCGTGTCTGTAAATTCCTGAAAAAACTCCATGAAGAAGACTCATCTTGGCGTGATTATTATTTTTTCGCTACAAGCCCTACTGATTGGCCGTTTCCTCACGGGGATTGGTTATTCTACAATCCGGGAGTAATCCCCCCCCCCCCTCTGAAAGCTTATTCTGTTTCCAATCACACCATTATGACCAACCTCAACACTCATATCCGTCTGAACGACTATTTTGATATCGTTGATATTTGCAAAAATCCTCGCATCCTCTCCCACTTCGGCTTTTGTTCTCAAGATTTCCCTTTAGGTCCTCAAGATGGTAAAAAATCTCCATACTGCTGTATTTTTATTCCTTGCATATGGCTACTTTCGTGTATTCTGAATATCTTCTTGGTTGTTTGCAGAGATGAGTTGGCTATCTCACATTTCCCGGGATGCTCCTGCTCTTAGTATAGTGAAAACCCCTATGTTATCCACTCCAGAAGTTCTTCCGAAAGTTCCCTCATCTCCTGCTCTCGAGAGCTCAGCAAAAACTTCGGTTCCAGAAGGTTCCTCGAAAGTTCCTCCTCTCCCTAATTCTTCCACTCAGGTTCCAGGTTCAGTTGCCAAGAGAACCCGCTCGGCTGCCAACGCCGTCTTTGCTGACTGCGGGACCTCTAAGAAAAAGAAGGGAAAAGCGTCTCGTACTCTCGTCGAGAAGGGCGCCTCTGTATATGAACCTCTCCACCGTCTCATTGATCGATGTCCTATTCCTTCCAACACTACTTTATCCGATTCGTCCCTTCCCGAGGACCAACTGCTTCATGGCGCTCAACTTTTCTCAGAGGTATTTTCTGTTATTTCTTATTTTCATGATCTTTTATTGTCTTCATATCTCCAACATTATTTTCCTTTTCTTTGTAGCTTGGCCTCACTTATGCTAAGATACTCGATCAAGGTGTCGAGATGGTGGCCGAGCTTGAGCTTCTCCGGGCCGAGGCGTCCTCCTTCCAATCATCCCTCAAGGATATCACTATGGAGAAGGAAAAGGCTCATAAGCGGGCCCAAGCTCTATCCGAGGAGTTGTCCCTCCTACAGACCCAAAGCAATCAGGATGCGACCAGGATCAAGCGTCTGGTGCAGGAGGTAGGGCGGATGGAGCGTGAATTGCCGGATGCTGGGGTGCAGGCTTGCATTAAGTCCCTATTCACTTCCCCCTTTGGCCAAGAGTTCTTAGAAACTCTTCATACTCAGTGGTTATCCGGCTTCCTGAAGAGCTCGAGCTTTCTCTGTGCCATGGGGCCACATATCCCTCACTTCATCGATCACGGCTTCAGCAACGCCGTCGCCGAGCATTCGGCCCCGGGATTCGATGGGACTTATTCTCGCGAGTTCCATCTAGATCGACTCGCTACTCCTCCAAAATTCTTGGGGGATCCTCAGGAGAGTCCTGACAATCCTTGGTGGCTACCCGGGATGGGCCAGGCTATTGCCAAGCTGCAAGCTGCCAAGATAAGTATGGCTGATCTAAGGCCTCTGGAGCCACTTATTTATCCTTACGCTTCTGCTCCAAAAGTGGTAACAGAGGTGGATGGAGGGACTGGCATTGCTGATGCTATGGGGGGTACGGAGGGTCTGAAGGAAGGTGGAGGATCTAGCAACCATGTTGCTGAGGAAGAGGGCGCTGCTGGAGGAGCTGAAGGAATTGAAGTTGAGGGGGCTATTGCCGAGGAAACTACTGCTGAACGAGCAGTTTAAATTTCATATTTCCATGATCACCACAAACAATTTACTTTTTTGTTGTTTTGCTACACTCTTTATTTTCTGCTCGTAACATTTTCTCTTCATACTTTGTAGGGGACCCCACACTCCTGGATATGTGGGGGCTTTTTGTAGTAATCATGTTAGCTTGATATGTTGCATGTTTTGTTGCCTTTCTCTTCCTTGCATGAGTAGCTTACGAGATCAACAAGGAATGTGTTGGAGGTGTGTTCTCTTCCCCCCCCCCCCTTTTTGTTGGTCTTGTAGGCTGTTCTGGAATTATTTCTCGGTTGTACAGTGTTTTGATTTCAGGTGACCTGGTTGTGGGGTATCATCCTCCCTCTTCTCTTGACTCCTGGATCATAAGACCTGTTTCCTTAATTATCTAGTCTTTGTAGTTCTCAAGTATGGTAAGGGCTTTCTGGAGGGCCTTGGCCTCTAGGCCTTTGAGTGTTTCTCACTGTTATTCTTAAAAGATTTTATTTCATAAAATCTTCTTATTTCAGTAACCCACTTGGGTCTCGAATATAGTGAGGGCTCTCTGGAACACCCCAGCCTCTAGGCCTCTGAGTGTCTCTCACTCTTTTTCTTAAAAGATTTTAGTTCATAAAATCTTCTCATTTCAGTAACCCACTTGGGTCTCGAGTAAAGTGAGGGCTCTCTGGAGCGCCTTGGCCTCTAGGCCTCTGAGTGTCTCCCACTCTTTTTCTTAAAAGATTTTAGTTCATAAAATCTTCTCATTTCAGTAACCCACTTGGGTCTCGAGTAAAGTGAGGGCTCTCTGGAGCGCCTTGGCCTCTAGGCCTCTGAGTGTCTCCCACTCTTTTTCTTAAAAGATTTTAGTTCATAAAATCTTCTCATTTTAGTAACCCACTTGGGTCTCGAGTAAAGTGAGGGCTCTCTGGAGCACCTTGGCCTCTAGGCCTCTGAGTGTCTCCCATTCTTTTTCTTAAAAGATTTTAGTTCATAAAATCTTCTCATTTCAGTAACCCACTTGGGTCTCGAGTAAAGTGAGGGCTCTCTGGAGCGCCTCGGCCTCTAGGCCTCTGAGTGTTTCTCCCACTCATCGTTGTTATATTCATACATCGCACATTCAGATATGAGAAAGATAATCAAGACACAATAATTCTGAATAACTCTTTCTTCAAAAAGGGATAATGCTTCCTTGATTTATTGTCAGTTTTCAACATAGGCCATAGATAACCTATGCCGGTCTCATTAAAAACCTCTTTACGGAAAAACCCCAAAGGGGAAACCCGTAGAGAGGGAAAAAGAGCTCCGGTGAAGCCACAAAATACATCCAGCAAGATACGAATTAATGCAAAAAATCACAAAACAATGGTCATAGATGGTCTCAAGACCTTACACTTTCTTCAAATAAAGAATCTCTTCAAATGGCAAACGTTCCAGGGTCGGGCTATGTCGACCCCTTCCATACTCTGCAGTCTATATTAGGGGTGTCAAAATCAGCCCGGTCGGATGGGCCGGCCCGGCCCACCCGACAAACAGGCCAGGCTGGGCCTGATTTATAGTGGCCCAAAAAAAATCGGGCCGATTTGGCCCGGCCCAAATGGCCCGTCGGGCCGATCGGGCTCAGGCCGGGCTTGGCCCGGATTTTTGGGCCGGCCCGTTTTTTTTTTTTTTTTTTTTTAACACAATTTTAATTTATGCAGCTAATAGTCTAATTATTTAAATGAGAGAAATAATAGCAGAAATTAAGGCGTGGGATAAGATTGATTTGCAAACTCCAAATTATTTAGATTGATTTGCAAACTCCAAATGAGAGAAATAATAGCAGAAATTAAGAAATAATGAGAGAACCTGTGACCTTGATTTGCAAACTCCAAATTGAAAACAAAAAAGAAAACTCTACACACAACCTCAAATGCCCAAATTGAAAATGAGAAAAGATAACCCTACACAGTACACACACTACACACAGGTCTGCAAATGCCTCCACATAAAAGAAAAGAGAAGAAAGCAATCCCCACTTCCAATCTTCTTAGAAAACAAACGCCAACGGCTCCACGGCGTCACGAACCACCCAGGACATTCGCTGCCCACCTTTATCTGCACAGAACATTCGCGAATCTCTGATGCATATTGCGTGAAGAAGAGGTGAAGTATTTTATTTAGGGTTTACAATTAAAATTGGGCCTGAATATTATTACTCCTATTTTAGTTGGGTTGGCCCATTGTAAAAATTGGACAACTTAAATTTAATAAATTAATTATTGAATTTTTTTAATAAAAAAATAGAATGGGCCAATTTGGCCCGATGGCCCGACAGCCCGACCAGGGCCAGGATGGGCCTTATATGTTCAGGCCCGAAAAAAATCGGGCCGACCTGGCCCGGCCTGGAAAAAGTGATTGGCCCGGTGGGCCGGTACCGGGCTGGCCCGGCCCGGCCCATTTGACACCCCTAGTCTATATGCTCCTCCTTTCAGCACCTGTGTAATTTTATAAGGTCCCTCCCAGTTAGGCTCCAGCTTTCCTGTATTCTTCAGGGCATCCGCTCTTCTTAGTACCAGGTCCCCCTCTCTGAAGGACCTCGGGATCACCCTTCGGTCGTACGCAGCTTTAATTCTGCTTTTATATCTTTCAGCACGTACCCTAACTATCTCTCTTTCTTCTTCCATCAAGTCTAGAGCCTCTCTCATCAATTTCTCATTCTGATACTCTTCAAATTGGGCAACTCGGTGTGATTGCAACACGGCCTCTGGAGGTAGCACCGCCGTAGCTCCGTAGACCAGCTGAAATGGGGACTCTCCAGTTGCTGTCTTCGGACTAGTTCTATATGACCATAGCACATTGTCTAACTCATTCACCCATGCTCCTCCTATTTTCACCAGCCTTGTTCGAATACCGTCTACTATCGTTCGATTAGTGACCTCCACTTGTCCATTAGCTTGGGGATGAGCTACAGAGGTAAATCTCTGTATTATGTTCAGTCTTGCGCACCATCCTCGCACATTTTCTCCGTTAAACTGGGTTCCATTGTCGGAGACCAATATTCTGGGTACTCCAAATCTGCAACAAATCTGCTTTCTTAGGAATTTAATCACATTATCCTCATCTATTGTAGCCAGGGGAGCAGCTTCCACCCATTTGCTAAAATAGTCCACTGCCACTATCAGGAATTTTCTCCCTCCAGAGGCCGGAGGGAAGGGTCCTACCAAGTCGATTCCCCATTTAGCAAAGGGGTAGGGAGAGTGCATTGCTCCCATCTCTTCCGCAGGGGTCCTTATCAATGGACCATTTTTCTGACATTTGACACATTTTCTCACAAATTCCCTAGCGTCTTTTGTCATGGAGGGCCATTATAATCCCGCCCTTAAAACTTTCTTCACCACTGCCTTGTATCCTTCATGACTGGCTGCATCACCTTCGTGGATCTCTTTGAGTGTATACATAGCTTCTCGAATTGATATACACCTCAAATATGGGTGTGTGAATGACTTCTTATATAAGTGCCCTCTGATAATACAATATCTAATCCGGAGGGTTCGGGTTTCTCTGGTGGTAGGGGCATCTGCCCCCTTGGTGAGTTCTGTCCATATAGCCCTCCTCCAATCATCTTCCTCTTCAATAGAACCAATGGGGTTCTCCAGAGTCTCTCTTTCTACAACTACTAAAGTTACTGTCCCTCGTCCCTCAAACTCTGTGGAGCTAGCGAGTTTGGAGAGGCTATCCGCCTGCATGTTCTTTTCTCGAGGTATCTGGACTACCTCGCACTCTTGAAACTTGCCTATCATCTCTTTGGCTCGTTCCAGATAGGCAGCCATCCTGCTATCTTTGGCCACGTATTCACCGTTCACCTGCTGAACAACTAATTGGGAGTCTGAGTATAGAGTTACCTTTGGAGCTCCCAATTCTAATGCCATCTCCATTCCTCTGATCAAAGCTTCGTACTCTGCTCCGTTGTTTGAGGTCATGAATTGAAACCTCACTGCGAATTGTAGGTCTTCTCCTCGAGGGCCTATTAACACAATCCCTGCTCCACATCCGCTCAGGGTCACTGAGCCATCTACATACACCTTCCATCCTTCGACTTCCTCTGGTTTGGTCGACTCTTGGATGAAATCTGACAAATCTTGGGCTTTTATAGCCTTCCGAGGCTCGAAATCCACGTCATATTCTTGAAGCTCGATGGCCCATTTCACCATCCTTCCGGAGAGGTCTGCTCGCCCTATAACCTATTTCAACAAGTAATTAGTGCGGACTAGTATTTTGTAAGAAAGGAAATATGGGCGCAGCCTTCGCGCTGTAACTACCACGGCCAGAGCAGCCTTCTCAATTTCTGAGTATCGATTTTCGGCCCCTTGAATGACCTTACTGACATAATAAATAGGGTGCTGCAGAGATCCCTCTTCTTTGACTAGGGCAGTACTTAACGAGAATTCTCCTACAGAGAGATACAAAATGAGGGTATCCCCTGGAGAAGGTTTCGTCAGCTTCGGCAACTGAGACAAATGGTGCTTCAAGTCTTCAAAGGCTTTTTGGCATGTTTCGCTCCATTCAAACTTGGTCCCTTTCTTAAGAATTTTAAAGAAGGGATGACTCTTTTCAGCAGATCTGGCTATGAATCTGCTCAATGCTGTAATCCTCCCATTGAGTGTCTGGAGCTCCTTTATATTTCTGGGTGGCCGCATGTCTAGTACAGCTTTCACCTTGGCTGGATTAACTTCTATACCTCTTTGAGTGACCATATATCCGAGGAACTTCCCTGATTTTACTCCAAAAGAGCATTTGGCTGGGTTCAACTTGATGCCATTCTCTCGAATTACTTGGAAAATTTCTTCCAGATCTTCCACATGTTGATCTGCTTTCACACTCTTAGCTAGCATATCATCTACATATATCTCCATGTTCCTTCCCAGCTGTCTTCGAAAGACAGCATCGACCATCCTTTGATACGTTGCTCCGGCATTGATTAATCCAAACGGCATCCGAACATATCCGAACGTTCCGCAGGCTGCTATAAAGCACACTTTGGAGACATCTGCAGGGTTCAGTTGGATCTGGTGGTATCCTTGGTATGCATCCATCATGCTCAGCAGCTCGAAGCCTGAAGTTGCATCCACTAACTGGTCTATCCTTGGCAGCGGATAGTGATCCTTGGGACATGCCTTGTTGAGGTCCCTGAAATCGATGCACATTCTCCACTTTCCTCCCCCTTTTGGCACTAGCACGGCATTGGAGAGCCATTCTGGGAATTGGACTTCCACCACATGCCCTGCTTTCAATAGCTTCTCGACTTCTTCTTTCACAATGTTGTTCTTCTCAATTCCAAAATTTCGTAGTTTCTGTTTCACGGGTCTTGCCTTTGGATCGACATTAAGGCAGTGTATTGCTATCTCCGGAGGGATTCCTGTCATGTCAGCTGGAGAAAATGCAAATATATCGGAATTTCGACGTAATGTAAGTATTACCTTCTCTGTGAGTTCAGGTCCCAGTTGGGTGCCTATCTTAGTGACAAAACCAAGTTTCCCTGGGAAGAGCTCCACGCTCATCAGTTCTTCATCTGTTTTAACATTCACTTGTTCAGGTATCGCTCCCTCGACTTTCTTCCTTTTGACCTCAGGGTCATCTCCTCTTGTCCGCTCCAGGCCCTTAGTCAGGGCTCTGTCCGCCATCTTCACAGACTCTGCATAGCACTTCTGTGCTTGGTATTGGTCTCCTCTTACTTCTCCCACCCCGGCGGCTGTAGGGAATTTCATTTTCATATGAAATGTGGAGATGATTGCTTGAAAGAGGTTCAGGCTGGGTCGTCCCATCACGACATTGTATGAGGAAGGGATGTCTACAATAAGGAACTCTACCAAGTGGACCTTCCGAGCTGGGGCGTCTCCCAACCCTACCTGCAACATTACTGATCCCAAAGGTTGGATGGCTCCTCCGGAGAAACCATACAGGGAGGTATCTACAGGACGTAGCTTTACACTCAGCTCCATCCTCTTGAAGCATCCAAAAAACATAATGTCAGCCGAGCTCCCCGTATCTACGAAGATTCGGGCAACATCGAATCCAGCTATGTCGGTGGTGATTACCAGAGCATCATTGTGATCTTCCTTGACTCCTTTCATATCCTCCGGCCCAAATCGGATATTGGGCGTTTCCGTCATACGTCCCACTTCTCTTAACTGGCTTCCTTGCTCTGTTTTTAGGGCTCGGACGTTCTGCTTTCTCTTCCGGAAGGAATCTCCATCTGCTGGCCCTCCCACAATCATATGGATTACTCCTCTCTTTGGTGGTGGAGGGGGCATATCCTCGACCGCCTCCCTGGTTTCCTTCTCCTCTGGTTTTCTTTCCAGTTCTTTTCGTTTCTGCCCCCGAGGGCCCTGCCTGTCTCTAAATATGAATTCTTTTAGATGACCCGCCTGAATCATCCTCTCGATCTCATCTTTCAAATGGTAACACTGATTCGTATCATGTCCATACTCATTGTGAAATCGGCAGAATCGATCAGACTTGGGCTTCTGAGGTCCTCGATTCCTGGAATATGGAAACTTCAAGTCTGGATGGTCTCCTGCTACCTCCAATACTTCAGCGGGCTCCATTCTCAAGGGTGTGTATTTCTCAAACCTCCCCCGAGGGCCAGACCGGGGACCTCCGGAGGGGTTGCTGTCTCTTGCTGCTCCGGAGGTTCGAGGGACCTCTAGACTGAATCGCCTGGAGGGGCCTTCCCTTTCCCTTCTCCTCTCTCGATCTTGCGGCCTAACCTCCAACCTCTTTGCTTTCCGGACCTCCTCCAGAGTGAGGTACTTCTCTGCCCTATGCAGCAATTCATCAAAGTTCTTAACCGGCTTCTTAGCTAAAGAGGAGAAAAAGTCTCCATCACGCAACCCATTGGTAAGAGCGTTGATTTTCACCTCCGGAGAGGCTGTAGGGACCTCCAGAGCTGCTTGATTGAATCTCCGGAGGAAAGCTCTTAAGCTCTCGCCCTCTCCTTGTCTCAAATTAAAGAGGGTCAAAGTGGCCCTCGGCTGTCTCCGGGCACTGGCAAATTGATGAAGGAAGAGCTCACTAAATTCTTCCCAGGATCGGATTGTGTTAGGTTCCAACTGGGTAAACCATTGCTGTGCAGCTTTTGCTAGGGTAGTTAGGAATACTCTACACTTTATTCCCTCTCCATAGCGGTGTAGCAATGCAGCATTCTCGAACCTTACTAGGTGTTCGTACGGATATGCCGTACCATCATATTCAAAATTAAGGGGCTTGAAATTGAATGGTAGTTCATCCTGTAATATATTAGGGGAGAACTGACATCCAGAGGCGTGAGCGGATCTACTGGTTCGGTTGCTCATCTGCTTCCTCATATCGCGCATCTCTTTCTGTAGGGCCAGTAGTTGATCGCTGACAGGCCCTCCGTAGGTATCATCTGTACTTTCTTCTGTCTCAAGGGGTTCTGTCCCTCGGGGTGCAAGATCTGCATTCCTTCTTGTACCCCGTAGGGGAACGCTTCTCTCCGCTCGGGAGGGCACCTTATCATCCTCTTCCGCCCGCATCCCCATCTCCTTAGACAACACTTGGGAGGCTCCAGGTGCTTCGTCTTGGGGTCTTGGGGCAGGTGCCTCTAGATCTCCCGGTGCAGCTCTGGGAATCCGATTCCTTTGGTCAGCAAAGGCTTTCTCTACGGCTTGCTTGATGAGAGCGTTCAATTGATCGGGAGAGATCAGGAGCGGCCCTGAGTCTAGAGTGTCCCTTTGTTGAGGATCTGCGGTTTGGGACTCGGGGGCCTCCAGATTCCCTGCTCTTCCTTCTCCGACCGGTAGGGGATGACTTTCGTCATTCAAGGCTGGAGTAGGTGATAATGGTTGATTCGATCCAGAAGGTGCGTGGATTGGATCTTTTCCCCGGCCTCCCCTTGGTGGAGGATCAGTTGGCAAAGGGGAATTTTCTGTTGGAAGATTCTTCTTCCCAGAAACAGAAGTTTTATTTCCGCCACCCATTTGCTTGGATAGGTAGAAACTCGTGAGAAAATCTTTCAACTCTTTCCCACAGACGGCGCCAGTTGATGTGCCAAAATTTGCACAAGAGGATTGGGTATCCTCTGAATTAGATGTCCTTCTCCTCAAACGCGTATAATCGTTCCGAGTAGGCTACCTTCACTTGAAATCTTCGAGCTGACCTGCAAAGAACACACCGGAGGGGAGTCCGGTGTGGACACTCCGATGCCTAAGTCAGTATAGGGCTTATCAAATCTCCCAAGGATCTCAAGATCCTTGATATCTTAAATCAGTTCTCAAAGAATCTCAGAAAGGCGTTTTTATTCAGTATAGTAAAGTTTTAGCGTATATGTGTCTAACCTGGAAATATCTTCAAAATTACCTATTTATAGAGATATCCTCTGAAGAGGAAGTCAAGCCTTCCTCTTATTTCGGAGCTGCCCGTGAGACTCGGCCCTACTGAGGAGATCTAGTCCTCCTTTCTCTCCACTCCCTGAAGGCTCGGCAGCCTTATCCCTTAGTGGACCTATTCTCCTAAAATAAAGGAGAATAAGGTCTTCCCTTTATCAAGTCTTGAGCAAAGATAGCGGGAATCCCCTATATTTACGACCCACGATCTTATGTTAAAACTGTTTGATTCTGATATTCATCTCCGGGCGGAGCTCCCTCCAGGGGGACCTCCAGAGAAGACTTTTTATCCAGAGAACACTAGATGGCTTAATCCTTTCTTCTCAACCTTATCATTCATACACGTGTCGACTCCTTATTGGGTGACATTTTTAGGCCGCATCAATATATATATAGTAAAGATTTTTAAAAATAGTGGGACAATGACCCACGTACTGGGCCCAACGTCCCACTGTCTGGTGTCGAAAAAAATTGTCTTCGTTCCCGCTGAGGCGGACCTACACGGTATTGTACCCCCAAAATTGAAAAAAATCATCTAATAGTATATAGGGCGCGGCTAAAGGCACCCGGCGATCCTATGAGTACACCCAGGAGATGAGGACACACGCCAATCGGATGAGGACACCCACCTGGAAAAACCAAAAATGCCCTCTTCAAATAAAACCTTCCTCTTCCTCTCCCTTTCTCATCCTCTCTCTTTCTCAACAATTGAGACACCCACTCCACAATTCTTACGCTGCTTCGCCGGCACGGCGGCACCCACTCCGCCAACGCCGCCCTCCCCGTCGCGCTGCCCTCCCGTCGCGCCGCCCTTCCCTACAACCTCGTTCGCGGCCGCCCTCCCCTGCAACCTCGTTCGCGGCCGCCCCCATCCTCCCCACAGTCGCGGCCGCCGCCCTCCCTTCTCCCCTTCGCCGCGGCCGCCGCCCTCCTCCCCTTCGCCGCGGCCGCCCTCCCTTCTCCCCACATACGCGGCCGCCGCCCACCCCCTCCTCCCCTTCGTCGCGGCCGCCCTCCCTTCTCCCCACAGATGCGGCCGCCGCCCTCCCTCCTCCCCTTCGTTGCGGCCGCCGCCCACCCCCTCCTCCCCTTCGCCGCGGCCGTAGTGCTCTCCCCTCGCCGCCGCCGCTAACAGGTAAGTTTAGGTTTGAAAAATTAGGGTTTTCTGGAAAAAAAATTAGGATTTTTTTTGAAGTTTGAGAATTATTTTCGAACATAGTGCGTTTGTTTTGGAAAAAAATTCGAACAACTTGAGTTTGTTTTGGAAACAATTTCGAACAACATGTTCGATTTTTTTTTTCGGACAAATTTAAGTTGTTTTGAAAAAATTTTCAAGCATATTGTGTTTGTTTTGGAAACAATTTCGAACAACTTGAGTTTGTTTTGGAAACAATTTCGAACAACTTGAGTTTGTTTTGGAAAAAATTTCGAACAAGAAGTTCATCTTTTTTTTCGAACAAATTTGAGTTGTTTTGGAATTTTTTTCGAACATATTGAGTTTGTTTTGAAATTTTTTTCGAACATGTTGAGTTTGTTTTGGTAAAAATTTCGAACATGTTTGTTTTAGAAATTTTTTCGAAAAGTTGGTGTTTTGTGTTAATTTTTGTTGCAATTTTGGAATTTTTTTTGTTTGGTGGTGGTGGTGGTGGTGGTGGTGGAGTTGTGGTGGTGGTGATGGAGTAGAATGGGTGGGTGGGTGTACTCATCCGGGAATTTTTTTTTAAATATACAGGAGGGGTAAAAACGTAATTTCGCTGCATCCTTTTCACAAAAAAAAAAACTTATCTGGGTGTACTCATAGGATCGCCGGGTGCCTTTAGCCGCGCCCTAGTATATATCCCATACGCATGCTAGTGTTCATTCTAACAAAAACTCAAATTCTCTATTGGGCCAATTAATTGGGCTTTATTTATATACTTATTACTATTTGTGTAAATATAAATAAAAAATATAATTATAATTATAGATAATATTATTATTCTTACTTTTCTTTTAAAAATAATATTATTTATATAAATACACTCTATTTATAAGTAAATTTCACAACAATCAATCATACCCTCAACATATTTATTTTATATATAAAATTAATTGATAATGGTAAAGTCTAGTATGCACTCGAGTGCATGCTGTGCACCCTAGTCCATGTGCATTTTTCAGTTTACTGACTTACACTTTTTGGTAAATGGTTTTGCACTTTTCAATTATTACTTATACAGTTTAATAATTAAAAAGTGCAACATCATTTACCAAAAAGTGTAAGTAAGTAACTGAAAAGTGCAACATGAACTAGGGTGCACAACATGCACTCGAGTGCATAGCAGACCAACCCATTGATATTTATTAAAATTCGTGGTCGAATAATTGACATAATGAATTTGGACTGAGAGGTTATATTATTCTTATAAAGAAATTTGTGTGAGTCAAATATAATTTAAGTATATTTTTACTTAATTGTCAACTTATCTACTATTTTTTTTGAAGTCTCGGGTATCCGGTCCAAGGACCGACTAATCCTGAGGGACCAATCTCACCGCCCACTTGTGGGGGTCCCGTTTAAAGCCAGAACTTTGCGCTCTGTATGGACATGGCCCCATAGAATTTTTTTTTTTTAACTATTAGCTTTATGAATTTCTACTTTCTGACATTGTCTTATAATATGTGTCTTATATTTTTATTTAATTTCACTTGTATGTTTGTATATCCCTTTAGTCGGGTTTGCACTTATTTTCGAATAGCCAAAGTAACATAGGAAGTCAACTATGTAAACCAATTAGTAAGGCTTTAAACATTAAATAAAATTTTAAAGATTATTTATTGTACCCACAAATTAAAATTCCTGGGTCCATCACTGCGTTACCGTATATTTCAAGTCTTAATCTTGACATTGTAATTAATCTTGATTCCACATTGATTCTGATTCATGCAGGGTAGGAAAGACGTTGATGATGACAATAGATTTTTTTTTTTTTTTGGATTCTGGAAAAATTTGGACCTTCACAATTTTTTTTGAGTTTATTTGTTGTTTAGATTCTGGAAAATTTGTTTCTAAAGTCCTTTTTAGAGACTTTTTACAAGACATTTGTGATAAGCCTTTCATATTAACTTGGTGTTTGTTTGATTTCATTTAAACAATTGTTTTTTCAATAATGAAAGTTCTTAACTATGATGACCAATACTACTGTAATTTTTGTGTTGGCTTCAATTTATCTATTTTTTGTATCATTTAAACAATTTATCTACTTTTAATTACTTGTATAGTTTTTAAAGATCATGATAACTATTTTTAAATATACTATTGTAATGGATTAAATTTTGTGAGAGAAGTTTTAAATTTAATTATTAAAAACAATTTGGGATGTAAATGAGTTATTTTTTAAAATACTTAGTAACTTATTAATTTTAATGAATTGTTTGATTCACTTAACTTGTGAGTAATTAATTAATGAATTTGACTGATTAATTTTAATTTTATTGAATGGTGGATTAAAAAAATTATTGAATAGTGAAATAGACTTGTGTCTATTTTATTGAAACTATTTAATTAATTGTTATTACATTTTAATGAATTATTTGATTCACTTAATTGTGAATAACTAACCCTATTTAGACATCCCAAAATTACTTGCACACTATGGAAATGCACCATAAAATTAATAATCTCAAACATTATTTTATTTTCAAATTTGCACCTAGAATACCCCTCATTTATCTTATATCATCATCCACACTAAAAATCTGGACTTATATCATCCTCCACTAAAAATCTGGAATGAGTCGCATCTCCACATAGCATCAAATCGGATCAGATCAAAAGAATGAAGAAATTATGCTTTCAGATAAAAAGAATGAAGAAACTATGCTTTTTGTTTATAATTGATCGTTTGGGATCGGATCAGATCAAAAGAATCAAAAGAATGAAGAATTCAGATAAAAAGAATGAAGAAACTATGCTTTTTGTTTATAATTGATCGTTTGGGATCGGATCAGATCAAAAGAATCAAAAGAATGAAGAAATTATGCTTTGTTTATAATTGATCGTTTGGGATTTATTTTAAAATGAGATCAAAACAATGGCCTCTATTTTGGAACATAACTTGTCCAGTATCATCTGAGCGAGAAAATTTATTGGAAATACCGTTGCAAACAAGAGGAGACACAAATTTAGCTAATTAAGAACTTTAGCTAATTAAGAACAATAAGTCAAAACTCTTGAAAAACCAAAGGAGGAAGAATTAGCAGCAAAGCAATCAGAGAACTTTGAAGACCATAATAATACGTGTTTCCACATTGGAATTCGGATTACGAGATTCTCATCATTTTTCTCTGCGCAACAACGAAAAAAAGCAAATCAATTTGAATGTCTTCGGCAAAACGAACAAGAATTTGAATTACGAAAACAAAATCCAAAATAAACGTTTCACCCAGAATAGATCTTTATAGCACCTGAGTAACCTAATCTCGTTATTTCTTCACAGATTATTACTCATACCTGCGAAGGGCAGATTGGTGCATAAAACTAGTAAAGAAAAATCAAACGGAAATCTTCAAAGAGGACTCCTAAAACGCAACTCAAAAGAAGAAGAAAAAATTGAATCTGAGCTTTGCGGCTAGGGTTACAGAGCTGAGCAATTAGCGACTATATATATATATATATGGACGAGATTCGAAAGGCAGGGGCAGGGCTGTGATTTCATTTTGTTGTTGGCATAAAGCGCTATTTTATCAACTGGCGACTTAAGATGCGGAGATAACCACGACTTTCTGACTTTTTCCTTCTTTTTCTTTTTTTAATTCAAAAACTTTCATTTTAGTTAATTAATTTTAATTGTCTCAAGCAAAACGATCTTATAAGAGAGTATCTATTCTAATTACATATTTTAATAAGTATTTCATTTTATTTTATAGTACTCTAATGCTGACATGAGGATCATGTATGTTGTTACCATAATAATTTATATATTAGAAATGAAAAATCATATACTCCTACCTGATTAGCTATTGCTCTCTAATTTATACATTAGAAATACATGAGTTCCCCCTTTAAATTTAATTTAGTGTGAGACAATGAAGGTCAATTTTATTGTGGGAAAGATGCAAGTTAATGAAGGTGAGGCTATATAGTTTATGAAGCATTAATAACATAATCTACGAAGCATAAAATGACTTGGGCGGGCTTTGATGATTTGGGCTCAACGGATTTCAAAGATGGCCACTGTTATACACACACAGGGTTATTGAGAACACCCACGGGCTAAACACACACCTTGTGATGAGATGAGGACACCCACGTGGAAAGATCAAAAGTACCCCCTTTTCAAACCCTAATTAAATCCCCCTCTCACTCTTCTCTCACATTTACACATGGTACACCCACCTCTCCTCCAGTCGCCTCGTCGACCTCCGCCGTCGCCCGTCTCCTACACAGCCTCCCCTGTCATCCATCCCCCTGTCCAGCTGTCTCGTCGAACTCCTTGCATTGTCCGTCTCCCTCGTCGCCGATCATTCAAACGCCCTCCTCATTCACACCCACCTTTCATTCGCGGCCGCGAACGGTCGTTCGCATCCCTTCTTCGCGGTCGTTCGCACCCCTCCCCCTCCCAAGTCGCACACGTCGCCGCCTTCCGGTAAGTTTAGAATTTTAATAAGGAAAGCAACTCAATTTCTATTTTTTTATTCGATTAGGATTTAGGGTTTATGCACACAAATTCATTTGCAGATTAACATCTACCCCACAAAAAATTTCAAATTTTTTGCTATTTTTCTTCGAAATCTGTAAAGAGGAGAGATGTCCGATCTTTTTTTTGGACAAATGAAAGTTGTTCATGAATTTTTTTTTTTGGACACATTGAATTTGTTCGTGAAAAAGTTTCAAACATCTTAATTTTGTTCATATAAAATTTTCGAACAACTCTTATTTTCCGGACAATGTCGATTTGTCCGGAAAAAAAACCCGAACAACTCTGTCTTAAGCGGAAAAAAAATCCAAATATTATATATTTCTCTAATTTTGTGTTTTGTTAAGAATTTTTTTTATTTTTGCAAAATTCCTTAGTAGTTTTTTTAATCGAAGGATGATGATTTGTGATGGTGGGGATGATTTTGGCGTGAAATGGAATGGGTAGATGTACTTATTTTCACATTTTTTAAAAAAATTAATAGGAAGGGTGTATGGGACATTTTACACGCTCTTTAGGATGAAAAAAATGTCTAATGGGTGTCCTCAATAGATCTGTGTGTGCATATAACCGTGGCCTTCAAAGATTTGAACTGGCCCTCAAATATTTGAGTTGGGCTAATTTTGATTCCTTACAATTTTAATTTGGACCTAATTAATCTATTTATTTTCTTTAGAAAATAATTCCAAATAAAGAATAGAAAATCAATATTAATATGTAATAAACTTAGCTGGTTTCCAAATAATGTAGTCAAAAAAATTAAAAAATTAAGAGGTTTTACCCTGAGGGTATGTTTGTTTTGGGATTATGTAGGATGGGGGAAATCTTGGATGGAAAAATCTTGGATGGGGAAATCTTGATAAATAGTAATTGTGTGTGTTTGTTTTGAGATTTTGAGTAGGATGAGATGTAACTTTATGTCAAATCAAATTGTGTAAGAGTGGTTGGATGGGATGTAATAGTAGGATGGATAGATATTTTTAGGGATGAGTGTAGTTGGATGGGGAAATCCGAATGTAAAATTTCGAAGTAGAACAAGGACGCTACGTCCGGACGATTGAGTTCCAAAACAAACATACCTTGAGAGTTCTTGTAAGCAGGAACCTGAGAAGCCCAAGCTTTTAAGTTGATTAAGTCCATCTTAGATGGGCCAGCCCACAGTAATAACCAATGTCCACATAGTCCCATATGCCCATTACGAGGATGTAATTCATTCATTTCAACATCCATATATATATTTGAGGCAAATTAGATGAACATCCATACGCAAAATGTTACACCCTCCGTCACATATGAATTTATACACTCCATAAAAGAAAATATTGTCATAACCCTCACCCTCAAAATATACACATATTTTCCCATATGCCATTACTTTTTCACACTCAACCTACCTTTTATTTTACTTTATTCATAAAAGTTTACAAAACTACCCCTCAAAACATCACTCATTACACTTTTTCTTACACATTTGATTAAAATGTGTGTCATCCCAGAGGTGCAAATTCCTCTGGGACGGAGGGAGTAGCAAATGTTATTATATATTAATATGTTGGTCTCAAAACGAGTATGGTGACAGCTTAGAGGGGGGTGAATAGACTGTCAGGTGTTAAAAACTTTTTCGTGCTTCTTAGATCAGATTTAGACGTACAGAAGAGTTATGTACTCAGTCGTCTATATGCAATTCAAGATAACAGCCTTACTGATTGCTGAAATCAGCTGGTCAGTTTGGAAGCTATCTCAAGAGCTATGAGTGCGGAAATGTGTAGGCCCTACGTGTTTAGACTCGTGGGTATTTTTATGAAAACCTTTGAAAACTAATGACTTCAAAAACTATAATATAAACAAGTATGAACAATGATGAATATGAATACAGAATAAAGAATAAGCAATAAGCAATAAAGAACACAGAAGTTTATAGTGGTTCGCATTTCAATATCCTACGTCCACTCTCTCTAATCATATTGAGAAATTCAATAGCTTGCTGCTTTATAGTCTCAAGAGAAGACTTTCGATCTATAACCTCAACTACTTTCTGAGGAACAGATATGTTTGTTGGTGAGGTAACAAACAACCTTTTATAATGATTAAAACCAAATAATAAGATGTGTGTATAACCAACTAATGTTCTAAGCACTAAAGATAGGATTCTTTATACGAGCTTAGAATCGGAAACTTAGAGCACTAAGGATAGAAATCTTTGTTGGCTCTAAAGAACTCGACACTTAAGTATTTTTCTCAAACTTGTTGTTCTTGATATCAGCTGTGAATGCAAAGAGAATGAGTTCTTGCTTGTAGGGTTTCCGGTACCTTGTTCCAAAGGACAAGTGTTGTATTTATAGAGTGATTTGTACTCAGAAACTAGTCGTTGGTGAGAATTAACCGTTGCAATAAATCTTTCTAAGTATGGTTGCCATCTTCATAGGAATGGTGTTTGCAGGTTTTCTAGTACGATATTACCTTAAGAGGCAATGTGCATTAAATGCTCTGTACTTCTTCTGCAGATCTCTTGTACGACTTACTAAGATGTCAACTTCATAGCTTCGTGTTGATGTCTCATTGGTCCACATTAGCTTGTTAGTTGAGAGCTGTCTTGTCTTCTGTTAGAGCTAGCAATTCAGAAGTTAATCCGACTTTCTCTTTGTCTTCTGTTTTGCATGCCTTTATCATCTGACTTAGTTATTCATAAATGAACTAACACTTGTGAAGGTGTATTATTCATAAACGCTAAGTGCTCTTCGACTTGAATGCTCTTTAAGACTTACTCTGACAAGATACAGATGAGTTCATATCTGCTGGGTTGTCTTTTGAACTTCGATTGCAGAATATCATATAGAAGACCCAGTCTTCAAGGTATACAACAACCTTTAGATCTGAATCTACTAATGAACTCTTGGGATCTTCTAGTCTTCTACTTTCTTCTTAATAGACTTCAGTGGAGTGTACAGATGAGTAATCAGCTGACCTATACACAGTTAATTCTTAGACGAACTTGTACTCTACTGATCTGATTTTTTGCCATCAAAACTAAAGCTATTTATTACACTCAATTTAGGGCTGGATAAATATCCCAAAAATTTCTCCCTTTTTTATGAAGCTAAAACTAATTATGCTAAGTTATCAGATTAGTTAGTGTCAACATTTGAAGATATAAAAGTTAGATAAACAACCATATTATGATCAATAAATAAAAATGTAGATGGCTTCTAAGGAAGACAATGAGTAGTTGTCTTGAAGCTGAAAAAGTAAAATCTTGTATTAATATGAGCAAAAGGAAAGTTCAGATTACAAATACAAGAGGATTTTACTTCAGCACTTGATAAGGTCTTCCATAGATGCCAAAAGCTTGATAAACTCTCTTCTTGATCTCACGGGCAAGGTTTTCATCCCTGACCTTGTCTTCCAAGCATATGTCATCGATGATATTTTCTGGTTCCCTCATGGCCTTCTTGTTGTTGATGGTGGTAGGAAGATCCCAGGCAGGAAAGTCCGGCAAGATGATGTTAATGTTCTTCTCAGCTGCTTCTTCCATAACGATGCTTAAGAAGTCTTTGTCTTTCTCTTCTAGAAAGCTTTCGAAGCAACCGAATGTCATCTGTCGATCTTGATCTCCCCATCTGCGAGCAAGATGGTAAATCTTCTGCCATTCTTTCTTCAGATTCAGCCATCTTAAGTTGTGAATCGGGTCCAGAAATTCATCAATTTACTGATTTTAGGGTTCAGACTTTGGGAGTTCTTCTTCATCTTTCCTAGATTCCTGCTTTTTTTTCAGCACAGTTTTTCTCCTTTTGTAGTTTGTATCGAGTTGGGATGCTTTCTTTTCAGTTGTTGTTGATGACGTTCCTCTTCTGATTGCGCAAGTCTCCGACTTCTTCTGTTTGCAAGAGGAACATTGTCATCTTCATCTTCAGACTCTTTCTCAGCTTCTTTTTCGGTTTCAGGATTATTTGGTTGCTTCTAAGACTTGTCTTCTTGATTTAAAACAAGAGAAACAGATACATGTAAAATGTGAGAAATAGAAGGCATTATAGATGATGGAATTTTGGAAGAAATTCCCCCTTGAGATATGCCTTGTTGAGTCTGAGTCCTCTAACTTCTGATTTTCTCTTCTATATCTGCTAATCTCCTAGCCAGATCAGACTGAGTATCAGAAAATTTCTTCAGCATTGCAGCAGTATCCTCAGCTGCTTTCTTCATCTTCTCAGTAGCCTTTTTAGATATTTCCTTTAGTTGATCAGACACTTGTTCTGATAACTTAGCTCTGGCCTCTTCTTCCCCCTTTTTGGCTTCTTCAAAATGGGAAGTGAGCGCTTGAGTAAGTTTCGTAAGATGATCAGCATTGGCAGAATTCAGAATACCAGTGGCCTTCTGACTTAGACGATCAGTCGCCTTAGATGCAGTATCCTCAATTACTTTGTCCAGATCAGCAGGTGCAGGGGCAAGTTGAAATCGAAGTTTCAAATCTTCAGTGGTGATCTCAAGTTGGGTCTTAGCATGTTTGAGGTTTTCAAACTCATCTTCCATCTTCTGCCCATGTACTTTGGCCAATTCCAACTGCTTGGTTAATTCAGCTCTTTGAGCAGCAGACTCCTTTTGCAGCTCAAGATATTTTTGTTGGAGACCAGAAGTGGCTTGCCTTTCCCTGTCTTGACTTCGTTGTAGTTCTGTTGTCTTTAGGTCATCGATGGTTTTGATCAATTCAGATCGATGATTGTAGTCAATTTTAGCAACTCCCACTTTGAACAACTTAGCTGATTCACTCAAACTTTTATCAAGTGCCTTAACAACAGAATCAGTCAAATCCTTATCAAAGTATTTCTTCATATTGTCTCGAATGGCTGTGAATATATCTTGATAAGTATCCATTCGATTCTGCTCAATCTTAAGTGTAGCATGCATCATTGTTGGTGCTAGTTCTTCATGGACAAGCTTTGCAAGATCACAAAGAACCTAACCGATGAGAGGGATATCTGCTTCATTCAGCCCGATTGTCTTCAACCTGTACCAGATCAAATCTGAAAGATTTATCTTTGTCTAGACCACGTCAGATGATGATTCTCCAACTTGTTGGACGTCTTTGTTTCTTGCAAGGGTTTGCATCAGTTCTTCAAACGGCCTTTGAGGAAGATTCTCAGGAATGGATGCAACAATCTTTTGGAAGCCCATATCATCATCATCATCGCCATCACTGAATACCACATTGTCAGTTGCAACAATTTTATTGTGATCAACATTCAGTTCTTCATCAATGTCAACTGCTTCTATAGTATTTTCTTTGTCTGAGCCATCTCGGATCTGAAGATTCTGAGCAATATCTTCAGCAGTTTGATTCACATCAGCAGACTCAGTAAGTTGAAGATCATCAACTCCTTCTTTATCCAGAATTATTAAATTAGTGAGAATGTCAGCAGCCCTCACAAAAGCGCTTTGCATAGCTTCTTCAACCAATTCCAACTTTATTTCCTCCTCCTCGGCTGAATCAGCCGGTATCTTCTCCTCAGTTTCTAGAGTTGGTTGCTCAATACTTTGAGATCCCTGAACCTCTGAGACCGGGGGATGTGAAGGTTCAGCTAACACAATTGATTGTGTTTGATCAGATTGAGCATTGGACGGTGCATTTTCATTTCTGACTGTTTCCATCACCAAGTCAGAAATTGATTTTAACACTAATGCCTCAAAGTCCAAGGACTCGTCATGGGCAGGGACTTCAGCTGTTAGCACAACATCTATCTCTAGCTCTGCTGATTGTTCAGCATCATTGCCAGTCTGTTTAGGTGAACTCCCACCTAAATCAGATGTTGAGTTATCTGCTCCTTCAGCAGTGTTCCCTCCGATTTGATCCTTTGTAGGATCTTCATCGTTGTTTGTCTCCTTTTCAGCTCCGGACTCGGGTCCATCGTTGTTGTGGTCTGATGTATCCTTAGCAAGTTCAGATTCTTGTAATTTCGAAAGTTGTCCAAACTTTCTAGTGACAAGTTCTGAAAGTGCATCATCAGATTTCAGACCATGAAGATCATCAATCTCAGCAGCCTCAAGCTGTTCCAGCTCCCAATCGTAGAACATATCTACTCTGCCCTTTTCTTCGGCTGTGTGAATTATTCTAGAGATGTCTGCAAATCGAAGTTCCCTCCAAGTCCAGATTCGTAAAATTTGTTCGAGCAGATCTGGGTATTGTTTCAGCTCTGGATATTGTTATTCTAAGACTGCTTCAGTTCGATGTATGAAGAGCTGTTCTTTGGGACCTATGGGATATGTAGATAGGGAAGGATTGGAAGGGTTGGGAAGTGGAAGAGATGGAATTGAAGTTTCGACTGGATCTGGTCGAACCACATTTGTTGTGATTTCAAGGTTTTTTGGAGAAGGGGGAGTTGAAACTTGTGCATAATCTAGATCAACGTCTACATCAAGTTTCAGGGGATCAGTGGTAGGATCAGCAGCAATAATGTCTGCTGAGGGTAGGCTATCAGGTCCTAGAGTTGGATCTATAGCTGGGTTTTCTGGATTAATGGGCAATGGCGAGGGAATCATCAACTGATGGGATTTCAGCTGATTTAGGTTTATAGAGATTGGATGGAGGTGAGTGTATGGGTTTAGAGGTGATTTCAGAAGGTTGAAAAGAAATGGGGTTTGGGGCCGGGGGATTAGTGGAAGAAGACTTAAAGGAAATTTTGCGATTTACCTTAAATTTCTTGGTTGGCTTGACTAGAGAGGTTTCAGCAGCATCTCCAGCATCCTGAATTTCAGCAGGTAAATTTTCAGCAGGTGATTCTTCATGTAGACAATTGAAAAGAAAAAATATACTCCCTCCGTCCCACAACTGTTTGCACACTTACCTTATTTATCCGTCCCACAATTGTTTGCACATCCATAAAAGGAAACTTATTCATAAACCTCACCCTCACAATATTCACATATTTACACAAAATGTCATTACTTTTACTCTCTTTCCAATCACCTTTTTACTTTATTCATATAACTTTACAAAATTACCCCTCAACACTCCACTCATTACACATTTTTCTTAAAAAGTGTGCCCACTTTGTGGTGCAAACATTTTCGGGACGGAGGGAGTACACATTTTATGTGGAGAAGGTGAGTATTTTATAAGTCTTCAAAAGAAAATTTGATACTTATGAACTTTATAAAACAAAAAAAATATAATTTAAAAATCTCTGTAATTAAAAGTTAATATTTTAGAAAATATTAAATGAATTATTATGTGAATAATTTTTTCCGGGAGATACGTGATCAAAGAATTTATTTGCGAAAAGTGGCTAAAAGAGAGTGAAAAATAGGAGTATTTTTGAAGGTGTTGATGGTCATGATGGTTGCATAAAATTTCACAAAAACAATAATGGCCTGTCATGTCCTTTGATTCGGATTCCATGTCACATTATCATTTTAGTTCAATATTCTATATAGGTTCATATCTACTTTGGGAATCTTCCTTTTTCTATTTTAATACTCATTTGCTTTTAGAACAAGGTTTTTGCTTATCTAATGTTGAACACTTTTTGCTTAATAAAAAATAATTGTATTGTTTAATAAAATAATTAATACTAAACCACTAATACTACTAAACTTTGTCATTATTGAATCTCATACTCTCTCAATTTTCGATAATTGACCCATTTTTTAAAATGTTAACATTTCACTATTATTTTATTCATTCAGTCCATCAAAAGTATGTTTATTTCATTTTATAGAAATAATCTTTGTATATTTACCTCGTAACAATCTCACAATCCTCTTACTTTATCTATTATTTCTTAAAATTAATATATTCAAAAAAATATGAGCACAAATTTCGCAAACATAGTGAGTACCTTTTATCTTTCTCTCTCTCTACATTTAGCCTTCTTTATCACTTTTCAGTTTTCACCAACTCAATAATATTTTACTTCATCGATTTATCAAAAGCGTGCTCAAACTTTTGGGCACAGATTAAAAATAATAATAGATAAAGTGGATAAAATAATGGTATTGTGAAGTTGTTGTGAGATGATCAAAATAAAGTTATTGTTTTCATAAAAAGAAATGTACACACTTTAATTTTATAGATAAATAAATAAAAAGTAAACATAGTTTTAATATATCAAACCAAATAATAAATAAAAGCTTCTTATAGTACTCCCTATTTAACAAAAACGATCTAGTGTCGTTCAATAATGTATTTATTTACTTTATTCTGGGGAGAAGAATAGGGATTAAATTAAGATGAATTAATCTTAATGAGTGGATTTGACCAAAAGTATAAATAGCATATCTTAAACCCTTTGCTCAAAGTACAGTTTTGGATTTTTCATGATTCGAACTTGGGAACGTGCCTCCTGTGTAATTGATTAAAGTTGGAGATCAACTTCACTCTACCATAATTTCCAAAGCATGCATGCACTGATTGATGGAGTTATACACACAACCACACACTTACTTTACACTTTACAATTTTATAAGTAATTGACTATATATATTTGGGCGTTTTGATCGAAATTTAAAATGAGGCTCCTTTTTCACATATTTGTATTTTATACGAATTCAATCATAGTATTTGCCTAACAGTTGATCGGAGATAAGTTTACATGACTGGTGGGGCGTGAATCGATCGGTTCGTTGATCTCATATAAGGACTGATTCCCTTTTAGATTGTGATATTTATATCGTGTGGTTCGCAAAATTGTATTTATTGTACGAGATATGTTATTTAATTACTTGAACGATACTCCCTTCTTTTCAATAAATGCTATCCAATTTTTTTATTTTATTTTTTCGTCAGTTTCAGTAAAAATTACCAATGTTTTCTTTATCAAACTATATATTCTTTCTCACATTATATTTATCTCTTCCTCAATCACATCACTTCTAATACATTTACTTATTTTATCACATTTTTTAATTTTCTTGCTCAATATTTATAGATATCTTTCATCGGAAGTAGAATATTGTTCACATATATATAACTTTTCTTAATTGAGGGGAGGTGAGGAATGAGTCGAATGACCGACAGTGGTCAATCTAAAAGGTAATTCGATTCTTTTCTTTCTTTTTTGAATATTTATAAAACACATTCAATCATAATTATAAATTAAGTTTAAGTAGATATTCGTGAGTGATGCAAATCTTTGTCTAGTGATATAGATTGGAAAGTTAGGAGTTGTCGAGTTCGACATCATTGATCAAAATTAACAAATCACAATTAGTCTCATAATTTAGTTATGTTAAAAGAAATCCATTTTTATACCAAAACTTACTCGAATAAAGGGATATCATATAATTCAAAGTATACCTATTAATCCAACAAATAGCTAGGTACAAACACTTGGAATTGTTACGTAACCTATTAGGCTGTTACATATGAGTAATGTATTTAATCATATTCATACGACTAAGCACAACAGAGTCAATAATTCTATTTACGTTGCAAGTTCCAACGCCCAATAATAATTGCATTTCAGAATGAGAACTGTGACAGTCAATCACACTGGAGCAATAGTTTTTTTTTTTCAATGTCTCGATACCGGTTCAAATACGACTAATATAAAAAAAAAAAAAAAAAATGGTGCATCTCCAAATATGTGTAGAACGATAAAAATTTATATGTGTATGCATATCATTGAAGTGAACAATATATTAAGCAGTTTTAATTTATTTTTCTTTTACTCATCTCGCTCGTATCTTAATATTAATTAAGACTATAGAATATTTGTTTAAAAAGTTAGCTTTTTTTAATACCTCGTCCTTTTTTACTTATTGATCAATACAAATGTTTCCTCTATTAAAAATAAATAAAAGTATTAATGGAACAATATAGCGAGTTTTGATGGCCCTTCCTCAATTACATATATATATCGCCATCGGCCTAATTTCACAATGTAGTCTTCATATTTAATGTTTGTTAATTGGATGTATCCAAACTTTGAGAACTAACATGTGAACAATTTATTGTTTGGGGTCATCAATATTTTAGACAGTTTCTTAAATTAGTGACCGGCAAAAGTCACACCGGAGAGGATCCGTGTACGGGAACTCTGACGCTCAAATCAGCTTTCAAAGTCACACCGGAGAGGACCCGTGTACGGGAACTCTGACGCTCAAATCAGCTTTCACATAATATGTGGAGAAGATGTGGATGACTCAATGTTAATATATAATTGTGTTTTATCTCAAGAAAATGATGTATTTATAAATTTTCATACGTGGTGTATTTTGATAATTTTGGGTACTTAGGACACCTTTGAATTAATTGGGCTTTTTTGGTATTGATCATATTGAATCACCCAATAATTTATTTGGATCTACACCACTTATAATGATCGATCTAATTCGATTTGGAATCGAGTTCAGACTTTAGACAATTAGACTTGGACATGGTGATTCTTACCCAATTATTTATATGGATCTACACGACTACACCATTTATAATGATCGATCTAATTCGATTTGAAATCGAGTCCGATCCAGATTTTAGACAATTAGACTTGGACATGATGATTCTTAAGATTACGATCGATATTGAAACTCAGAAAAATAAGTTCCCTTTGACTCAAGGTTATGATAAATCACAGCACATAGTGCTTTACACTTTTTTTTTTTATCATTTATTAATAAATTTAAGTATTTATTCATGCATGCATACTCGATTGTATTTTTGGTTCTTTATTTTAAGAGAGTCAAAACTCTTTGTATTACAATAGCATGCATATATATATGTTTGTATTATAATAACATGCATACTTCATTCAAAAAAAAAAAACATGCACACTTAAAATTTATTGGTGGTGCAACTTCTTATAAATTAAAAATAAAATAAAAATTGTACTCGTTAAATTTTATTATTTTCACTTTACCTTTTCAATTTAATTATTCTCATTTTCTTTTTAAAAATAATAATATTCACAATATTTTATCTCCATCCTCTGACCATAACTTATTTATTCAAAATTAACATTTACTTTATTCATAAACAATCATTTTATTCACAAATTGAGTACTCTACAATATCTTATTATACCCCAACATATCTACTTTAATTTTATACTCCTTTCGTCCATTAGAAATTATCTATTTTGTCATTATAAACGTCCCACCGAAAGTTACTAATTTATTTCTTTTGGCAGTTTTCATGCATTATTTACCCCTCTTTTCTATTACTCTTCATCTTTTCCCTTTCTTGCATTTTTCTACATTTTTTTTTTTTATCTCTTTACCACAACAATTTACTATCATATAATAAAATATTTTTAATAAATGGTAAAAATTAAATTGACAACTTCTAAAAGATCAAATTAGTATTCATTAAGGGTATGTTTTGAAACTATACAAACTGATTACAGAATTACTTATTTTCAAAATTGTCTCTCACAGCTTAAAAAAAAAAAAAAAAAGATTTTTTTACTATTTTTTTGGAAAGATCGAGGTTTGAGAGGGGCCCCCTTAAGTTTAGTGGATGGCCGTATATATTTCCAAAATAGTATGGGCAGAGTATAGTCCTAGGAAGTAACCAAGTGATGAAAAAAAGAGTAGGGTAGGGACAAATTCAGCTAGTCTAGGAGAAACATAAGTGGGCATGAAACACGCTACATAATCGAACAAACCCTAGCTAGAAAAGATTACAGCCCTATAATTAATACTCCAGTTCGTAGGTAGTAGCTAGGTTTGAAGGACAAAACATGAAAATAATTAAACATAGTAAGTTGGCATCGCCAGTTGCCAGCTCAGCCCCACAACTACTTCTATCACTAAAATACACACTCACATACTAAACAAACAAAAGCAAAGTTACTTCATAAAGCTGATAACATACTTAATACTATCTCCATCCACTAAATATAAATATTTTGAAGTGCATTAGTGATATTGTAATTATATTTTTAAGTAAAATTAAACTATAACTTAAGTAATTAAGTGATGATTGAAATTTGGAGATAAATTAATGTTTTTATATAAAGAATGTGCATACTTTTAGTAAATTGATAAATACTATAGCGAATAGGCAAATTCGAAATGGAGGAACGTGTGATTTGGTGAAATTAGAGATATTATTAAAAAGAAAAGAAAAACATAGAAAGTCATAAGTTCACATGACGAATAAGGGAGTTGTTAAAATTTTACCCGAGAAAACCCTACTTAGAAACAAAACCTTAATTAGTCAAGGTATCCCTCTAAGTAATAATCTTATTGAAATAAAAATATTCAGTGTTCATGTCACTATATGTGGTTGGTGGTGTGGCACAGCACGATTTGGAACATTTGTATAAAAAGTAAAATCTTAAAAAAAAAAAAAAAAAAAGCACACAAACTTTTAATCCCACACACTTAAATCACAACGGAAACATAATTTAAGGTGGTGTTTACTTTCAAATTTTAATATTCTACACCGATTTTACTTCGTGATTTAAAAATCGATTTTCAAAACACTCAAACTATTGATAAATAGTAGTACACCAAACTTTGTAAACATACCCTGGTCAACATAACATACTAATCAGCTTCTCTCTTATTGTAACTTTCTTCTATTGGACACTCTTGTACCCTGTAGAATTTTTTTAATGAAATCATTTATTTACGGACAAAAAAACACCCAAACTATTCATATTAAACTTATCATCTAATCATTATACACTCAATAATGGGAAAATAATACAATCGTATTCAATCTTACACATCAATTTCACATAAATTTAAATTTCACTGTACTCAGAAAATATAAACCGGACTTTTTTCACAAAATTCAACTGTATTTATAAAAAATATTCGACCTGAAACTGAAATATTCCTCATTTTTTAACTGCACAATAATTAAAAATAAATAAAATGCAATCTCAATAAACAAGATACAATTCCAATATACGTAATACTCCCTCCATTCCATACTTGATGACCCATTTTATCATTTTTTGTGTTCCTTATTTGATTACATGTTACCTAAAATAACAAAAACATTTTTTAAACAATCTCCTTAAAACATCACAATATTACAATAAATATCACTACTTTATTACACTAAAAAGTAACTTTATTACTATTTATAAAGTTGAAATTTTTTTATTACCTCCATTTTATCTTATACAATAGTAATAAATAATTTATTCATTAAAACTCGTGCTCAATTGATTTGAGTCATCAAGTATAGAAGGGAGGGAGTATAATTTAAATAGACTAAATGCAATCTCAATAAACAAATGGTTTATCTTGTTATCACAAAAATTAAAAAAAGAGTATAATTAGACCGTGAAATTGAAGTAGTAATAAGTTTGAGAGCAAAGGGTATCAAATTTAAGAAGCAGCAGCAGTGGCGGTGGTTGGTGTTTAATCATCAAGATCTCTCTTTTTGATGCGAAGCGTGGGTATTATAACATGTACTACTACTCTCATCTTTACTCCCCCAATCTCTCTCTCTCTCCACCACTTTCTCTCTCCACTCTTCTTGATTGCTCAGTCTCACTACTTTGAATTTCTTGAAGCGTTGTTCGCACCAGTCTGAAAAAAACGGTATCTTGCTTCCCCTTTTTCCTTTTACAATGAATGAATAGTCACAGCTGTGTGTTTTTAATGCTTCATTTCAACAATCTATTACACTGCAACTCTGTTTCTTGACGCTTTTGCTTATGAATGCACCTTTAATTTCAGTGCAAAGGCCTATTTGGCCCTATACCCTGTTTGACTGAGCTAATTTGTACATTCTTGAAATGTTGAATTTCTTGTAACTTGTTTGGTATCATCATCAGGGGTTTTAGAAGAAATTGGAATTAAGGTGGTTTATAGATATGGGGGGAAATGATAGGAGCAATGTTGAGCTATCAAAAGAGTATAATGTGTGTTCAATGATGGAGGCCTCATCCTTTTGCCCTTCCATTTGGGACCAAACTATGAATGATCCCACCACTTGGATTCCCAATACTATTCGCCCCTTTTCTTGCTTTAGCGAAATCGATCCCATTGTCCCAATTCGGGAGATTATTGAGAATGATGAGTGTGATGAGGCTGAGTTTAGTGGGCGTTTGGTTAACACAGCTGAGGAGAATTTAAACAAGCGAAAGAGAGTCGAAAAGGTTCATCACTTTAACTATCTATTGTGTGTTGTTAATGTTTGTTACATGGTTGGCTAATGTTGTTTTGCTTGTTAGAATGCTGAAAATCATGAACCAGATGCTGCTGATACTTCTAAGGAAAATGGGGATCAACAACAAGCTGATCCTGATCCTCCGAAAGACGACTACATACACGTTCGAGCACGACGAGGACAAGCTACAAACAGCCATAGTCTAGCTGAAAGGGTAACAATTGTATAAAAGATTAATCACTTTATTTAGAGAATTAGAGTTTATTATGATTATGATTATTGTTTACTTGTAATGTACTAGATACGGAGGGAAAAAATTAGTGAAAGGATGAAATTACTCCAGGATCTTGTCCCTGGTTGTAGCAAGGTAACTTAATGCATACATACTTATCAATTATCATTCTTTCATACCCGGACTTGTCTTATTCGTTCGTCTTATCAGGTAACCGGAAAAGCTGTTATGCTCGACGAGATCATCAACTACGTACAATCGCTACAACGACAGGTTGAGGTATGCGATTTTATATGATTTGTTTTGAATCTGAATTGTCTACACATTTAATTAAGTTCGTTTCAATTGTGTTCAGTTCTTATCGATGAAGCTCGCGACGGTGAATCCACAGCTCGACTTCAATGTGGAGGGATTTCTAGCTAAAGATGTGAGTCTTCAGTCTTCACATTCATCTAATAATTGATTCATTTATCATATTAGCTTAGAACTTATATTAATTTGACAACAGATGGTACAGCCTAGACCTTTTCAATTGGATATATTGTCTATGCCTTTTCCTCTGCACCCACTACAACCCGGACTAAACGAGGTCGGGCATCAAGGCATGAGACCAATTGGGCTCGATTCAACGTCGTTTGTGCCTACTTCTCGGGTTAGATTTCTTTCGAAATCATCTTGTTTAAATAGTATCCACATTAAAATGACTCGTATACTTGTTCGTACGTTAGCATATGCAGGCGTGGGAGGACGAACTTCACAACGTTGTTCATAATGGCTTCAACTCACTTAATACTCCAGATTCAAGTGGTATATATATTGGATAGGTAGTTTAATTTATTCATTTTCAGTAAAGAATGTTAAGCTGAATGTAGTTTTTTTATGTTTCTTTATAACCAGATCATATGAAAGGTGAACGATGAATTTGTCGATTTTGTTGGTTCGATTGAAAGATCATAGTATAGTATGGTGCTTCCTTGTGACAAAGATTGATATGGAGCTATTCCTTATCCAAAGATGATCATCTATCTTATCCCTGCATATTCTGATGCTGAAGTTTGTTATGGAGGGAATGCAAGAAACGAAACGTGCTTGATTGTAACAGAACAAAGGACAGATTCATCAAGATTATGCCTTGGAGTGGGAACTAAATCGGGTGTTTGATCTATTTCATTCTTGAATTACTTAAATCGGAGATTATGTATTATTCTTGTTTAATGCCAAATATTCTTCTTTTTTTCTTTCTTTTAAATGAAAAGAATTGTCCAACGCATCCAATTAATTGAGTCATGGATAACATGTCCATGTTGGAAATAATGAACGTGTGCATAGGTTCAAAGCTTATCTATTAGGAACGTCAGCGGGGCCGGGGAACCAATCTCATCCCCGGCCCTACGAAATCGAGGAATCCGCATCTTTGCGAAGTCACTAAGAAAAAAATTCCTCCCACTGTAGTCTGTAGAGCATTATTATCTATGAGGAGTTACACTTAGGTGCAATTTGAAAACAAAATTTGCATTTTAGTGTAAAATAAAATCAACTTACTCAGAGGTACTTTTGGTTTGGACACTATGAACTCTATCTTGCAACTAATAGTAATACAATTTTTTATTTGCACCCAAGAGTAATAAAACTATATTATCTATTGCATCCCAATGATCGATGCAATTTAATCCTTAGATTTTCCTTGTAAAAATTAGTGTAGTACTTTTCTTATTTATTTTCCCTTTTACTATCATGAGAATTATTTTTGGGCCGTGGAGGAAACCCAATCTACAAACAATGCTATGAAAGCCCAGGTTTGAACCTCAACAAAGTGAGTAGCATATAAGACATGGGTTTGACTATATGAACAGAAATGTACTCCCTCTAAAATCAGTTTAAGATAGATGCACCCTCCTCAATTGTCTTAATTGTCCTTGTCTCCATAAAATTCTTATTACTATCCACACCCCCAAACCTAATTTCCACATCAAAACCCTAATTCCTCCCTTCATCTTAATTTCTTTCATTTCCTCCTCCATCTCTGTCGCTGCCCCCGCGACCACCGCCGCCTCCTCCCTCTTCCCCCTTTCCCCCAACCAACCCACCACCCACGCGACCCCGCCGCAACCCCAGCCGACGCGACCCCGCCACCCTCTCCCAACCGTCGGCCGTCGCTACCAACGCGACCCCGCCGCAACCCCAACCGACGCGCCCCCTTCCCCAAATTTCTGTAAATTTCCTCCCTCCCCGCAACCCCGTCCGGCGGCCCCCTCCCCCTCGTTGACCCCACCCTCGCCGCGGCGGCCCAACTAGGGGTGTGCACCAGTCCAAAATCGGACCGGTAAATTCCGATCTTGTCCGGGTTTGGACCGGTTGGACCAGATTTTTTTTTTAAAAAAAAAATAATAATATTTTTTCAAGTTTATGGAAGCAAGAACAAGATTGATGAATTTGTGTATGAAAATTAAAGTGTTTGCTCTTTATTTGAAATCAATCTACGTCAATGTGAATTTGTTTTACATTATTATTAATGATCTTTTGACCCTAAAAATAAATTAAATATGTTTGTTAAATTATATATTTGCAAAAAATATAATAGATCTCAACACATTCTCACCAATTACTTGATTTTGAAAAATAAATGAGAGTTAATTAGTAAAAAAAAAATTCCGGTCCGGACCGGAAGACCGAAATCCAAAATTTGCCGGACCGGAAACTAACCGGTCGATCCGGGTTTTTTTTAACACTCCTAGGCCCAACCACTGCCTTGGGCCGTCGCGGGCCGTCCTCTACCCTTTTTTTTCTGTATTTGTCTTCCCCCTTCCCCGTTCGGCGGCCTCCCGCTCGCCGTCGCCTCCTTATTTGTCCAAGATGTCGGCCACACCATTCAGATTTGTTCATTCAGTCTCCCTCTCCCTCCCTCGATCTCAATTCCACAATTTTTTAGTTAGGGTTTTCTGCAGAAACCCTTTTTTTTTAATATTTTCGACAGCTTAATGTCGAGTCGACGAGAGTGTGTTTGGTCGACATTAAGTTGTCGACGAGAGTGTGTTTGGTCGACATTAAGCTGTCGATTTTTTTTTCCGACCAATCAGTGTCTACCGTATATACTTTCGTCGACGAGTCGTTGTCGACGGGAGTGTATATGGTCGACACTGGTTGATCGAAATTTATAAAAAAAAAATTTTGATTTTTTCAAGTATATATTGTAATTTTTGGATTTTTTTGGCTTGGTGATCACCGGAAATGGTGGTTTAGGGGGAAAGGGGAAAGAATGATAATAGGGGGTGCGTCTAGTAAGGGGATGCATTTAGTGCCCAGCAATTTATTTAAAGGGTATTTATGGTTTTTCACCCTATTATTTTATTAATAAATTAGACTCCACGCCGCCGTGCGTTACTCCTCACCGCCGCGAGTCGGTCGTCACCGCCACGCCACGGTGCAACTGCCCACCCTTCTGACCAGTCTAATTCAGCCAAAAGCTTGAAAAGCTGCCTACGCCGCCGTCCGCCCAATCGAAGTCATACCACTCCGTACGGACGAAACTGCACTGTCAAGCATCTGCCCACCTCAGTCGCTCCGCCGAGTGTCTGCTTCTCCGTCGCCGAGCCACTTCTGCCCAATTTAGTTCTTTTTTTCTATTGCAACAAAGCTACGAAAAGTGATGTAAAAGCTGAAACTTTATTTAATCCCATCAATTGGAATTGAAGAAAGCTCTCAAGGTGATTTTCAACGATAAACCCATCTCCAAAAATCTGGAATTTCCATTCAAGAGTTGAGAGATTCTCTAGGTTTTTCGGGATGCTTCCGGGTCAGTTGGAAAACCCTTCTTTCTAATTTTGAGATGTTTTAGTTTCTTGTTGTGAATTTTTATAGTTTGGGGAGAAAGTTTAATAGCAGTTTGAGTTTAGTGAGATTTGGGAATTGTTGTGGGGGTTTTTCTATGGTCAGGAATCAGGTTCGCCCTTCCTGACGATAGGAGCCCAATTAAAATTTGACACATAATATAGTTTCGTCATACGGCGATCTAACTTCGCAATGAAATAAAATAATTAATATTATTGGATAAAAATATAAAATTACTAAAAAAACCCTTACAGTGTTTTTAATTAAATATTCTTTAAATTAGATTTAATAATTAATTCAACCAAATATCAAAACGCCAGAGAAAAAAAAATCGCAAAGATGAAGAACAATAGAAGCCATCTTCATCGTCTGTCGTTGCCTTTGCCGCTGAAGGCTGAAGCCTTATTCATCGTCTGTCATTGTCTTTGCTGTAGAAACCATAATTAACAATCAGACAAGAAGGGGGATCACACATCGTAATTTCTCCCACCGCCGTAACAGTTTCTCGATCCCCTTTTAAAATTTTAGAATCTTAGTGTTTCTTCCCACAATTTTAATGCCAAATCACTCCTTTCTCATCATTTTTCCTACCCCAGTTTTTATTATTCAAGCCCTGCTTTCAGAATTTTGAAATTTTCCCATATTGTGAGGAACCCTAAATGTGTTTTAATTTCTTGTGTTGAAGGATAAAGAGGGTGAAAAAGAAGTGTTCTTCTCATGGAGATTGTGAAGTTAGGGTAGAGCAAAAATGGTGAAGACGATGATGATTAATGAAATAACTTTTTTTTTGTTTGTTTGGAGACTATGAAGAACAAGCAGTGAAGCATACATTGTTTTTTTTTTTTTTAATTTGTTTATATATTATTGGTAATTTAAAAACAAAATGTTAATAAGGATATAAGTAATTTTGTAATTAAATATTTTATATTAATTTAAATTAAAGGGATAATTTCGTCATTTTATATTTATTAATTTAATTTATTAGTAAGGCGAAGTTGTGCGATTGCACATTGCATAGAGCAAACGCACTATTGCGAAGTGCAATCATATACAAATAATTATATACGTTGGATCATTGATCCAATGGTATTTAATGTGTTTCCTGTTATCAGGAAGGGCGAAGCCTTCCTGACGATAGAAAGACCCTTGTTGTGGAGTTGCTACATTTAATACTTGTCTGCGTTAAGACTGAATGAGGATTATATGTTGGAACGCACGGGGTGTTTGTAACTCCCGTGCTTTTGGTCGGCTGTCTAGACTTATTTGCAATAGTCGACCTTCTATCATGTTTATTTCTGAAACAAAATGTGGCTCTTCTTTTGTTGATGCTTTGAAAGTTAAGCTTGGCTTTAGGTGTTGTTTCAATGTTAATGCATGTGGACTTTCTGGAGGTTTGCCTCTGTTTTGGAATGATTGCAATGTTTCTATCTTATCATATTCCAAAGGCCATATTGATTGTTCGATTATGTTTTCATCTTTCAAGTGGAGATTCACAGGATTTTATGGTCACCCAAACTCAAGTTTTAAAAGCTACTCATGGCAGCTTTTGAGAAGATTAAAGAAATACTTGAATGAATCTCCTAAGGCTTGGCTAATTGGAGGTGACTTTAATGAAACTCTTTACACTTCAGATAAAATGGGGGAAAAGAAGAAAGCTTATGATCAAACTCTCTTGTTTCAGGAGGCCATTACTTATAATGAATTGGTTTGTTTAAAGACAAAGGGACCAAAGTATACTTGGCATAACAAGAGAAAAGGAACTTATTACATTAAAGAAAAGCTTGATAGATTTTTTGCAAATGAAGATTGGCTTTCATTATTCCCAAATTATTATGCAAGGACAATGGATTTCATGGGTTCAGATCATAGACCAATAATGATTAATTTTGAGTACAATACTCTTGTTCTTCCTAGCCAAAGCTACAAACCTTTCAAATTTGAGAATTATTGGCTTAAGGAATATGATTTTCACAAAGTATTGGGTGTGGCTTGGAGAAAAGTCAATAATAATATGAAGTTGTATGAATCATTGGATACGTGTAGCAAGGTCCTCAGTGAATGGTCAAAAAATAAAGGGGGGACACTTTCTAGGAGATTAAAGGAATTTCAAGCACCAATCAACGAGGAGTTAAATAATGATGATAAAATTCCTGATATGCAAAGGGTGGAGAGATTGGAAAGGGAAGTTGCAAAACTTCACACCCAGGAAGAGTGGTTTTGGAAGCAAAGAGCTCGTGTTTTGTGGTTGAAAGAAGGGGATAGAAATACTAATTTCTTTCATTCTCGGGCCAACATACGGAGAAGAACTAATGCCATTAAAGGGTTTCAAGATCAATCAGGGAATTGGATTGTAGATCATGGAGCAGTTCAACAGGTATTTCGTGAATACTTTCTTAAGATTTATGCTTCCAATAAACCGACTCCTTTAGAGATTAAACGTGCCACACAACACTTGTCTCATAGTATAACCCATGATATGTCTTGCTATCTTGATACTCCCTTCACAAGAGCTGAAATCAATAGGGCTGTGAACGATCTTAACCCTTGGAAAGCCCCGGGGCCAGATGGTTTTCCAGCATCGTTTTACCAATCAAACTGGTCGATTATTGGGGATGATATTTCAACTGCCATGCTTAATGTTCTTAATGATGATGGATCAATTGATGAATGGAACAAGACAGTCATTACTCTTATTCCGAAAATTAATGATCCAACTATTGCTGAGCACTATAGACCAATTAGCTTGTGTAATGTCAGCTATCGAATCTTAGCTCGTGCCATCACAAACATGCTCAAAAGTATCATGGGAAGCATTATTGATCAATGCCAAAGTGCTTTTGTTCCTGGGAGACTTATTAGTGATAATATTCTTCTTGCTTATGAAGGAATGCATTATCTAAAATCATCAAAGAGCAAGGAGGGTTTTGCGGCCTTGAAACTGGACATGAGCAAAGCATATGACAGGCTTGAATGGTCGTTTCTAATGGAAGTATTGCAAACTCTTGATTTTTCGAGTAAATGGATTAATATCATCTGGAAATGTGTCTCTTCAGTATCATATTGTGTTAAGATTAATGGTGATCTTACAAGTAGTTTCTATCCTTCCAGAGGGCTTCGACAGGGTGATCCCTTATCACCTTATCTTTTCGTTTTATGTGCTCAAGTTTTTTCATCCATAATTTCTAAAGCCACAGTTGTTAAACAAATCTCGGGAATTAAAATTGCACGCACAACTCCTGTCATCTCTCATCTCCTTTTTGCTGATGATAGTCTTCTTTTCCTGAAAGCAACAAAGGTGGAAGCTCAAGCATTGAGAAATTGTCTTTATGTGTATGAAAGAGCTTCGGGGCAGTTGATAAATCGGGATAAATCTTCAATCACTTTCCGTCCACATACGTGTCAATTGAATATTGATGAGATGAAAAATATTTTGGGCATACGATCTTCAAAGGGGCATGAATTGTATTTGGGGCTGCCAACAATGATTCCTAGAGCTAAAAAAATCAAGTTTGGATACTTAATTGATAAAGTCCGAAAGAAGATCATGTCATGGAATCACAAGTTTTTCTCGGAAGGAGGTAAGGAAGTACTTATTAAAGCGGTCTTACAAGCAATTCCAGCTTATGCCATGTCTTGTTTTAGAATTCCGGTTTCTATATGCTCGGAGATGGAAATGATTATTGCAGGTTTTTGGTGGGGAGACAATGAAAAATGGAGGAAGTTACATTGGAGAAAATGGAAAGTCATGTGTAAGCCTAAGGAAGAAGGGGGCTTAGGATTCAGATGTTTTGTTCATTTCAATAAAGCTCTTCTTGCAAAGCAACTATGTAGGATCTCTACAATGCACAACACTTTGCTTAGCCAGGTTTTTAAAGCACGTTACTTTAAACATTCAAATGTGTTGGAAGCAGAAGTGGGATCCAACCCCGTCTTATGTTTGGAGATCTTTGGTGTGGAGCAAGGAACTTTTGGAAGAAGGGGTACAATGGAGAGTTAGTAATGGCAAGGATATACATGTGTTTAAAGATAAGTGGGTTCAAGGGCTAAAGGGAGGAAGAATAAACTCAAAAATTGCAAGTGCCTCTACAGTTAGCCGGTTTATTACTAACAGTGGAACATGGAATGAAGACTTGATTTTTTTTACCCTTTGAAGCTGATGTCATACTTAAAACCCCTTTATATGAAGAGAATGAAAAAGATCAATTATTTTGACAGAACTCTTCAACAGGGAAGTATTCGGTTGCATCTGGATATGCCTTATCTTTTTTACAAGAGTTGGAAACAGGAAGTGCAGAAAGGCCAGGCTCCTCTGATCAGAATATTGCAAGGCACGTCTTCAAGGAAATATGGAATCTGAAGGTACCACCGAAAGTTCGTATTTTTAGGTGGAAGTTTCTGAATGATTTAATACCTACGGAAGGTAATCTAGCTGATCATCATATTCCTATTAATCCTAAATGTATGTGTTGTGGATCACACTTTGCAGACTCTTTGCATTGCATGTTTAAATGTCCTTTTGCAAAATATACATGGAAGAAATTTAGATTTTGGAGTCTGCTAAAAAAATTGTGCCAAGGGGATAGTAAGGATTTAATTTTGTTGTTGGGAAAGCATGTTAATTCGGAATGTTTGGCTCTCATATTCATGGTGGCATGGGCAATATGGAAAGAACGATGTTCTTGGATACATTCTGATTAAAAAAGCAATATGCTGGATAAAAAAGCCAATTATTTCAAGATTTAGTGGGTATTCTCGTATTGGCAAGATTTCATGGTGTCCAACGTTGTGGGAAGAAATAATGCAGAATCTATACTCAGACAAAAGGAGAAACGCCCACAACATGAAAGTGGCAATTTGTTGTTTACAGATGCAGCTTTTAACCAGGAGAAACAATTTTTTGCAGTTGGTTATGTTCTGATAATACAGACAAATCTATCTTATTTGCAGGGTATCAACATATTTTCAATCCAGGAACTGTGAGTGCTACTGAATTACGAGCAATTGAAATTGGTCTCATCAAGTGTGTGCAAAAGAATCTACAAGTGAAGGGTATCAGGTCGGACTCCAAGGTAGCTATAGACGCTCTTACGTCTAAATGTATCTTAGATAATTATGAGAATGGTATTGTGCAGAATATTAGGAGTATATTGCAAGAAATCCTAGTGTGGGATTGTCAGCATATACCAAGAGAACAGATTGCAAGAAATCCTAGTGTGGGATTGTCAGCATATACCAAGAGAACAGAACGAGACCGCCGCAGCTTCTCTATAACACTTCATTCACAGTATATCAAGGATCTAGCATTTGAAGCTTAGTTTTCTTGTATGTCCTTGTTGTATTGTCAAAAAAAAATTAATTGGGAGAGTGCATCTCTCCTTTTTTTTTTTTTTTTATGGAAGGAGAGTGCATCTCTCCGATTGGTGGTGCATATAGTCAAACCCATAAGACATATGTCCCTTTTTCCTTTATTTTTTCCACCCTAATGATAGTTACAAAAATTATCATGAGGTTTGGCCTAATCCGTCACCCCACCCCACCACCCAAAAAAAATTATATCCCCCCACCCCAGTATCTAGTCATACAATTATGTAATGAGTAGGTCTCAAGCGAATTGCATGTTCAATTTTTTATTTTATTTTTATGTTATTGTTTAAAATAATACTCCCTCCGTCCAATTTTATTATGTCCATTTTTCCGGGCACGAATTTTAATAAATATTGATTAGTTTATGTATAAAGTAGATAAGTTGGGGGTATGATGAGATGTTGTGGGGTCCATTTATAAGTAAAGTGATTGTTTATTGATAAAGTTAATGGCAATTTGAGTAAATAAGTGATGGTGGAAGGGTGAAGATAAAGTAGTGTGAATAGTATTATTTCCATAAAGGGAATGGGCATAATAAAATTGAACAACCAAAAAATAAAAGTGAAAATAATAAAATTGGACGAGGGAGTATTAATTTTTACATGTATAACAATCATAGTTTATATATACAATTTTGACACTTTATATGAACGTGAACCCACCACCAAAGTTTCTCCCCTCTCCACAATTCATCTAAACTTCATTTTATTTTACAGAAAAAATTGTGTGAGGCGGGTTTCATTTCTTATATTATACTCCATACGCTCCCCTTTGAGCTTTACATTTGGGTGATTATACAAATTTTAAAAAATACTTCTATTCAATAAAATTTTGCTCACTTCTTTTTGTACATATTTTAAAAAAAAATCATATTTTAATTATAAAATATATATGTGAAATTATATATAAGTAAAGAATATTGTTGGTGCATACTCAATCTTGTTAATAAAATAGAAAAAATATTCAAAAGTTATTATTTAAATAAAATAAATATATATTTTTTGAATTCAAAAATGGGTCTGAGCAAAATTTTAAAGATGGAGTAGTATTTTATGTAAAGTTGTTGGTAGAAAGTGTATAAAAAAAAAGTGGTGAGAGAAAGGAAAAGTAAATAACAATTAGTGTAATTTTGTGTAAAAGTAGGAATAGTCGTTAATAAAAAGGAAAATGTAAAGTTTTAATTGAGACACCCAAAATAGTAACATGTATTCCCTCTATTTCATAAAGTTTGTTTCATTTCTAATTTTGTATAGAATTAAGAAACATATTTTTTTGACAAATTTATCCCTCATTAATTTTTCTCTTTTCCTTTTCTTTCCTCCACGGTCCTTTTTCACTCTTCCTTTGACCTTTCCAAAAAAAAGGTCATTAATATATTTTCAAAAAAAGATAAAAATTGTAGAGATTAATAGGGGTATTTTAAAAAGATCGTTGGTAAAAATAGAAAAAACGATAAATTTTTTGAAATAAAATTTTACACCAAATGCGATAAATTTTATGAAAGGGAGGAAGTACACTTAAATAGTGACCGAGAAAGTATGACTTATGAATTTGTAGAGTAGTTGAATTTTAAGGAGAAGCATGGTGATGAAACTCCATCAAAATTAAATGTCTCATTCAATTTGTTATTAAAATTTTCGTTCATTAAATAAACAAAAAATATGTGATTTTTCCAACATTTCACTTTCTCACAACTCATTTTTTTGTATTTTATATCCCACATCATAAATTTTGTCTATTCCATAAGACGACTATTATTGACAAATGAGGTATACACTAATCACTATATTCAATAATATTATTTTAAAATGGTACTCACTCCTTTCCAATTAAAACTATCCAAATTTTTTTGTCCATTTCAATAAAAGTTATTCATTTACTATATTTTTAGCAAACTACTCTCTCACATTTCATTATATTTCTCTCTCTTAATTACACCATCTTTAAAAGTATCTCCAATGGGTATCCAAGACCCCTCCTAGTCGATACGATGGACAAACCATTGACACCATTGGCATGGAAGGAGAGAGAATAAATTTTGTTCGAAGTTGTGGACATGGTTGGATGTCTGACTGGGGACCCACTTGATGCAAATTGATGAAGTATCGGGAATTTTTGGAGTAGAAATTTGACACATGTGTGACGTCTCAACAGTTTTACACTTCTATCTAAAAAAAATCATTCCCCCCTCAATGGTTCCTACTTCAAAACTATGCATAGGTCGCACTATTAAGTCTTATATTTTATTCTATTCATATTTATTTATTAACTATTTTTATTTATAATTTAACTTTTATAATTAAGAATTACAATAAATATCAATTATAAAATTTAGGTTATAAAAATAAAATATATTTTCTGACAAAATATTATTTAATTTATTTAAAAATAACAGTACAAGATAAAAAAAATACAACAATTGTAAATACAAATTAAAAATAATTATTTAATATTTAATAAATTAAAATAAAATAAATGAAAGACATGAAAAGAAAGCAAAACATGAAAATTGTTACAGCGGGTTTATTTTAAAAAACAAAGCATAAGTTAATAATAAGAAATTGAAAAGGAACAAAAAGTAAGAAAAAAAAGTTGGGACTACTTGAAATGAGGTAGGAGCAGTCCTCATTCGTTTCTCCTACTTATTGCCCCATCATTTTCTTCCAATAACTTCTTTCTCCATTTTAGGTTAGGAGTATTAGTTTACATATAATTTCTCATCCCCGTAGTAGGTGATCTAATATGTAAATTAGTATGAAACTTTCAAATATTAAAATTTGTAAATTCCTATTGAATAAAAGGAGTATGTTTGATGAAATGGTGATATGGAGGAGAGTGTGTAGTTGGATGGATGAAACTAATGTAGATGCTCTAATAGGTCTACTTATTTCGTCATATTTCTTAAACTCTCTGCCCAAAGTTTATGGGTAGCTTTCATCGGGACGGAAGAAGTATTTAATACTCCCTCCATTTTTTATTGAATGTCACTTTGCATTTTTTCAATATTTTTTAAATAAGTGTCATTCTACAAATTTTTTCTTCAACTTTGACAATTTTACCCTTGTACATTGTACTCCCTCCATTTTCTTTACCTTGATTTAAGTTTTTTTCCTTTTGAATATAGTACTATAACATAAATCATGCATAAACCTTAATTATTGTATACATGAATATCATCTACAATATTGACCACATTCATTACTAAACATAAATTCAATATTAAAATTAGTTATCATTAATGAAGGGTAAAATATCTTAATATGTTGAAAATTGTTAAAATGACACTTATTTAAAAGTGGAGGGAGTAGTAAAAATGAAGTCGTTTATGAGACAATTTTATTAAATCGTACTTTCCTTTAAATTTTTGTATATAATTGAATACATACATGTAAATAGATTCTAAATATAATTTTTAGATATTTTCACTTGTTTAATTAAATTTGAACCTACCATATTAAAATTAAGTCAAAATTATAATATTCATTTTTACCATAATTCCATTACATGCATACCATTATGACTTTCCTATAAAATCCTATGAAGTTTCCACAATAAATTTCACATTATGACTTTCCTATAAAATCCTATTTAGTGTCCACAATAAATTTAGATTTAATAAAAGTAGGCACCACAAATCGAATCAATCATATCATAGAGTCAAATTCAACAAAAGTAGGCACACATTTTAGAAATAGACGGGCTCCATTCGCCACATAATACGTCATGATATTTTATTTTAATGCAGCCAAAATCGAATAATCAATCAACCACACGACAAACTATTAACCGGCCATTCACGCCTCTAAAGACTATTTTTTTTTCTTTTCTTTTCTTGGTTTCCATCACAATCACTCGTTGATAAGAACTACGTGTTTCTTATCCATTTGTACTTCATAATCACTTTCACTCCCCCGAAAGAGACATTAGCCCATTACCACCCTTCTTAATCCTCTGTAATTACACAATTCATTTCTCAGATTAAACCATGACAATCAAACCCCAAAAGAAAGCAAAGGGTTCATCAAGAAGGTCAAAGAAAGATGCAGTTTCTGTCCGAATCAACGATGAAAAAACGCCATTGTTGAAACCCCAGAAAACAGAGAGCAGCAGCCATCAAGACTTCAATGGGGCTTCATTCACCGGAGCTGTTTTCAATTTGTCGACAACTATAATTGGAGCTGGAATCATGGCGTTACCGGCCACCATGAAAGTTCTTGGCCTCGGACTTGGTATTGCAGCCACAGTGTTTGTAGCTGGTCTCACTGAATATTCCATTGGAATTTTGTTGAAATTTAGCAAATCCGGCGGTGGGGCTTCTTATGGAGGTGTTATGGGGGATGCATTTGGGGGTTTGGGGAAGAAATTGTTGCAAATTTGTGTGGTGGTCAATAATATTGGGGTGCTGATTGTGTACATGATCATTATTGGTATGTGTTTCATTTGAGTTTTGATGTTTGTGGCCACCTCTCTACAAGTTCGGACCTTTAGATTTTAGATGAGACGGAATTCTTTCAGTGGTGAATGAATTTGTTTGTTGAATTATGCTTTGTGTTTTCATCTGTGAAGGTGATGTTGTATCGGGATCGTCTTCAAGTGGTGTTCATCATGCTGGACTGTTGGAGAGCTGGTTCGGGCAGCAATGGTGGAGCGCGCGATTCTTCGTCCTTCTTGTGACGACTCTTGGTGTGTTTGCTCCATTGGCGAGTTTAAAGCGTATTGGTAATCTATCAAAAGTCCTTTTTTTTTTGTTGTTGTTTTTATCTTTGATCATTGAGCTTGTTGATATGGAATCAAGATGCATTATTTGTTTCTGCAGATTCTTTGAGGCACACCTCTGCTTTGGCAGTTGTTCTGGCATTTGTTTTTCTTGTAATAACTGCTGGTATTGCTATCATTAAATGGGTGCAAGGAACAACTACAACTCCAAAAATTCTCCCTGATGTTGCTGATTTTAATTCAATCTGGGCGCTTTTCACCGTTGTTCCTGTCCTTGTGACCGCGTATGTCTGCCATTTTAATGGTAAGAAGTAAGAACAAGTGTTTTTGCTTTCCTGTAAATCATACGAAAACTAAAATGTGTTATCTGCAGTGCACAGTATTGAGGGCGAGCTTGAAGATCCTTCGCAGATAAAATCAGTTGTTCGAGCTTCATTAGCACTGTGCTCAGTTATCTACATCATGACGAGCTTCTTTGGATACCTCCTCTTTGGTGACTCGACTCTTGATGATGTCCTTGCCAACTTCGACACCAATCTGGGAATCCCCTTCAGCTCCCAGCTGAACGATGCTGTTCGTGTGAGCTACATGCTTCATCTCATGCTCGTTTTTCCAGTCGTATTCTATCCACTTCGCCAGAATTTGGATGGCCTTCTGTTCCCGTCGTCTGCTCCTTTGACCACTGATAACGTCCGTTTCAGCTTCATGACGATTGGACTTATTGCTGTCATCTTCATAGGGGCAAATTTCATCCCCAGCATATGGGATGCTTTCCAGTTCACAGGTGCAACCACAGCAGTTTGCATTGGTTTCATCTTTCCTGCTGCAATTGCTTTGAGGTAACATTCCTCTGTTTGGATTAACCAGTTTTATGGATTGAATTCGTTTTATGGACGATTTGTGATCTTTGTTTTAGGGATGCTCGTGGCGTAACGTCTAGTAAAGGCAAGATCTTGGCTGTTTTCATGGTTGGTTTGGCTGTTTTTGCGAGTTCCGTAGCTATATACAGTGATGCCTACGCCATCTTCAAGAGAAACGTATCGCCTACTCGTGAATAATCTCCCATTGTTTATTTATCATGATTCATGCGTGGGAAGTGTGTGATAAAATGCCTGAATGATGAATTTGCGCTACGCTTCAGAAGAACTGAAGTTGGATTTAAATATGTAGACACCATTAATGAGTGTATTATGTTAAAGTTGGGAACTAAATCCCACCCATGTTTTTGTAAAATATTATGGTCAATCAAAATTTTGCTTTTTCTCTGCCCTATGGTAGCTCTCATCATAATTCATGCATGGGAAGTGTACGATAAAATGTCTGAAAGATGTATTCTTTAGGATAACAAGTGTATTATGTTAAATTTGGGAGCCAATTCCCCACATGTTCTAAAATTATAATAATCAAGACAGTTGAATCATACATTTAATCAAATTGAAGCTTTTTCTCTCCTCTCCATACTAAAAGGACTGCCAAAATTTTTATATATGGATTGGGGTATCTCACAAAATACTAATCATTCACTCCAAGGATCACTCTCAGTCCTCACCTCTGAAGGTTCAATGACTTGCGATTCCGGGCCATCAGCCAAGTTCTCGTCAGTCTCCGTCGAGGCATTGCTGGTGGCTTCTGCCTCTTCATCTTCGGATCTACCCCACCTTCCTCCAAGGGCTATTGCCATCATCTCGTAGATCTTGTTACCAAGCTCAGAAGGACTATCAGGCTGGAATTGGGCAATATAAAATGACAAGAATGTGAGAAAAGCTACAATTAACTTAAGAAAGCACAAAAAGAGTATCACAAATATGGTAACCACCACTTACAGTGAATCCACTAGATATCAAGGCTGTATCATACAGAAGTTCCACAGCCCTCTTTGCATCAGTGTTCTCAGGCTCGTTCTTGCAAGCAGCCTGATTAAACAGATGTAAGCCACACACACAAATAGCACGTTTTTTCGAATAACAATTCTAAGAAATGGAAAGGATTTTGATAGAAAGGAGGAGAAAGGCGTACATTGAGATCCTTGACAATAGGATGATCGGGATTGATTTCCAATATTCTTCTTCCCCTCATGAATTCAAGGCTCGTAGTGTCTCCAAGTGTCTGCGCTCGCATTAATCTGTTTTAAGAATATCGAAAAAAAAGCAAATAGCTTAGAAAAAATAAATATCATTAGTGATTTTATCATTAAATAATCAATTCTGACAGACCTTTCCATGTTTGCTGACCATCCAAACTTTCCAGAAACAAGCACACATGGCGATGCGCTCAAACGTTTTGAAATTTGCACTTTAGCCACCTTATCACCCAGCTGCTGTTTTATCCAGTCACACAAAAGATTATACTCTTGCTGGTTTTCCCTTTCTTTAACCTCATCCTCATCACCTGTGATATATAAATGCGCCAAAAATATATTATATGATATGAAGTCATTAGCCAAAACTTTTCACATTTCAACAGGAGAGATTTTGAAATTCATAATTGACACAAAAGAAACAGTTCACTCACCGAGCTCCAGATCTTCCTTGCTGATGTCAACAAACTTCTTTTCCTTGTAAGTCTGTAAATTCTGGATTGCAACTTCATCGATTGGATCAATCAGGTAAAGCACCTGCAAAGTCAATTGATTAGTTTGATGCTCTATACAAAGGCGTACGACATAGTGAACGGGTATAACTAAATTTCTTGTTAAAATGAGACATTTTCAACAAATATAGCTTTATGAGTAGAACATTTTTCTTCAGAAGCAGGTCAAGTAAATCCCATTCAAAAAAAGATTCCATTTTCCATTTATCAAGTATTAGATTGTGTCATAACTGAGGGGCATGGACACTTAAACGAGTGCATACCTCAATACCGTTCTGGACCAATTTCTCCAAAAATGGAGCAGATTTGGCACCTTGTAAGCTGTCTGACGCCATGTAATAGATGGCTTTCTGGTTCTCGCCCATGTTCTCAACGTATTCATCTAAGCTTATTGGCTCTTCCTCACTTTTCGAAGAGAAAAATCTTAACAGTGGTGTTATCTTCTTGTGATTTCCGGTGTCTTCAATGCAACCCAACTTCAAAAACTTACCAAAATTTTCCCAGAATTTTTTGTAATCCTAAAACACGACAGTGTTGTGTAAGTAATTATTACAGCACATAAAGAGAGAGAGAAAATAAATTAATTTGAAACCAACCTCTTTGTTCTCACTTTCAGAAAGATCCTGAATCATATCAAATGTCTTCCTAACCAGTCTTTTCCTCATTATCCTCACCTGGAATAATTAAATGAATAAGTACGACTTTAATGTTGACACTATAAAAAAAATGTTATAACAATCTGAATCATGAGATCATAAGGCAGGATTTCCTTACAATTCGGCTCTCCTGAAGGATCTCCCTTGAAACATTAAGAGGAAGGTCGTCAGAGTCCAACACACCCTTCACAAAGCTCAAATACCTTGGAAACTACAAGTCAACAGATCAAAATTACCTTTGGTTAGCATCTTTCATCAGTAGTCAAAGTCTAGTTAATTGCCCTTAATCACCATCTCCCATTAAAATCTACTTGACTAATATATACCAAAACTGCTTTAAATAACTTGTTCATTCTTTTTTTATTCATAAAAATGGATAACATAACTACACTGCAATTTTTGCAAAAAAATTATTCATTTAGGTTGATCAATGAAATAGAAACATCACCCCACTACATATTGTACATGATCTACTTGTGTTGTCATACAAATGGAAAGAGATTTGCTAACATGTTATTGCGAACGTACTATTTGGACAGTAAGATGGCAACCCTATATAATATCATCATGTACAGGTAAAAATGTACCATATCATTAAACACAAATAAGACCTGTCCTTTTTGGGTACTGCAAAGTGAAAACTGAATCGTGAAACTAACAAGTCTCAAGGAAATGAAAGGATTCCTCACCAGTTCACCGTCAAAATCATCTGAAATGAAGACACGCTTCACATACAAACGGATATTTTTTGTCTTGGGATTGATAACCTCTTCATTGTTAAGGGGCGCCATTCCAGGAATGTAAAGCACACTTCTAAACTCCACCTCACCCTGCAGAATTTATAAAGTAAGAATTAAAGTACAAGGTGATCACTTCTACAACCCGTATAACATGAGCACTAGGGGTACCTCTGTAGTGAAATGTGTGTGGGCAAGTGGATCCAAAAACTCATTAAATGTCTTCTTATAGAATTCTTGGTATTGCTCCTTTTCGACTTCCTTTGGATTACGCATCTGCATAGTTTCAAAGAAACAAAGGCATAAAGCATAATTCTACAAATTGCAAACATGACTGATATCAAATACTGTCAGATGAATGATGGCTAGACGCACCCATATGGGTTTTGTTTCATTTGCCAATTCCCAGTCCCAGTATTTTTCAGTTTGGGTCTTTTTAGTCTTCTTCCTTTCTTCCTGAATAACACAAAAAAGAAAAAAAAATATGTCAGCAGCATACTTATTTACTTGATTACTTCAAACTGCTTATAGAGGTCATCACCTCTGGCTTTTCTTCTCCCTCTTTTGGTTCTTCCTCTTCCTCTACCTGCCAAAAGTCAAAATTAATGATCAATACATATGCATCTAAGAATTGAGGCATTTGGAATTGCATGTAGAACCAATCACAGACTAAAATAAAACAATGCAAATGTATTTCTAGATATTGAAGTCTGACCTCAATGGTCCTCGATTTTTCTTGCCATGTATAGATGGGGAACGAAACGAACTGTGAGTAATTCTTCACCAATTCCTGGATCTTAGCTGGCTCTGAGTACTCGTACTTATCATCTTCCTGCAACGAAGATATTGATTCAGAAAGAAGATAGAACATGAGCAAGTTCAAAGAAACAAGTCATATAGGAGCTTCCTGGATAAATTTTTTTTTCTGAAGGTTTTAAGGTATTACTATTATTTTAGAATAGAGTTGGACAAACTTTCCACCCATTTCTCCATAATAGTCTAAAAAATAAATATGTGCAATTTGTACACCAGCTTCGCAATGCAAATTACTAAAGAGAGGCCATAGTCATACTTTCAGATAAAGAGTGATTTCTGTTCCTCGACTCAGAATCTTATCCGGATCAGATTCCTCCCTAATCACATAAGAACTGCTATCTGCCTCAGCTTCCCAAACATACTGCTTATCAGATCTAGGGCTCTTTGTCGTCACAACCACCTGTAATAAAGTGAAGATAACTTAATCAAAATTAATGCAGATTTCTCGTAACCATACAACATATACTATCACTAGAAATTTATTTGACGTAAGAACCCAGGGTACCTTTTTAGCAACCAAAAATGCAGAATAGAATCCAACACCAAATTGACCAATCAAACTATTGTCACTTCCAGCGTCCTTGTTTTCCTACACGAGGTATCTCCAATGATAAGTTGGTAAATGAATTATTATAATTTAACTCTCAAGATGATAAAAGTCAACCCCCGTTACATGTGTGATGATGCAACGAGGAATAACTACCTTCAAAGCCTTCAAGAATCTTGAAGTGCCACTCTGTGCAATAGTTCCAAGACAATCTATAAGCTCTTCCTTGGTCATTCCAATACCAGTGTCCCTGCAGGAATGAAGCTAATAAACTAAGAAATGTATTCCATTGTTATAAATAATTATGCAGAAGATGTAACACACACACATACCTTATGGTAATTGTTCCATTATCTGGATCAGGTTTGATACGAATCTCCAGATCACCAGCATCGCCAAGTAAAGCAGGCTCGGTTACACTTAGAAACCTCAATTTATCAAGAGCGTCACTTGCATTACTGCAGAAAACAATGGAAAGAAGTTTATAAAAAAGGGCACAGAAGAGAGGAGAAGCATGTAAATATCCATACATAAATTTGTGGGAGTACAAATAAACTCACCTCACAAGCTCCCGAAGAAAGACTTCCTTGTGGCTGTACAAACTGTGAACTATCAAGTCCAACAATCGACTCACCTGAAAGAATTTCAGATATTTCCATAAGACACCAAGTTCTCAACCTCAGAAAAACATACAAAATACATGAACTGGTATACTTAAACCCCACTCCTATTACTCAGTTTCATCTCAGTAAAGACCCAATTATATTCAATTCACAATATTAATCGCAGAAATTCAGCAATTTTACACACAAAAGCAATTCAAGCACAGAATTGATAAGCAGCAAAAATTAAATATAAGAACACGAAAAGAGATAAACACCTCAGCCTGATATTCACGCGTCTCCTCAGAGCTATCAGCAGCCTCCTTCTCCGCCACGGCGGCGGCTTCACATCTCACCCCCACTCTTCTCTCTCTCCTCTCCAGCTTCCACTCCAATCCACTTCTTGAAAAGCTGTTGTTCAATCGATTTCTCGGCAGAAACGCACTTCTCAAGACAACTCTATTGGTATTACCGAAATTCTTCAAAGAAAACGATGCAGCGGTGTGTGGAATTGGAGCCACCGAAGCAGATGCCAGACTTCTGCTCAACACAGGCGCCATATTTGACAATTAATTGAGAAAAACCAGGATAAGACTTCGATGTGCTTGGAAACCCTTTCTGCAACAGATAACTGGAGGATTTTATTTCTTGAAAACCCTTGCAAGGGTTTAGGAAATGTAGAAGGTTCTAGAATTGAAAATTACCAGAAGGGGTTATTATTAGGGGTTTCGTTGGACTCTTGTGGGAGCTGATTTGTGTGGTGTGGAAGATGCCGTTTCGGCAATTACAATATCCGGATGTTTCTTGATTTTTTTTTTCTATTAAATAATTATTTTTTTCCTATAATTAAATTATATATTTGGTCTCTTTTGACAATATTACTACAGTAAAATGCAATATTGGAGTAATATTCGTTAACCGTTAAACATTTCAAAATGATCATATGAAAAAAAGGATGTTATTAAGCAATTTTTTGTGCAGGTGCAATAGAGCTCTGGGGCTACACTAGGTAATTAAAGATAAGTGTATAAGCATATTATGATGCCTATATAGTACTGTCCTTTTTTCATGTACTCGTCCACTAAAAGTAAAGAATATATTTGATAGATACTCAATTTTGTTAGTAAAGTAGAAAAAATATTTAAAAGTGAATTATTTAAATGGAATAAGCATATTTTTGTGAATCTAAAAAAAGTAATGAGCACACTTTTAGTATACGTAAGGAGTATTTTTTTTTTTTTTAATTAGAATAACCATCTAATAAGTACACCAAATAAATTTTAAAATAAAAATAGACATATAATATAAATGACACTAGAATGACCTTACACTAAAATTTGAAGTGTGTTTAAAAAAATTTGGGGTGTGAATAGCGATATTTTTATATTAACATTGTTCATGAAAATAATTTTCCCCTAAAAAAATTATAATAAAAAGAACCATGCACGCTACACATAATATACATTAAAATCATTGTTTATTCTTGAACATAAGCTTGTATTTTCTCCAACTATTTTGGAGTTCAATATACATCAAGTACAATTACAAGGATATACAATATATATACACACGTACTATGTCTTTATAATCTTGTATTGAAAATTTTGAATTAGTTTTAATGATTAGACTAAAACACGTTAAAATATGACTTAAGTTGAATTTGTATAGACCAGTTGTCTAGTATAGGATGTAGTTTTAGATAAAAGTTGAGGGGGACTCAACTAGTCAACTGAGCTCGAGACTTGGCCAACACGCGTATGTGCAATATGATCAGGCGACAGGAGCTCTGAAGACTTGAAGATTAGAAGACTAGAAGGTGTAGAAGAAAAGACCATCAAGTAATAGAAAGGTTTACAACTGGCTGAGACTCATATGATAGTCAAGTGTTTTCTCAACTGTTTGTTCTAATAACAAATGATCTTGATGATTATTCAAGATGGTTAAGTCTGAAAAGACTTGTGCTCGGTCTAAAGAAGTCAATCTTGAACATAAGAACACTTCATATGTCATATGTATATTCGTTGGAGCTCATATGATGTGTGGACCAATGAGAGGTTAACAACTGAAACTGACTTGACGTAAAGATGAGTTGAACAAAGCAACAATGCAAAAGTACATGGTACTATTAGATACTTCACCTAAAGTAGTTAGAGGAAATATGAGGTACAATTCTCAAGGAATATATACACCAAATATAGTGGGATTTCGAATTAGTTTTCCAATGACTAGTTTTTTTAAAACTACTGCAAATACAAGGTTTTTTCTCCATTGAAATGTTACAAATACGAAGAAGAAAACAGATAACATACATCAGTCCATAATTCAAGTATTTTAAAGAACATGCAAGCCAAAACTTTTGAGTGTACACCTTGTACTCTAAGTTAAACACTTCTATATCTTTAAGTTTAGATCAAAATCTCTCAAGTCCATCTTGTAATAAATATTTCATTAAGTTGGAACTTTGCATCAAAGTACCTTACCCTTGGAGAGATTGTTTTTAAACTCATTTGTTGTAAATAACTTTGTAAGAGTAATAGAACTCGTGAAATTCTAATAGGAAGTTCAAGAATGTCCCTTGGCACTTAAAATTCAAGCATTTCATTGAAAAAATTAATACACAACCAATTTTGTAGAGTGGACGTAACAGTTGTTATCTTCGTGTCTTTACAATTTTTTATATAATTTGTTATTCATTTATCATATCTGTCATTTTATAAGATAAAAAAATAAAAATCACAATCAGGATCTAGGATCAGTTGATACATTCTTTGCACAAGATTAACAAAAGTTTTCTTACAGTTAAAAAATGAACTTTATATTGGCCAAATCTAATTTAAAGGCCTACATTTTTTTTTAACTCAATTTAGTTTAATAGTTGTCCAACTAATCACCTCTTCGAGTAGCCAATAAATTAGTTATCAGTCCTACACTCTACACCCAATTAACTCTTCTAATATACCTGTTGACTTAACTCTCTAAGCTCGGTTACTCAATTGTTCACTCATAAGTATTTTAGTTAAAAAGTCTATTTATTCCTCACATCTAGATTTTTACTCCACTTAACTCGTTTGAATCCTACATCTTACATTACGAGAGTAATACATGAAAAGTATGATATTTTTTACTCTGGCTCATTTTTTTCGATTTACTCCCTCTGTCTTACAATTGTTTGCACTCTGCCCTTATTAGTTCACCCCACAATTGTTTGTACTTTTCAAAAGAAAACTTTTTCTTAAACCCCACCCTCATAATATTCACATTGTTGGAAAGATTTATGGAACGGAGGAAGTATATAATATAATGGAATACATTTATCTTTTAAACTAAACGACTGGCGTTTTAATATATATACTCCAATAATATAATTGAAAAAAACAATACATCAAGTTTATGGGTATACCCACACACCTACCCCTAAGCCAACAAACATGGACAAAGGGATGGTAATCAAACCACAATACAAGCTGAGTGAAAACATTTCATATTGGTACATAATAAATAACAACCGATAATGATCTAAAAACATGTAATTTCATATTTGTTGTTGTGTAATCGACGGAAGAATCCAGGCTAAGAATCGCAGCAATTCCCCATTCCTACCTCTTGAATCCAACGAATAAGGTGAATTTGAAAGAAATTTTGGTGCAATCCAATTTTGGACTTCGTCATTTCTCTGATCAACGAGAAAAGAGATAAATGGAGACGCATATGCGATTTTGCCATCCCTTCTTCTCTTCTATCATCATACGGACGGTTATTCTATGCTAGGATACTGTTCTATTGTATTTTAATGTGTGGTACAAAACGTGCCCTAAAGGGTAAGATAGACAAATTCAAGAAGTAGTACTATTCACTTGAAAAGTACTACTCCTTATTATTATCGCACATATTCTATCTTTGTTCGATCATCAATGGTTCAATTGAAACGTACTTTACCAGAAAAATGCTTAGCTGCGGCAACCATTGTTGCTTCCGGGGAATTATATTTTGGAACTTTAATTTTTGATTCCTTCACACGATTCTTACCCAATTTATCTGAGGCATAGAAGCACTTAAACACTGAAGAGAACCAATTCATCATGACTAGTAATTAATTCAGAAATTAAAGAAGATGATGAATATGTTTATGTTGGAAATTCCTATTTTTAAGGTTGTTTGATGGGTTAAGAGAGCAGTGGGTTTGTGATTTATAAGCATAAATTTGCTTGGTCAACAAGTAGAGGTTGAAAACGTACTTGCTCGGAAATCAAAATAAATGAACGAGTATTCATTCTTTAGTTGAATGAATTTAACCCCTTTGCCAATTTCCTTTTGCCACAAGTAATATAAATCTTTTGACTCTTCGTTCAGGAATGATGTTTCCTGGAAAGTGAGATTTTGACGAGAGAGGGACAATTTTATGTTTTTAATTATTTGAGGGAGTTTGATTTGTTACTCCCACATTGGTAATACTAATACACACGGGATATATTTATCTATTACTCTGTTTTAAAAAAAAGTGAGTCTATAGTTAATTTTTAAATATATTTTTTATTTTATTAATAAAGTTACCAACAATACTATTTTACTTCCGTATCTTCTTTATAATTAAAATATGAATTATTTTTAAAACATGTATAAAAAAAAGTGAACACTTTTAGTGGAAATAGAGAGTATTTTATAAACATATTGAATTAATAGTATCAAAATTGAAAATTAAAAGACAAAGATTCATATAAAACGGTCATAAACATAACATTTATTGTTTGACGATTTTTTTTTTTTAAATGAACTACTCCTATGTTTTAATTTAATAAAGTGAACGCATTTCCCATCGTCCATCGACTAGATTTTCATTAGTTCATATGTACATCAATTTTCATTGAAGTGATACTATTATTGATTATAATTGTGATAAGAGTAAACTATAGCTTTTTTCTTTTCTTTTTTTTTTCCTTTTGAAATTTGATGTGATATAGTATTATTTTCGTATAAATATATGGTTACAGTCAATCAACATATAGATCAAAATACGAAAAAATTAACACAAGCATATAATAATGATCTAAAGCAAAAGAGTAGGATAAATAATTCTGCAATAAATTCAATGGTAGCAACCGTATATATAATTGTGCAATAAATACAATGTCTACCAAATGTTGCTCCTTTATTTATTCCATCACATGGATGCATGCTGAATCGAACGTACTAAAATATAGTACAATAAATTTCAACTATATTAGTACGTACAATTACCGTCAAATTTACTTCCTTTTTAAACCCTATTAAAAAAAACAATTGCAGGTTGCACGAGCACAACATTAGTATTTATATGAAAATCTTTTAGAAACGTTTATCTCTAACTAGAAAACATATGAAAATCTTTTAGAAACGTTGATCTCTAACTAGAAAACTAATGCTCGAGTCTGAGATACTTCTAATTCAATAGGAACCGTAAAACTCGCTAGACTGTATTTATTGAACCATACAAGAAGAAGTTAGAGAAGAAAAAATATAATGATACGTGAGAGATTAATTACTAAAAAAAGGAATGACAAACTTTTTTTAAAACAAAGGAAAAAATAAGATAGAAAGCTTCTGCAAAGTTGTGATTCAGATTCAATATTGCATAGGGTCATGCAGTATTTTGAATATTAATAAATTTGAGATGCCGTCTTTTTTATGGTATTTTTCGTGAATAACTGTCTGAGTTTTATCATTTTCTGCGTATTCATAAAATTAACGAATATTCACTTCTTTTATGCTGTTTTCACTATCTTTGGGAGTAATTTTTATTTTTCAGTCCTAAATTGACATAAAAATCTTTTAGAAATGCAGGGTTTGATTCAGCAGTGACTGTAAAACTGGCAAGGCTGTATTATTGAACCAAAATTGTACACTCATTCCAAAGAAAAACCTTATCCCTCTCTCAGGGGAGAGCATATCTGCAGAAATCATCATCATCATGTCTTTGAGCTCGAGCAGCAGCAGCAGCAATGGAGTCCACATTCTAGTCATGCCATTTCCAGCACAAGGCCACATGCTTCCCCTCCTCGATCTATCTCACCATCTCTCTTTCAAACTCACAATCACCATCCTAATCACTCCCAAAAACCTCCCAATCCTAACCCCTCTTCTCTCATCCAACCCTTCAATCCAAACCCTAATCCTCCCTTTCCCCGCCGACACTTCAATTCCTCCCGGCGCCGAAAACGTCAGGGATATCGGCAACCACGGCAACATTCCCATCATATCTGCTCTCTCCAAACTTCAACAACCTATAATCCACTGGTTTAAATCCCACCGTAACCCCCCTGTTGCCATCCTCTCCGATTTCTTCCTCGGATGGACCAATCAATTAGCTCACGATCTCGGAATCCCGCGGATCGTCTTCTACGCTTCTGGAGCATTCATTGTTACAATTTTTGATTATCTGTGGCAGAATTATGAGGATATAAAACCTGGAACTAATGTAGATTTGGTTGATTTACCTCGATCTCCGAATTACAGTTGGGACCGATCGCCGTCTTCGATTTTGCGGCGATGCAAGGGTTTGGAATGTAACGACAAAATCGGCGCTGAGTTCATCGTGAAATCAATGGTTGCAAATGCACAGAGTTGGGCCTCTGTTTTCAACACTTTTTGGGCCTTAGAGGGAGAATTTTTGGACTATTTCAGAATGGGCCGTCCACGTGTTTACAGTGTTGGGCCGTTGAATATGGTGGCTGCATCGGATAAACTGAGGGTGTATGATTCTGATTCTGGTGTTATGTCATGGCTTGATCAATGGGATGATGATGGGTCTGTTCTGTATGTGTGTTTTGGGAGTCAAAAGTTTCTGAAAAAGGCCCAAATGGAGGCTTTGGCTGTTGGGCTTGAGAGGAGTGGGGCCCGGTTCGTTTGGGTCGTGAAAAATCTGTCGGCCCAACAACTGACTGATGGGTACGGGTCGGTTCCGGACGGGTTTGAGGACCGGGTTTCGGGTCGGGGTTTTGTTTTGAAGGGGTGGGCACCACAGACGGCGATACTGAGTCACCGGGCAGTAGGCGGGTTCTTGAGTCACTGTGGATGGAACTCGGTGTTGGAAGCGGTGGCAGCGGGTGTGATGATATTGGGTTGGCCCATGGAAGCAGACCAGTTTGAGGGTGCTAAGTTGTTGGTGGAGTACAAGGGTGCTGCGGTGAAAGTGTGCGAGGGTGGCGACACGGTGCCTGACTCGGACGAGTTGGCTCAGAAAATTGCAGAGTCAATCCATGGGGAAGCAAAGGAGAAGGGTAAAGCCAAGGAATTGAGAAACTGGGCGTTGGAAGCAGTTAAAGTTGGTGGGAGTTCCTACAGAGATTTAGATGCGCTTGTACAGGAAATACTCCAACTTAAACTGAAAAATTCCTCAACATAATTATGAACACGTAACGTAAGCACAAGTGCATAACACTTGATAAGAACCTAATAGCATTCGAGTTTCGAATGAGATCACTTGTTCTAATTTTTGTGTTCCACGATGTTAAGAAAATCAGAGTCTAAAATCCTTATTAAATACTTTATGCATTTTTTAATATAGAAAGATTTAACTTTATGTTAAATGAATATGTTTAAGAGATGCTTAAGAGTGAATGATGTTGTATTGACATGTTTGCTTCATGGGTTGGGATAAGATGGGTTAAGATATGGTGGGAGGCTAGATAAACCTAATGGGGAGGCTAGGTTGTCTAAACCCATGAAATCTAGTTTATAAAAATCGGGTCAAATTATAAACCCAGGTCAAGGTGTTTAAAGTTATGAGAAACCAAATATGGGAGAAGTCAGGTCTACATATCAAACCAATCACTAAACCCATGAAGCAAACATGCCCTTATTGTTTTGAGTACCGAGTGAAATGATTAAATCATGTGTATTATAATTTAATTATATTAGAATGTGAGGAAATAAAGTTAGATTGTATTTGAAAACTACTACGATTTTAAAAGTCAAAACAATGTTTTTAAATTTCAAAGTAAAATGGCCTAATAGTAAAAAATGTAGGTTTATTTTTAGATTTTATAAGGTGGAATTATGAAAAAAGTAAATGATATTAATATTATTATATTGTACTAAAAAGTAATGAATATAATTATTGAATTATTAGGTAAAGATTAATTAATGCTATCAAGTTCTAACTTCTTAGTCTTATTATTATGGTCGTGTCTAATGTCTATAACAAACAATTTACAATTTTTTTAATAAATAGTTTGTGAACTTTATTACTTATGTACTAAATAAAAATATAAGTTTAATAGTACTATTTATACAGTTCAATTGTTGCTTGAACCTAATTTAATTCTGCAAAATCCCATGCTAAAACTAAAACAAAGTATGTGCATGAAATAAGGAAATGGTTGAGGGAAAAACATTGGTTTTTATTCTCATGAATGATGCATAGATTCGCAATCATCCAAATGCAGTAAGCTGAGCTTTGAACAGTTGATTCTTATGCTTCAATGAGGCAACAGCAGGAAACATGTGTGCTGTAGAGACCATCGATTACACGATTTTCAATTTGGGGGAACTCTTTCAGCATTGTCATGAAGTAGAAGTTCTTGAACCTGAAAAAAAAACATAAAAGAATAAGAGAACAGGGGAAGGAATGAGTTGACACTTCACCGTCCTAATGTCATTTACCTGATGCATACAGGTTCAAATATGTAAAATATAGTTATGTTACTAAAAGTAAATGAAATATCTATGTAAAATGGAAATCACAAGAGTTAGAAATATTGCAATCTCTTCCAAGTAGTGCATGCTCAAGCAAAGATCACGTCGAAAGAAATAAAATGTAGATGCATATTTTTAATCTACCAGACTACGTTTCTTTGAACTATCATTACCTAATCAAGGAAAACCAAGGCATATTTGTGGCACCATATAGCATCCTTCTGCTTGCAGCATGAACGGAACAAGGCAATTTGAAGTCCAAATGTCCCAACACCACATCAATCGTGATCCTGTTAACTCAAAATAAAAGTGACATGAGCACGGAGGCAACACAAGTACCTTTACATGAAACTAAATATATTTGTGAGAAAATAGAAAGTAACAGAAATTCAGTATATATCATACCCGAGCTGGACATAATTCTCTCCTTGGAGCTACTGTGACAGGTGGGTTCTGACTCAGTAGAGTTCTCTTAATAGTTAATTCATTATCTATGTCAAACAAGAGATCAGCAACCCTGAAAGTAGCACAGATTGAAACACATAGTAGTTTAGAAAAGTTAAAACCAATAAGATAATAGTATCAATACAATTTAAAAGATGCTGAGAACATAAAGGCGAAAGAAGGCATAATGAATAAATTACTGTAACCATTTTACTGGACTAATTTTCACTGGCGGTGTTACGGTGATTCAAGGGCAATAACACAAATGAGATCCCAAAAGCTCATATAATAATTTAGGATTCTAAATGGTGCTTTCTCTACAAGTCAGATTAAATGCCTCCATAGGGTTTCCATTTTCTATTCTTGTTTCTTTGAGTGTGTGGTGATTGAAATAACTTTAAAGAGGTCCATACCTTATTGCAGCATTTGATCCACAGAGGACATTTGATGATGAGAAGCACCCGCAAAAACTCGTCTCATCCATTTCAACCAGGACCAAGGCCACATTTAATCATTAAAGCATAAAGTTGCAACTTGGGTCTCAAATAACCAGCCTGGTGTAATGATTTATGCACGACCAAACAAATTTCCAGGTCAGGAGCAATACCGTCAACCAACATATTCTGGAAAAAATACATTGCATCATTCAGTAAAGATCTTTTGCATAGTCTATTAATCACTGCACTGTAATCCTTCAGTAAAATTTCAAAACCACTTTCACCCATTTGACGAAAGAGTATCATAGCATTCTGAGCATCTCCGTTTGCACAATATGCTTTAATAAGAGTGGTATATGCAACTTTTGACAATCTGATATTTTGACCTTGTATAAAAGAAAATAATCTTGCAGCAACACTTAGATTTCCATATATACACAACCAATTGATAAGAATGTTATAAGTGACACTATTTGGCTGAATGTTGAGTCGAACCATCTCATCATGTAACTGAAATGCTCCGTTGTAGTCTCGAGCTTTACAAAAGCACTGGATCAAAGCATTATAAGTAGTTTGATCAATAGCAAGACCCTTAGCTGACATATGCCGAAGAACCCCAACAGATTCTTCCAACTTTCCTTGCTTGCACAGCCCTTTCATTAGCACTGTGTAAGTTACTCGATTTGGCTCCATCCCATTTCTTTCCATTTCCTCAAGGAGCTTAAATGAAGCTTCTAGGCTTCCAACTTCGCAAAAGGCATTCATAATTGTAGTATACGTGACAACAGTTGGCACCAGATTATGCGTTTCCATGTCATGGAACCACCTTTTGGCTTCAGCTAGTTTTCCAGCTTTGCAGAATCCATTTATAAAAGAGTTGAAAGTAACTACAGTTGGGGCAATTCCTTTTTGCAATAAATTTTCGTACAATCCTACAGCCTCTTCCATATTATCAAGTTTTATATATCTATCAATCATGATATTGTACAATATAACATCTTGTATCAGGTCACCATTCGTCAATGCATTAAAATAACTTCTTGCTTCAGATATACTTCTCTTCTCACACAATCCTAATAAAATTGATCTGTGTGGATAAGAATTTGGGAGGATTCTCTTCACACACATCTCCTTGTATAATTGGATGGCCTTTTGCACTTCTCCCAGCTTGCAAAGACCATGAATCATCATAGAATACATAAAAATATCTGGTTTTAAACCAACATCATTTACCTCACATAGCAAACTCAAAGCTTCTTTAATATGTCCACTTTTACACAAGCTGCTGAGTAGCGCTTGATATGACATACGATTTAACTTAAGACCCTTAGTTATCATCTCCTCTCGTAACCTTAAACCCTCTTCAACATTGCCTGTCTGGCAATGCCCACAAATCAGTATTGTGTAGGTAAGCAGATCAGGGTTCGACTCGCTATGCACCAGTTTCTCACTAACTTTCCAAGCTCCATCCATCATCCCAAGTAGATGAAATCCTTTGGCAAGAATGTTATAAGTTACTCCATCGGGCTTCAAACCATGTTTTTCCATGTCAATGGCAAAGCTTAATGCTTCTTCCAATGAACCAGATACGCAAAGCCCATGAATGAGAATGTTATAACTATATACATCAGGACTTGCACCATACTTAAACATCTTACAGAAGAATGATTTCGCAATATCCACAAAACCCAATCTACAGAATCCTGATATCAGAGTATTAAACCAAACAACACAGGGCTCAGCCTCTTTCTCTTCTATATCCCTCAGAAATGCAACTGCCTCAACAATTAGGGACTGTCTGCAAAGACCATCAAGGAAAATTGTATTTGTATAATCAGTAGGACAAGGGCCATCAGCTTCGAGTTTGCTATAAATATCCCACATGATATCAGTGTCTCTCAAGTTGTGCATCAAACTATTGTAAGTCTTAATTGATGGCTGAATACATAAGTCCTTCATCTTGCACAGCACAAGAAGAGCATCTTGAACCATATTGCTTTTCGAATAAACAAATGCCAGCATATCCCACACCATATGGTTTGAATCCCAGTCCCTGAATCTTTTCAAAAGCAGCTCACAAAATGAGGATGAAGATCCAGAGCCTGACAAGAATCATAAAAAATTCTATAAGAAAGGAGAAATCAGCAATCTCTGAACAGTCCAGAACAGGTTTTATCAAGCAGTTCAACAAGAATAAGAGAATGCAGCAACAAAACTCATCGCAATTGCAACTAGACACACTTTTGGCCAATCTTTAAGAGAAAATAAACAGTTAGAAAGCTTCCATCAAGATCAATACAAAGTCTCCTACGAATCCCAATCATTCTTTAACCAAAATATCCACAAGCCATACCCCAAGAAGATACAAAAATGAATAATTACATTCACTCTTATATTCTGAAATTCTACAGCATACCATCAGACTTTTCAGCCTCAATTCAAAGCTAACAATCAGACTATAAAAATATAATTCCATTAAAACAATAATTACAAACAACATGTGGGATACCTTCTTGCTGAAGAACCATCTGCAGATGACAAACTAGTGCACGGGGCCGCTTCTTCTCCGCCAATAAATGCGCGATAATGAACTGAGAATTTGGTGAGTGTTTGACCCCAAGTTCGTTTTGTAACAAAAAGAAGAGCCCAATTGCATTTTCCGGGCGGAGATTCTCGATGACGGTTTCTATTTCAGAAGTCCCCAACTTGGGTATTTCATTCTTAAACCAGGTATCGTTTCTGAGGGAACTCAATAAGAACTTATTACTGCGAAGTGGAGGAGAGTTAATGTGGGCAATGATTTGTGAGACAGTGTCGTTTAGCGGGAAATCCGTGACGGCGGCAGCGCTGGTAGAGGAAAAAGGTGGAAGTTTGGTGAAGAAGAGCCGGACCAGTAAACGGTGTCGTATGGTGGCTAACCGGAACATAGAGCATCGTGATAGTGAAGATGGAAAAACTGGGTTTAAGGTTTAGGGTTTAAGATTAATTTGTGGCTCGAAGGAGAAGAGGGCAACGATGTCATTCAATTATTCGGTTTATTTCATTTTGGTACTCAAATTGTTCACACTTTAACTTTTAATTAGAAAAATTAAATTACAGTACTAATATTATTAGTTTTTTTTTTTTTACAAATTAAATACCCATCCCTTTTCCCCTCCCCATGACTCGAACCCAGAATCTAAGGCTAGGTAGTGGTGCTCTAACCACTTGAGCTATCCCACTTTGTCAGTACTAATATTATTAGTGATGGCATTTTTTTTATTGAACTTTTTCTTTTTGTCGGATGAGTTAAAAAATATTACTCCCTCCGTCCCAGGATTTTATGCACACTTTCCTTAACGGGCGTCCCAACATGTTTTGCACACTCCATAAAAGGAAACAATAATACCAATAATACCCCTCCTTTATTTTACCTTTAATCAAATCACTTAAATTAATGAATTACCAATAATACTCCTCCTTTATTTATCTTACACATCACTTTATTCCATTTTCTTAATCTCCGTGCCGGTCAAATAGTGCATAAAATCCTGGGACGGAAGGAGTACAAGACTTGTTTAGAAACGATTTCATATAAAAAACAAATCATATAACATGAGTAAATGATATTTGTTTGTCTCATTAGAAAATAAAAATTAGTAAAGGGTCAAGTGAAGTCTACTTAGATGGAAAAAATTCCGGGAGCTCAAGTATCTCACTTAGTCAGGGTACTCTTGAATCATTCTCCATTATAGGTCCGATGGAATGCCCTCCAAGAGGAGACATAAAAAGAAACACAACTTGTACACATTTAAGATTTTGTGGCTCAATGGGAGGAGGTGTTTCGAAAATGTGAATGAGGCATGGAAAAAATGGGATTCCAATGAATTGGAAGGTTTGGTTTGATGCATTAAGAGGTGTGGTGATGAGCGAGTGTTTGGATTCCTAGAGAGGTGGAACAATGCAAGAAGCGAGTGATCGAAAGATGAGGAATATGATTGAGTCTATCGCAAATAGTTGTTAAGTAGTGAGAACCAAGGATAAAGAGAAGGACCAAGTGTTTATGGGCTAGTTTTTGGACCTATTTAGGGTGTGTTTTGAAACTCTACAAACTGCTTCCAGAATCACTTATTTTCAAAGCTGTCCCACAACTTTTCAAAAAAAAGTGATTCTTAAAGCAGTTTGTAGAGTTTCAAAACACACTCTTATTGTTAATGATAACCTGAATATGAGAGAGGCGCTTGAGGTTGTGGAGTGTAAGATGACGAATGAGATGTTGGCTACTTTATCCTTATCGCTTACAAAGGATGAGGTGTCTTAAACTCTTTCCAAAATGCACCCCACTAAAGCTCTGTGTTTTGATGGTATCTCTATTGAGTTTATCATTTTATTGAAAAGTCGTGGATAGTTTAGTCATTAAATTTATTTAATGGGTTCTTAATGAAGAAACTGATCCACGAATTTTCATCATATGTTCATTACCTTGATTCCTTAAAAAAAAAAATATCATGTTTGTCATTCTGATTTTCGAACTATTAGTTTATGTAATAGGGGTGGAACCAGGCACACTCCTTCAGTGGCCCTAGTCCCCCTCAATTATTTTTTTTTAAAATATTTAATGTATGTTCACATATTTCACAACTCTAAAATACACGACCGCAAGTATACATTGTATATTGTAGCGAGGTTAGTACGAGGTCGATCCCATAAGGAGGGGGAAGTGTAAAAGTGGAGTTTGTTAATTAAGTTCTAAATAGACGTGATTGAAAATTAAGTGTTTGATTACCCCTAATTGTCTACCAACGTGTCACAAGTAAATAATAAACGAGTGATAAGAAAATCGATCAAGTGTGCTCATGCAAATCACGAAAACGAAGAGAATGTGAATTAACTCAATTAGAGAAAAGAGGTTCCAAGGCATATGCAACACTAATGACTCAATTTATGATTAAAGACTCACTTAAGTGGTATTGTGTGTCTTCCTATAGGGTTGATCACTAAATAATGAGTTAGAGGTCTTTTCAATCCAATTAACTTAAGAGAAACATAATCCAACTTAGTATCTCTACCTAAATTGCATCATATAACCCAATAAAGCTCTTAGAATCATCACACACCCTCCTAACAATTGACCATCTCTCAATTTCACAATATATTAGGTTGAATATTTGCATTCAATTAATCAAAAGAGATTTCTCAATCCAATTTCAAATAACTAAGATCAAACACATCACTATGTACACTAATGACATGCTTTGCAATGAAATTCAAACATTCAAATAAGATTAAACCACACAAATACTAAATAAATAAGAATTCAATTCATAAACATCATCAAAAGTATATACATAGCCCTAAAACCAAAGTGTTCTAGTCAATCGCCAACATAATCAAACTACTACAAAATTTAATGACAAAAGCAAATAAAAATTAAGAGAAAAAAAGAAGCTTAGTGTAAAGGATGATGGGAGATAACAATTACAAGATTTTGGCTCCAAATTGATGAGAATGGAAGAAGGGGATGATGAATACCTCCAAGTATGTGTGATTGTGTGAGAGTTTCTTGTATAAGGGGGGTAATGAATGACAAAAATATGATGAAAGAGTATTTATAGTGTTGGGGTAGGGTTGGGAAATGAGTTTTGCAAATAGGCCCTCGAAAATGGGTGAAAATACACAAAATCTGTCGAAAATGGCGCAGCTCGGCCGAGTCAGAACGGGGTGTGCAAGTCGCAGGCCTTAGTCGGGCTCGGTTGGGACTGTCTGCTCGGCCGAGTTGCCGGTCATCGCCCGTGCTCGGTCGGGACTGTGCACTCGGCTGAGGTAGCCCCATGCAGTCCTCTCCAGCTCGGCTGAGTCGCTACTCGCCCCAAAAATTCCTCACTCGGCTGACTTGATGCCTCGGCCGAGCTGCCTTCCTTGACCCACTCGACTCGGCCGAGTGATGCCAAAAAATCGAAGTTGCAGGCCAGCCTCCGACTTGGCCGAAACTGTACACTCGGCCGCGTCGCACCCTCAAACTTGTTTTGCTCGTAACTTATGTTTTCAACCTCCGATTGACTTGATTCTTTTTTTCATTCTGCTCCATTTTTCGAGACGAATCCAATGGTGCAATCCTCTATTTATTCCAGTGAGACATGATATATGTTTTGATCCCGAAATCCTCATTTATCCTACAAAAAACGACAAAGACATGCACTACCTTTCTCTCAATTTGACCAAAACATCCATAATTGATCAATAAAACAATGAATTACAAGCAATCCAAGCTTCACATGTGTACAAAAATCGTGCAAATTCCACCTGAATCAATGTATTAATTAGTTATTAAATTAGTTTATAAAATATCTAATTTTATTTGAATTAGCTTTTAAAAGACTTATTTTCATAATTATTAGTTGGGGTACGGATTATATTGTTCTTTCACAGACCGTTAATTAGTCCAAATATTAATATTAAAATATATTTTAATTATACAAATTAATAAAAAAAATTAAAGACAATTACAAAATATTAATATATATATATATTTCAATTGATAAATTATTGTGTACAATTGAGTACTATGCAATAGAATTTAAAATGATTTGAATATATTTTCAATCGTTTAATTGAATTTTCTCTCATTACATTAAAATCAAGTTAAAATTGTGATCCAGTTGCATCATACAATGTAAATGTGATTGATTTCAATTTCTTAGATTTTAATTATTGGAATTAGGGATTATAATTTATTTCACCCGTTAAATTTCTTTTTCTCGTCTTAACAAGTTTTCAAAATAAGTAGTATAAACACATACACAATTCTCCAAGACTTCATATTCTTCTCAATTTTTATTTTTTATTTACCATTCATTAATTTTTTCCATTTTCAATTCATATGATTATAAATTATAGGGTTTAATATTTTTTTTTTGTATTACGATATATTTAACCATGAATAATGATATAAATATGGAATATTTTAATTTTATTAACGAATATATAGTTGAATAATATTCTATTGGCCCACCTCATCCGTCAATTCTGGGTCTGTCCCTGTATGTAATGTTTTATTAAAGATTATTACAAAGACTATAACAAACTGTCTCAAATGTGTTCTCCCTTATCTCATTGATTCATGTAAGTCCGTCTTTATTTCAAGGAGACTAATCACGACAATGCTCTTTTGACTTTTAAACTCTTTCACTATATGAAAAATAATAAGGTCATGTCTAGAGGCTCTTTGCATTTTAATTGGATATGAGCAATCTCAAAGAGTTAACCGGGTGGTGTAGGCTTGAGGCTTAGAAGTGTACTCTTTTTTAGATCACAGGTTACATACAATTTTTATTTTATTTTTTTGCTTTAAGGGGTTCCCACTAATGAACGATGAAATTAATCCCTCAAATTAGCCGATCATTAGGTCGGATAGCGAAACTTAAAAAAAAGAAAATGAGAAAAACTTATGATAAAATTGAGTAATTGTTTTTGGAGATTGTTATGTTGAATATTGTTACATTGCATTGACTTAATAGAGTCTTGCGACTGAGACTATGTTTTGTGTTTCAATTGTTTCTTTTGTTGTGCTTGTGAATGGTGCACCTATTAAGCATTTTTCTCCATCTTATCATCTTATTTATTCTTGTACACAAGCTTTGATTTCTCGGCCGACTACGGTGTACGTGTCTAAGAATCCCTCTCCTCCGTCTCTTCTCATAAAGCACATAAAGAATCTTTGTATTCGTCGTACCCCATATTCATCTAGTTGCATGTGGACATTTTGAGCATTTATTAAGCTTTGTGGCATGTTTGATGCTTTTTTCAATGCATTCTTCTTTTTGTGTGGTTATGAATGACTGGTTGTTTCTTTTTGTTTAGAGGTTATTCCTTGTGAGGTGGAGCGATCTCGTCTTTATGATTTAATGATTATGCTTTGTGAAATCATGTTCAACGTATCTTTGTGGGTATTTTCTTTGTGAGATTATTTTTTTGTGTTTTTCTTTGTGGGTCTTTGTGAATGCTCCAAGTGAGGTGGAACACTTGTCTTTGTTTGTTTATTTTTTTTTGGACTAACTTCTACGTACGAGAACAAACTTGGTGTGTTTTTTGTATTTTCTTTGTGTGTTGTCCTTTGCAGGTATGTGGGAGTGGGTTAGGCGATGATGAACTACTATTTGCGTCTTTTAAATAAAGGTGGTGTACTGATTTTGGAACAAATAGGTAGAGATGTAATAAAATTATGTGGGTTTGTTAGATTTTTGGTCCAACTGTTATAGTCTAAAACCCATTACATACACCTTTCATTCCCTCTCTAGTGATTAATAATCTTCATATATTTGACATTTCTTCTAGACGTCGATTTATTATATAAATGACGTTGATTGATATGGATTTGTATGACGATTACATGATTTTTTGTGTACTTTGTGAGAAGAGTGAGAGGATAGGGGTTCTTGTACATGTACACCGTTACCGGATGAGGAGTTTGAACCCGACCGTCTACAACCCAAGTCAATTGGTGGCACCAAAACCAAATAACATAAGAAGTATATCTAATCTAACACTATCTATAAAATGTGAATCTAAAATTTGTGTCCGGTAAGTATCCGGTTGCAGGTAAATTGCCTTGGTGTCTACATACAAAAAAGAAAAGGGACAAGAAAAGGCCACGTGTCTACACTCTTCATCTTCCCTATCTCACTCCTGTCTAACTCCACCGCTAAAGTTTTTCTCTCTCTCGTGTCTTGCTCAACCTAACAAATACAACCTGGAATCTTCTCCCAAATTGTGCGAAAGGAAAGGAGGCTGTATCACTCCCAGGTCACTCAAATTTTCTCACTCGCTAGAAGCTCAACGCTAATCCCCATTTCAAATCCCTAATCAGGTATAATAATCACATCTTCTGTATTGAGTTTTTTTTTTTAAATCTGAAACTCATACGTGTTTAGAATTTTCTGAAACTCACAATTTAGTTGTTCATAAGAATTTTTTTTAGTTTATACAATTTGTGGAGCTTGTCGCTGATATAGTAATATGTTTTCTACAACCTTACCTTCCGATAGTAGACAAGAACAATGAGAGATAACCCCATGAAGCATAAATCAGCCATAGAAAGGGGATAAAAGAAAGAAAAAATCAGATTTTTTTGTGTATTTTATATGCACACCAACTATTTGAAAAATTGTTTGTTGAGAAAATGATAATTGTAGTACTTGAACTTGGGTGTGCTATTTGCTGGTTTTTCTTTGTTCTTGGTTAAATTTCACAACCACATGACAGGTATCCAAAATTATTTAAGTGAACCAACAGATCACTGTATGAAAGAAAATAAATACGTGATGATTTTCTTTCTATCTAGAGAAAAAACTATTGCCTAAAAGGTTGAACAAGTGATCCCTTATCTCATCATTTGTCACAAGCAAACACTTTGAACTGATAGCAGCATACAACCAATACCTATGGAAAATAAAAACAAAAACATGAATGCATAGCTGCTCCATGGTACCTCTTTAACGTAGCTCTATATCAAATGACTTATGACATCAGAAAACTTCATCAAGATAGTTTATACAAAATTCTGAAAAAAACTTTAACTTGTTGTTTGTGGTATTTATATGTACATCAACTGTTTCAAAAATTGTTTGTTAAGAAAATGATAATTGTAGTACTTGCACTTGACTCAATTATAATTCGAAAGAACACTTGTCTTGAGTATCTTGTTTATTTTCTTTGTGTTCCTCATGTTTTTGTCTATTCCAAAAGATTCAATTTACAAATCACTATTTTTCCTTTAAATTTTTTGTACCTCTGTCTTCCCTACTGTCTCCTTGAAAAACATTGAACTGAAAGTCTGAAACCTTGTTTCTACTTGCAGCTGGTATTCACATTGGGGTTCGCGAGTTTTAATTACAGGTATAAATTAAAAACATGAGGAACACAAAGATAAAAACCTTGTTTCTATCTTGTTTAATTACAGTTTTAATTATCTAAACATCCGACGCAGCGCATGTGCCTATCTACGGTTGTCTTGCGTTTTGTGTTGTTTTCTAAACTAAGGTCTGTTGTATGAATTTTTGTTTGGGTAGATGGTGATAAACTGGTTGTTTGTGCAAGATATTCTTTATTATAATGTATGTTAATATTTCTTATATGGCTAAGATATGATGAGTATAATGTATTTGGGGTAGCAACATTGATAGTTTAATGTATGTTAATATCTTTGCCCCACATATAAAGTTTCTACAATTTAAAATACTGTCTGATGTTTTCTCTCTTCTACTTTATCTTCATTCATTAAAATTTTTCCTTTCACATGCAGCTCCTTCATCTCATTTCCATACATATGTATCATAATTCACTTTTTTTGCATACCTTTGAAACATCAAATTAATCTCTATCCTTTTTTCTTTCTTCCTGTGATATCAACATAGTTTGCCTAACTGTTTAATCTGGGGTTACCTATGATTATTTGCAACATTAATTTATATGTCACAAAAACTAAAATCAATTTTCTATTTAAAGTTCAGAAATGTGAAACAAGTTAATGTGCATACTACTGTATAACATTCATTATTATTCATCTTACTTTCATTATCATTTCTTGGGTTTTATATATGTATATGTAATATACTATCTTCCACCTACCAAAAAAAGGACATAATATGCCTCATTATCATCTTTTACAAAGGAGATGGCGATTTTAACATTATATATTACCTCACATGTTAAGGGTTAATTTTAATTGATTATTGTTTGTTAATTTCAGGATCTTGCTACTACTGTCAAGTACGCCCCATAAATTACTTCTTTCTTCCAGTGAAGTACCAAATAGTAGAGCCGACAATTTGGGCCCGACACGATAGGCCGGCCCGGCCAACCCGAAACCTAGTATGGATTGGGCTCTAAAATTAGAGGCCCATATAAAACTGGGCCTATTTGGCCCGACACGATGGGCCCGCCGGGCCTAATGGGCTAGGCTGAATTTGGCCCGCCGACCCATGGGCAGCCCATTTGGCCCGATCAATTTTTTTTCTTTAGGCAAATAAATAATTAAAATAAATAAAGTGCATTATTTTTAAATATTATTGTGTTTTTTTATTTTATTTTGACTTTGAAATTTGAACTTATGAATTATTTATATAGTGGAGTATAATGTTATACTAGTTATGAATTATGTATAATTAATTACATTAGTAATGTACTCCATATTTTTAATTATAACTATTTGTATAAATAAAAATGATATGTGAGTATGTTACCAATACAAAACAAGGTTTATATATATATAATTTTTGCCAATTTTTTTTTTTTATAAAATATTGCATTGGCTGGAGCGGCCCGCTAGCCAGCGGGCTGGGGTGGGCTAGGTTGGGCTCAAATTTTATAGGCCCGACTAATTCATGGACCGACCCGACCCATCACACGAACATCGCTTGGCCCGATGGGTTGGGCTGGGCCGGGCCGCCCGATTTGCCAGCTCTACCAAATAGATATGTTTGTTTAAGTTATTTAGTTATATTTTGAATACTGTTTTTAATATATTTTGTGAGTTTCGTAAATATTTTAGTGTTACTTTTATCTTTATATTGCCATATTATCATATATTTTGGATTGGTGCATAGACCTTAAAACGTTTCTGCTATTTATTTCAGTACTTATTGTTTTGCTTTAATATTTAGTGTTGTCAATATTATTATAAAATTTGCATAGTAATATCATTTACTGTACAATCAACTTACCAATCACAAAAAAAAAAAAAAAAAAAAAAATTACTAGCAAGGTTATCATAGCTAAGATGCCAAAATCTTATAAAAGAAAATATCACTATGCCAGAAATCGCGTACGACAACGGGGATTCTCCGTTGTCGTAACTGTTTTTAACTCGTTGATTATTAAACTAATCTCGTAGGTCTGTAATTTTTTACAACGGAGAATCCCCGTTGTCATAGGTTATTTATTACAACGGATCATAATTTATAACAACGAAAAATCCCCGTTGTCATAGGTAATTAATAACAACGGAAAATCTTCGTTGTCATACCTATTTTTTGCTTGTTGTCTATCAAGCTAATCTTGTAGGTTCGGACCTTTTGACAACGGTGAATTCTCGTTGTCCTAGGAAATAAATAACATAGGGAAATCCCCATTGTCGTACCTATTTTTTTCCGTTGTCTATCAAGTTGTTGTCGTAGGCCATTTATTACCTTTTTTTTACATTATACAATTTTTTGTAACTTGAAATTCTAACATAAAATATAAAAAATTCAACGAGAATAATAAATAATGTATAACAAAATTCCATAACACAATCATCGTTTATCAAGTACAAAATTCTTGATGTTTACAATTCAAGTAAATCTAATAATTAATTCGACAACATAACTAATGAAAATAAAAGAACCTAGCTACTCCTTTCAACATCGTCTCTTCCATATTCCGTCTTCCATCTCTCGAGACAAGCAATTTCACGCATAGTTAATCTGTCTTTGAAACAACAAATGATAAAAATTAGTCGAATACTTGTATTCCTATTAAAAAGTAGATAAAATTTCAGCATAGCATATAGTCCAAACAATTGGTTAGCTCAAAGTGGGATAGCTCAAGTGGTTAGAGCACCACTACCTAGGCCTTAGGTCCTGGGTTCGAGTCATGGGGAGGGGAAAATTGGGTATTTAACTTGTAATAAAAAATAAAAAAAAAAAAAAAAAAAAAAATATATAGTCCAAACAAGAATATATAAACAAAATGAAGAAGGAAAGTGACAGACTTATGTTAGAAAGATCAAATACAACTGCAAAAGTAGTGTATAAATAGATATGTAATTACCCATTTATGACAATAGAAAAAAACTGCACAGAATTCAGCTAGTCCACATACAAGTAGCAAAATCATTACCTCACAGAAATGGGTCTGTGAGAGCTATATTTGCATATTTCTACCATGAGTCATTCTCTTTAACGAATCTGGTCACTTCCTAGCAAAGATAGTTTTTCCTCAAAGTTGAAGACAGGTTCTCACTCTATTATGTCTTAGTTCCACATCTCAACCAAACATGCATTTGTTTACAACTACTTGTAGTGTCACTCCCATAGAATGCTTATCGCCTGTTGGGATCACTCTCATATATTCACTGAGTAACACTCTTGTATACCATTTGTATGGTGCAATTGTACACAACTAATATTTTTGAGTGAAAATAGCTAATACTATAGTAGCAAAATAACACATTTTAGTAAAATAACTAATACACCTAGTGCATACAAGTTTTTGTCATTTTTACTTAACATGCGACTCAAATTGAGAAAAACTGGTAATAACAACTTGATCTTCAAATGAATAAAGGTAACAAAAAACAACAAGAGTTTAATTTGTCATATAAATTAACATGCCTTCATGTACCTCCCTGTTTGTCTCATAAGCCAAATGGGGGCCTCTCGACTTCTTTCCCTCGTGCAACGTTGAGTAGCGAAGGCTCGGCAACACTTACAGCTGTCGGCTCTGCAACTGCTCCTATACCATAACATACTGAGTTAGAAAAGGGCAAGCTAGATTACTCACTCAAAAAATATTTACACATCATAAAAAACCATCAAGTAATACAACTAACCAATAATATGCTTCTAGTGATCATAGTAAAAATTAAAATAAGAGGCTGCATAAGCATGAAGAAACAACAATTGCTGCTAATAAATAGATAATCAAATCTATGCCTAGTCTGAGAAATTGCATTGCAAATTTGCAATGGACACAATAAGAAACATCATTCAACTTGAAAATACAAGATATTCATTATTCAATCCAGAAATGTACATTTATCTGAAATAATCAATTTCGTGATTAATGTCAACATAATAACCCATTTCAAGATTATACCAGAAAATTCATAATTTTCACCAAATTCGCACTACCATTTCAAGGACACTACAGATTTCACATAATAGCCCAAATTGAGAAAAGAAACAATCAAAAAAGGAAAAAAACTTGGGTTTGTGATGACAAACAGAGGTGAAATTCAATTTAGGGGTAATTGATGAAACCGAAATGCTATTAATGCAAGCCATTCTTATCAACTACTCATCGAAACCTAATAAATTTTGTGAATTCTATAAGAATTAAGAACAAATAACAGATGAAATAAAAAAAATAAGGCACGTACGAATGAATTTTGTGAGAAATGGAGTAAACCTGTAGAAAATAAGAAACGGTTAGAAGAAACCTGCACGCAAGAATAAAAAAAATTAGAGCTGAAATTAATAAATATAAATTGGGGCTTACGACAACCCACGACCGGTGAGTAGTGGTGAACACTGCGCGGGTGAGAGGTTCAGAGAGGAAGAGTAAAAAAAAACTAGGGCACGAAAGTAAATACAAAACAGGGCTTAGGGCCTGCGTGAACGGCAACGGGCGGCGAGTGTTGAATGGCAGCGGCCAATAGGTGGTGAACGATGGCAAACTGTGTGAACAAAAAAAATTGGCAGAGAACAATCGCGATCGGCAGATCAGCAGTGAAATGGGAAGAGTAAAAAAAAATATAAGTATGCTTATTTATATTAACATCTATTGTTAATAAATAAATAAAATAAAATATAAATTAAATTTATATTATATGTAAAATAAAAAAATATAAAATAGAAAAGAAAACAGAGAAAGACATCGGGGGATTAAACCTGTTGTCTTTCGACGCTCTTTTTACAAAAACAATAGAAAAGAAAGCATGGAAAGACAACGGGGTGGATTAAACCCGTTGTCTTTCAGCGCTTTTTAAACAAATATATCAATATAAGACAACGGGGATATATACGACAACAGATTCTGAACTTATGACAACGGGCAAAATCCATACCCGTTATCTTTCTACTGTTGTCGTAGCCTATTTCTGGCATAGTGTATGCTTCTTTAGAAGACCAGAGAGACGCAAAAAATCAGCGACGACGAAAGTCACAGAAAAGGGTAACTATAGGTATTACTGATAGACCAAATATTCACGTTGATCCACTTGACTATATAGTACAAACTTCCGATTTATTGCCCGTTGTACCAAACTGTGAGTTTTGCAATGCGAAACGTATTTATTTAGAACCGCCAACATTCCGTTGTTCATTAGGGGAAATTAGCCTACTACAAACTGAAATGCCTTTAGAGTTAGTTCAACTGTATGCTGGGATTGACGAAAATGCTAAAGAATTTCGTAATTGTGTTCGTAGTTATAATAACATGTTTCCGTTTACATTAATGGGTGTACACTGTGACAAATCTTTAGCTAAAAGAAACCATGGAATTTACACATTTAGAGTGCAAGGTCAACTTTATCATTTTATGGACCAACTAATACCACCAACTCCTGGAAAATAAAAAAACCTTCAACTATACGTCTTTGATACAGAGCATGAGACTTCGAATCGCATGTCCGTTAGTTCAAAATTTAGGGAACCTGTTGTGGAAAAATTAATGCACATCTTAAAAGTAAATCTATATGGAAACTTTTTCCGCAGGCTAAATAATATTGAAAACTTGAATGAGTACAAAATTGCTTTACAAGCTGACCCTCTAATTGACCAGCATGTTTATAATAAGCCCTCGACATCTCAAATTGATGGAATATGGCTAGAATCTAATGCAAGTGAGAAAAATACAAGTCAACAAATTCAAGTATATCCAAAAAGTTGTCAACCTCAAATTATTAAACATTATTTTGGTTGCTATGACCCCATGCAATACCCTCTTATATTCCCAAATGGACAAACTGGTTGGCAAAGAACAATTAAAAAATTAGATCGAAAACGAAAACGTGCAAATTCTACATCAACATGTGGTGGTGGGACTTCACACACTATCCAAAATTGTTCAAATGCAATTGAATTTATACCTTCAGAAGACCTAGGTTCTACAACGAAGAGCCCTAAAAGAACAATTGTATCATGTCGGGAATATTATTGTTATAAGTTACAAATAAGAGAAAATGATAAATCATTTCTGCTACATGTTGGTCGACTCTTGCAACAATATGTAGTAGATATGTACATTAAAATTGAAACCTCAAGGTTGAACTTTTTTAGAAGCACTGATATGCAAAGTCGTTTAAGAAATGAGGTTTACAGTTGTTTAATAAACGGAATAGCACAGGGGTATGAGGTAGGAGCTCAAATTGACAGACATTTTTTTACTACCTACATCATTTGTTGGTGGACCTAGAGATAAGCGTAAGAGATATATGGATGGTATAGCTTTAGTGCAACATTTCGAAAAACCATATATATTTTTAACTATAACATCAAATCCAAACTGGCCTGAAATAAAGGCATTGTGTTTACCTTCTGATGAAATACAAAATAGGCATGATTTATTTGCTAGAATATTTCGTGCAAAACTACAAGTTCTAAAAAATTAATTGTTTAAGAAAGAAATTTTCGGCCATGTTGTTGCTTATGCTTATGTAATTGAGTTTCAAAAAAGAGGTTTACCTCATGCTCATTTTAAGCAAACCATCAAAAATGTTCTCTCCTGAGGCATTTGATAGAATTTTTTGTGCAGAACTCCCTGGTCCACATACTCATCCATACTTATTTCCGCTGGTAATAAAACATATTATGCATGGCCCTTGTGGTTCACTTAACCCATCATGACCTTGTATGAAAAATGGTACTTGTAAATTCCATTACCCTAAAGACTTCTCAGAAAGTACTAAATATGGTACGAACTCCTACCCAATATACCGACGCCCAAATAATAAACGTACAATTACCATTAGGGGATCACAACTTAACAACCAATGGGTTGTACCTTACAATCCATACATTTTAGCTAAATTTAATTGTCACGTTAATGTAGAAATTTGCTCAACACTTCAGGCCATAAAATATTTATATAAATATATTTATAAATGACATGACAAAATTGCATACTCATTAATTACAGACCCGAACGACCAAATAATTGACGAAATCAAAAATTTCCAAAGTGCTAGATGGATTTCACCTCCTGAGGCAGTTTGGCAAATTTTTGAATTTGAACTTAACCATATGCATCCATCTGTAATGTGCTTACCAATTCACGTAGAGAATCAACAACCTGTCTCTTTCCTTGGTAATCAACCATTACAAAACATTGCTAACAATCATGCAATCCAAAAAACAATGCTAACATAGTTCTTTTACATGAATAAACACAACGAATATGCAAAAAGCTTGAACTGCCTATATGCAGAATTTCCACAATACTTTACTTGGCATAGCAGTTTGAAAGAATGGAAACAACGTAAAAAAGGACAAGTTATAGCCCGAATCGCAAGTTGTAGACCATCTGAAGGAGAAAAGTTTTATTTAAGGTTGTTATTAATGCACATTAGAGGACCGGATTCTTTTGCGGACTTAAGAACAATCAAAGGGCAGACTTTTTACACAAATAGAGAGGCTGTACAAGTGTTAGGATTAACAGAAATAGACAACACAACTGAAATGTGCATTGCAGAAGCTGCTACATACTTGATGCCTTCAGCTTTACGCCAATTATTTGCTACAATTCTTGTTTATTGTAATCCTAAAAGCCCCAAAGAACTATGGCTTAAGTTTGAATACTTGCTCTCAGAAGATTCTAGTCGTAACAAGACCTTAAGTTCTACAATTATTAGGTTTAAAGTTTTAGATATTATTGCTTATAATCTTTATTCAATGGGGAAAACATTAACTGATTTTTTTCCTAGAGATGATGATATCATGGTAAACTTTAATAATAGTTTAGAAAAAGATTTGCAGACTGAACAAAATATAATTACACCCAATGAAGACTTTTCCGCTGTTGAGCAACTAAATGAAGAACAAAAAAATTGTTACAATCGAATAATGTACCATGTTAATAATAGTTTACCAAACATTTTCTTTGTCGATGGTCCAGGAGGTACTGGAAAAACATTTTTATATAAAACGCTTCTAGCTACAATTAGATCAACTGGTCATATTGCACTTGCTACAGCTACCTCAGGCGTAGCAGTCTCGCTACGCTACTTTCAGGAGGACGCACCTCACATTCAAGGTTTAAAATACCTTTAGATGAAAATGACGGAAAATCTTTTAACATTTGCAAACAAAGCTCACTAGCTCACTTGATAAGGGTTGCAAAATTGATTATTTGGGATGAGGCTACAATGGAAAAACGTAGCACCATCGAAAAACTTGACGAAATGTTGAAAGATATAATGAACTCAAAAAAAAAAAAACTTTGGTGGAAAAATTATCGTTTTTGGAGGAGATTTTCGTCAAACATTACCGGTTATTCTTAAAGGTTCAAAAGATGATATTATAGATGCTTCCATCGTTATGTCACCTTTATAGAATCAATTTGAAAAACTGAAACTTAGGCAAAATATGCGAGCATTACTTGATCCTGAGTTCTCAGCTTATTTATTAAAAATAGGTGATGGAATTGAGTGCACTAACGAAAAAGATGAAATCAAAATACCATCCACAATCAATATTCCTTTTACCGATGACATTAAATCACTGAATTCATTAATAAATTATGTTTTCCCAAATATTAGTGATCATAATTTATTTTTTTTCGCTATTTGTGAAGCGAGTTATACTTACAACAAGAAATGACTTTGTCCATGAAATAAATGATGTCTTAATAAATAGATTTCCTCGTGTAGAAACTACATATTTTAGTTGTGATGAAAGCACTAGAACTTATATTGTACCTGACCAACAAAAAAAATTTCACTCTTTAACTCCTCAAGGGCTTCCTCCACAAAAACTGACTTTGAAAATAAATGCACCAATAATTCTGCTAAGAAACATTAATCCAACTGAGGGACTTTGTAATGGTACGCGCCTCATTTGCAAAAGTTTTGACAAGAATGTCATTTATGCTGAAATTTCTGTTGGCACACACACATGAAAAGTTGTATTTATTCCATATATAACATTAGAAGCTCCACATGATAGTTTGTCATCTATACCATTCAAAAGAAAACAATTTCCTATTCGTCTATGTTATGCAATGACTATTAATAAAGCACAGGGTCAAACTTTAGATTTTGTTGGTGTTTATTTAAAAGAACCTGTATTTTCACATGGCCAATTGTATGTTGCATTGTCAAGAGCAAAAACTATAGACCAATTAAAGGTGCTCATTAGACCATCAACGACAATAGTACCAAGTACTAACTATACAAAAAATATTGTATACCAAGAGATTTTAATGGCTGCCAATACTAACTAAACCTCACAAAACTGCACACCATGGTAAATTCTATTTTTAAGTTCTACATTACATATTATTTACTTACTGAAAAATACATTTACCATACCAGAATATTTTATTTCTATATTATCTCTACTTTCAGATCAATGGAAGATTCAAGTACAACTCTTCAAAGTCTGAAACCAGGTGCTCATAATTGGTTTGTTAAAAGTCTTAATAACAGAAAAAAAAAAAAAAAAAACCATGTTCGCCTTTTCAAATGGGGAAAGCAACTGAAGCTTGTTTTTATTGACAAAGAGGTAACCTCAATTAAGTAACACACTTAGGACATGTTTGATAGCAAAGACAAATTATCTAAGATTAGGATGATAATTAAACTTTATAAATTTTAAAGCATAATCTACCCTTAATCTAAGTTATCAAACAACAAATAAAAATGATATATAGTTAATCTAGGTTTAATCTAAGCTATCAAACATGGCCTTAAATTCATGTTACAAACATTTTACCTTTAATCCCTTATTTTTTTCTACAGCAAGGAATCATGCAATGCATAATTTACAATCAAGATGTTGAGCATCTTGATAAAGTGCTCCAGCTTTACAAAACATACCTGATTGCAAATGGAAAAATTCGAGAAACACCTTCAAATGCAGCTGCGCTACCCAACTCAAAATACCAAATAATACTAAACAGGAGTGTCTACATAAAGACCTTAAACAAGGAAGACGAATTTCAATTAGAGCGCATTTATCAATTAACAACATTTGCAGAATGTCCTCAAATTGCAGATTCCACTGATAAACGGACCAGCTAAGTTCTTTTAAAATTCCTTATTTTTGTAGGTAATTACAGTATCAATGTGATCTGACCTCTCTATTATGTTGTTTTTCTCAGATCTATTGTGTGGTGTAATACAAGTGTTCCCACCGCGCCATATCTCAAAATTTGAAAAAAACGTGCAGGAATTTGTTGTCGTTAATGAAGAGTAAGTTAATTTCAAATACGAATTATACATACAACAATTATTCAATTTTAATATGATTTTAATATGACAAGTATCAAAATCTTATGATACATATAGACAAAGACCTGCCATTCTTACGCTATGGGAAGAATTTCTATAGACTGAAGCACCATTTCTAAGTGAAAATGTACACAAAATGCCTGTAATATTAGGGATGCGACTATCTGTAAACACTTTCAATGGTAATTAACACTTTAAAATTAAAATTGTTTCTCCTTTATTTTATTAAGAAAAACATCCACATACTACACCACTAAATAAATTATAATTGGTTAACATTTTACTACAGGTGCATCCTTTGGAACATCACCAAACAACACTATCTTGTTTGACCCTCCAATACCAAAGGCCAACCAACTAGAGTCATGGTAATATACACTTTCACTATATTACTTTTACCGTATAAGTTATTATTTTTTTCTCCTAATGTTTAAAGGGTTTTTTTTCAATATAACATAGTAACTTAAGGCCCTTTTGTGCAACCACTAAAATTTACATATTTGGTTGCTTGGTTTAATTTTTTTATTCTATGGCAGAGTTTGGTTTTCAAGCTTGTCTCTATCTTCTCAATACCTGCAAAAACTAGCTTTCATGTGATCTATTTTTTGTGGAGTTTTGACACAAGGGTTTATTGCTATACAAATTCTGAAACTGAAACTCAGTTTCATTTCATCTCTCTCGCTCTTTTGAAACTGAAACTCAGCTCCTTTCCATCTCTCTCACTCTTTTAATTTCAATTATTTATTTTGGGTTTTTAATTGTTTGATATAATTTCTTGTTCAATCTGATCTGTGTAAATATCCTTAGGTTCTTTTTCATGAAACCATAAATAATCTTTGGTATTGGTGTGTAAGATTATGTTGTTTTATTGGAGAAATAGTACATACTATGTAATAATTTAAAAAGTTAATCATGGGTTCGGACAGTAGGGAGAAATGATTTTAGTGAGCACCTCAACTCTTGAGGTGCTCAGCAAAGATTGAGAGAATGTGAAATATTATTATACACATATTTGTAAATCACTTCTCCGTTTCATTGACACATACATATTTCAATTATTCTATTTTTCTCAGGCTGAAAACCAACAAAGATTATATTGAGACTGTTGTTGCAGAAAAGCTGTACGAGAAAAAAAAAATCAAACCAAAGATCTGCCACTTCATTCTCAAATACGGAAAATCAGTCAAATGTTGAGTTTAGCTCAAATGGTAATTTTAAATTCATGAAATAATTACTGTAAACTTTATCTACATATCACCTGCACATGCAATAATATGAACATATTTTCATTGACAGGCAAGATCATTTTGGATTAAAGTTAATCTATGTCTCACAAAACCAGCACAATGTTATTACCTTCTAACTTGTCCAAGTTGTTCCAAACCTTCTGGGGCAATCTACAAAAACGATTTCACGTGTTTCTAATGCAACAATGAGTTTCCCAGCCCAAAGCCATTGTAAGTATTTAAAGGACAATAACAATATACTCCCTCCGTCCCAGGATTTTGTGCATGGTTTGACCGACACAGAAATTAAGAAAATGGAATATAGTGATGTGTATGGTAGAATAAAAGAGGGGTATTATTGGTAATTCATTGACTAAAGTGGGTGGAGATTTGACTAAAGTTATAAATTGAGTTAAGTTGTGGGCCCAAGTAAAATAAATGAGGGGTAATATTGGTAAAAAATATGTGAGTTATTTCCTTTTTTAGAGTGTGCAAATAATGTTGGGAGGCCCATTAAGGAAAGCGTGCAAATAATCACGGGACGAAGGGAGTATAACTTTTAAATATATATATATATATATATAAGGAGAAGCTATGAAATTCAATCCTTGTTGTTTACTGAACTTCCAATTTTGAAGTGTATGCAGCATCTAACAAACTAAAAATTACGTTTAGTGATGTATAATGCTCAGATATATGCCATTAAATTCAATTCTTGTTGTTTACTGAACTTCCAACTTTAAAGTGTATGCAATATCTAATAAACTAAGAATTACGTTCAGTGATATATAATACTCAGATATATATATATACACACATATGTATGTTTCTTTACACAAGTAACAAGTGCTTTTATTATTTATAAATTGTAAACATAGTTCATTTCTTATATTTTTACTATTACATTTTTAAAAATAATAATTTTATGTTTAATTAAATATTTTGTAACATGTACTGTCATTTTCGTTTCCATTGTAGCAACTTAATGTCAATTTATCTACACACACATATATAAATTACGTTTCGAGGTTGAATTATTTGACGGAACGGGGAGTTTGAACGCTTTCATCGAGGAAAAAGAGGTGGAAATCATATTGGGCATGTCAACTGAAAAGGTCATCGAGGCAGATCTAGAGGTATATTTATCTATGGTCAGTTTTTGGTCCTTTACACCTACTTGCATTTTCCTTTTATCCATGTTTAACAGGATAAAATGTTAGGCTCCACCGAAATCAACGAGAAGTTGAAAGACACACAGTGGCTATTTCACATAAGGACAACTACCTTTGAAATAAGAGGCAAAAAATCTGTCTGAAACACAATAATATCATGCCTTCCATCAACAGGCCTGTCTTCAGAATCACAAACTTTTCAACAGAAAAGCTCCACTTTAAACCCTCAACAAAGCTAGGAGGCAGATGTAACAATGCGTGAATCTCAGAACACCACATCAGCAATACAAGAATCTTCCACAACTCCAGTTACCCACCCTTCAAAAGCAACCGGTAAAAGAAGCATGTACTCCCCAGAAGACACATCAGGTAAAAACCCAAAACACAACAAACAAGACTAAGAACCCGGAAGATGCATGACATATTACTCTTTTGAAACTTTTAAAACTCTTTTTTGCTGCACATATGTTTTCGCCTGCATATACCTACCTACTCGAGTTACTCATTTTGAAACCGTTTTTGCAATTCTAAAAGTACTTTTATATAATAATATTTTGTTTTATATATGCATTATATTTTAAATTTGTTAATATACACCTAATCAAATTTAATTTAATTAGATTTCTAACATTATGTTAACCATAGTTTTTTTTAAAACTTTATTTAACAAAAAATGTAGAATTAATGTTAACCACCATATCCAATTTTTTATGGTAAATACCTCTTTTATTATGTTAAAGATAGATTTTTTTAAATATTTATTTAAAAAGCTGCACAATTTTTTTTTTTTTTTTTTTTTTTTTTTGTCATTACTTGTAAATTATAATACAACTATATCCATAGAATTATCTTTCAATTTCAACAATTATGCATTATCTTATTTCCCTTGTTTTTATATGAATACAAAACAAAAGTTGTTTCACACATCTCATAACACGTACAAGTTTACGTGTAGCAACAGTATTATCATATGCATGCAGTTTGACAAGTGTAAGAAATGAGTCATACAACTCCCTCACAAACCATTCTTCATTGTGTGTGTATATATATATATATACCTCAACTTCATATAAATTATAACTTCTTCGCCATTACTTTTACAAATACCATGGATGCTAATAGGTATTGCAGTTGCATCGATTGTGGACAGTGTCAATACAATTCCACATTTCAACAAGAAGTTGAAGCGTTGATAAAAAAGTTCCTCTCTAATTCAGAATGGGCCATCATTTTACGAAGGGTACTAAACATGGACTGAAGACTCACTCTACTGCTCGATTACGTTGCAAATATTGAAGAAGAGATAAATATCAATCGTACGCATCAAAGTCACAATGTATAGTAACACAATATTATTATAATAAGTACTCTGTTATATTAGAAATATGTATTTATAAAAAATCGTGTTTAAATATGCGTTCACATATTATTAACTCTTGTTAACACAAATATACAATAATACAAATACAAATATCCGGGTTAACACCTCAATTTTTGAGGTGTGCCCTACCTAGTATCAATAAAATGTGTTATGGTGATATCTTTAATAACAAAGAAAAACTTTAATTTGTGAACATTATCATATTAATCCATGATCGATGGTAATTAAAATTTGCATACAAAAGGTAATTGTGGTCTGATATTAAGTGGAAAGATGATGTATCTTTGTCTTTGCGGGCAATGTGTTTGCCTCATTTCCTTAATGAGTGGGACTTAAGGTTTAAAGTAGGACCCAATGCAATGAGATAAAGATAATCTCTCATCGTCAAGATGTATTATGTATACCTCTTATCTCATGCTTGCTTCTAGTTGTAGACCTACACCCTACTTTTCTATTATTAATTTGTATTTCACATTTTTAATAAACCCTAATAAAAACTTACAAATACTCCTATCAAGTTTTGTATTGTAATTGAGTATAATTTAAACATGACGTTTTAACACTTTAAAATAGATGAGTGCTAATTTGTGAACAATTTAACTTAGCTCTCCAACTTAATTTTTTTACTCCTTGTAAAAAATACCAACATCTTCAAACTACGTTTATATAATATATTGATTGATTAATACTTTTTTTTTTTTTTGTAAATTTAAAGGGAAAAAGAAGAGCCTTAAAATTTGCATCAAATTTAACCGATCAATTCATATTTTTCTGAATAAATTATTGGACGGCTCAAATCAGTCTCTTCATATTCGATATCTCTAATTTTTTTTATTAAAATTATACGAAGGGTTCAAATAAACCTTATGTGGGTTGAGCAGCGACGAATTTAGAATTTTAAATTCAAGGTACAGCAATATAATATTATTCTTATAAATGCGTTACAATTAAATGCAAATTAAATAAAAAAGATGAGATAGTACTCTCTCAGTGTGCGACTTGTGACTTGTGAAGTTGTGAGGCCGTCAAAATTTATCAAATGATTTTTAAAAACTATTCATGAATAAACAGGGATGACATTATATTCAAAATATGTCACACGAACCTGCTCCACATAAAAAATTGTCTAATATATATATATATATATATATATATATATATATATATATAATTTATCGATTCCTTAAAAGCTTCTTATTTTAGACGTTCAATTGAAATTAATTAACTTTTTTTTTTAAAACACCCACTATCTATATATTTTTTTTCTATCTCTATACTTTTTTTTCTATCTATCTCGACAAACAACTGCATATATAATGTTATATTTTTTAATCAATGTATAAAAAATAAATGCGAAGTTTTTCGAGGTTGGAGGGTGATACAATTGTCAAGTTCTTTTGACAAAGTGGGATAGCAAGTGGTTAGAGCACCACTACCTAGGCCTTAGATCCTATGTTCGAGTCATGGAGAGGGGAAAAAAAGGGATGGGTATTTAATGTAATTTAAAAAAAAAAAAAAAAATTGCCAAGTTCTTTGGTCGTATAGTCAAATAGTAAAGACTTTTGGTCAAAAAATTATAATTACGTGGGTGGATATTTCTCATTAGACCATGATTTACCTTCTACGATTCGCAAAATTAATTTGTGTCACCGCGTTTGTAAAAAATATGGCAAATTATTTTTCCAAATTTCCGTGTTTTCATTTTGAATATTAAAAGGGAAAATAGGAAAATTCCATACATCTCTATCAAAGATTACAACAGCTCAATTTATTTATGCATCTAAGTTTCATCTTTTCCAAAGTGATCCACCTACAAAGAGTGCCCGTGGCACTACACGTTTGACTTAATTTTGATTAGTATAACTTCTTTTATTTAGTTAATTAAGACCCCGTTTGATAGGGTAGATTAGTTTAAAGTTAATCAGAATCGAAAAAAATGTCTAATCAGATTTAATATAAAATTTATATCCAACAAATAAACATTCACACAATTTTATTTATACTAAAGATCGAAAAACACACCAACTGTAAATGGGGCAGATAAGACTATCATTTGTAGATATTTTTTTTTTTTTTTTAGGGGATGAGGGATTAGAGATCCGAATACAAAGGCAAATCGAATATAATTCCAACGATCTCGATAGAAACCCCTAAGAAACTACTCCATTTGTAGATTATATTATTTGACATTAGTTGTAATGAACCTAAACACACAATCTCAACTTTGACATTGGTTTTGGTATCAACAGGTGTCTGAACTAGGTTAATATTTTTGTCTCACATAATATGAAACCCAATTTCATATTAATTTCCAGGATAAGAATCTTTGGCTTTTTCTAGAACCGATAATGCCTAAAATTCAGATGTCACATTCAGCATCTATTTTACAAGTCCAACATGCTTTTTATAAGTTTTTTTGCTTAAGAATAAATTAAGTACCTATTAAATTAATTTTAATCTGAATTAATAAAAAAATCCACATTCCTCCTACCAACCCTTTTGTACATGCAATCTTGTTATAAAAACTCATAAACCAAACCTGTATTTCAGACACTTAATTTTCTCAATATGATGTCTAAACAATATTCAATCAAGAAACAGACCTTGGAAAAGATCAAAAACATTTCCAGGGAAAAAGAAGAGAAGCCGATTTATAACACTAATTTATTTTCCAAGAACTTGAAGAAGATTTATCCAGTTGGGCTTCAAAGAACTTGTTCAGCTCTCTCTTTATCTTCTCTATCTTTGTCTTTATCTCTATCCCAAAATTCTACGGATTCTTCGTTAACGGATCATTCTACCACGCCCCTCGATCAGAAAATAACTTTAGCTCTTCGCTTGATCGCCCCTCGAAGAGACGTAAGCTTGCCCAAAATAGTCCACCAACCTAGTCCAATTGTTCCTAGTGAGGAAGGACCAAGAAGGTGCAACTGGATTACCAAAAATAGCGGTAAGCTTATGAAGAAATTAATACAATCGAGTTTTTTTTTTTTTTTTTTTTTATTTGAGAAGCTTTTTATTTCTTAAAATATTTGTTGAGTTAATTATACATGCAAATCTTAAAAGACAAAAAAAAAAAAAGGTTAAGAGGATTTTTTATTTTTTTTTAAATGAGCAAACTTAATTATGTAAAACCTTGAGAAAGAAAAGAAAAGGTTATAGGGTGACTTCTTTAAAAAAATTACGTACAGTGGTGATTTTAATTTTACTCCATGTACGTAGTACATATATTAAAACAATATAATTATAAAATATATGCTCCCTCCAATTTGATTTCATTAGCATATATTACAGGTTTTATATTGGAAATCATTGGTAATTATTAGTTGACTTTTAAAAATAAGTGATATTGCTGATTTTTTTTGGTCTAAATGTAGGTACATATTTTTAAAACTCAAGTTGAATATTATACTTTTGTTATCTCAATTATATGAATTGTTGAAACTGTTCCATTAATTAAACATTTAACTATTATAACTTAATTAATATTGATTGACCTCTTTAATAATTGTACATAATTTACGCCATGAATACAATGCCATCATGATACTTATTTAAATTCTTCAATGGGTTATAAACAAAAAAATGAGTAGGGCATGTATGGAATATATTCCATGCATAAATTAATATTTGCAAAAATTGTATAGTATTTATATAAAAATCTCATTCATATGATCTAGAAGTGGATGACAATCATTACTGAATTTTGAATACCTAGTCTTAATTAGGTGTCCCAGTAGGGACTCTTATCTGTTGTCAATTTTAGTATATATAAATATATTCTAATATATATACATATATATAGTGGTTGTGATTCCAAAAAAAAAACATAATTATTGTAACTCCATATTTTAGTTATTGGATATGGTCTTTAATAAGTTGTTAGAACAACAATGTTGGTACCTCAGCATCAATGATTATATTCTTCCCAATCTTGTTTTTTGCTGAAAAAAATATATTTTTCTAAGTCTAATTAATCATTTCACAGACAATGTTTATGTGCAATTCCACGACGAATGCTGGGGAGTTCCAGTTTATGATGACAAGTACGTTTTTTTTTTTTAATTATAAATTGGAAAAATTCATCTCCTAATTAAGTGAAACTGATGAAAAATTTTGTAAATTGTATGAAACAGTGAGTTGTTTGAGCTACTTGCAATGTGTGGAATGCTTATGGATTTCAATTGGACCGAAATTCTTAAAAGGAGAGAGCTTCTCAGGTTAGAATTTAACGTAAAAATTGACCTTTAATTTGACAGAAATTTTATGGTTACAGTTTTTCTAGCTAAAAGTTGTTATTAAAATGCATTTTCTTAATCATTAACAGAGAAGCTTTTGGCGGTTTTGATCCTAACTACGTGACGAAAATTGGTGAGAAAGAAATTATTGAGATAGTCTCCAACAAAGAGCTGACTTTAGCTGAAAGCAGAGTCAGGTGCATAGTTGACAATGCAAAATGCATTAAAGAGGCAAGTTTTTTATTTTATTCAATTTTGATCTATTTCAATTGAATTAAAGAGACAATAATATTTAAACTTGGTTTGTTTTATTACAAAATGTAGGTTGCTAGAGAATGTGGATCTTTTAGTAGTTACATGTGGGAATATTTGAGCTACAAACCAATAATCAACAAATTCAGACATCCAAGAAATGTGCCTTTTAGGAGTTCAAAGGCAGAGATTATTAGCAAGGATCTGGTGAGACGAGGGTTCCGGCTCGTGGGCCCCGTTATCGTCTACTCGTTGATGCAGGCGGCCGGAATGACGAACGATCATCTTGTTGATTGTTTCAGATACGGAGAGTGTGTGAATCTTGCCGAAAGACCATGGAGGCATGTTTGATCATAACTAATTGTCATAGTACATATTTGTATTTAATATACTGTATATGTTTACATTATTATTTGTAATTTATATGTTTATGGAGTAGGATACAAGTGAGAATGTCATTTTCTTGAATAAGATTTTTTTGACAATTTGTTTCCTACAGCTACAAGTCTGCTTATTGTAGTGCAACTATAATAACATGGAAATTGTAATTTAAAAATAATGTTTTTAGCGAGATTCGTGTAAGAATTTTAATGCGGTGTTTGCAAACTTAAACTCAAGTAAAATGAAAAGAATCACTTAATTTTAAAACTTTATACTCACAAGTCACGACTTAAAATAAGTGATTTTAGAAATAATTTATAAACACATTGAATGGGTGCAATTAGGATTTTTGGATGAATATGCAACTAATTGGGCCAAATGTCATGTGGATTTACCATCTCCAATTTGAGTTAGTGTTGGGGTATATACCCCTCCAGCTTTATTAGATACACTCCCCCTCCCATTTATTAATTATAAAATATATATATAAAATACCATATTTGCCCTTTAACTAAAATGTTTAGATACATACACTCCCCTCTAAAACCCTAACCCTTCTCCTTCATTCTTCCCCCTTCTTCTTCCCCATACTTCTTTCTTCTTCATTTACTTTGTCTTCTTCCCCCAACAATCATCTTGTTGTCGCCTCCCTCTCCCCCACCGCCGCTAGCCGCCTCCAACCACCTGCTCACCGCCTCGCCTCGCCTTCTACCTCCATTTTTTTTTTCTACATGCTCCCCCCGTCGCCACCCGTCGCCCGACTCTCCCCCTCCCTCTCAAGGCGTCGCTGCTCCTCCACCCTCAGCGACGCCGCACCCCCCTCCTTTTTTTCTTCCCTTCTCTGCAACATCAACAGGTGGTGGCGCCGCCAGCTCTTCCTCCCCCAGCCAACCACGCTCCCGCCGCGTCCCTCCCACTTCAGCAGCCGGCCGCCGCTTTCAGTCCAGTTTTTTTTTTTTTTTTTTTTAAATTTCGGCAAAAAATCGACCATAAATACTTTCATCGACAACAAAGGGTCGACGAGATTGTTTATGGTCAATCATTTATTGTCGAAATTTAATTTTTTATTTTTTATTTTTTAAATTCTTTCGACGAACCAATGTCGACGGGGAGGTGTTTGATCGACAAACCAGTGTTGACGAGAATGTTTTTGGTCGACACTTGTTTGTCGAAAAAAAGTTTTTTTTTTTTAATTTTTAAATTTTGTTTTTTAATTTCAAATTTATTTATTTGGGACAGTGGTGGCTGCCGGAGGCGGGGGTGGCGGCGGTGGCGGCTCTCTAATTCTAGGGTTAGGGTTTGTTTAAATTGGAGGGGAGTGTATGTATCTAGGGAAAAATTGGTATTTTGCAAGAATATTGAATTAATAAAAATGAAGGGGGTGTATTTAACAAAGCTAGGGGGTATATACCCCAACCCTTTGAGTTATTAAGGCCCAAAATCTAAGCAGGTTCTACGTGTTGGGCTTTATGGCCGAAAGAACAGGTCACTTTTATTTACACCCTGGATTTTATGACTTCACCATCCAAAATTTTATGAGTCCACCTTTTTATTATTTAAAATAATGGGGGTGAAAAATACCCATTTTAATTTTTTCAACCCTCACCACTTACTGAGTTCACCTCCTCCCCCTTTCAAAGTTGAAGATTCTAGTGATAATTGTGTTCTTTATTTAAAAAAAAAAAAATGGCCAACACCACACCTCTCTAAAATTGAACAACTTTAAGATAACGCACGTTTTGACTTACATTGGTAGAAACCCGTGGTACCCGATATACCGATAAGTAGAATCAATTACAGGGAGGTGAACTGAACGGAACGGTGAACTCAAAAAATTTGGGGTGATATTAACGGTGGCCCATCAAGTTGCACATATTGGGCTAATTGGCCCAGCAGACATATAAAATAGATTAATCCTTCAAGCCCTCGATTTGTGGGCCTTATCACTCTCTTGAACAGTTTCTCTTGAAGTGTGGTAAGGAAATCAGGTCAAATTTGTTCAAAAATAAAATCAGGCCAAATTGCCCTGGGGCTTGATGATAGAATCATTGGCCGAGTGTAGGCTAAGTGTGGGTACATTTTTTAAATATTGTAAATTAAAAATGTGGTAAAAAATTAAAGTTTTAAAAATTTAAGCAGAGCCGCACGTCAGAGCTGCGCCTATAAGAAAGACGTGCCTGGCTCCAAGGCTCGCCTCTTGTCCAGGCACACCTCTTGTCTCGGTACAGGATTCTTGTGACTTGACCGATCACATGATATTTATGAATATTATTTAAAATTTAAAGCATAAATCATCACATAATATATTACATTTGTGTGTACTCCATAAACACTAAATGAGTTAATGCATAATGACAAAGGCTTTATCATGCACTCCAAAGGTACCGGGTTCAACCTCTAATTAGAAATATTACTCTCTGTGTGCAATAAAAATGTGCTCAAACTAAAAATAAAGTGATTAATTATGTCAAGGGCTTATGATTACCTTTGGAAGGTATGGTGAAGCCCTTACCATTATGCTATAAAATGCACAAATTTTCTTTTTGATTTATTCTACAATAGTTTTTTGACTCTAAAGATTAATTTGTTTACCACTCTTATCTTTAAAATTCTCTCTTACTTTATTTTTAATTTTAGTTTTTGTGTCCGAATCAATGAAAACTGATATGTGACAGGGGAGTATCAAAAACCTGATGGAATACAAAATTGCTACAACTTTACAGCAGCAAAATCATACTAAGAAGTATCCCTCGGTCGACTGTATAGAATGACAAAAATGGATGATCACACATGCACCATAAATAATTAAAGTGGCCAACTTGGGTTTATAATATGTACACTGGGCTCTAAGACACAAAATATCAAATGCCTCTTTCTACACATGGGACACAACAACTAGATAACCATAGGCCCCACGACTAATACTTGTCTTTGTTCTCTCATCATTACTAGTATAATTTATAACTTGAGTTGCAATCCATACCCAAAACAAGTTGGCATTAAAATTAATACAGAAACAGGCCAAACTCTATTCATTTTTACTCTACCGACGCCACGTTTGTACTCATCCAAACATTTATCATCATCTCTTGTTTTTGGATACTTGCTGGCCATTCTTGGTCAATTTTTCCACCCAAATATTAATGCCTAATTAAATTTGGACATGACAGACAGGGACTCCTCTCTCACCCAGCTTACTTCGGTTTTCACTCCCAATACAGAACAAGAACCTTTGTTTCATCGATACACCACAGAGAGAAATAAGGACTTACCACCACATTTTGAAAGCTACTCGTGGCGTTACCCGAAAAACAGATTCAAGTTAATCAAATTTAATCGAATTGAGCTCAAAGTCGCTCGTATTCGACTCTGTAATTGTGTATATTGTGAGAAATTGTTTTTCATATTGACTAAAGAGAAAGTATGAGCTTCAAGCTTCTGGTTAAGTTATAGTTTCAACAAAAGTAAGGATGAAAATGAACAAAAGGGTGGTGCATCAAATATATACAGTACAGATATAGCACTTTTGGAAAACAACAGCTCAACAAATTATTCTATCCAACAGGCAACAACATTTCATGAGCTAAAAGAAGGGAAAAAAAATGACTAGAATTTGCCTCACTCTGCGGCCTAAAAGAATATTTACAAATCACTTTCTCTTTACTGCTGCTCTATCAAAACTTGCAAGAAGTCCCGAGCCTCTGTCTCTGCATCTGCCCAACGGTAATGGATTTTCGTTTGGCAAGTGCAGGACCAAGGAGCTCCTTAAACTTTTCAACGAACAGGCCCCATTCTTCCTCATTCATATCTGCGAGCTTCACAAAGCTAGCACTTGGAGGGAGCTGCTCATTTGCACTGCGATGACCAGATGATGAACAAGCAATGTCAGGCTTGGCCTTTGGGAACTTCTTCTCACCTAAGCTCGTATTTTGAAGTGACATAGAAAGCTTTGATATACTTGTACTATTTGTTATGGGTGAAACGCTGACTAACTCCTTCTCCTCGTCTCCCTCACATTCCACTTCCTCAACGCTCTCTTCTAGTTTGGAAAGTGGGATACGACCGTTAACACTTCCAAATCCAACGTGAAAGGGCATTGCTGGAACAAATTCTTCTGTCACCAACTTCTGGTTAAATTCATAATCTATGTCAAATAGGAATTCATCAAAATGGGGTCCAGATTTGGGGGGTAACATCTCCTCAACGGTGAGCCTTCTTGCCTCTAGGCATATAACCTCAAGCTCACTCGGTTCCTCCTCACCGCTTCTGAACTCTCTACTCATCATCTCCCCAATCTCAGCGAGGCAGAGCCCTTCTGCAGCAGCTTCCTTCAGGAAAGTCGTGCAAAGGAACAGGACACGCAAACATGCATCTCGAATCATAGGAAGCTCGCTCCGAAGCATCTCTGAATCATGGGTGGGGTTGAGATTCCGTATGTATTCGAGCTCGTCATCTGAGAATGGAATCGAAGCCTGAGGCCAATGAATCCACTCAAAATAGGGGTCTTCCAAACTCTCAGGCAAGCAAAGGCCATGATCAATTGGGATCAGTTCAACTTGACCAAAATGCCCTGCGCCATCAAGTTTTCTAACTAAAAGGTTACCTGCATGCCTATCCGTGTTAAGAATCCTAATGTCTAAAATCCCAATACGATGCACAGCAGAAACAGGGAAACTCGAGGTTCCATGGTCACTTGCATCGAAGTCATGTTGAATGAACTGTTGAAGGGATGCAATCTTGCTAACAAGTTTCTTCTTGTTCTGGAGCTTGTTTCCACCAACACCATCATTTACATTGAAGATTGAGTGAGTAATCTTCACCAGTGCAGTAGGTGGCACATTAGCAAAATTATCATAATCAAGAAGATAGGCAGCCACTTCTCTGAACCCCGTCTCCCCAACCCTCACAGAACTCTTTAGGCCAGGTTGTCCAAGAGCTTTACCAACAAAGCCCTTCGGATTGTTTGGGGCAAAAGGTTCTTCATCAGTGGGCTTCACTATGGCGACACTTTCACCTCTTACATTCCTGAAATAATATGCTCCCCCGAGCCCATTATGAACAGGCAACGGTTCAACCCCGTTCTTCATTGCCTTGACGATTTCCTTAACTACTTGTTTCGTCTTGGCAAAGCAAGCTGAGTGTACCAAAATCTCAATTGGGCCACTTCGATCCCTCTGTTGAATGTCCCTACTAGTAGGGGACAAACAAGGAGTCGATGAGCTTCGGTGGAGTAAATTCCTAGTCAACAAGAGAGGGGAATCATTTCGAATGGCACTCAAATCATTCTTAAGAACCATATCACCAAATGTTAATGAACTCTCCTCAATGGGGAAATTTAGGGCCAGTTGTAACCTGCGCTTCACCGTATTTACACTATCACTCCTATCCAACTCCATCCCCAACACACAACCCGTCTCAGTCTGTACAAAAACGCGTCTCCTACCAGTTGGTTTACCTTCCATCCAATTGGTGTGATGGTGCTCCCCACTGCCGAATGGATTCTTGAAAAGTGCTACAGCCATCTCAGTCTGAACAGGGGTATCAAGGTTAGGAAACATAAAAGGATGAAAAAGGACAACTGTGGTTTGCACAAACTGCAACCAAGATGGCAAGAGGCGAGAGCTTACCCCTCACTCTCAGTTGATCGCCAAACTCAGAAGCTGATTGTGACGTAACCACAAATATATCAAATGGAATAAAGATCATCAATCAACAAACCATGATCTGAACTCCCAGCACCGATGTTTCAGAAGCCAAAAACAGAGAGAGATTCCAAAATTACTGCATCAACAGAGCCATGTGATGATTCCAATCAAGACTTGGACACGATCTGCAAAGTAAAATGACCAATCATACAAAGCAAAGTTAATAAAACTATTCCATGATTCATCATTCAAAAATTGAAAGAAACTGAACAAAAGGAACACAATTATTCAAAATCATTGTCACCAAAACGGAGAAAGCTTTCAAGAGTTTCAAAGCACAAGTAGCCTAGTATGCTAATTTACCAAGTTAGCAACAATGAAAAGCCTAACAATACAATCCAATGCGGTAAAGCATTTTTACACAGAATAAAGACTTGAGAAACCAAAGCAGCAGGCACTTACTAAAACATCATTCACGATATATGTCAAGAAATAGTGAATTCACAAAAAATTTAATCATCACAGCTCAAATCAAGGATTCTTTGCTCTATCCACATTTCTATTTAAGATGAAAATATTTGATAAAATAAAATCTACTCAGAAACCTAATAGACATATGAAATAGCAAAAATTAACTCACCAAATGGTCAGATCTGAAGAATTCTCTCTTCTTCTTCTGTGTTTCACTAGAGAGCTTCAAGAGCCATCAGATAAACTCAAAAGTTTGAGAAATAGAAGGAGCAATCGGTCGTAAAACGACAGCGTTTAAGTGCTAAAGGTTCATTGGAAGAGAACTTTCTTTGTTGTTAAGCTGGTGTGCTAACTCCTCTCTCCCTATCTCACTATTTATCGGCCCTTTCTCTCTCTCTGTATCTATATATGTGTATGTATGTATGTATATATATTGTCTTTTTCTCTAGTTTTTGATTTATCCGTAGAGTTGATCATCAAAGGCAGCTACGCGTGAAGTGCGGTTAGCTTAAGCTAACCCGAGTCATACAGCCCCCATTTTTGGAAGTGTCTAGAACCTGGAATTCTTAGCCGCTCGATCAGGATTGTGGAAACGATCATAACCGTTGGTTTAAGCTTGGTGAGGTGGAGTTAAGGGATTGGAGCAATGACGTTGCCTACCGACTCTTCACAATTTCTTGAGCAAAGGGTTCCACATTAATTTTTATGTCTAAAAAGGAAAACATAAATGTTTTTTGCAACTTGCATTTTAAGACTAGATATTGTTTTCAAGAAATTATGTTTATATGGCTTCACATCTCATATTTAAGTTTTGATTTTATTTCGTATCGTTAAAATAATCACATACTCCCTTCAACCCGAAATTACTTGCATGGTTTGATCGGTATAATTTTAAAAAAAAAGTGAATTTAGTTGTTGGTGATTTAAGATAAATGAGGGGTATTTTAGGTGATTTAGTGATGTGTAAAGTAGATATGATGAGGTGTAAAGTAAAATGTATGTAAAAAGAGGGTGACAATTTTGAAAATAAAATGATGTTGAAAGAGTATTAATTTTGTGGGGTATTTCCATATTAAGAGTCTGCAAGTAATTTTGGGACGTCCAAATAAAAAAAATGTGCAAGTAATCACGGGACGAAGGGAGTATTACGTATATTGTACAATAGTATTAGGGGGTGTTTGCAAACTTTATTCACAGCTTAAAATCACTTCTCAAAAGCTAAAGTTGTGAGTGGACAACTTTAAAAAAAAAAAAGATTTTACCCCCTCCAATTGAATTTGCAAACACCCTCCTAGAGTATCACCAATGCAAGCGAGAAATTCCAATTGAATTTGCAAACACCCTCCTAGAGTATCACCAATGCAAGCGAGAAATTTTGAGGTAAAAATTTGTATGGGTGACACCTCAAAAAATTTTCAATCCCTCAAAAAATTAATTCCTCTCTCAGTGCTTTCTACCTCAATTCATAAATCCCACTATTTATATCTTCTATTTTATTCCCTTCATATTTATTTATTAACTGTTTTTATTTATAATTTAAATTCTACAATTAACAATAAAAATAAATATTAATTATAAAATTTAAGTTATAAAAATAAATAATGTTAATATATTTTCTAACAAAATATTATTGAAATAACCCAAAAAGTATAAGATAAAAAAATACATTGATTGTAATTTCTAAATACAAATTAAAAATAATAATTAAATTTTTAATCAATTAAAATAAAATAAATGAAAAGACATTAAAAAAAAAAAAGCAAAACAAAATATAAGTTAATAAAAAGTAAATAAATAAGAAACTAAAATGAAAAAAATAAGAAAAAAAAGTTTGGACCACTTGAAATTGGGTAGAAGTTCTTTTACGGTTCTACCCCATTTTTTCTCTCTCTCCTCCACATAAGCAATTTTACAATAGCTCTTATCCATAATTTGAATGAGAAGTAGGAATCATGTGACTTCTATCCCAACTGTGGATGCTCTTAACTATTTTGTGTAAAATGATTGCTCATCGTTTAACTTATTTTGGGTTGTCATGTATGGCTGATTATTGTTCTATTACTGTTCCGATTCAGATTGAGTCTTTTATTTCTGCAAAATTTTCTACTTTTTAACATATATCTTTTCCGTAAAAAAAAACTACTATTAACTTATGTATGTAATTATAAAAATAAGAGTTATTTTACAAAATATCAATGTTTCACTCTAGTATTTAAGACATATTTTCCATTAAAACATAATGGAATTGAGACCTCATAAATCAGTGAGTAATCCCTTTGTTTTCTATTATTTGACAATTTAGGGTAGAATTCTTGTTTTTAATTGTTGGGCTAGTCTTGGGTGAGACCGTCTCATAGAATGAGATCCGTGAGACGGCCTTTATATATAAAAAGTGATAATGTTTGAACAAAAAGTGATAGTGTTTAAGTAAAAAGTGATAGTCACTTTTGTTAAAAATAGGGAAAATATCAAGTTTGGTCACCGAGTTTTACTTCTTTTCATATTTGGTCACCCACATTTGATCACTATCAAAATTGGTCACTCACTTATTATATTCTATCAAAATTGATCATTCCGTTAGTCAATCTGTCATTGACTAACGGAGAAAGAGTTTTGAGCTCAAAATTTTCAAAACATTAAAAACTTTTGATGCATCTTCTAGAAACTAATGAAACAAACGCAGTAGTAAGAATGAAACATGTGAAACGCGTTCTCATGCGGAATTTTCATTATATTTATCCTTGATTATAAAGAATTCTCAAACGTGATTCAATCAACTTGCTGGGTAGTCAAAAAAATTTCAATAAATTTTTAATAATTATTTAACTCAATTATGAATTCATTTGTTGTTGGTTTACTTTTTAGAACGTGATTCAATCAACTTTGCTGGTAGTCAAAAAATTTCAGTAAGTTTTTAATAATTATTTAACTCAATTATGAATTCATTTGTTGTTGGTTTACTTTTTGTTTTACAGGAAAATGAGAAACTCGGTTTACTTTTTATTTTACAGGAAAATGAGAAACTCAAGATAGAATGAAACTTTGTACTCTTGTTTTTTTTTTAACAATTGTAATCTGTTTTTCAATTCTTGGTTTCATATTGAATTTGTATAATAATTGGAGATATAAATTTGGAAAAATATCAATTTTGGTCTTTTTGACTACCCAGCAAGTTGATTGAATCACGTTCCAGAAGATGCATGAGAATTCTTTCTAATAAAGAATAAATATAATGAAAATTTCAAGATGCATTAGAATTCTTTTGACCTATTACGGATAAATATAATGAGAATGCCTTCTGATCTATAAGATAAAACTAAGATTCTTCAATGGGTATTCACGCTCGGGTAGGTTCCACATGTTTCATTCTTCTACTGCGTTTGTTTCATTAGTTTGTAGAAGATGCATCAGAAGTTTTTAATGTTTTGAAAATTTTGAGCTCAAAACTCTTTTTCCGTTAGTCAATAACAGATTGACTAACGGAATTATCAATTTTGATAGAATATAATAAGTGAGTGACCAATTTTGATAGTGATCAAATGTGGGTGATCAAATATGAAAAGAGGTAAAACTGGATGACCAAAATTGATATTTTTCCTTAAAAATATTATCACATTTTACTTAAACATTATCACTTTTTTTACAAACAAAAATCTGGAAAAAAAATATGGATTATCCTACCCAAAATTTTGAAATATGGGTTAAAAGGATCCGTCTCACATAAAAAGATCCGTGAGACGGTCTCACACAAGTTTTTGCCTTAATTGTTTGATATTTCCGATAATTTTCCCACTTTACCCCAAATCCAATAACTAATGAATTTGTCATTATTCGCTCATCTTTAATTTCACCAACAAATTTAAAATATTAAACAGTAAAAAAACAGAGGAATGTAATGTAATAAATGAGACATCATCACATACGATTTTTTGTCAACGTCAAATTGATCATGAAATTATTTCCAAATATTTTTTGTGAGATTCAGGATTCAATTCTTAAATTAAAGGGATAAGTTTTCGCCCTTTTTCTTTCCGAGCACTAATTGTTTGGGTTGATATTATATGGAGTAATTTTTTTTACCTATATAGTCCACTATACAAATTTCCATATTTTTATAATTAACTCACGCCACATTTAATGTTCAAGTACTGTAATTTGAGTGATAGATAAACGATACTGTGGGCATAAAAATGTAGTAGTAATAAACTATTTAATTATACAATAAATAGAATTTTATTTACTGTGAAATCATGAGTATATTATATCGCATGTATTTTAATAAATAAAATACATTGTGAGAATTTTTATAGCATTAATTTTGATTGCATCTATATTTAAATGCGTCTAAATTGAGTGTTGGGTTAGTATAATACAAATGGTGTGTTACAGTTCAAAAAAAAAAGTTCTATATTATAAGATTAAATAATTATTGTGTCACATATAATAGGGCATTAACATCCAAAATATATTTACTACTACCTCCCCCTTATTAGTTACCCAATTAATAGAAACTAGTAAAACGTTATTTATATTGCAGAAGGTTTTATATTTTACCTTAAAAAAAAAAAAAGGTTTTATATTTTGTCGGTACATGGTTAATGTACGAGGTTATGTGTGGGTGCACCGTGTGTGCGTGGGAGGAATGTGTGGACCCAGAAATAAAAATTTATACCGAATTCGTGGTAATCCATTCTTACCCGATTTTTATGATTTTTTTTGTCTATTTTTCAGTTTTGATTCGGTTTAAAAAAAATGAAAAATTTTAAATTTGAGAAAGTATTTATATGCCCTGTGTCCCACCCCGAAATATAATATGTACATATTTTTTATACTTATTTTTTGGAACGACGAAGGTGTATATATGGGGTATCGGAAATACCCCAAAGAACCATCTAGACCTCAACTACAAAGTGCTTTGGTACTCTCGATCAATCCTCAAAAGATATACGATTAACAATAATGTTATTGTTACATGCCTTCAACTAGGGAAATGATTCCAGCCTAATCTTCTTAGACGTTTCGTCCACATCGTACATATTTTTTATACTTATGTATGTATATGTATCTCTATTTCGATTATTTATGTTTTGTTCTTTTAAATAATTTTATATAAATAATTTTATATGGATTGATTCTCAATGACACAATAATTTTTTTAGAGATATAATAATTATTAAAGTAGAAAAATAATAAATAAAAATAATTCAATTTACGGGTCGAGAATACCTAATACCGATCGGGCGTGGGAATGGAAATTTAAAAAAAAAATCCGATAGGAGTTTAGAACGGGTCCAAGGACGAAAATTCCCCGTCAAGATTCGGGACGGAGGAAGCATAAACCTGCCCTGTTGCCACTAGGGGTGATCACGGTGCAGTTTAATTTAGCAATTTTTTTGACAAAATTCAAATTGACTTGCTACTTGCGGTTCGATTTAGTATACAATTTTAAATTTCGGTTTATCTTGTAAAAATGAACATGCGGTTTTTAACTGTTATGGTCGATTTTGGACGGTTTGGCGGTTTATATAATATAATACCATACAATTACAAATGAAAAATTGAAATCATACTGACTTAATATCAATGTCAATTGTCTATTGAAATTCTCAAGATTTAACTATAAATAAAAAAATGTCCAATGGATTATAAAATAAATGTCTTAATATTGAGAAAAATATATTACAACATTAGTATGTGTATGTGTGTGTTGTCCATGTACGGTAGTAGTGAAATTATAATGCATTATAATATATGATCAATTAACTTTTATATAACAAAAATCGGTAGTTATTAATATTAATGGTCTAATATATAATACTAAATTTTTATATAAAATTATCTAATAAATTAATTGTGTGGTTGGTGCGTTTAATCACCTAAATTTTAAATTGAACCGTTACAGTGATGTAGTTTCGTATAATTATTTTAATCGCGATTTAAAGCGAATTTTTAAACTAACAGTACGCTGTGGTTGGATCGATTTTAGCTTTTTTAAAATATTATGATCACCCCTAGTTGCCACCCTTAAGACACATGTATGATTTTCGTTAGAAAGTGCGAAAGGGTCGTTGGACTTGAATTCTTGATTAAGGAGGGTGTATTCAATTGAGATTCTGTTGGATTTTTTTGGACTTTAAAAAGTCCGTGGATTTAGAAAATCCATAGACTCTATGCAGAGTTTGACTGACTTTTTTATTGATTTATATGGATTTTCATAGATTTGACATGATTCTAAAATACACCTTTTTTTATTAATTTACATGGATTTCCATAAACTACGCCCCTAAAACTATGGATGCAAACGTATATCGAACACACTTGTATATAAAAAAAATTATCTAAATTATTTAGAAAAAATACCAAAAATATATTAGTTCAAAATTTTTTTTTATTATTCTCATTTCATTTCCACGATTATACCTCGGCTTCATTCTGTGTGTTGTAATTGACTTTGAGAAAGCAATTCCAAATTTTCTCTTCTATGTCGAGGTGAATCTTGATCTTCTTCATATTCGATTGAAAATTCATGACATTCTTTCCGAAGAAAGTTATGTAATCCAACCAATACTAACTCTGCTTGTGTTTGAAATGGGAACATAGGTGGTTTTGAAAATTGTGAATGACGATTTGAAAATACCAAAAAAATCTCTGGCGAAGATTGAATAACTCATTTGCATTTTTGGGTAAAGACCTGGCCATCAAAATCTTTTAGATGATATCGAACACCACGTGCTAAATTTAAGATCGTGAATAAATGTTCTTGAGATCTTAACGGTATACTATAATTTTTAAAGAGAGAACCTAATTTTAAAATACAGAGATGTAATCTTTTTCACGATAATAATGATGGTGAAGAATCGTGATGCTTATTGAAGAACATAGTTACGTTTCTTGATTATTTCGTTTGAAGAAGAGGGTTGTGTAGGATTTTGTGGTTCGAATTACAGCAAGAATGTTTGTATGTGCTTTCGAAGGAGACTTTGAAATTTTGTTAGAAGAACAACAAAGTTTTTTTTTTTCTTCTCTTTGCTCTTGGGCCTGAGAGAATCCGCTGAAATCTCTAGTTTTTAGAAGAGATTTTGAATAGTGAAATTTATTTATATTTTTGAAGGAGAATCCAACGAAATCCATAGAGTATTAAAATCCATAGATTGTTGAATACCTAAAGATTTCTAAAGACTTTTTAAAATCCGTATTGAATACCTCAAAATTTTGAAAGACTTTTAAAAATCCGGATTGAATACCCCCAGATTTTAAAAGTCCAAAAAAATCCAACAGAATCTCAATTGAATACACCCCTCTAAGACTCACGAGTCAAAGACTTTACGGTGGCATTTAATTTGTTAGGTAAAATTATTAAAAAGCTTGACTTAAAATAATACTCCCTCCGTTTTTTATTAAGTGTCACTTTGACATTTTAATTAATTTTAAAATAAGTGTCATTCTAGAGTTTTTTCTTTAATTTTGACTATTTTACCCTTATTCATTTACCATAAATATTTTTCATAATTAAATTCCACAAATAATGTTTATACCAAATTTAATTTGATTTATTAATACTAGCTACATTCTTGACCACATTCTTTATCAAACAAAATTTCTATATTAAAATTAGTATAATTAATGAAGGGTAATATAGACCATAATTTATAATCTTAATTTGTTGAAAAAAGCCAAAATGACACTTATTCAAAAATGGAGGGAGTAATAATTATGCTCCCTCCATTGTGATTTAAATAAAAGCTGGATTTTTTTTAAGAGTAAACAAGGCCAGTAAATGAAAAAGAGAGAGTCTAGTGTCTGATCCTGCCTTATACAGGAGAAAATTTTACTTTAGGATGTTTACTTTTGATTTTAAAAATCAGATTTTGGATTTTAAGATCTTAAAATCCATTTTACTTTGAGATTTAAAAATCGATTTTCAAAATCCACTCAAAATTACCTTTATCAGATATATTGATTTGACATAAAATTATACTTTCTCCGTTAAATTTCATTATTTTCACTTTCCTTTTTTTGTTGTCCAATTTTATCATGCTCATACCCTTTTTGGAAGCAATACTATTCATACTACTTTATTTTCACCCTCCTACCATCACTTATTTACCCATTTTACCATTCACTTTATTTATAAACAATCATTTATTTATAAATGGACCCCGCAATACCCTATCATACCCTCAACTTATCTACTTTATGAATAAACTAATCAATATTCATTAAAACCCGTGCCCGGGGAAGTGGGCATAATAAAATTGGACGGAGGGGGTATCTATATAATATTACTCCAATCATTATATATAATATTACTCCAATCATTATATTCTTTCTCAACAATAATATAATAATACAATAATATAATACATTTAATCATTACACAATCAACTAATCATTATAATTTCACCAAATAATAATATAATAATACAAACTCATTCAACCTTACAACTTGATTTGACATAAAGTTAAATCCTCCATTATTCCAAAACCCAAAAGACATGTTTGTTTTGGGATTATGTAGGATGGGGGAAATTCGGATGGAGAAATTTTGGATGGAGAAATCTTAATGAATAGTGATTGTGTATGTTTGTTTTGGGATGTTAAGTAGGATAAAATGTAACTTTATGTCAAATCAATTGTGTAAGAGAGTGTGATGTTGTATTATAAAATATAACTTTATGTCAAATTAATTAGTAAAAGTGAGTGATGTTGTATTATTATAACAGTAAAATATATAGGTATTTTTAGGGGTGAATGTAGTTGGATGGGGAAATTCGGACGTGAAATCCCGAAGTAGAACAAGGACGTGGGACGTTACGTCCCACGTCCGGACGGGTGAGTCCCAAAACAAACATGCCCAAAAGAAACACTCATATTACTATTCATGGGATTTCAAAAACCAGGATTTCAAAAATTCGATTTTTAAAACCACCCAAAGCCCAAAATAAACACCCCTTAGGGTATGTTTACTTTTGGTTTTAAAAATCAGGTTTTGGATTTCAAGATCCAAAATCCGTTTTACTTCGGGATTTAAAAAACGGTTTTCAAAATCCACTCAAAACCACCCCTATCAAACATATTGATTTGACATAAAGTTATATCTATATAATATTACTCCAATCATTATATTCTTTCTCAACAATAATATAATAATACTACAATAATATAATACATTTAATCATCATACACTTAACTAATCATTACAATCTCATCAAACAATAATATAATAATACAAACTCATTCAATCTTACAACTTGATTTGACATAAAGTTAAATCCTTCACTATTCCAAAACCCAAAAGAAACACTCATATTACTATTTATCGGGATTTCAAAAACCAGAATTTTAAAAACCCGGTTTTTAAAACCACCCAAAGCCCAAAGTAAACACCCCCTTAATATTTAGACTTTATTTTACTTTAATTTAAAATATGATTACAGTAAAATTATATGTTTACAGATCGATCGTACAATTACTCTACACCTCTCTCTCTAGAAATCTCTTTGCCTTCTCTCTAAAATTTCCACCACCCACCGTCCACCGCCTTAACCTCCACTCAAGCTCCTCCTCCTCTCCAATTCATCCCACATCTAAAATTTCCACCGCCCACCGTCCACCGCCTTAACCGTCTAAATAATTCGTCGCCCACTTCCTGCGTAGAAGTAAGCCTGTAGCGCCGCCGCACCGCCGCTCTGTTCAGATTTTCAGTGGGTGAAGGAGTCTTTTTTAGGGATTTTGTTGGGATCAATGGATGAATCTCCCCGTCGGAGCTACGGTGGCCGATCGGGTGAGTCATCCGTTTGATCCCATTTTATTTTCATTTTTATGCTTTTGCATGTTATTTTAGTTTGTTTCTTAGTTTAGATCAGGTGTTTTTTAGCTTCTTTTGCTTCCTACGTTGTTATTTTCTGTCTACTGTATTTTAGTTTTTTCCCTGTTGTTTTGGTTTCCTCCCTGATAAGATGGGTTTTCTTCCCGTTTACGGGTTTTTCCAGTTTAGTTTTTCCCCTGTTGTTTTGGTTTCCTCCCTGATAAGATGGGTTTTCTTCCCGTTTACGGGTTTTCCCATGATGGTGCTTTGTTGTGCCTGTTAAGGAGCTGGTAGCCCTTGGGTCAGTACTTATATGATTTGGAAGATTTGTATTACGAGTCGTTGTGTGCGACAATCTGTTCCTTCTTTGGAGCCGATTTGCTATCTTCTTAGATCGCGAAATTTCAAGGAATGTTGGCTTGATCGATGATCCTTCCACTCTCTCACGATTGAGTTTGGTATATGTGGTCTTTTGGTAGAACTCTTCTTTTAGGATAGGTGAGGGCGTTGAAATGTAATTTATTCCCTATCTGTAATTCTACCTTTTGTCAAAAAAAAAAAAAAAAGATCGACCGTACAATATATATGTGATGATACTCATCATATGTATGAGATCGTTCATACAAGTTTATAGATTAAATTAAAACAATAACACATACATTTTTTTTTTAACATTAGTCATATATGTAATGCACAAAGTTGGCTAAAATTTTAATAACATATAAAATAACAGAATTTTCATGCTAAATAAAATTTTAAAATTATTCTACGTGATAATAGAAATTTAAAATTATTTATTTTACATGTCTCTCTATCGATTCTTCTCAATACCCCACCCCTCCCACCCTCCCCATCTGATCTCCTGACCCCACTACCCTCAGTAGTGTTACTAATGCACCAGTGCAGCACCACCACCTCAGACAAGAAGTGCGAATGTTTCCTGCATTATAAAAGTCATTTTTTGCAATATCTCTATTCACCCTCTCTCCATTCGCTCCACGTACAAGCGCAACAACTTTTTTTCTTGATGCTCCTATTGAAGCTGCTGCGTTATCCAGTTGATATCCTTCTAGCGAGGAACTTGGTCTAATGCGCCTGAGGTCGATGAAGAGGCGTCCATAGTGACACGCCTAGACTTGTTCAAATTTTCAATGCTAGGAGTCTGACCCTTCTTCAACCCAGCTCTCTCGAGGTAAACTTATGAAATGTCGACGACATGTTGCAAAATTAATTTTTTTAATAATGTGAACATAAAAAATAATTATTGAATTGTATATTTCACATCGACATGTATTAATTAATTCAGCAGATTGAAGTATTGAAGTATGAAAAAGTATGAGGAAGAAATCTAAATGTTTATACACAACCCAGGCCAACCATATTCTTGTGGGTAAAATCATTTATCCTTAAAGATAAAATGTATTCCCTCCGTCCACCAAAAGTGTGCTCATTTCTTTTTTTTGGTTTACAAAAAACATGCTTATTTCATTTAAATAATTCACTTTTAAATATTTTTTCTACTTTATTAACAAGATTGAGTATCTACCAAATATATTCTTTACTCATTATTATAAATATATTTTTTATAATTAAAATATAATTTTTTTAAATACATATATAAAAAAAAGTGAGCACACTTTTGGAGTATTATATATATGGATAAGAGATGTCACATTTGTGGATTTGAAAATTATAAATCATCCCAACTTTCCAGTATTTACAAAAAATACATCGCATGTGAATAGAACTCTTAGGTAAACCTTGTAGTCTTGTACAAATACTTTCTTTGTTCTACAATATATGGTGTTAAATTTAGCATTTTATTCTTATACACACTTAAATTATATTTTAACTATTTTTCACAATTTCTTCTAATTTTATCTTTGATCCTTTTATTTAAAGAAAACATTTCTCAATTTCCAACTTACCTTTATCGTAAGCTAAAATATTCATCAATTTAAAATAAATGGATGGTCTCGTATAAACTCGATTCCTTATAAGGAATCAAGTTGACCAGTCAACTCTTCCTTTTTTTTTTTTTTTTAGGTAATTTGTTTTTTTCGAAATGTGTATGTAAAAAAGTGTAAGTCATTATAACTAAAAAGTGCAATATAATATTACTGAAAAATGCAACACATTTTTTAATTAAAAAGTGTAAGTCACTATACTTGAAAAATGCAACACTAATGAAGAGTTTAAGTCATTATAACTAAAAAGTGTAACACAATATTACTGAAAAGTGCAAGTCAGTATAACTGAAAAGTGCAACACAATATTTTAATGAAAAACGTAAGTTATTATAACGAAAAAGTGCAACACAATATTACTGAAAAGTGCAAGTTCATATAACTAAAAGGTACAATATAACAATACCAAAAAGTGTACGTCAATATAACTGAAAATATTATTGAAAAGTGTAAGCACTACAATTGAAAAGTGCAACAAAAAAAAATATTACCCCAAAAAAATTACAGGAGAAAAAAAGTCACGATCAACCATTAATTGATCAACTCAATTTCTTATATAAAATTGAGTCTACAAAAGACCTACCACCAAGAATAAATTTAACAATATATACCCCTCTTAATTTGCGGTAGAACTTAGACTACATTATGAACTAAATTAATCCAATCAAGTATAATTAGTATAATTTCATATCATACTTGGAAACTATTTTTACTTAGCTATCCTTTTTTCAACATTAACATTTTTTAATAATTAAAGTAAAATCACACACACACACACAAAAAAAAAAAAAAAAAAAAGTGTTGAACTTAAATCCATGAGATTGAATTTCAAATTAAGTTCACACTTTTTACATAAATCATTTTTTTTTACGGGCATAATCAATATAATTAAAGAACTCTGACACATTGTTATTTACTTAAAACCTCACGTACAATGTTGGGTCAAAAAAAAAAAAAAAACCTCACGTACAATAAACTCATTTCATATGCATGCCTCTCGCACATCGTTTAATTTTGTCTATGATCCAACTTGTAAAGTACGTACATGAGTATGACTTTTGATTTAAGTCTATCGATCGGTCGGTGTAATAGTTATCCTCTTACGTGTAACTTAGTAGCATATATTTAAATTAATTAATAACTAGCTTTGATATTATTAAATTAAGCTTTCACGACAATAGACCAGCTGCAATCTGTTTCTATTCTTTAATTAAGTTAGGTAATTCTTTTAATCGAAGTTGTGACATTTAAAACCCTAAGGTCTATGCTTTTTAGCTCTCAAGAGATGGGGAAATTAGTCATTTACCTGTTCTTGGTCAAAGATTATCTGACACAATCATACCAGCAGCATTACACACACAAAAAAGTAGTAGTTTCTAATATTTTATCTGTGTTAATTGAAGTGTTATTGAGAAACTTTATTATTAGCATATGCATACATATATATTTATAGTATATATAGAAGTGAAAGTGTAATTATTTTGGGATTCTTTAGGGGACACTATCTGATGCACCTTTTATTCGAATTAGATATATAGGTTAGTTGATTAAATTAATCCACTTGGGGAGGAGCACTATAGATATTTAAGAGAATCTTCTTTAAGTAATTTTAATTAAGTTGATACTATACATACCAAGGATAGTTTGGTTCAGATTTTTCAATAAGAATGAATATTGACAATGAAATTTTATTTTCCCTCTATCCACCCGTAATGAAGATAAATATGCTAGTGGAAAGATTGCCTATAAATAGTGGTTACTTCATTAGTGTTTTGCCTTGAATTTGAAATAAAGAGATAATAAATGATTTTTGGTTGAGAGATAATGATATAAATTCATAACTTTGTTTAAATCCGTAAAAGTTCTTGTAACTTTTTATTTTATCAGTTTTAATTTTTAGTCTCAATTTTGGTTCTTTTGATTTCAATTTTGGTTCTTTTAATCTCAATTTCAGTCCCCTAAGTCCAATTTTAGTCCAGTCAATTCAATTTCAGTCCCTTTAATCTAATTCCAATCCTACTAATTGGAATAGAACATGTGTATTTTACACGACAATTTTTTAGTATCTTTAATACATCATCTGACACATAAGTTGTTTGAAGGACTAAAAATACATAAGATTGTGTATATTAGATTATAAATAAATATTTGGTAAATAGAACATAAAAAATAAAATTAATGTTTTGATAAAATTATGTATATTAGATTATAAATAAATGTTTATTACTCCCTCCGTCCCAGGATTTTATGCACACTTTGACCGGCACGGAAATTAAAAAAATGGAATAAAGTGATGTGTAAGATAAATAAATGAGGGGTATTATTGATAATTCATTGATTAAAGTGAAAGAGATTTGATTAAATGTAAAATAAAGGAGGGGTATTATTGGTATTATTGTTTCCTTTTTTGGAGTGTGCAAAAAATGTTGGGACGCCCGTTAAAGAAAGTGTGCATAAAATCTTGGGACGGAGGGAGTAAAATTTTGTATTAAATATGTCACTTTTTTTTTTTAATGATTTGTTAAAAATGACAAAAAAAAATTATCATGTAAAATACATGTCTATTCCGGTGTGAATGATGAAATTGGACAGATTGGACAACTTTAAGGACTGAAATTAGATTCAAAGGACCAAAAGAATTAAAAATGAGACTAAATGGACTAAAATTGATCAAATGAAAAGTTACAGAACCTCTTACGAAATTAGATAAAGTTATAGAATCATTTGTGAATTTATCTCAGAGATAATGGAATAATTAAAGTTAAATGATTATTGGAGGGACTGTAATTAATCAGATGAATGATTATCTTATTTTGAGTCTGGTTAGTTGGATTATCAGGGATGTAACTACATGTATAGTGGAAGTGGCCATGACCTTTCTTTTTTTACTATATATTACACATTATTAATGTGCCCATCTTTTAGTCACATTGAGAATTTAATTCAGTTCTTACTGGTTGGCCCTTAAAAAATTAAATCCAATATTTATTAGTCAATATTGACGTGATTTGTTTATGAATTTTAACAATAATTGAATCGAAACAAAAACTTTAATGTTCTCTCACTCATAAAAAAAAAACTACAAAATTTTGTATTTATGATCCTACTGAATTGTCTTTTGAATAGAGTATTGTAATATATATATATATATATATATATAAAGGCTTTCCTAATAAATCAATTGTTTTAGTAAATACACCTCCTCATTAAAACCAAATACTTCCAGTATTGATAAATACACTCCCGGCTATGTATCTTTCTTTAGTTTGTTAAACAGTTAGTTAGTTATTAGCAGTTAATTTTATTTAAGCCTATAAATATTAATTAGGACTTTGGTGTTGATTAAGTTTTTGAATTCATTCTCTTTGTAAAATTTTGTTTCTTCAATCAAGAGAACACTTTCATTCTTTGATTCCAATATATGTAATAATTTAAAATAAATAAAATAATTAGAATATTGAGCCATTCATTTACCGAAGCTATGGAATGTGCTCTTGTGAAAACAATGCAACAAGAGCGTACGTACGTACGTGCGGAGCATGACTACATGTATGGTACGCACGTATACACGAAATAAAATATACGGTCACGTTCATTGTATCTCTCACTCCCGGTCGCAAGACACGACAAAGTGACGCTGTCGAATGGTTATCCGCCACGTGCACTGCCCGGCCCCTCATCCAGTGGGCGAGACATGTTTGTCATAGAAACGTTGGATAGGATCTATATTTAGTAAAATTGATAATAAAAATAATAATAATAATATAACAGAATCATTCTAATCAGCTTCAACAAGTTTTCCGGTGGGCGGTGCACATATGGTATAGCACGTGGGTTTCATCCTGTTTTGAGGTGTGAACGGTTTGTATTCACTCAATTTCTGCATGCCTTTTCCCCTACTTTTTCCTTCAACGCCTGTTGTTGGAATGTGTGAAAAATATTCCCTCCATCCACGACGCCCCCGTGAAAACTATTCACGAGCTTTGGACGCTAATGTTCTTTGATTGAGATAAAGTATAATATTATAAAGTGTGAGAGAGAAGTTATCAAAAAATGGAATGAGTAACTAGACAGATAAAAAATAAAAGTTTGGTACTCCTCTCGTCCTATTGAAAGCTATACAACTTATATAGTATATTTTTCATCCGTCTCAATAAAAACTACTCCAGTACTCATTTTATTTTTAGCAAACTACTCCCTTCACATTTAATTATATATATTATTTTTTCCCTCAATCACATCACCTCTAAATTTCTAATACATCTATTTATTCTATTATATTTTTTAACATATGTGCCAAAAGTTTTCGATAGCTTTTAACGGGACAAAGAAGGTATTATTTGTGTATACTCAATTGCATTATGCATAATTGGTGCAATTGAGCTACAATTTAAACTTAACGTGGTGAGTTAATAATTCTATTGGAAAATTAAAACTTTATTAAAATCACTTAAATCTAAAAATTTAGTAATTCTAAATATTTTTCCTACAAATGATACTGCATAATACACCATGATAAAATATTAATTGAAATTAAGGATTCTAATAAAAAAATCGATATATTTTTGGGACAGCAATTTATTTTAATATATATAGAGGAGAGATATGCCATACATACACCATTTAAGGCTTTTGAATTAATGTTTTAAATAATTGATGGTCTGTGGATTAGTGTAGGGGGTACTTCGAGGGCAATAGGACAAGTGTTGGATTTGGGGTACACAGAGATATTTTTTTAACAAGAGTTGAATTTTAATTTCACCCCCTTTTAATAATAAAAAGCTAAAAGATGAATTATGAATCTTGTTACTAAAAAAAATGAAAAATTAGTTGAAGAAGCCAAGAATACGGACAGGTGGTGTGCTGCATTCAACAACACTTGTTCATCAACCCATGATTGACGTCTTACGAGGTTATGCTCGGAACAAATATGGATATATAGTATTCTCCTTATATCACTATAGTTTCTCATTTTTTTAATTAAAAAATATAGTGATAAATAATATACCCGGTAATTGAAAGAGAAAAAATAATTATGAGATTGAAGTATGATAAAATAATAGATATAATATGTGATTGAGAAAGATACGGAGTAAAATTTATTGTCTAAAAAAAAAGTGAAAAAGTTATAGTGAAATGAGGTGCGTAATAATTTTTTAATTTTATCATACTTTAATTTAATTATATATAGATAAACTATAAAATATTTTTGAATTTTCAGGAAGACATAATTAATCATACTCGAATGAAAATACCAATTCCTCCTTCAAAGTAAAGTACTAAAAAAATATATAATTTTGCCTCTCCTAGTTTAGATTATTTAAAGTACGGAGTAATATATATAGCTGCGCAATGTTTTTAATATTTATGATATGAAATCATTGATGTAATCAGATTAAAGGTTCACTCTGACCAATCAAAAGTATATTATTGATACAATTTCTGGTGAGATCATCCCATGTGGATTAATTAAAATCTATCATTTTTGCAGAAAAAATATAAGATGGATTGGTAAGTATGAGTGTACAATAATTAATTTAATTTGAATTCAATTTCACAACCCGTCTAATATTATACACTCAAACAAATACATTAGTAACATTATACACAATAACTTTACGTTTAGTGATTATACACTCAAACAAATACACAGTTCAGGATCTACTGATTGCTAGGGCTCTTGGCGTTTCGAACAGACATAAGCCGACGAGATACGGTTCATCTGTGATTTGGTTCCCGCCTGATCCGGGTACGTTGGTACAAGGTTAACACGGACGGAAGTGCCTCTTCTTCCCCGGGTAGTCTGCATGCGGGGACGGTTTTCAGGACGTTCAGGGGATTTTTCGTGGCTGCGGTTGCTACTAAGGTAGGTTGGGGCCTCCCTCTTGAGGCTGAGATGGCAGCGGTACTTATGGCCATCAAGTATGCACGTACATGATCAGGGTTAGCACTTCCTCTGGATAGAGTCGGATTCAGTACTCACGGTTGACACTTTTATGAGCTCCAAACCTTCCATTCCTTGGCGTCTGCAAGGTCTTTGGAGCAAGATCCATCCTCTTACGCAGGAAATGCACATTCGATACACGCACATCTTCAGAGAGGCCAATCAGGCTGCTGATCATGCTGTGGCCAAGACTGGCCTTACTGTATCTGGAGGGGTTACCCCCGAATTTTTTACTCTCATTTTTGCACAATGATTTGTATTCAGTTTTTATAGACATTGATCTTTAGAGGAGTGTACCTTTTTCCCTTGACCTGGATTTTGTCCCTAAGGAGGGTTTTCCCAGACAAGGTTTTAATGGCGCTCCGGCCTCTGGCTCGGTTTGTGAGCTTATGGTCCTAGATTTTCTTCTTTTATTTGATCTACCTTTTATTGTCATTATTAGAAATTAATAGAAATTAATTAATTTATTTATATATATTAATTTCTAATACTCATCAGCGTTCCATATTAATAATTACATAAGAATCAAAGGAAAAATCGAGGAAAACACTTTCTTATAAATCTAAGCAGAATGCTTTAATTTACAACAATGCACTAAATAGCTTGTATTAGTATATTGGGGTGAATACTTTGTTATAATATAAATAAACTCTGCTCATTTAAATAAAAAGAAGTTTTATTTAGTTTTTGCAGAATAATTGAATAATATCATTTGACCAAAATTTCCGGAGTTGGAAGTGTCCGTAAAAATAAATTTTCAACAACATTGCAAAAATGTCCTTGTTCTTTATAAGGGGTTTATAAGGGGTTTAGGGGTAAATTAAGTTGGATTATTATAAACTTTCAACAACTTTTATAATAAATTTTCAACAACATTGCAAATAAGTTTTAGGGGTAAAGTTGGATTATTATAAAAGTTGTGATGCTATGATTGTAAGAAGATGCCATAATATCTACCAAATCAATTAAAACCATTTTTAGGTTGGCAGAAGTTGGTGGGTTATAGCTTTTGTAAAGTTTTTAGTTTTTATTTTTTTGGACAGATTGTAAAGTAAATTTTAAAATGATTCTAAAAATTATTTAGGAGTGTTAACAAACAAAAAATAGAGTAAGTGTTACGTGGATTTTTTACAATGGAACGAAATATAATCTGAACACAATGCTATAATATTTTAGAAGTGATTAATGTAAATTTGTGTTAATTCATAAACGACCCAATCGTTAGATGTTTCATGTAAGTTTTTGTACTAAAAATAATTGTAAGTAGGTAGTCAATAGTCATATGGGCGCGGCTAAAGGCACCCGAGGATACTATGAGTACACCCACGCGATGAGGACACCCACGTGGAAAACTCTAAAATACCCTTCTCCTTCTTCTTCATAACCCTAATTTTCTCATTTTGGTACACCCACCAAATTTCTTTCCTCTCTCCCTCTCTCCCTTCCTCCCACCGCCTCCAACCTTCCTCCCACTCTCAGGCGGCCGCAGCCGCGGCCCACCTCCTCACCCCTCCGTTTGAAGAGAAGACCAAGCAACGCGGCCGCCCCTCCTCCAAGTGACGTCGCGCCCCCTCCCCTTCCTCCTTCAAACGCCGCCGTCGCTGGAGGTGTGCGCGCTCGCCGCCGCCGCTGGAGATGTGTACAACCCATCTCCTCCCTCGTCCCCTCCTCCGTGCGAAGCGGCCGTTGTCTCCCTCCTCCGTGCGAAGCGGCCGTCGTCGCCCCTCCTTAGTGCGAAGCGGCCGTCGTTCACGTCGCCGGCCAGTGGACGCGGCCTCTAAAGAAGACAAGTAGGTCAGTTTTTTGATTTCTTGATTTAGGGTTTTTTTTAAAAATTAGGAATTTTAGAAAAATTTTGGTATTTTAGAAGTTTGAGAATTATTTTCGAACCTATTGAATTTGTTTTGGAAAATATTTCGAACAATCCGTGTTTGTTTTGGAAAAAAATTCGAACATCTTGTTCGATCTTTTTTTTCGAATAAATTTGAGTTGTTTTGGATTTTTTCCGAACATATTCAGTTTGTTTTGGAAAAAATTTCGAACATATTGGGTTTGTTTTGGAAAAAAATTCGAACATGTGTTTTGGAAATTTTTTCGAATATTTGGTGTTTGTTTTGGAATTTTTTTCGAACATTTGGTGTTTGTTTTGGAATTTTTTTCGAACATTTGGTGTTTGTTTTGGAATTTTTTTTCGAACATTTGATGTTTGTTCTGGAAAAAATTTCGAACATCTTGTTATTTTTGAACATGTTTGTTCTGGAATTTTTTTTCGAACATGTTTATTTTTGTTGAAATTTTGAAGTTTTTTTTGTTAAGAATGGTGTTTGTTTTGGTGGTGGAGATAATTATGTGAAATAGAATGGGTGGGTGTACTCATCTTCATTTTTTTCATAGATTTTACCCTAGGGGTATATGGGACAATTCACATGTTCGGAAAGATTAAAAAAATGATTGGTGGGTGTACTCATAGAAAATCCGGGTGCATTTAGCCGCGCCCTAGTCATATTTGCAAACTAGGCGAATTTTTTCTTCAAAGCCCAGAAGCTGGCCCATAAACAGCTTCATACATATCTTCGAAGGGCCAGGCTATATACCCCTTTCACACTTATATACACCCATTTATTAATTTAAGGGTTTGTTTAATACATTCCCCCTTCATTTTTATTAATTCAATATATATATGTAATACCAATTTTACCCTTTTATTAAATCATGTTAGATACATACACTCCCCCTACAATTTAAAACACAACCCTAACCCTAGACAACCGTAACCCTAGACAACCGTCAACGCCGGCCGCCGCCGTCAATGTTGCACCCATCTTCTTTCTCATCTTTCACCACCAATAAACTCCATCTGCTCCTCCATGCACCTCAAATTTACAAAAATACACATCAAATCCCAGCAGCAGGATGAAGAAGCCACGGGCGGATATACACAAAAAAATCTTAGTTTTTTTAATAAACACTTCAACTTCATTTTTTGAGTCCAATCAAAGTAAACCATAAATTATTCTAATTGATAATAGTACTATGAATTCCTCCACACAATGCATCTAATTGCACTTCACGCTCCAATTTATGGATGATTCTATTTCTCCTTCTTGGGCGAAACGGAGGATATCTCGATCGGGGGAGAGAACGGGGAAATCCCATACGACCCAATATATCTGACAAGTCGCACTATACGTCAATCCAAGATGCATCTTCCTCTCCAGGAGTTCGGAAAGGTACTTTTGGAACACCAATAGGCATAAATTGAAAGAAAAAAGAACTAAATCCTATATTTCACTTTGATGTGGAAACGTAACAATCGACACTGGTTTGTCTACCGAAAACACTCCGGTCGACACTGGTTTGTCGACCGAAAATACTCCGGTCGACACTGGTTTGTCGACCAAATATCGAAAGAAAATTAAAAAAAAAAATTAAATTGAAATTTTCGACTATTATTGATTGCTCAAAAACACTCTCGTAGACAACCTATTGTCGACGAGAGAGTTCTTGAGCGACCAATAATGGCCGAAAAAAAAAAAACCTGTTCTTGCCGGCGATGGCGGACCACGACTGTCGGGGGCGAGCGTCGGCGGGACGCGACGGATAGGGGCGAAGGATGGCGGCGGCATCGCAGGGCGAGGGGGGCGGCGCCGCCGCTTGTTACAGAAATTAAAAAAAAAAAAAAGGAGGGAAGAGGGAAGTGCGACGGCGAGGGGGAGGGAAGGGGGAGTGCGACGGCGAGGGGAGAGGGAGGGGGAGAGCCACGACGAGGGGAGTGTAGAAAACGAAAAAAAAAAGGGAGGGGAAGGGAAGAGAGAGGCAGTAGAGAGGTTGGGGAAGAAGAGAAGATTAGGGTTAATGGGATGGGAGTGTGTATGTATCTATACATTTTATTTAAGGGTAAATATGGTATTTCATATATATATTTAATTAAAAAATCGAAGGGGGGAGTGCATTAATCAAAACTGAAGGGGTATATACCTCAACCCTTAATTTAATAATCATGTAAAATATCTAAACTACTTTATATTAAAACCCTGATAAATACACTCCTCATCCATTTTTCAATCCTAGATCCTTACCCTAATTAGCCTAACTCTAATTGAAGGAGTAGCCGTCGGCCGTCGCTGCACCACTAATTTTTTTTTTAAAAAGACTTATATTTTTTTTTAAAATACATTTTTCGACATTGGTTTATCGATGAAAAACACTCTTGTCGACACTGGTTTATCGACGAAAAACAGTCTTGTCGACAACTTTTATCGAATTTTTTTTTTTTTTAAATCAATTTTTTTGACAACTCTTATTTATCGACGATAGTGTATATTTTCGACCAAAAGTTATCGAAAAAAAAGGGAGAAGAAACCTGCAACAGAGAAAAGGGAAAAAAAAAAAAGGCGGCCGACGGCAGCCGTGGGAGTGAGGGAGGAAGGGGCAGAGACTGTTGTCGTGGAAGGGAGGAGGCGACGACGGCGCAACCGCCACGTGAGCAGAAATTTAAAAAATAAAATAAATCAACCTAGTCAACAGCTGTAAAGAAGGAGGCAATGCGCGATGGAGGAGGGAGAGCGGCGGGCGGGGGAGAAAAGCAGTGACGGAGCTAGAAAATTTGTATAGGAAACATTACTCTAACACTAAATTAATATGAAAATAATAATTTTTTTCATTATATTTCACAAAAAAAATCAAGAAACTTAACAAACCATTAAAAACCGCTAGGCGAAACTGAAACATATAGCATCTTAGGAACATATCAATATATATAGTATAAATTCAGAAATGTAGTGGGGGAGAGGCAATGGCTCCCCTAGCCTTGGGCCCAACGTGGCACCGTCCTTGGAGAAGTGAGCGGCGGGCAGCGCTAGACGAGGGGCGGCGCCGCCGCGAGTATAAATTAAAAATACAAAACAAAAAAACTTATCTGGCGTCAACGACAGCGAGGGAGGAGAGAGCGACGGGCGACGCTGGGAGGCGGCGACAGATTGTTGGGAGGAAGAAGAAGTGTTTGAGTGGTGGGGGAAGGAGGAAGAAGAAGAAAGAAAAAATAGGGTTTCATGGTTTAATAGGAGGAGTGTATCTATCATTTTAATTTAATGTGCTAAAGGGTAAATTAGATATTTCATGGGATACGTGTCATATTAAGGGGTACGGGAGTATAATTAACAAGTGTGGAGGGGTATATAACCTGGCCCATTTTCAAAGCGTAGAAGTTGGCCCATAAATAGCTTCATATATATTTTCAAAGGGTGCGGCTAAAGGCACCCAAGGATCCTATGAGGACACCCACGCGATGAGGACACCACGTGGAAAATACAAAATTACCCCTCCCTTCAATTAATACCATTCATTCTTTCACTTTCTCTCCATTTCAGTACACCCAGGCCACCACTTCCTCCCGCTCCACGCCGTCGCCTGGCCGCGCAAGCAGACGCCTGGCCGCCACCTGCAACAGACCCGTCGCCTGGCAATAAACGCCGTCGCTTCTGCTTGAAAAAGGAAGGCGGCCGACGGCGCTGTTCCTCATCCCCTGCGTCGTCGTCGCCCATATGTCCAAGCCCCCAACCGTCTGTCCGTTCGCTGCCCCCCGCCGCCGCCGCTGCTATTGAAGAGAAGAAGGTCAAGCGACGCGGCCGCCGTCGCCTCTTCTCCCTCGGTTAGTTGCCGCCGTCGCCCTCCTCCATTTGAATCGACTAGTTTTTGTTCAATTTTTTTAGATCTGTAAATGTAATTTTTAGGGTTTAGATACTTCATCTTTTTTCGAATTCCTTTCTTTCGATTTTTTGCTGTAATTCGAATTCTTTTGAGGAATCTGTATTTTTTTGAATTTTTTTTTTTGGAAATTGTTATATTTTTAAAGAACAAATTGATTGATTGAAGAACAAATTTTGAAAGAAAAAATGTGTTAGAATGATTTAGTTTTGGTATTTTCCTTTAATTTTGTGAATTTGCAGATTGGGCTTCAGAAATGTTTTAATTTATTTTCGTTTCCAGTGATTTTGGAATTTTACGGCGATGATGGAGGATGATCTTGGTTTGGGAGTGTTTTTTTTTTTTTTGGAAAAGTTGTTTTGGAAACAAGATGTTCGATCTTTTTTTTTTGACAAATTTGAGTTGTTTTGAATTTTTTTCGAACATATTGAATTTGTATTGGAAAAAATTTCGAACATGTTTGTTTTGGAAATTTTTTCGAATAGTTGGTGTTTTGGATTTATTTTTGTTGCAATTTTGGAGTTTTTTTTTTTTTTTTTTAAGAGTGGTGGTGGTGGTGATAATTCTATGAAATAGAATGGGTGTACTCATCTTTGTTTTTTTCATAAATTTTACTTTAGGGGTATGGGGTATATTGGACATTTCACATATTTTGAAAGTTTTAAAAAATGTTTGGTGGGTGTACTCATAGAAAATCCGGGTGCCTTTAGCCGCGCCCATTTTCAAAGCTCAGAAGCTGGCCCAACTATTTTTCTTATTAAACCATTTGGTCCATTTCAATTTTATTTTTTTACTCGAAAAGAAATTACTTCAATTGTTAAGACATAGGACACATATACTGTGTCAAAAAAAGAAAAAGAAAAAGAAAAAGAAAAAGAATTAGGACATATATATAGTTACATACAATATTACAACGGGACTAACTATTTGCACCTCCGTTTTGGAGGTCTCACATCCCCAATTGATGCACTCTCAAAAATATATCTAAGGACTAAGATAGATGCATCTCTATAAATTGCCCTAAATAACATTTTATTTATATAATACTTCTCTTAATCACACTCCAAACTCTAATTTATAATTCCACATTTCATCACTTTCATTTCCTCCACTTCCAATCTGTTCGCGACCACCGTCGTTGCTCCCGCCGCTCCTCCCCTTTCCTTACTGTAAGGAAAAAAAAAAACTAGAACACCCCCACCCCACCCAGCGAACATCCCCTGCCCGCGGTCGCCGCCCCCTCCCCCTCCCCCTCCCCCTCCCCCTCCCTCTCACTTTTTTTCTCGTCGTCGGGGGTCGCCCCACCCAGATTTGCCTTTTATGGGTTTTTTACTATTTCTTTTTCTGTGTTTTTTTTTTTTTTTTTAATTTTTGACCATTTTAGGTCGATCATATACTGTACACACTCGTCAATAACAATTTATCGACGAAAGTGTATGTGGTCGACCTAAAATTGTTGATTTATTTTTTTACATTTTTTTTTTACAAATCAGTATCGACCATATACACTCTCGTCGACAACAATTTATCGACAAGAGTGTATATGATTGACACTATTTTTTCGAAAATTTAAAAACAAAATTTGGGATTTTTTCTAAATTTTTGTTAGATTTTTTTTTTTTTTTTAATTTTGATGAAGTTGGCCAAGAAAATTGTGGCGGAGAGGCGACGGCTGCCATTAGGATTATGGTTTATAGGGTGCATTTAGTAATTTAATGGTAGTATTTTATTTAAAGGGTATTTTAAATTTTTTACATTATTATTAAATTAATAAATTGAAAATAACCCTAAATGGATGTGCAAATAGTCTGGCCATATTACAACAACAAGCTGGCCCAACAACTATTACTGCATTGCAAATTGTTCTCGGACGTGTTCTCAAATCGAAGCCTATTTTATGTTTGGGTTGGCGTATATATCACTCCAGCTTTGTTTAATACACTCCCCCTTCATTTTAATTAATTTAATATATATATGAAATATCAATTTTGCTCCTAAGTAAAATATTATAGATACTATCAACACATGTTAAATAGTTATTCAACCTATATTAGATTTTTTTTTTCTTTTTCGAAACGTTTCAAAATAATTTATGACAGTTTAAAAAATGAAAAATACAAAGTTTTTCATAAACTCCACACATGTAATATTCAAAATATTACACAAAATATATTACTTTTACATTCACAGGCATACACAAGTAACACAATCTAACCAATGTTTTACTTATATATAAATATTAAAAAAATTACCCCTTAAATTTATATTCATTATTCCAGGCATTTATTTCGCGTCGTTCAAGCTCCAATAAAAGTAAACTAATTAGGAATCATATGGCTGAGCTTAGTTTCTTTTTCTGGGAAGAGTATACGTATTGTATTTTGGGATTTTCTATGGTCTGGATTCGCACTTCCTGACAACAGAAAACCTATTAAAAATTGACACGTCATTTTTTTTCGCCATATTGCGATTTAGCTCTGTCATGTGATTAAATAATTATTTTTTTAAATAAAATATATAAAATTACAAAAATATCCTTGCAATATTTAAAAAAAAAATCTAAATTTCACAAATATAAAGGTGATAATTTAATTTATGTCCCCATAATTTAGACTAATTCAATTTTTTTTTTTTGAAAGCTAAAGAGCTTAGCTTTCTTTATTGCAACTAGTATTTCACCCGTGCGATGCACGGTTATGAATATTACTATCGAGTAATGAATAATTAATAGTATTATGCTACTATTAATATTGTTACTAAAAAATGTGTATATTTTGTTGCTGTTAAAACTTATTTTTATAATATAGATTAAAGAAATTGGCTCAATTTAATATATTTGTGAATTCACATTTGTTTAAAATTTGAATAAAGTGAGAATAAAATTTATTTCGAATTTACTATTTTAAAGTGTATAAATTATTGAAAGACATCCAAATAAGACATGTGAAAATAACCACATGATATAAGAAATATGAATAAATCTTATTATAACTCTGAGTATTATGATGCAAAATACGGAGTATATTTTTTTCCTTTTAATTATTAAAGATGAATCAGAGATCTTTTTCAACTCACAACTAATTGAAATATGAATAGTAATCAATACACAATAAAATTAATTTATAAAAGTAATACTCATTATTTTAATTGAAATATGAATAGTAATCAATACACAATAAAATTAATTTATAAAAGTAATACTCATTATTTTAAAATTATTATCTTAATATGTACTCCATTTTTTTTACGGGCTAATATGTACTCCATTATTTAGGTGTTTAAGTATTTATTTTATGTTATATTATTTTTATCGTATACAAATTAAAAAAAAAAAAACTCCAATGTTTCACAGTGTATTATCCTACTCCAATTTTTATTAGTATCAACACACTTTTGAATGAAGTGATTAAATTAATTGATAAATCAATTTCTATTTTGAATGGAGTAAACTATTGATCGAAGAAAATTCAGAAAACAAAAAAATATCCTACTCCAATATTTATTAGTATCAACACACTTTTGAATGAAGTGATTAAATTAATTGATAAATCAATTTCTATTTTGAATGGAGTAAACTATATTGATCGAAGAAAATTCAGAAAATAAAAAAATTATACGTAGGAGACCGTTCTTTGTTATTATCAATACATACTTGCACAGTAACAACCAGTATCATGTTCTTCATTCTTAAGTTTTAATATCTACACTCATTGATGCAAAATCCTTTTTTGTAAGTGTAGGTATATTGTCATCGATCACATATCATAACAGTGGACCCAAATTCGATTTTGCTTTTCCTCTTATGTGGCCAAAAATATATATATATTTGAAGTTTAATTGCTGAAAAAAAATCAATAATTTTAATACAGCGAGAAGCCTAAAAAAAATACTAAAACAAAAGTGATAGCCCATCTTGATAAAAAATGAAGATACAGTAAACAGTATGCTAAATGACTGTGAAATTAAACCACTGAAAACATAGTATCCTAACATCGCTAGTAACCCCGAATCTGATGGGAAAGATAGAAAACACTGTATCAGCAAATGCTCATAAGAACAAATAAAGTGATCAAAACTAATGATAAAAACGTACTGCAACGAATAACCAACAAAGCATAACCAACAAAGCGTAAATCTTCTAAAATTGCATTTAAAATCTTAATTTAAAAATCTTGAAAAGAATAAATGTAAACTTGAAAACGGATCTGAAAAACTGACTGAAACAAATCACATTCTTGTACCATATCCATAATGCAGTAAACTGAAGCTACTCAAACGATAGAATTCAACTGCAGAAGACTTTTACTGTTGCAAATTCCACAAGCCTACAATCAAAATGGGGAGTATTATAGCAAATTGAGAAATTAATTCCCAACAATACCATTACAATCGTCGAGATTGAATGCATAGACAAATACCATCGATTAACAACAATCAAATCCATAGATCATGAATATGTAATCCACACACCCAGGTTCTTTAATCGGAACAGCTGAATAAAACATGAAAGTCCAACTTCTTATTGAACAACAACAACGTATGTGTTGTCTAAAAACAATGTAGAAGTATGTCGTATAAAAACGATTCAAAATAAAAAAAATCATCTATCAAGAATCTTGAGCCTACCATACACCATTGGAGTATGAATTCTGACCGTGAAACCTGCTTGACCAAGATAAACACATATTAAGAAACAAAAACTCGAAAAACCAAAAAAGTATTTGAAAAAATTAAGAGGGTAGAAGAAAATTTTGATTACCATCATTGGGAAGTACAGTTTGGATTTTTCAAAGAGCCTCCACGAATTCTAGAAAATTGACTCATCGAGTAGAAAATTTCTCTTTTAAGTTTAAAAATTAAATAACATAACTTTAAAATAAAAAAATAGCATGGCTAGTAATGTTTCAATTGACTCACATATGTGTACACAAAAAATATTACTATTGCAATGCCCAAGATCAGCACCCCCAAGTTACATTTGTAAACTGAAAAGTTGAGAAGCTATATAAATTATTCTACTTCATATACTACTTTTTTGAAAATATTACAATAAAAAAAATGGGCTAACAGTAAGGCAAACTCGACAACAATGTCTAAAGTAGACCTAGTCATGAATCTAGAAATCCATAAAATCCAAAACCTGGAAACACGACTCTACAATTTGAAACTCAAAAGCAGGTCGAAAAAATTCTGTTACGAATCTGGTTAAAATGCACATTATCTGGGGTTAGACATTGTTGTATCCCATTTCCGACCGGAATAAAATAGAGAAATCCTTGCAAGAAAATTCATAAACGGAAGTGAAGATCATAACAGAATTAAGGAGATTTCGCTTTTCCCATCTTTAATATTGATTTCTAAACTCCCTAAACCTCTAAAGTTGATTCGCAAAATCTGTCACTAATCTGAAGAAACTCTTATGTGTTTTGATTTCCAACTCAATACACAAAGCTTGAACCCCAAACCATAAATCCCAAGTTTTCGAAAGCAAACAACCAAAAAGCACTAAACAGGTTCTATTGAACTACAATGTTATGAATTCATATGAATTCACTTTAAGGAAGAAGAAAAAAGAAGTCACTTGAACTCAGACTCGTCGTCGCACTACTATGCCGGAGACGTCGATATGTCGTCGCTGCTACGGCGAAGTGAAATTTAGCCCTAACTTGAATTATGCGTTCAGCAGGTTCGGCTGTAATCAAACGGAACTGAAGATCGTCGAAATCACAAACCGAAAATGGACGGTAAACAAAAACTTTTAAATATGAACAACTCGGACTAAAAATAAGAATTTGATTTGTAAAAACAAAAGATTAAAAGGACACATAATACAATTGAATCCAAACATAGTCCAAACAAAAGATTAAAAGAGAACCTCAAAGCCGAAAACTCTAAACAATATAATCAATTGATTCTGAAGTTCAGAAAATAAAGCAAGAATAAAATCCAATTAACAAATTAGCAAATGAAATTGATTCGATAATAGGTATTTTCAAAACACACAAAATAGCAGAGACAGATGGAAGGACACTTTATATTGACTGGAAATGGAATGAGACGGGTGAAATAGATTATTCAACTCATCCTCCAAGCAGTAATATACTATGAGCACTTAACAACCTTTTAAGTCAATTAGTTTACCAAAAATCCATAAAGCATCATAGTTTATTCAGGAAGACTTGACATATCATACTAAAAATGTTGATGCACACAGTGGTAAGATTCACCTAGTCTTGACAACGAATCAATTAGTAAATACATTCTCATAAGTAATATCTTGGTTAGATTCAATTCAAGATGATCCTAGTTAGTATTGTAACTACAACTTTAGATTTAGTACCAAGCATAGATAAAGGTATCAATTGTACAGTTATGAGCTGCAAAACATTTAAAAATGAAAGAATCAATGGCCCATTAATTTTTCATCCTTTCATAAATCAACCAAGTATCATTGTGAGGACTTAAAACAAACAACTGATATGCACTTACAATATTCATTTCTCTATTGCTCAAGAGGGGGGAAGACGGTGGAGAACCAAGCATGAAACAATTTTTCAGGGGTTTTTTTAGACAGGGGCTTCTGAAATTGAATTAATCTCTTCATTTCAGGTATATTTCCATACAAAAGTGAGGGGTCGGGCCCATTAATCCTTTGTTTTTCAATTTTTGATCTTAATCTTTTGGGCTTCGAGAACGAAGCATGAAAACCCTGAGAAAAAACACTAAAAAAGCTCCCAAATTGCAATAGAAGATAAGAGCACAGAAAAAATAGATCGGATCTAAGACATGAGAAAATAAATTACGAAAAACAATTAAAAAAATTACGCAAAAATAAGAAACCCACAAACTTAGTCCCGTGAACCCAGATCGCAAGACATAGAAACTCAGACCGCAAAATGAGTTAATAGAAAACCTTCCGTCGCCGATCTATGGTTCCGCCCTTGTCGACGGCGACTATAGCGTCAACAGCTCCTGTCGTTGAAGGCCTTCACCGGAGGAGTGATTTTTCACTGAAATGCGACGGCATATCTGAGCTCACGCGCCGCTTTGATCTCTCTTCCACTCCTCATTCAGAAACCTTCGATCTAGTTTACCCAACATTTGTAGGCCCATTTCACCGATCTAAGGCTTTGAGAGAAGGAGAGAGAGATTTCGTAAAGAGAAATGAACTGCAGAATATGAAATGATCGTTTGAATAAATAGATGGACCCACTATCAGAATATTTTATTACCTAAAAAAATTTGGGCGGTAACTTCCTCAACATGCACTATTGTGTTTTTATATATATATAGATTGCAAATAGTACTAGGTAGCCCAGCCACAAGGTCTGGGGGTCTACCCAACAAGAGTTGTTATCGAAGTCGCGAGCCATTCTAGCTAAGGTGTGCGCTAATATGTTTGCACTCCTCTTTACAAAGGCTACCGTGACATTCGTGAAAGAGGCCTTCAAGGTTCTACAAGCAGCAATGTAATCACCAAATGTGGAGTTGTGTGCTTCTCTAGAAAAATTTATGAGGTTTGCAAGAAATCCCCAAATTTCAATTACATAAAATTCCCAAAAATCTCAAAATTCTACTACACCAAATCTCGTTAGCAATTGTTTTCGTATTTCGAAATATTATAATCTTGTTTCAAAACTAAATCACCAAAGTTCAATTTCAATCATAAGTTTGTCTGCGCCGGCCACAGCCTCGAACTCAAAAAATCCCAAATAATTCTTCAACAAAATCTTCAAAACTGAAAACGAACAGTAATTTTTGTGTATATGCATGTCGATTCTGCCACTCCTTAACAGAACTGGATCAAGCTTCTCGATATGATTCGTCGTGAAAACAAAATTCCTCTGGCTGCCGCAACAAGACCACAATCCATCGATGAAATTCAATTAATCGAAAAGCGTAATCGCCGTCTTCGCCGCCGTTGGAACTCTTGTTCCTATTTGTTAAATTAATTGAACAAAATATAATCAACTTAAAATTGGTTTTCATTAAACAATTTCCTCAACTTTGAATTAAATATGTGAGTGGGGGACGGTAGAAAGGTCGGCGGCAGAAAGGTGGGAGACGACACAGTTAGTTACGGGGGAGAGAAAAATGATATTTTTACTTTTAAAAGAATATTTTAGTCATTTTATACGTATTAATTTACTTTAGTAATAGGGCGAAGATTGCATATTGCGAAATGCAATCATATAAAAATAATTTCATACGTTGGAACGTTTGATCAATGATCCAATGGTATTTAATGAGTTTCCTGTTATCAGGAAGGCTTCGCCCTTCCTGACCATAGAAAGACCCTTGTATTTTTCGTATAATTAATTATTTACACACATATGAACAGTGAAAGAGCAATAGAAAGACCCTTGTATTTTTCGTATAATTAATTATTTACACACATATGAACAGTGAAAGAGCCAAAAGTTTTCAGTAGGGAAGCCCGATTAACATTACTATTAAAATAAAATAATATGTAATTATTGTACTTATAATAAAATTGTCAATACATTTTATTCCATTAAATTAAATTGATCGAGCTGACTTTCATTATGTTTTGTAAGAAATTTTTATAGTTAGGACTCAAAATGGAGTGTGATTTGTTTTTTTTAAAGAAGTATCAATATTTTATAACCCATACAATATGATACTTATAAATATAAATGCACAAAATTTTAAAAACACTAAACTAATTATTTATTTAAAATTCAATTGTTTAATTTAAAGAAATTTTCGTGATTATTAGCAAAAATTTAGACAATAATTTTAAATATACTATCAAATCTATATTGTTGAGTACTCTATTTAAAAAAAAAAAGAAAAAGAATTGGAATATTTTTAGTCAGTCTAAACTTAATATATATGTTTCAAAATGAAAATAATATTTTTATAATCACTCTTCAATAATCACTTATTTAGTCAAATTTGTCATTCATTTTACTAATACATAAATATATACAATTATTTTTAAAATAAAATAAAATGGTGGGGGTCATGGGCCCCTCTGGGCCGAATGTGGCTGCGTCATTGCATGTGGATGTATGATAAAAATTTATAGGGTAGGGCTGTTGTGTACTCAAGTACACGGTATACTTGAGTCCACTTGCAAACCGGTCACATACGCTTAAATAGAATATTGCACGCATATTTGCCTAATAGCCGTTACAGTCTAGTGGTCGCCCCCTGAATTTTTTACCACGAGGCCACACTTTTTTTTATTTTCGCACCTAATAAATATTTTAGCACTCGTTTATATAGATTATAAAAGTGCAATACTAATAACCAATAGAAACATTTTATCAAGATTTAATAACCAAATGGTGTATCTTAATATTCATAAAATTGCAAGATTAAATAATAAAATGTGTGAAATTAATAACAAATTTTAAAAAAAATTTGGGACCGTTTATCTAGATTATAAAAGTACAAGTACTAATAACCAAAATGTCAATTTAAAAAGTGCAAGTACTAATAATATCATTAATAGTAACAAAAGTGCAAGTAAAAAAAATAATAAAACGTGTAAAATTAATAATAATTAAAAAAAAAAATTAGCACTAATTTTTCTAAATTATGAAAGTACAAATACAAATAATCAAAAGGTGTATCATTAGCATACATTATTCAGTTATAATATCATACACTTTTCAATTATAATAACATACATTTTTCATTAATATATAACTTACACTTTTCATTAATAGAACATACACTTTTTAGTTATAATAACATACATTTTTCATTAAATAGTTCATACACTTTGCAATTATAATAACATACACTTTTCATTAATATAACATACACTTTTCATTAATAGATTATACACTTTGCAGTCATAATATCATACACTTTTCATTAATATATAACTTATACTTTTCATTAATAGGTCATACACTTTTCAGTTATAATATCATACACTTTTCAATATAGTAACATACACTTTTAATTAAAAAAACAAAGATACACTTTTTAGTTATAATAACATACATTTTTTTTTAAAAAAAAATTGAAAAATAAAATAAAAAAAATCGAAAAAAAAAAGTCAAAGTTTGACCGTTAACCGGTCAACGGTCAACATTTGACTAGTCAAAGTGTACTTGAGTAAATTTATATGAGATGATTTTAAATATAAAATACTCCCTCCGTCCATCAAAAGTGTGCTCATTTCTTTTTTTGGGTCCACAAAAAACGTGTTTATTCTATTGGGTTGGTCTGCTATGGACTCGAGTGCATGTTGTGCACCCTAGTCCATGTTGCATTTTTCAGTTACTGACTTACACTTTTTGGTAAATGGTGTTGCACTTTTCAATTATTAAACTGTATAAGTAATAATTGAAAAGTGTAACACCATTTACCAAAAAGTGTAAGTCAGTAAACTGAAAAGTGCACATGGACTAGGGTGCACAGCATGCACTCGAGTGCATACTAGACTTTACCTATTCTATTTAAATAGTTAACTTTTAAATATTTTTTCTACTTTACTAAGATTGAGTATCTACCAAATATATTTTATACTCATTATATTAAATATATTTTTTATAATTAAAATATAATTTTTTTAAAAACATATATATAAAAAAGTGAACACACTCTTGATGAATAGAAGGAGTATATATTTTTTTAAATTCTTATCACATCTATATTGTATGACTTATGAACTTATGCCCCTATTTATCTATGATTTGAAATAAAGCTAGTGAGATCTTAATGATAAAATGGACATTCATACCCCAAGAAGACCCCTTATAGTAACACCCCATATAATGTTATACACACCCCAAATGTTAAACACACCCCATTAAAATTCAAAAATCAATTTTTATTACTAATCATACCCCAATTCTTTCTTATTTTCCCTTTAACACTTAAAACAAAATACAAATTAAATAAAAACCAAAATAACATTATTAAGATTAAGTAAATCTTAAAAATATATTATCCATAAAAAAAAAAAATCAAAAAATATATTCAATAAATTAAATAAATATTTGAATGAAAAAATCAATTAAAAAATTTAAAACATTATAAAAAATCAACTAAAATGTCAAAATAATTAAATTGAATTTTTTAAATTAAATCTGGATAAAATTAAATAGAATTTAAAAATAACTAAATTAAAAACATTAATTTAAGAAATCAAAATTTTAATAAACTAAATAAAAAAGGGAAAGAAAAATCAATTTAATCTTAAAAAATTACTAAATAAAAAAAATCAAATATAAAAAAATCTTCAAAAAAATAAATTAAAGCTACAAAAAATTTAAAAATATTAAAAAATCAAATAAATCTTCAAAGCATATTTAATTAATTAATTTTTGAAGATTTAGGTGATTTTTTTAAATATATTTTTTTATTTTTTTTATATTAATTTGAATTCTTAATTTTTAAATTTTTTTACAATTTATCAAACTTATTAAATATTTTTACGTTTTTAGTTTTCTTTAATTGATTTTTAAAATTCTTATTTGATTATTTTTATTTATTTATTTCTGAATATTTTCACATTTTTTTCAAAAAAATTAATTGATTTATTATTTAAAATATTTTGTTGACTTTTTAAAAATATTTTTTCAGAATTTTTAAAAATTATTTTACTTCATATTTATATAAGGTTACTTAGTCATTTTATCCATATCTATTTTTGTCTTTAAAATAATGGAGTATGTATAACATTATATGGGGTGTTAATAGCCCCACTTCTTTTTAAGAATAACAATAAATTTAGAATCCTAAATTATTTATATATACAGTATAGGTATTCAAATAGAGTTCGAATTCTGAGTTTTCTGAATCAAACTCTGCAATATTTTAATTAAAATCGATTACACCTCGCTCATTATTAATTAATCTGCTGAAGCCCGATAATTGAATAAAAATATGTTGATCCTCTATTCAGCTTTATAATAGTTTTCACTTTTTTTTTTTATAATTTTTTTTTTGAAAAAAAGAAGTTATTACTCTTCCTCATTATTTTATTTCTATTTGACGGATGGAGTATATACCTATTTTTTTCAAGGTACAGTATGCATTAATATTTCAAAGTTATTTGTGAGACTCGATCTTCGAAGTGATAGCAACCAAACCAAAGTATACATTCATGCTCCAAAGTGCACGTTACGTAAAGATAAGATATACTCTGTAGTAATAAAATCAAATAGTACCACTAAATCGTGCTCCCAAGAACTCTTAATTTCTTGGATAAAGTAATTTGTTCACAACTTCACATGCACTTGTAACAAACTATGTGTTAAATCGGGTTTTTTTATCAGTTTATTATAAATAAATTAAATATTTTATAAAATATGGTGAATTTGGAAAGTTTTAACAAAATGTAGTAAAATGCTCGGGGGCCAAGCGTTTTTCAAATTAATTACGGACTGCAAAAAAAAATTACTTGTTTTTTAGAAAAACGCTCAGCCCAAGAGCGTTTTCCTTTTATTTATATATATATATATATATATATATGTGGCATTGGCATGGGTAAATTGGATTCACATCTATATATACTTATATTTGCAAACCTCTAAAGTGATACATGTCACAACCACACCCTTCTATCTCAACCTCTTCCTTCTCCAAATCTCTCCATTTCAAAATTGCTCAATTCTTATTCATTTTAACTTTCATCTTTTAATCTCAACCCTCCATTTTAAGTTTTAATCTCAACCCTACATTCTTATTTCTAGATCTATAAATATGTAATTTCTATTAGTCACAAATTCATTTTCAATGTTTGTGTGCATCTCTTTCTTTCATTCTTCTCGAGTATGAACATGTTTCTTCCTTTCATTCTTCTCGAGTATGGCCATGTTTCTTCTCAAAGTAAGAAAATCAAAAGTCTCATATACCAATTAATTTATATAATTCTCTTCTTTTAAAGTCACCATATTTTCTTTTCTACGATTCAATGTTCTTTCTATTGATATGATTACAGACATGAAGATCATTAGCAATTTGGGTTTGTGGGTATAATGCTTTCATCAAATCTGATTTTTTGTGAGTTCGTTTAATTAATTTCGTCACTAATATTTTTCTATAATTCAGTTTTAATTTATTTTGCAGGTACATCATATATCGAAACTTAAGACAATGACAATATCAAAGAGAAGAAAATTTAGATCATCTTTTTGTTTATTGTTTTTCAAATTGTAATGTATATAGGTTTATAAATTAAGAGTTGCAATTTCTTGAATTCGTGATGATCAACATTTAAGCAATCTTACGAAATGTATATTTAGTGTCTTTGAATTGACATGTATGGAGACTTTAATTTTTTACAATTCCATATATGTTTATTCTTTAAATGCATTAATTTCATATAATATATTTCATTATTGAATTTAAAAAAAAAAGGTATATAGAAATAATTTTTGTTGTTCTATTCCTCAGAATAATTTAAAAGTATATGCCACAGTTTATTATTAATAATAATGATATAATAATTAATTTGGATGTAAATAATTTTCAACTATTCCATAAAATATAATTTGACTTTATGATAAAGATTTAATAATTTAAAAATTCAACCATTTTGTTTTTATAAATTAGGAGTTGCAATTTCTTGAATTCGTGATGATCAACATTTAAGCAATCTTACGAAATGTATATTTAGTGTCTTTGAATTGACATGTATGGAGACTTTAATTTTTTTAGAAAGTTACGAAATGCATAAGCGCACAATTCCATATATGTTTATTCTTTAAATGCATTAATTTCATATAATATATTTCATTATTGAATTTAAAAAAAAAAGGTATATAGAAATAATTTTTGTTGTTCTATTCCTCAGAATAATTTAAAAGTATATGCCACAGTTTATTATTAATAATAATGATATAATAATTAATTTGGATGTAAATAATTTTCAACTATTCCATAAAATATAATTTGACTTTATGATAAAGATTTAATAATTTAAAAATTCAACCATTTTGTTTTTATAAATTAGGAGTTGCAATTTCTTGAATTCGTGATGATCAACATTTAAGCAATCTTACGAAATGTATATTTAGTGTCTTTGAATTGACATGTATGGAGACTTTAATTTTTTTTAGAAAGTTACGAAATGCATAAGCGCACAATTCCATATATGTTTATTCTTTAAATGCATTAATTTCATATAATATATTTCATTATTGAATTTAAAAAAAAAAGGTATATAGAAATAATTTTTGTTGTTCTATTCCTCAGAATAATTTAAAAGTATATGCCACAGTTTATTATTAATAATAATGATATAATAATTAATTTGGATGTAAATAATTTTCAACTATTCCATAAAATATAATTTGACTTTATGAATATTTATTTTTGTAACCGTTATTATAAATTCCTTAAATTATGTTAATTAATTAAGTTAATCAGTAATTAATGATAATAAAGATTTAAAAATTTAAAAATTCAACCATTTTGTTTTTATTCACATTAACCCTATTTTTTTTACATTAAATTTATAACAATGACAATATCAAAAGATTGAGAGCAAGTTTATTCTTTAAATGCATTAATTGCATATAATATACTATTTCATTATTGATTTTTTTAAAAAAGGTATCTAGAAATATTTTTTGTTGTTCTATGCCTCATAATAATTTAAAAGTATATGCCACAGTTTATTATTAATAATAATGATATAATAATTAATTAGTATGTAAATAAAACTATTCCATAAAATATAATTTGACTTTATGAATATTTATTTTTGTAACCGTTATAATAAATTCCTTAAATTATGTTAATTAATTAAGTTAATAAGTAATTAATGATAATAAAGATTTAATAATTTGAAAATTCAACCATTTTATTTTTATTCACATTAATCTTTTTTTTTTTTACATTAAATGTATAACAATGACAATATCAAAGAATTGAGAGCAAGTATTTTTTAGCTTATTTAGGCAAAGCCACCATCATTTTTAAAATTCTACATTTTAAAATTTATCAATTCTTATTATCTTTGTGGATTAAGTTTTAATCTAAATTCTTTATGATATATGATCTCACACATATATATATATATATGTGTGTGTGTGTATATATATATAAATATGATGTTTAGGAATATCTTTCAATAAGTTAAACTTGAATAAATATAATTAGTCGTTAATGAATGGAGACAAAATGAAATATTTGTGTAGTGGAGATTCTGACGTTGTAGGGTAATTTGGAATTGAACCTCTCATTTCGATTTTTTTCTTTGAGATTTTATTTTACTTTTATATTGTACATTATTTTTATGTTCGTAAATATGATATATACAACCTAATTTAGTGCATGAAATGAATAGTGGTAAGTGGCTAGCACTATGAGATTTACATGCGTAAAAATGACGCAATTAACCCCTAAAAATCGCATGTTTATGAATATTTTTTAATAAATCAGTGATATATCCAATGGTTAGTATATTTTTCCCTTTTTATTTATGGGTTAGTTGAATTTTTTTTTACCACCTTTAGTGTATTTATCAATTATATTATATTCTTTTTTTCTTTGCAATTTGATGCACCACATTTTTATGTTTTACAATTCGATGCACCAATATATTCTTTGATGCACTAATATTTATGTGGCAACATTAATCAGAATCATAATTATTCCTCTATTGTCTTAGAAAAAATTCCTCTGTCGAATTGTAAGGAAAAAAAAATGTTGTAATTAAACATTTATTTATTGACAAATTCTTCTATACAATTGAGTGGATAGATACACTTGAATTTTAATGTTCAATTTACCCAATTTAATATTTAACCTCAACATTTGACTCAATTCATTGAAACTCAATTTCAATTGCATGTATAGGTGCAACCAATTACATCCAAATATCACCTTATTTATTTATTTATGCAATCAACATATATTATCTATTTATAATTCTAAATACATGTATTTATGTTATAGAAAATTTAGCATGTGCAATTTATGAGTAATTTTTAAATCTTACTACAACTATAATATTTCAATAGGTACATTTTGTGTTGAAACTGTCAAGACTATACACACGCGTACGTTTTGATACATCTGAAAAAATGCTTCAATTATTTTATTTCATCTTACGGAAGAATAATAACTAACTTTCTTTCATGTATGAAGTCAACGACTCTGAGTAATCGAGAATGGTTAGAAAATCTATCATTTCACAAAAATGTGGTGGATTATCTATAATTGACAAATAAAAGCTATATACAAAAAGAAAAAGACTTAGAGCTGTAAGTTTACAAGCCGACCCAGAGGGTTGAGCGCCATTAAAACATTGCACAAAAAATCTCTTCTTACGTATAAAACTCGGGTTTAGAAAAAAATGTACACTCCTCTAAACCAACCAAAATGATAACATACAAAGCAAACCTAAAATGACTGAAAACATAATTGAACCTCGACTCACGCAAGGACTCATGGTGAATTATCAATAATTGGTTAGTTTGTATCATGTTTTATGTCATTTTAAATGGAGTAATATTTTACTATTTATATATAGTTATTACTAAATACGTCTAAGAAGCACGGGTTGCACTTTGACCTTTTTAATAAGTGCGGGTTGCACCCGCGCCTATGACTAAAACAAATTTTTTTCCTATTTTTATTACATTTTGAAGACCAATTTTTAAAACTGTTATGTATTAAAAAAATCTGTCATATATCTTTCAATATTTATTTAATATTTATAATTCATGTTTTATTAAATTTTTTAATAAGTAGATATTGAAAAATAAATAAAAATATCTTACTTCAACTTAGAAAAAATCTCTAAATTTCCTAAGTATTGTAATTCTCAATTCTTAATTTCACAATTACTTTATTTCTCTTGACTTTTCAGTTTCTTACCTCTTTTGATACTCTATTTTTATTAACTAATTTGATACTTATTATTTTGCCTATTAAAAAATGATTTTATATTTTGATTTCAATTTGTTTTCTGCAATTGAAATAATGTACGAAAGCATGGTTCAATCACCCACAATTTAGGTGTGTTTTTATTTTATAGTCTTAAAATTCTTATTGCATTGTAGTTTGCAATGATTTTTTGTGTCAATTTTCTGGGCAGATTGAAGCCCAGATTAAATTCTTGAAAAGTTCAGTGGGAGACAAAGTGATTATCTTAAAGATAAATTTGTGCAAATATTGAATAAATTACTCTTTTTTTCTTTCGTGATCTGAATTATCGTTTCTTCCATATTAGGATTTTGGCTTTGAGGTGGATTGAGTAAATTGTTGGATGTCGATTGTATTGTTTTTTTTTTTTTTTTTTTTTTTGTTAGAGTTGTTATTGTGAAATTTTATTTAAATCCATAAGTATGACTCCTATGAAGATTAAGTGAAAGAGAAATTATTTCAACACCATGGACGGAATAAGTAAATTGATAATTTTGTTGCGGAGATGGTTTATGAATTGTTTCTCTATCTGTTTAGATATAAACATTGATTAACTTTAGAATTACTAAATTGAATTGATGTTTGATTTTATTTCTTTTGCTTTAAAGCACATCAGTATAATAAACATGTTCATGTGAAATGTTATGTTTCTTTTTTATCTCTTTGTTGACTATATTTGATCTATTTTTAAAATAGGGTTGTTAGTACAATCAATATGAGAGTCATCACAATGTCAAACACATGCCATTTAAATAGCTATCTAAAAAAAAACCAAAACACAAAATCATTGCATTCAATCAAATGCAATTTAATAAAAAATATGTATTGATTTTTATTAATAGGATTATAATTTTATATTCTTTTTTTTATATACAATTTAATTTATATTACTATAATTTTTTATTTTTTAAATTTTTAATAGAATAATTTTTTTACAAATGTATACATGTTTCAAAGATATTTTTTAATTAATAAATTAAAAATATATTATAAATTTATTTCAATCCGCGTAAAACGCGGGTCTTACACTAGTTGCAGTTGCGTATACATACATGATGAGTATTGTTGGAATGAGCAATATAAGGCCACGTAATTTTTGGTATTGTTTTTCATTTTAATATTTTAAAATTCACATATCAAATTAAAATAGAAATGTTAATTTATTTCAAAATCAAGTTGGATACATTTTAATTAAAAAAATATTATTCTCTCTGTTTCACAATAATTTTCACACATTTAAAATAATGTAAAACTCTTATAAATTTCAATTTCACTGTATTCATAATTTTTTAAAAAATGCCATTGTTTTTGGACCCACACATATACAAAAGTTTTTTTAAAAAAATTTATATATTAAGGTTTGTAAAATTAATTACCCCTCAAAATCCTACTCATTATCACAGTACATTTTATTTATTAATATGTGTGCCCATCCTATAAATAATATATAATAATGGGTAGAGTTTTGAGCATGGAAGAAGATATCCTCAATATTTCTAATTTTTGTGGTCACCGATATTTATAATGAACGTGAATAAGGATATTTTCATGATATTTGTAAAAAAAATTAAAAAATCGATAAATATCGGATGCAATACCAATTATGAACTTAATATCTAAAAATATCCAAAAAAATATCGAGAAAGTGTTGTATTAAATAACATTGTACGGAGTATATTACGGAGTATATTTTATACTCCGTATAAATTTATCACATATGTAAAATGTGTTCAAATTATTTTATTAGATTTATGTATTAAAAATTTATTATTAAATTTTTCTAATTTTTAAATTTACCGATATCAATATATCCATCGATATTTTCACAAATTTAAGGTTTCAGTATTTCCACCGATATCAATATTTTCAACCTTGGTTTTGCGGTGTAATTAATTTTGAAAATCTTAATGTATAAATTAAAAAAAATGAGTTGACTTGTGTCAGTGTGTATGTGTGAGTCCAAAAATAATATATTTTGTGTAAATTTACAAATATTGTAAGAGTGGAGTTTATAGTATGTGTGAGTCCAAAAATAATGATATTTTGTGTAAATTTTCAAATATTGTAAGAGTGGAGTTTATAAGGTTTTGCATTTTAAGGGTGTGAAAATTATTGTAAAATGTTTCAAAAAAATGTAAAAATTATTATAAAATAGAGGGAACAATATTTATTTAATTAAAGTATATTGATTTTGGAATAAATTAACATTTCTATTTTAATTTAATATGTGAATTATAGAATATTAAAATGAAAAACAATACCAAAAATTACGTGGCCTTATATTGCTCATTCCAACAATACTCATCATGTATGTATACGCAATGTGAATCCAATTTACCCATGCCAATGCCATGCATCAATATACACACACAATGACACTTGCATAAAAGACAAAGTGGGATAGCTCAAGTGGTTAGAGCACCACTACCTAGGCCTTAGGTCCTGGGTTCGAGCCTTAGGTCCTGGGTTCGAGTCATGGGGAGGGAAAAAGGGATGGGTATTTAACTTGTAATCAAAAAAAAAAAAAAATGACACTTGCATAAAAGGAGTTCGAGTCATGGGGAGGGAAAAAGGGATGGGTATTTAACTTGTAATAAAAAAAAAAAAAAAATGACACTTGCATAAAAGGAAAACGCCCTTGGGCTGGGCGTTTTTCTAAAAAACAAGTAATTTTTTTTGCAGTCCGTAATTAATTTGAAAAACGCGTGGGGGCCTCGCGTTTTTATTACATAAACGCTTGGCCCTCGAGCGTTTTACTACATTTTGTTAAATTTTTTCAAATTCACCTTATTTTATAAAATATTTAATTTATTTATAATAAACTAATAAAAAACCCGTGTTAAATCGTTAAGGTTAAATTTAATAGGGTAAATTAATGATAATCAAATATAAGATAAATTGCTAATTCTATCCACACATAAAAACACACTGGATTGTATGTAAATCAAATGACCAAAAAATACATTATTTGCGATTCAATTTAAGTCAATTGAAATATCCAGAACTGACATATCTACCAAACGAGACCTAATACTACTACTACACCCTCCGTCTCAAGAAAAAAAATTCATAGCTTTGAGTACGGATATTAAAAAAAATATGATTATAATAAGTAAATGTATTAAAAGTAATATATGTAATTTGAGGGAGAGAATAATAGTTTACTAAAAAATAAATGAAAACCTTTTATTGAAACGAACGAAAATGAAAAGATGAAAAGCTTATGTTGAGACGAAGTGAGTATTTTTCAAAATTGATACTCCCTCCATTTTTAATATATGTCATTATAGCTTTTGAACTATTTTTAAAATACATGTCATCTGAGTTTTTTTCTTTAAATTTGATAATTTTGTTTCTATTCATTTATCACAAATAGTTTAAAAAATTATGGAAATTCATAAATATTGTTTATACCAAAATTAATTTGATTTATAAATATTGACTACATTTATTGTCAATTTTTTTACTCCGTATTAAATAAATTTTATATACCAAAATTAGTTGTTTTATAGTTATAATTAATGATTGGTATTATAGGCTTAAATTTATAATCTTAAATTATTATAAAAAATTAAAATGACAAAAATGGAGGAAGTGTATTGTTCTGATAGGTTTTACCTGATATAGATATATGCTTCAATCGAGTATATTATAAAAAGAAAAACCTTGATATGTATGTTTGAAACCATAAATATTCCTAATTAAGGTGTTTGGTACTTTTGAGCACCAATAATAGCTTTACAAAGATTAAAAAACAAATAAATCAAATCATAAATAACAAACTAGAAAATTTACATCAAAATTTTCAATATTTCTTTTTTTGCCAACTTTTTAAAATAAGTAGGTTCTTAAAATTAACAGCAGCTACTGAAACACACCGTTCTCTAAAAAAAAAAAAAAATAGACAAAAAAGAAAAGAAAATGAGAGCAGGAAGGGGATTTCTTCAAGGCTGATTGTGCATCTCTATATATGTTCATCGACCATTTCTTTGAGGGTGGTTTGTGGCAGCTCATGTGAATTTAATTTTCGTTTTTAGGATTGTAATGTGCAAATTAGTACTCATTTCGTTCTAAAATGATGGTCTTCATTTTTTTTTGGAGTATAAAATGTTCAAAATATTCTTATTTAAGGAATGATATTGTTTAATGTACAATAAATAAAAGTTATTTTTAAAAGTTTATAGATGAAATTCAAAATATTTTATTTAAGGAATGGTTATTTTTGAAAGTTAGATTTTTCTTTTTTCAATCAAGCCTTTGCTAAATATTAGAAACATCTACATTAAGTTTGAGATTTTAGTTTTATTCCTCGCAACTAAGCCCGGTTTTATTCGAATAAATGATGTCGTGTGAAGGGATGAATTTGATAAAAATACTATATAATTATCAAATATATAAAAAGAGCACGAGCAAACCTTAATTAATTAAAATATAAGAATGATAATTACATTTGTATTGGGGTCTGAAACTGTAGTCCCTTTGACTGCATTGAAAACGAAATAAGACAAGCAAAATTTAGGCATGGAACAAAGTGAAAATTTCCATATAAAAACTTGGTACAAAAGTTAGGGTTCTTTGCTGGAAAAGTGTCGTGTCGGCCACATGAAGATAATAGACACATTCCTCATTTCCTTCCCTAATTATACTACTAATAAACATAGTTAATTATCTACTAAAAACTTACAACTATGTTTTGGGTTAGTAAGTAGGCAACAAACAAAAACCAGATTTTATGGGAGAAATGGGATTTGCTTGTTATGAATGGGACGTCGTCTTCTAACCCAAGAATAATCCATTGTAAAGTATTCTGATTTCGTGGGGCCCCCTTCTACCCATTCTCTCCATGTCCCCTTTATTGCACCTGCTTCTCTCACCACATTTTCTTTCTCACCTGTAACAACAATGTTATAAAATATAGTATCACACACAAGAATGTTGTTTAGTGAAATAATAATGAATTCTTTCTTTTTTTGTGGTTGAAAGAAGCTTCTAATTCTTAGTTTGATTACTATATTTCAGGCCTATGTGCCTAAAAATTGATGGCTCGTGCAAATTTTAGAAATAAAAAATGAAGAATTGTTTATGAATTCAATTAAACAATCATGTATAATACATAGGAGAATGCTCATGATTCAGGTATAATACAAGGTATGTGCATGTGAGAGTTTCAAATGTACTTGTTTTACAGTTTCATTTTTATGCAAGTGATTAATTAGTTAGGTGTACCTGATGAAGATTCCAACAGCTTCTTCTGCAGCACAATATCTTTGTCAACTGAATTTTTCACCTGTAATCAGTTCAAACAATGATATTATCAACAACAAAAACCTTAAAACACAATGAAGCATTATAATTTCATAGCAACAAGATCGTACGTCTGCCACTTTTTCGAGTTTGAGTTTCCTTGGTAGTAAAGGCAGAGTTATCCGGCTTTGCTGAACCGCAGAATTAGCTGAAACTAAAGAATTGAAGATCATGTTAGTGATCAAGTATACACACAAAAATACCATACAAGAAAGGAAAACACACACACACAAATATAGATATAGATATAAATAACAGCAAGATTACCATATTGTTGAGCAGCCTTTTGCGGAATGAGTTGATCAGAAGCGCAGGATACCAACATGAATGAGAGAGTTACAGAGAATGCATGTATTAAAAGAGTCATAAATTCCATAGCAAGATTTGACAGATGACAAGGATAGCTTTTCCACTTCTCCTTCTGCTCTGGTACTTGAATTTATACACAATGAAAACAAAAGAGAGAGAGAGAGAGACACTGAAGAAGAGCATACACAAAGCACAAAACTCAGAGTTCCAAAACCAGTACAGTGAGAACACTATATTTTTATACTTCCCTTTTTAGGGAACTTCACACCACTTGGCTTGAGCCTTTGTCACCTACCATGGTAGGACCACCACAACCCCCCAACCCCAACCCCTATTATGTAATAAGCCTCTTTCATATGTAAAAAGCAACTTAAAATGTAGAGTTAGTTTTGGCATTGAATAAAGTGTTTTTTTATTAATGCTTCTTTTAGGATCTAATTTTCTACTCTTGAACCAGATTCTGGTGCCAAGAAGAATATTAGACTTTAGATCATTCTTTTTAGCAGTAATAAATACTTTTTTCTGTTCCTCTGCTTTCTAAAGGCTATATATGTGTTGAGGGCTAGGGCAACCTATGTGCAAACCGTTATATACTCTTTCATCAAGTTGACATAAGTAGATTCTGTCCGATTCTTGTGTTTAATTAAATCAAGCATAAAATAATTAGAGAAATGCTGCATGGGACATAAATTGTAATATACTTTAGATATGTAGAGGAAGCAGAATTTTACGTACATTGAACAAATTAAAAACGGAACATTGGGGAAACCATGTACCATTTCAACAAAGAATTATGCACGAATTCAGACACAAACTCAGAATGACTTGGGGAAGCAATAATAAAGCAAGCCAAGCCTATGGAAACCGACATAGATATAATTACAACCAATACTTAGATAAAGATTAAACTTTTTGTTGTATATTTGCACTAACAACCTATTTTAAGAGGTAGAAACCTTTAGAATCTACAGCAAAGAACACCCGATCTCCAACCCCTGTGTTTCCGAAAATGTCTCCTATCTCCTTTCTTCATTCTCGCTGGACTGCTATTCCATTCATTCGGTAAGCTGCTAAAAAAAAAAAGAACGAGTTATCAGTTGGCAAAGGCTATGAAATTCCCCTGTTTCTTAACAAGGGAAGAAAGTGAGCAATAGAGAGACGAATTTTACATTGGAAAAGCAAAAGATCTCCCACTGGCTGCACTGCCATCTGAGAGGTTCCCAGAAAATGTTGTTGTTGGCCCTGAGTAATTGATAAAACCCGATGCAGAGAAGCTTGACTCTCCCTCATCATATTTCCTGAAGCTGATAACTGCATTGTTATCAGGGTCCATATGCTCCTGAGAATTGACAACTTCACCCTTAGATGAAAGAACAGGATTTTCATCCTTACTGTCGAGGGTTTGATGATCATGAGCAGTTTCACTGGTAGTATCCTTATCGCTGAGAGAATTGCTTGAATCAACAGACTGTTCTTTAATGATTTCCGCGGGGTTAAAATTGAATGTAATGCTCCCAGTTTCCACCTTACTATTGTAATGTAAGTTAGTTGCTTGGATATCTTCCTCTGGTCCTGTTTCTGATGAAGATGGTGCACAGCCTTCAGAAACTACATTTCCAGAAGAAATCTGCAGACCACATAATATCATTCTTTATCAACTTCAATTTAAGAAACAAACTACTTACTACTCCCTCCAATTCTTTTTAGATGTCATTTTATCCTTTTACATTATTCACTTAATACACGTCATTTTGAAGTTTTTATCCCCACTTGCCCCTAATTAAGTCCACCATCATTAAATGTAGACTCTAATTTCCCAACTCACATTAGGTTCTCCTCCATTACCATAGATTTCATCTTTCCCAATGCACAGCTAATGATGAGGTTAATTATCATTAATTAGGGGTAATTTTGATATAAAAAATAGCCTTAATATGTGTGATAAAACCTAGAATGACATTTAAAAAGAATTGAAGGGAGTATTATCATTTCTATTAATTTCAGAACATAATATGGAATGGTACCACACTATTAGTATTAAATGATTATATTAGATTGAACACTCGAGCACCGATACTAGACTGAGTAAAGGAAACTTGGAGCTAATGATCGATTGGAAAAATGGAATTTGGCAAGAACAAACCTGATCTGGTAGTGCCCCATCATCTAAAGAATTTAGAAAAGATCTGAGGAAGCTCCGTGTGCCAAATTCTTGAATTGGAAGAGAATTATCAACAAAAGACTCTTTTGAAGAATGCGTTACAGTTTCACCCTTCTGCAAAGAATCTTTGTGATCGCAATCCTTTGCAGCATCCTTGTCTGGCAATTCTGGCTTTCCCTGAGAAAGTAAAATGCCGTGACATTCTTCTTCACTCCCATGCTCATTAGCAATATTGTCCTTCGTATTTTCCGGTGATGTGGATGCTAATTCATCTGATATGAGAAATTCCTTATGAACACCATCTGTAGCCTTACAATGGCTATCATCATTTAGAGGAAGAGAATGGTCAGATTGATCATCATCCTTATGAACACCTTCTGTAGCCTTACAATGGTTATCATCATCTAGAGGAAGAGAATGGTCAGATTGATGCATCCCATCATCAATGCATATGTCCTTCACAACATGATAATTGACCTCTTTGTAGCAAACTATCAACTCGGGATGGTCACATTCCAATACAATTTTATCACTAAACAAATTGCTGTCTTTCTCAAACGGATTTGAAGCAGATATAAATGGTGGTCTAGAATCTTTGGATTCAGGTTCATTATGATGCACAAACTCTTCACCTGCCACAGTATGTTCATGCTTTGGACTGCTCTGTGCTTTGTCTTTATCATTTGGGACAGAAGATAACGAATATTCATCCTTCTCTGGACCACTAAAACGATACAAATGTCCATTTTGGAATTCCTCCCCTGCAGAATCTTCAGTTACTTTTTGGCTATCTGTAGAAAGATCATCCACAAATTTAGGGTTCCAACACTCATCTTTACTATTTAGCTCAAAAGGTGAAGGATGTGTGTCCCTTCTAAGACCATTTATCTCATATACTTCTTTACGTTCAAAAGTCAGTGGATCAACCTCCCTCCCGAAATTTTTAGAACAGTGAAGTGTTTCAATCTGATTTTCCTCCATGGTCACGTCTACTTCAGCTGAATCATCGGCACTGTCATTACATTGAGATGGTTTATAAATTGTGACCATAATAGAATCAATAAAAATATATGTAATGCATGTGCTCCTATACCTTTAGGAATATAAAAATATGATGGGATGAATTGTAGAATGAAATGAATCCAAAACACAGATCCTTGAGAAGCACAATTAAGCGGGTAAATTATTAGGTGTGCATTGGAAGATTTTAGAAAAAAAATCCCACACAGGATGTTCTCTAAACTGATACTTTATGTTCCAGAGTGAGACAATTGATGTAGCTGAATACTAATAAAATTTTAAAATCGGCCAGACAGATGAAGATACCATACCAGGCTTCAGACTCCACATCACTTGGGATGGTTTGAAGAATCCTCAGCAGTTGTGCAGAAAACATTCAAAAGACAGACACACAACTGAAAGAATTTGCCAATGAGAATGAAAGAAGAGTTAAGGCTTGAAAATACTCTCATAAATAAGTGTAAAAAGCTTATTGGATTAAAGATAAAAGAAAGGGAAAATATAAAAAGCCAAAAAAGTAATAAATGAACTATACCAGATTTTATAAGACAGTAAGGTTAAGAAATAAGTATATAGCAATTATTTTCCCAGTACAAATGAAATAAAAGAAACGCGGTGAAACTGGTGTTGATTCAAACAATTTAAAAAGAAAACAAAAAGGATCCAACTTTATTCTCATCAGTTCTTAACCATCATTTTGTCAAAGGCCAGATAATCTTTTAATCATCTAACCAGAGCTACACCCTGCACCTGCAGCACTAATACTACAATTCCTGGAGAGCTCACATGCCCCACCAATAAAAGACCACATAATATACAACTTCTGGATACAAAAATCATCTATTTCAGACACGCCATAAAACCTCCATCAGAAAAGAAAAAAAATAACATTCTAGCTCATCAAATCAAGAAAAGAATGGAATGCATATTCATTAATTTCATGACATGGTCTAGATTGCTCTTTCAGCAGGAAAATCCCACATTCCTCATTCAAATTTGAAAAAGAAATAAAAAGAAAACCACAAAAATGGTTGGCCTCACATTTACTTCCTGGAAGGGAAGACTGGAAGTAATTCTAAGACAGAACAATCCCTGAAAATGAATGTATATTTATAAAAAAAAGAAAATAAACCATATATGTTTGTAGAATACATAACATTTATTCTGTTACCGAAAGCACTCAACATAAAAAAAACGATTTGCCAAGTTTTTTCATGAATTTAAAAGGCAATCAGGGTAGTAATCTTGAAGTAAGAACTTGTCAGGAGAAAACAAAAACAAATACTGATATGTTTGAATTTTATGTTTCAAGCATAAAAGGAGTAGACTTGTGCTTTGGAATCTTCTCCTTGCCTAAAGGTAATGAATAAGACAAAAGACAAAAAGAAAAAAAAGGGTCACCAGTCACCACTTCTCAAAAATCCCAACAGACCTTTAACAGCTAAATTGCACCCATTTTCTTAACCCGTATTTTTTCGATTCTAAGTCAAAAAACTCAAAACTCAAAATTCAAATGTCCTTATCTTTCTATTCCAATTCACAAACATTTGCATTCTCCCGATTACCCTAATTTATCAAAAAGATTGGATTTAAAAATAAAAAAGAAAACAACAAATATTTGTAACTTCTCCTATAACCTCACTTGGATAAAAGACACTGGAAAACTATCTGCAAAATAATCCTAAAAGCCAACTGACAGATGTGATTCATCTAATCCCTAGATAACTCTAAAATACATTAAAATCGCAATTAAACCACAAGTATTTTCACCAAATATACGACAAAATGGTAAAATAAGAACTTAGATTACTACCTCCTTTTTCCAGCAATTCACAGAAGACTACGAGGTCCCCTCCTTATCCCTGCAGCAATTTACAGGGCTAATCAACAATATGAAAATTGAACAAAAACCATAAATAAATTCAAAAAAAAAAATCGAGACATGGAATCGCAACAGCGTAAATCCACTAGTAAGAAGAGAAAAACAAACCACTTAATACAACGCAAATCAACCCACAGATCCAAAAACAAAATTATAAAATGTAAATGGCGTTGGCTGTTGACAACTAAAAACAGTTACGCACACACACATGTGTGTGAGAGAGAAAGAGAGGTTTTACTTGTTCGTCTGATAAATTGTAGAGGAATTCTTCGCTGTATTTGTTTAAAAAGAGAGAGAATTCGGCAGCGAACGTCTCGGCCGGCTACAGAACTTCGGCGGTTTGACTTGGCATATAGATACACAAGTGGTATATATATATGTAGAGATGACAGATACTTATTAAATCTGTAGAGAGAGAAAATAGAGCGTAGTGGCGGAGCAATGTGCGTGCACTTTGCGTGATGCGCCACAAACTATAATCAGGTCAACTCGACCTTTCGCTCTCTCTTTCTCTCTCCGCATATACATACAAAATTCATATCACCGACTAATCATCATTAATTAAGGGAACACGGACGAACGAAGTTGGATAGCTCAAATGGCCACTACTTTAGATCCTGAGTTCGAGTCGGGAAAAGAGATGGGTATTTAATGTAATTCAAAAAAATTAATTAAGGGAACACATATATTCAACTGTTCTTTTTTTTTTTTCAACTGTTCTTTTTTTTTTTCAACTGTTCATACTATACGCCAATAAATGAGCAGGTGGAGGCAGTTAAAACAATTTAATTATTGTCTCACTTTTGAAAAAAAAATAAAAAATTGTGTCTCGTGTTCTGTTCAAGAACCAACTATTTACTCCATCCGTCCGCCTATAAGTGTTACGTTACTTTTTGGCACATAGATTAAGAAAAGTGATTAAATAATAGATATAGTACAAGTGATGTGATTGAGAGAGGAGAGAGATAGAGAGAAAAAGTAAGATATAAAGTGAAGTGTAAGAAAAAGTACTTACCAAAAAAGGTATGGGAAGCTTATAGGCGGACGGACCAAAATGGTAAAATGGAAAGCTTATAGGCGGACGGAGGGAGTAATTTAGTGTAAATTTCAAAGAGAGAGTTTATAAGAAATTTACCAAGATAAATAAAAATGATCCATGTTCATTACTTTTGAACTTAAATTTTACTTTAAATTCATTTTTATTTTAACTATTTTTCTACATTTCTTTCTAAATTATTCATGCATGTATCTTTAAAAATTCTCTTTAATATATCTTCTTTCATCTCTTTCTTTATTTTCCCTTTGTCCTATCATGATAATTTTGTAAAAAAAATTATGTTCTTTAATTCTTAAAAAAATTATAAAATAAATTAAATATGAACATTTCACCATTTTGGAGATTTATTTATTGATAGTTCTAACGAAAATAGAATGTTAGAACTTTTAAATGGAATGGTAGGGAGACAATTTGTCTTTTGTCTACCAGCGCTAGATATAACACTAAAAAACAATAACATTTGAATGTATTAACCAAAGGGACAACTTACACAATTTTAATTCTGTTTACTCAATCATCATACATTTTCCCTACTGGACATATAACAAACTAATAAATCAATAACTCTCAACACAACTAACTATTAATCTATGATGTTAACTAACACCAAATCATTAAATTCAATAGAAGATATCAAATATTCTCAGAATCTAACAACCAGTAACAACAATGATCACGTCTATAAGCTTCCCGCTACTTTTTGGCACAGAGATTAAATAATAGATACAGTACAAGTGATGTGATTGAAAGAAGGAGAGAGATAGAGAGAAAAAATAAAATATAAAGTGAAGTGTAAGAAAAAGTATTTACTAAAAAGGTATGGAAAGCTTATTGACGGACGGACCAAAATGGTAAAATGGGAAGTTTATAGGCGGACGGAGGGAGTATTTTTTAGAATATAATGCCTCTTAATCTCCATAATTCTCTCTAGGTGGGAGACGATTTGCCCTCGAATTGGAAACATCGCGAGGCCTATCAGAAAGCACAATATCGATGATGTTGAAAACATCTGAGCAACACAATTGAGAACGAAGAGATAGCTGCTACTGCTAGGTATTCGGATTAACACGTAAGAAAACAAACTTGACGACACACGTTCAATAGACACCTTGTAAGACGAACTGATCGTAAAAGACACCAAAACGGATGAATGTAGCATATATCTGCGTCTAGAATTGACGTTTGTTCTAAAATTTTGGAAACGTATCCATTGGTCGAAATTGATTATTCACAAGATCAAGCCACGGGGTCAGGACTGGTTAGAGTAAAAAGGGCTTCAAGTTTCTTGGCGTACTCCATAAATTCGTCATCATCTTTGCGTTTCTTGTCATTATCTCCGCCTGCAGCAACAAAATTCTTAGGTTGTCGCATGGCAAGATAAGCATTTTTGCGCACAAATTCCTCGCAGAGGCGGGCGTCAATGTCATCGTCGTATATGAGCAGACCGTCGTATCCGTCATCATCAACTAGCAGGTTATCCAAGGCTCGATGAGGGCCTTAGAATCGGCGCAACACTAAGCCCGGGACGACGACTTAAGGCTGGAACATAATCCCTCAACGCAATGACCAACTCCTAGTGTTGGGCCGCCAACTGAGAGCAGCCATCTGAATGACGAGCTGCCCGACCTGTTGTCGGATCTACGCCAAATCGTGGCCCACGTCGTTAGATGAGTTATCTTGCCGCTTGGGAGGCATTTTTCCCGACGTTCCCAACCCTGAATACCAACTGACGCAGCTCAAGCTATAACCCTCAAAAGAGCAAGAATATTTGAATGTATTAACCGAAGGGACAACTCACACAATTTTAATTCTCATCAATCAACTAGCATACATTCCACCTACGGGACATATGTATACCAGCAACTAACTAACAAATATAATCAACTAACTTCCAAAACAATTAACTACTAATGTATGCTCCTAACTAACACCAAACTATGAATCTCAATAGAAGATATCAAATATTATCGTAACCCAATAACCAGTAACAACAATAATCACTACTAATAAAATTATTCTTTAGAATATGATGCCTCTAAATCTCCGTCACTAATTAAGATAGATTTTTTTTTTTTTTTTGGAAGGAAATTAAAATAGATGTTTCGACCGTATTAAGTAGAGTTGAAGTAAATGTTTCTTACTTCAATGGAGAGATTAAGTTGACGATTGGTTTGTTAATTATTGATGACTGATATATATGCAATTATAACTTCCCTTTTTTAAAGGGCTAGTCTTGGGTGAGACCGTCTCACAGAATGAGATCCGTGAGACGGTCTTCATATATAAAAAGTGATAATGTTTGAGCAAAAAGTGATAGTTATTAAGTAAAAAGTGATAATCACTTTTGTTAAAAATATTATCATTTTTTTCTTAAATATTATCACTTTTTTTACAAATCAAACTCTGAAAAAAAAAAAAATACTCCTCCATCCCAACTGTTCACCCCCTTTTAAAAAAATATTATAATAAATAGAATTTTGAGATATAATTTTATAAAAAAATAAATAAGTGAGTTGACTTGTGTGTATGTATGTACCATAAAAATAATAACATTAAATATAATATTTTAGATATTGTATGGATAGCGTTTCTAAAGGACCGAAAAAGTAGGTATGAAAGTTATCCCACCCAAAATTTTGAAATATGTCGTCTCAGAAAAAGATCCGTGAGACGGTCTCACACGAGTTTTTGCCTTTTTAAATTAAAATAATGGGAATAATATAATGAAACCAAATGTGTAAGGGTCTAATTCGCAATAATTATTTTTTAATGAAATAATTAACCAATGAATTAAATCAATTAATATTTGTTCAGTACAATAATACACATAATAGTAATACGACTAGTCTAATGGAGTATTTAATGGGAAAACCTGTAGGCTGGACTTGCCACAATTAGTCGTGGGATGTGGGAAATTTCTGACAAATGGATTCGCCTCAGTTGTGACTAAGTTATATAATAGGGTATTTTTATTTTGTCTTTTATTTGTTTGTTTGCTAGTTATACATAAAAATATGTATACATTTTTTACTTTACACGTGTATTTTTTTTTTTATCTAATTATTTATATTTTTTAAAATTTGTGTACAAAAAATATATATATATATATTAAGTGTGGACGAATGAAATAATATTTTTGAATGTTGGATTTCTCTTTATCTTTGCATATTTGTTGAGCAGGGCGAACCAAAAATTGACACTGAGGGGGCCAGATTTTATATGTTCTTAATAAAATTTAAATATTTTATATTTATATTTTTTTCACTGTTAAATATATTAAAATACATAAAGATCACAAACTCTATAATATTTTTTCACTGTCAATAAAAATATATATTAATATTTGATAGTGACCATTTAAATAATTATTAACTTGTATAATTAAAATATAAAAAATTAAAGTATATTTTAATATTAATATTTAGTAAAAGTACGTGACTTAAAAAGTGGAGAACAATCTAATTAGTAACCCAAGTCTTAATTAAGAAATAAGTTTGTTTATAATAAAATCAATTAATTTATAAACTAAGAAATAAGTTTATTTATAATAAAATCAATTAATTTATAAACTAACTTAATAATACTTCATATATTATATTAAAAAAAGTTGAGGGGCCAAGGGCACCCATGGATGTTCCTAGGTCCGCCGTTGTTGGGTTTATTTATAATATTATGAGTTTGAATTATAGAATGGTCGAAAAAAAATTACAATGTCATTTCAATAATTTCATACTGCTAGTATTTTGATTATTCCCTATAAAGAAAAATAAAGAATAAAAAGTTACTATATTATAAATAAAATCTATTGTAGTCACTAACTATAATATCAGAAATATAATTATAATATCATACCTTTTACTATTCTCACCATTATTATTTTTACTCTCATTCTCATCCCTTAGATGGTTGTTTTTGAATTGTTGTTAGATTACAGTAAAACTTATATCACAGTTATTATATTTGTATTTTCATTTTTTTAACAGGTTGTATTTTCATTATATTAGTGTGCAGTATCTGTGTGTGTATATATATAAATGAACTCTTATTCAAGTTCATGTTTCAAGGAAAATGAAAATGCAAAAGTTCATAATAGGTTTGATAACTTTGTCATAAATTATAACGATAGGCTTCATAACTCTCGTAGGATAACAATGAATATGTTTTTTTTATCAATTAAACTCCATTCAATAGAACCATTGGATAGCGATGAATATGTATTCTCTTCATCCCACATTTTTTTCTAGATGTAAATGGATGAACAAAATAAAGAACGGAAATAATGATCGGGATTGGTGATAATTTTGTAAAGTTTTATGTATAAAATTAAAAAAAAATTGTATATGCTTAAGTCCAAATATAAAGAATAATGTTTCACTTTTTATTTCACTATTTATGTGTCATGCTAAAAATAATCAACAAGTTATTTCAAAACCTTCAAAAAAGTGAAATAATTGCATGAGACAAAGAGTTAAACTAAGGTTGAACATATCCTTGAAGGGCCTGGACTTTGAAATCGGACTTCTCTGATAACGTCAAACAACTTAGGAACAAGTCTAAAGGGGAAAATGATCTGTCAATGAGGATGAAGAGTATAGTACAGGAACTAAATACGTGGGCAAGTGAAAAAATGGGCGGTTTATCAAGACATATAAATGTCTGTAGAAAGAAGTTGGAGGTGCTACAAAATGACGAATCGAGGGGGTGGAGGAAAGATCAAATCACTGAAGTAGAACGGGAGCTTGAGAAACTTCTTTCTCAACAGGAACTGTGGTGGCAACAACGAGCAAAGAACTCATGGTTACTTGACGGAGACCGAAATACCAATTTTTTCCACAGACAGGCCACGAGGAGAAGGAAACAGAATATGATCACGGGTCTTATTGATAGGGAGGGACGATGGTGCGACAGTTCGGAGGGAATTGTGGAAGTTATTACACAATTCTATGAAGAACTTTTCACTAGCACCAATCCCAGGGCATTCGATATTAGGGAAGTGACTGATCTTTGTCCATCAAGTATTATGACTTCTCAACAGCGATTTCTAGATGCAGATTTTACAGCAGGGGAGGTAAAAAAAGCTGCCTTCGAGCTAAGTCCCATGAAGGCACCCGGCCCGGATGGCATGTCAGCGGACTTTTATCAAACCTCTTGGGAGGTTATTGGAGCAGAGGTAACAACCAACATCTTAAATATCTTAAACAGGGGGGACTGTTTGAAGAAATGGAACCAGACTTTGGTCACTCTCATACCAAAGACGACTACACCCCAGGAGATGAAAGATTTTAGACCTATAAGTCTTACAAATGTGTGCTACCGTATCCTTTCTAAAACAATTAGTAACAGGCTGAAGGTCATTATGGGCGATATGGTGGATGAGTTCCAAAGTGCTTTCACTCCGGGAAGGCTTATATCGGACAATGTGATTGTGGGATTTGAGTGTTTACATTGGATCCGACAGAATAAGAGCAAGAGAGGATATGCAGCCCTCAAGCTCGACATGTCGAAGGCGTATGACAGGATAGAATGGCCATACCTTAAGGCGATTCTTAAAACAACGGGCTTTAGTAGAAGATGGGTTGATATGATACTGAACTGTGTATGCACAGTCTTCTACTCTTTTAAGATTAACGGGGATGTGAAGCGGAATGTGCAACCGACGAGGGGATAAGACAAGGGGACCCTCTATCCCCGTTCCTCTTCGTGCTTTGTACTCAAGGACTATCGAGTATGCTGGGGCAATTAACCGAACGACGACTTATATCTGGAGTTAAGGTCGCAAGGGAGGCGCCGGAGATCACACATTTACTCTTTGCCGACGACAGACTCTTATTTTTCCAAGCCGAGGCCAGAAGTGGAGAGGTCATAAAAAGTGGACTACAAAGATATGAACGAGCGTCCGGACAGCTGGTAAACTATGATAAATCATCCATCACTTTCAGCCCAAATACGGACCAGGAGGCAAAATTGAGGATTAGAGATCAATTGGGCTTAAGGATGAGCCAAGGTCATGAAATATACCAGGCCTACCCACCTTCTCCCTAAGATCAAAGAGGATCCAGTTTGAATACATAAAAGACAGAGTGGCTAACAAACTGCTGAACTGGAAAGTGTGTGATTTTTCGGAGGGAGGAAAGGAGGTACTTATAAAAGCCGTCATTCAAGCTATACCAACATGTGCTATGGCTTGCTTTCGACTCCCCCATGCATTGTGCAAGGATATAGAGCAGATGTGTGCTCAATTTTGGTGGGGTAAGAATGAGAAGGGAAATTCAATGGCCTGGAGAAAATGGGCGGCTCTATGTATACCAAAGAGGGAGGGCGGAATGGGTTTTCGTCAGCTGGAAATTTTTAATAAAGCCATGCTCGCAAAGCAGTTATGGAGGCTTATTGAGCAGCCGAATTCATTGGCAGCTAGAGTCCTCCGTGCAAGGTACTTTAAGCATGAACATGTAATGGAGGCAGGTTTGGGATCTAACCCTTCTTATGTGTGGAGATCGATTCTATGGAGTAGAGATCTAGTTGAGACAGGTATGCAGTGGAGGATAGGAAATGGGCGAACAGTGCGAATTTTTAGAGATATATGGGTTAACGGACTTCATGAAGGCAGGATATGTTCTAGAATTGCTAGCGCATCAAAAGTGAGTCGCTTCATAACTGAAGAAAGGGAGTGGGATGAGGAGCTAATACGTGCGGCTTTTCTGCCTTTTGAAGCGGATGCAATCATGCAAACACCGCTGGGAGGAGATAGCTATGAAGATAAGCCCTTTTGGAGGGCAGAAATGAAAGGCAAGTACTCCGTGAAAACAGGGTATAAGCTAGCAGTGACGGAAAGAACAAGAGCAGTAAGTGAGAGTATAGGCTCAAGCTCAGATTCAACAAATGACGGTTGGAAGAGAATCGGGGCTCTTAATGTTCCTCCAAAACTACGTATCTTTGTTTGGAAAATAGCCTGGGACATCTTAGCTACTGAAGGCAACCTAGCGCGGCACCATGTCCCGGTATCACCTTGCTGTTTTTTGTGTGGACGACATGATGCTACGACGATACACACTCTCTTCTTATGCCCTTTTGTTAAGAAGCTGTGGAAATCTATTGGATTATGGAATATTTTTAAGGGATGGGGTGAACTCCCTACCTCCGACTTCTTGTCGCGACTGTGGAACGAAGTCGGGGAGTCACAGATGGAGGAAATAATGGTAGTGATATGGGGTTTCTGGCGTGAGAGGTGTACCATCAAAGCTAAAAGGGGCTCGGTAACAAAAGGTACGTATGAGGGAGCCTTCACTGATGTCATGTGGGCCCGGGTCTTTCTGCAGAACTACCAACATACCAGAGGAAGAGCGGGCCTCAATAGGTCAGTGTCAACTCAAAACCAAGAGGAGGAAGGGAGCCCCACGGGCAACGAATGGACACGAGTTTATACGAACGCGGCAACTGATGAGGCACGGGGTATCTTTGGGGTTGGTTATGTTATCATGGATGGTGATGGAAGACCGACAGCAGCGGGCCAAACAAAGATCAAGAGACCAGGCTCGGTGATGGCAGCCGAGGTGATGGCTATATATGGTGGAAGGGCTCATGAAGTGCAAGGAAAGAAGAAGCATGAAAGTCAAACTATATTCGGACTGCCTAAACGCGGTCACAATGCTTAGAAGTGGGGAACAATGTAGGTCTCCGGATGAATTTGCTATTGATGAGGCGAGGAAAATGATGGACAACTTTGTAGTGTGCGAGGTTGTATTCATCCCGAGAACAAAGAACACAAAGGCTCATCGACTGGCAAGGGAGGCTCTCAACTCTCCTACCACTCGCGATTGGGACGGAACAGAAAATCTGAATTGGTTACGACATTGATAGGGCCTATACGTGCATATGATATGTAAATTGATTTCATCTGTTTGAGTTTGAACCTAGATAGCTGTAGGCACTGTAACCTTTCAAAAAAAAAAGTTGAACATATCCTGTTCGGGATGAGTTTGGACCCAGTCAAAAGAACATACCACAAGTCGTGGTTTTGTTCTCGCCCCGTAAATGGACCTACCCCACATATATATATATATATATATATATATATATATATATATATAATTAATATAAATGTATTAATGTTTCACTTTTTTATAAGTGCCAATTTTTAGATAATTTTTTTTAAAAAAAAAAATGTAGAGCCCCAGGTAAACGTACTTAATTCTCTTGGGGCTAGTCTTGGGTGAGACCGTCTCACAGAATGAGATCCGTGAGACGGTCCTTATAAATAAAAAGTGATAATGTTTGAGCAAAAAGTGATAGTGTTTAAGTAAAAAGTGATAGTCACTTTTGTTAAAAATATTATCACTTTTTACTTAAACATTATCACTTTTTTTACAAATCAAAATCTGAAATTTTTTTTGGTTATCCTACCCAAAATTTTAAAATATGGGTTAAACCACGCTTTCTAAATTCTAAAGTCGGCCGATATTCATGAACGTGCATCACAAACATAAATTATTTTCAATTATTATGTTTTTATTGAGTCATCAAATTAATTGTGATACAGAATTAATGTACCAACATAACCTTAATTTATACATTGGACACGTGTGAACTAGATAAGTCATCGGTGTACCGGTGAATTTTCATAAATATTTACCCCTTCATTTTTCATTTCGATTCGTTTCTTATTAGATTGTCATTTCTTAAAAAAAAAAATACTCCCTTACTCCCTGTTATAAGTTTTTCATTTCTTTTAAATGTTTTGATTAAAAAATATGATAAAATAATAAATAAAATATAAGTGATATGATTGGGAGAGAGAAAATAATATACAAAAAATGGAAGGAGAAACTTATAGTGGGATATCCATAAAAGAGAAAAGTGGAAAACTTATACGGGGACGGAGGGAGTACAAACTTTAGTCTTTTCGATAGGATACGTGTATATATAAATTTAAGATTACATTGTATTACTTTTTTCACACGAAAATATGTTTTTTGTACTCCATTCGTCCAATTTTATTATTTCCACTTTTCTTTTTTGGTTGTCCAATTTTTTTTATGCTCATTCCCTTTTTGGAAATAATACTATTCACACTATTTTATCTCCACCCTCCAACTATCACTTATTTACTCAAATTGTCACTAACTTTATTCATAAACAATCACTTTACCTATAAATTGACCTCACAACATCTCATTATACCCCCAACTTATCTACTTTATACATAAACTAATCAATATTCATTAAAATTCGTGCCCGGAGAAGTGGGCATAATAAAATTGGACGTAGGAAATATTATTCACCTCAATTAACTAATACTCCCTCCGTCCCGGAAGTGTTTGCACAACAAAGTGGACACACTTTTTAAGAAAAAAGTGTAATGAGTGGAGTGTTGAGGGGTAATTTTGTAAAGTTATATGAATAAAGTAAAAAGGTGATTGGAAAGAGAGTAAAAGTAATGGCATTTTGTGTAAATATGTGAATATTGTGAGGGTGGGGTTTATGAAGAAGTTTCCATTTATGGGTGTGCAAACAATTGTGGGACGGACAAATAAGGTAAGTGTGCAAACAGTTGTGGGACGGAGGGAGTACACATCAACATAATACTATCTTATTTTTTATAGGTAAAGTCTAGTATGCACTCGAGTGCATGCTGTGCACCCTAGTCCATGTGCATTTTTCAGTTTACTGACTTACACTTTTTGGTAAATGGTGTTGCACTTTTCAATTATTACTTATACAGTTTAATAATTGAAAAGTGCAACACCATTACCAAAAAGTGTAAGTCAGTAACTGAAAAGTGTAACATGGACTAGGGTGCACAACATGGACTAGGGTGCACAACATGCACTCGAGTCCATAGCAGACCAACCCTTTTTTATAATACTAATAAACAACTTTTATATAAATCTTGTGTTAAGATCAAATGGTCAACATAATGAGGGATGAAGGGAGTAATGATTATGTGTACATCTAAAGAAAAGTGGATAATCATTGACTAGACTTAGGGGTGTATTCAATTGAGATTCTGTTGGATTTTTTTGGACTTTTAAAATCTGGGGGTATTCAATTCGAATTTTTAAAAGTCTTTCAAAATTTTGAGGTATTCAATACAGATTTTTAAAAGTCTTTAGAAATCTTTAGGTATTCAACAATCTATAGATTTTAATACTCTATGGATTTCGTTGGATTCTCTTTAAAAAAATATAAATAAATTTCACTAATCAAAATCTCTTATAAAAAAAGGTAGAGATTTCAATGGATTCTCTTAGAAGACTCTAAAAGAGAAAAAAAAATTGTGTTAACTATGTTATTTGATAAGCATCACTGATTCTTCACCACCATTATTATCGTGAAAAAAATTACATCTCTGTATTTTAAAATTATGTTCTTTCTTTAAAAATTATAGTATATCGGACACCGTCAATAATATCTAATCGACGTCAATTCCCATTACGTGGTGTTCGATATCATCTAAAAGATTTTGGTGGTCAAGGTCGTCACCCCAGAAATGCAATTATTCAATCGAATTTTTGGTATTTTCAAATTGCAATTCATGCTGGATTACATAACTTTCTTCGGAAAGAAAGTCGCTCTGATGAATTTTCAGTCGAATATAAAAAAGATCAAGATTCACCACATCTCGACATGAAAGAGGAAAATTTGGAATTGCTTTCTCAAAGACAACTACAACAAAGAACTTAAACTAATGCATGGAGAACTAGTATGTCTAACTATGTGAAAATGAGGCAGAGGTATAACTGTGATGAAAATGAAGATGAAAATAATAATGATAAATAATAATTTTTTTTTGAACTAGGTTTTAGGGGCGTAGTTTATGGAAATTCATGTAAGTCAATAAAAAAATGTGTATTTCAGAATCCTGTTAAATCTATAAAAATCCATATAAATTAATAAAAAAGTCAGTCAAACTCTACATAGAGTCTATGAATTTTCTAAATCCATTGACTTTTTAAAGTCCAAAAAAATCCAACAGAATCTCAATTGAATACACCCCTTAGAGTGAGTGAGGAGTATGCTTCTTCCGTTTTAAGTTCGAAATTTCAAGTTGCAAACAAAAAATTTAGATTGATCAATTTTTAAACCTTCTATTAAAAGAATGAGATTGATTGTATACTAAATACGAGTATTAAAAGAATAAAGTAGATGTCACTGAAAAAAAAAAAAAGAATAAAGTAGATGAAAATTTTATGGTGGAAAAATGATCACCCAATATCTGTATTTATTGTTTCAAGTTTCAACCAATGCTTATATTGTTTCCATTTCAATTTATGCACCAACATCCTCTACATGTAGGTGACATAATAAATTCAGCAATAAAGACTCATTTGCTTTTTTTTTTTTTAATTAGTCGGGAGTCAGATTAGAAACTTAACGATTACGTTGAGTAAAACTTGTGAATTCGAGTTTTTAAATGATTTTTTATTTTACTGAGTGTCACTTGTTGTATTGATAAAATATCATTATTTAAAAATTAAACATTTTGATATTTCGTATGCACAACAGTAACAATTCGTATGAATAATTGTGATACTGGAAAAAAATAACGTGAACTCGAGTTTATAAATAAGGTAATTATATTTATGTCTACATCTAAAAAAAATGGGTAATATCTATTTTGATATGCTGATGTAGACTTAAAACTTAAAAGTATGATTCTATTTTAAGTGCAAACAAATTTATTAAATGGCCCAGTCCTTGAATCCTCTATTAATAAACGATGGGATTGGTACATCAAATTAGTTGATTTTTGATCGAATACTTTAGACCAAAAAAAAAAGTAGCTAGATGGAAATTTTATGGTTGGAGAATGACCACCCAATATCTGTATTTATGGTTTCAATCGATGTTATATATTCTTTCTATTTCAATTTATGTACCAACACCATTTACAGCTACAGGTAGGTGCCATAATAAATGTAGCAATAAAGACTCATTTTGCAATTTTTAATTTTTTATGGGGATTTTACTTTTTTTTTTAGTTCATTAAGTTTACTATTTTTGAATTTGATCCAAACAGTTTCGACAATTTAATATTTTTTCTTTACAAAATTTTATTTTAGTCTATTGATCGGCTGTAGGCCTGTAGCAGGTCATCAAATCGATCAAGACTTTATTATGTGATATATTGTTTGACCTTTTTCTTTTTCATATTTATGTGACATTATTTGTACTAATAATTCACTAAATTAGTAAAAAAATATTAGAATTTTAAAAATTAAATGAATAGTGCCACACATAAACATAAAAGTATCAATGTAACATGTATGAAAAAAAGATCAAACAACATGTCACATAAGCTTTAATCGGTTTGGTGACCTGCTAAAACCGGTATATAGACTAAAATCAATTTTTTTGTAAAGAAAAATAATCAAAATTAAAATGTCGAAATTGTTTAGACCAAATTCAAAATCAGATAAATTTAATGGACTAAAAATATATAGTCCATTTTTTATAAGTTTGAGACTCAAATTTGAAATTGAAATTGAAATTTGACGACTAAGTTGATGAGTAACACTTTCTTGAATTCGAGTCCACATATCATTGTTAAGTATACGAAATGTTATTAGTATGCATATTAAATGCCACGGTTTTAAAATTAAAATTTTGACATCTCACATGTACAACAGTAATAATTTCATATAAATAATAGTGATAGTTAAAAGAAAATTTCTGAGGAAATATTTGTTTTAGTCCTGTAACTTTGAGTTATTCCAAAATAAATCCTTTAAGTTTTTAACTTTACAAAATACATCCTATATCTTACAAGCTATTAATTTTTGTCCTTTTTTAAATCTATTTTAGTCCTTTAAGTTTAAAATCCAATTTTAATCATTTAAATATAATAAAATCTAAAAACTTTAATAAAATTTTAAAAAAAATACTGATTTTAATGTATAATTTTTTTAAAACATCATTAAAATATATATTTTTTAAAATTAAATAAAAACATCATTAAAATCTTAATTATGCTCAAATTCTACCTAGCCATTTTTTCCTAATTAATAAAAAATATAAAAATTTGAAAATAAAAATAGATACTAAAATCTAGAAAATTGAAAGAAAATTATAAATATGTTAAAAAAAATGGACAACTCCACATATTCCCCAAATGTAAATTATAGTATGATTTATATAATAAATTGAACGAGATTATACGAGATTTTATGTATCCGTAGACCTCCCATCCAAGAAATTATTTTCCGAACTAAATTGAACACAAGTATAATTAAATCTAAACTCTATAAGTAATTACTGTGATAAACATAATATTAAATCATATAAAAACGCATTCCAATTAATTTAATGCACATTTATTAAGTTTTGAAATTCTTATTTAAGCTTGTTTGATAATTATAAGAGTATAACTCAAACGAGCTTTAATCGAGTCGAAATTAATTTAAACCCTAAACCCGTGTCATATTCTCTAAATGTAAATTATAAATTATTATATAAATCAAATAATTTACATTTGGAGAATATGATCGGAGTAGTTGGAATTGTCCCCTTTTTTAATACATATTTATAATTTTCTTTCAAATTTCTAGATTTTAGTATATATATATTTTTTTATTTTCAAATTTTTATATTTTTAATTAATTAGGGAAAAATGGCTAGGTAGAATTTGAGCATAATTAAGATTTTGATGATGTTTTTATTTAATTTTAAAAAATATATATTTTGATGATGTTTTAAAAAAAATATACATTATTTAAATGATTAAAATTGGATTTTAAACTTAAAGGACTAAAATAGATTTAAAAAAGGACAAAAATTAATAGCTTGTAAGATATAGGATGTATTTTGTAAAGTTAAAAATTTAAAGGATTTATTTTGGAATAATTCAAACTTATAGGACTAAAACAAATATTTCCTCAAAATTTCCTGAATGAGTTCATATAAAATTTTACATAAGTTGAGATGGAGATTCACCTATTGTCACGGTAAACATTTGAGTGCAAGAATTTCATTTAGTTAACTAACCTTTTTTAACAGCAAATGAAACATAAGGTATTAATTTCGAAGTTTAAATATTACTTCAGTTTGGATATATGATGAAAGTAATTTCATTTATAAATATATTTCTAAATTTATTTGTAATGTGGTATAAAAAAAAATATGAACATGTGATGTAGATTTAAATACGTGCATTCACCTGGATCGATCTATTAACAAATAATTAAGATTGTACATTAATACATTTTTGTAACCGGTGCATTCGTGCATATAGACTAACCCCATCAATAAATATATTAGTTACGTCACTAAAATGTATTATTAAAAGACATTAAATAATACCCACTTCATTCAAATGCAATGAATATTAATTATTTTATATATGCAATAAATAGATTGACTTATAAATAAATTGAACGACATCTAAGTAAATAAGAATTAAGATAATAATATTATTTTTAAAAAGTGAATAAATATAATAAAATTGAAAAAAAATAAGAATAATAAAATTGAACCAATAGATTAAAAATAATTAGTTTATTTAAAAATCTTAATTAACTATGCACTTGTTTGTATGATACAACTGATGTACCCAAATATTAGTATATTTAGGGTAAATACTTTTTTGTCTCAGTACAATTAATTTTATTTTTTGTAAAATTAGTTATCTACGCTTACAAAACTCAGTATGTTAGTCCTTTTATTGACAGACATAGGCTATTTGTTATCGGAACACTTTTGAACAAACATTTTTTTGTCTAAGTCATTGGGAACTATTAAAATTATGGGTTACACTCTTGTGTACCAGTTACATACATGTAACTGGTTCCTTTTTAATATTTAAACTAATACTATATTGTATTTAAACTAATACTATACGGTATTTGAACTAATACTATACTGTATTTAAATTAATATTATACTGTATTTACCATAACTCATGAGTAAAATTCATCTATTTAGAAAATTGTATTAAAAAAAAACAAGTTACATGTATGTAACTAGTACACACAAGTAATTGCCTAAAATTATTATCACTATTTAATATATCATTATTCCTAAATAATAAGACGAGTTACCTCTGATTTTTGGTAAAAAGACTAAAATACATCATTTTATAAATATAGAAAACTAATTTTAAAGTAAAAAAATAAAATAAAAATCAAAACTAAGGGACAAAAAAATTTATATTTTCCCATATATTTATTTATGTACACATAGATGATAAATATAAGAAACAGAATATGCGTTTGTTGAAATTTCACCAAACGCATTTAAACTTTAAGGACCTTTCTTTATTCCGAATAGAATATTTTGCATTTAATGTCCCAACCCAAAAATAACAACCCTAGAGCCAGTTTGTTAAAGCCCAACAATTTTAATTTAAAAAGATCAGATACAAAAGAATATATCAAAAAAAGGGAGCCCATGTTGAATATGTGAGGTATGATTTTCGGGTTTGGTTCTCATAATATCTCATTCTCCTTAATTTTAATATGTGTAGTCTCAATATTATAAATGGTTAAAAATGTGTAATTAGTAAAACTTATAAATTATTTGATAATTTAAGAGAAATAATTTTTAATTCTAATTTTAATATAATGTTTTTTATTTTTATGTGGAGGTGGAGGTGGAGGTGGGTGGAGTATTGGTGGGGAGGGTGATTTAAGTGCAGTTTAAAAGATGTTAGAAAAATAAATTAACTTTTTATTTTTTTTGTCCGTAAAGGAAAATTTTATTCAGACTAGTTTTGGTTATGAGAATAACCAAGAAGAGAATCAGCAAATATGCATAAACATTTACAATATAGAGTTCAGAAGTGATGGTGAAAAATACAATGGATCAATTATAAAAAAAGCAACTAGGATTGCTTCTCCATTCCTCAGATATACTTGAGTTTTCTTTCGCAAAGTTCAGTCCATTATGGATCACCAAATTTCTCCATTTTCAAATTACCCAAACGATACCACACCACAAACAAATAGCAAAGTGTGAGTCTCTCTAATCGTGGAGTAATCCGGTGTGGTGTAGAAAGTTATCCCGAGCTTTGTTTTGTATTGTTGTAGCCACCTTAATCCAGTTATAGCATGTCGTCCAGATGCTCGTCGTGGTTGTACAGTCGAAAAATAGATGGTTCGTAGTCTCCGCCTCAAAGCCGCACAATGGGCATTTAGCATCCTCAGGGTTGTGAATGACTCGTCTTCGAAGCAAGTTCGCCCGAGTTGGTATCCTATCCCACAACACCCTCCAAGTCGTCGCTAAAACTTTCATGGGTGCGTATCTACTCCATATCAGCTCGAACTCCCGCCCTCCTGTCTCCTCTTTCGGTTCAGTGTTCGTGCATAGTGTGAGTGCCTCGTATGCTCCCTTAGTGTGATGTTGCAGCCCATCTCCACCCACCTCTCACATTCTCTTATAAGGAAACTTTGTTGACAATATTAACGCGTAAGAACCTACCCTTGGAAGGGGAACAACAGCTGGAAACAGCTACTAATAATACCTCGTAGACTGAGGAGCAAAAGGAGGAATCCGCTCGAGAAGGGGCTTGCGTCACAATTAAGAATATTACATCCACGTTTTCAACTCATATTATTTAAGCAATCTACTATGATAAGCATTTTATCATAACATAACAAGAAGCAAACCATGTCATTATCTAAAACAAACCATTAATATTACACAACAATCCAGTTTTAAAAAAAAACCATAAATATTACACAACAATCTAGTTTTAAAACAATTTTTTTATTTTAAAAACGAGTATCTATCACCCAAAAAACCCGGATGCAAGTTCATTGGATTCTTAATTCTATATTTTTAAAATTTAAAATTTAAGAACCTACCCTTGGAAGGGGAACAACAGCTGGAAACAGCTACTAATAATACCTCGTAGACTGAGGAGCAAAAGGAGGAATCCGCTCGAGAAGGGGCTTGCGTCACAATTAAGAATATTACATCCACGTTTTCAACTCATATTATTTAAGCAATCTACTATGATAAGCATTTTATCATAACATAACAAGAAGCAAACCATGTCATTATCTAAAACAAACCATTAATATTACACAACAATCCAGTTTTAAAAAAAAACCATAAATATTACACAACAATCTAGTTTTAAAACAATTTTTTTATTTTAAAAACGAGTATCTATCACCCAAAAAACCCGGATGCAAGTTCATTGGATTCTTAATTCTATATTTTTAAAATTTAAAATTTAAGAACCTACCCTTGGAAGGGGAACAACAGCTGGAAACAGCTACTAATAATACCTCGTAGACTGAGGAGCAAAAGGAGGAATCCGCTCGAGAAGGGGCTTGCGTCACAATTAAGAATATTACATCCACGTTTTCAACTCATATTATTTAAGCAATCTACTATGATAAGCATTTTATCATAACATAACAAGAAGCAAACCATGTCATTATCTAAAACAAACCATTAATATTACACAACAATCCAGTTTTAAAAAAAAACCATAAATATTACACAACAATCTAGTTTTAAAACAATTTTTTTATTTTAAAAACGAGTATCTATCACCCAAAAAACCCGGATGCAAGTTCATTGGATTCTTAATTCTATATTTTTAAAATTTAAAATTTAAGAACCTACCCTTGGAAGGGGAACAACAGCTGGAAACAGCTACTAATAATACCTCGTAGACTGAGGAGCAAAAGGAGGAATCCGCTCGAGAAGGGGCTTGCGTCACAATTAAGAATATTACATCCACGTTTTCAACTCATATTATTTAAGCAATCTACTATGATAAGCATTTTATCATAACATAACAAGAAGCAAACCATGTCATTATCTAAAACAAACCATTAATATTACACAACAATCCAGTTTTAAAAAAAAACCATAAATATTACACAACAATCTAGTTTTAAAACAATTTTTTTATTTTAAAAACGAGTATCTATCACCCAAAAAACCCGGATGCAAGTTCATTGGATTCTTAATTCTATATTTTTAAAATTTAAACAAAAAAAAACAATGTTCCTGACCAGTATCGAACCGGGGACCTGCAGCGTGTAAAGCTAACGTGATAACCACTACACCACAGAAACCAGGATGTTAATTTGACAAACCATAAACTACTAATATAACTGACGTTCACACATAGTCAATTATTCAATTATCATTCCATTTTTTTTTTATATGGATAAAATCAAAATGGTTCATCAAAATTTGCACCAATACAATAAATTAGAAAAATTAAATATAATCGGACAAATACGAGAAGAATTAGAGTGTACATTTCCTTACCAAAAACCAATTGTAGAAAATAAAAACAGTGTCATTTATACATATAAATGATAGTACTACAATTTGATAAAACAACTAATACTGTTTATATATATATAATAGTTTATATGATTGTCGCTTGGTAAAATAAACTAATCAACTTTAGATAACACGTAATGTGAGGGTGTATCAATTATAACAATATTCAACAATCGACAAGGGCTTAACCCTCACAGACAAGTATTTATTTTTACCTTTGCTACTTTTCATTAAATGACGAGGGTTAAAATTACTCGTCAAGTCGTCCTTAAATTTGATTGCCTTTGCCACTGAGAGGATTTTTTTTGTAGTATTTATCCAGTAGCTAGTTCGTGTTTATAAATATGTTTTTAAAATAAAAAATGACGAGGACAAATACTTAGGGCATCTCCAATGGAGAGGTAAAATGGCAATTTGTATCAATTTTCCTCTCCAATGCCGACTCAAATTGTGTGGCAAATTTGCCACCAACTTAAATATGTTGGCAAATATTTTTTGCTTTTTTATTTATTTTATAACTTCTTTATTGCCTAATTATTTTATAATTTTATTGTTTTATGAAATTCACATTCAAGTAATTTACTGTTTTATTAGTTTTTTTTATGTAAATTAATTTTTAAATTTGTAATTAATAATTTAAATGTAAATATAAAATTATATATCTTATTATAAACAAATATTTGATAAAATAAAAATACGGAGTAATAAAGATAAGATTAAGAATGTTTTAAGAAAATATTTTAATTTAGTTAAAATTTGAGTTCAATGATTGGAGATGATTTTACTGTTTGACTCAAATTTAGTGGCAAATTGAATATTTTTGTGGCAATTTGAGTCCAAGGGTTGGAGATAGCCTTAATGAATGGATTGGTCTTCTGTGCATAGACCTGTCAAGACGGGCAAGCGGGGCGGGGCGGGCCATCCCGTTTGCTAAGCGGGCTGCCAAAACCTCAATCCAACCCAAAAATTGGTGGACCGCGGGTTTCGACGGGTTTATATAATAAAATTAATTAAATTAATCATAGTTATATCATTCTACAAAATATTAAACATAATTAATCAAACATTAAACAATAATCATAATTCATAAACATAAATAATTTATCTTCTATAAAATATAAATTTATTGTGTAATATACATATAAATTTATTAGTATACAAAAACATACACAGATTAGGCGCATGTGTGGAGCAGAAGAAAAGGAAATTCAGTTATTATTCAACGAAGAAGAATAGTTATGCGGATGCTTGCGATAGGGTTTTACTTTATAAATTTAATATTTTTTTTATATATTTTAATTCATTAAAAAAAAAAAAATGACGGGCCTAGCCATATTAACGGCTCTATCTGTGCATAGTGTGCACCGTGCATACTAATGCAGAAGCCAACCCTTATAACTAAGAAAAAACCGAAAACTAGGAACAAAGTAACCGCTGGTGTAGCGGTTATTGCCCCATAACTTAGATTTGAGGTCACATATTCAAAACCTTTCAATAATTTTTTTTTAAATAATACCAATTTTCAATAATAATAATTACCCCTAAGTGTAACTCTTGTTATTGTAATTTTGTTATTGAAAAGTGGTGACTATTATTATTAAAAAGTGATAATTTCTAATACTGAAAAGTGGTGACTATTATTATTGAAAAATAGTAATTTCTAATATTGAAAAGTGTAACTTTTACTGAAAAGTTGTGACTATTATTATTGAAAAGTGTAATAAATAATGAATTAAAAACTGAAAAATTATTACTGATTTTTTTTAATTAAAAAACGAATTTAAAATTCAGTAAAAAACTGAAAAATAATTTTATTTTTATTTAAAAAATTAAGAAATAGTGAGTGTAACTGAAATTAAAAACTGAAAAATTATTTTAATTAAAAAATTAAGTAGTGGTGGTCACAGCCTGTGACGTCTTATCTATATTAAATTATACGGAGTATTAAATTGTTGAAATTGCTACCCCAATAATTATTTTGTTGACAATTTATGTTTTTTTTTTTAATGAATTTGTGTTAAAGAAAATCATTTTTTTAAAATCCAACTCAGCATAAGCGCGGAAATGCCTTGAATTCGCCGAGCACGCGCAACACACATGACAAATTACAACATTGTTTTGATGCTTCTGGCAATTTTGGGTCGCAATTAAAAAAAAAATTAAAAAAATTTAGGACGTTTTTTATAAGGATGAAAAGCTATGAATATGATGAGAGTAGAGCTTATTGTAGGATTTTTTCGTTTTAAGGGCATAAAAAGTATTGTTAGATGGTAAAAAAAAGAAAGTGTGAAGACTCATTCGGAACAAAGGGAGTATAGTTTAATTTATTTTTTTGTCAAATTTTTTATTTGGATATACTGCCTCCCGTCTAACTTTAAGTTTTACATTTTATCATTTTAAATGTCTCCTTTAATACTATACATTGTCTTTTTTAGCAGGCGGTGACTCCATATTTATTAACAATTATCTATACTTTTACACAAAATTATAATATTAGTTCTAATTATCACTCATTTTTTTTCATCTTTTTATATTTTTACTTTTTTTTACACTTTTCACCCATAACTTTAGATAAAATAAGTATATTTTTTAAAATCTATGTTATCTTCCAAATGTAAAATTTGAGGAGAACCGAGGGAGCATTTACTAATTTCGGGGTGCAAATAACCAGGACCAATTAATTGACCCATAATAATTTTATGGTTAAACTATACATATGTTGCAAACTAGAGCCGACAATTTGGGCCCGACCCGATGGGCCGGTCCGACCAACCCGAAACCTAGTATGTGCTGGGCTCTAAAATTAGAGGCCCATATAAAACTGAGCCTATTTGGTCCGAGCCGATAGGCCTGACGGGCCTAATGGGCTAGACTGAATTTGGCCCGCCGGCCCATGGGCAGCCCATTTGGCCCGATTAATTTTTTTCTTTAGACAAATAAATAATTAAAATAAGTAAAGAACATTATATTTAAATATTATTGTGTTTTTTATTTTATTTTGACTTTGGAATTTGAACTTTATGACCGTTTATGAATTATGTATAATTAATACACTAGTAATATATATTTTTAATTATAATTTTTGCTAAAAATATTATTTTTTTAAAAAATATTTCATGGGTTGGGCCGGCTCGCTAGCCCAGCGGGCTAGGGTGGGCTCAAATTTTATAGACCCGACTAATTCATGGGCCGACCCGATCCAGCCCACGAACATCGTTTGGTCCGATGTGCTAGGTTGGGCCGGTCGACCCGATTTACCAGCTCTATTGCAAACTAAAATTCGTAATGTATGACAGATTCACAATGAAGCTATTGATTTAGGGTTGAGTACGTTTGGGTCACAACAATTTGGAATTTTAGAAGTAAAGTATGTTTGTTGGGTTTTCTTACCCCAGTTAAATTATACAAATCGATGTAGTCAGTATATTGAATTGTGTCACGTAACAACATATGCGTCGTCTGAACTTGATATATATTATACAAGTTAAAGTTAATTAAATTATTTTTTAAATTGTATTTTACTCAATTATTTACTATATTATCCTTCTTTAATATAAATACATTTTTAAATTTTTTATTTTTAATTTATCAAAAATTACTATCCTACACTTTTAATATAAATTTCATTAATTATTATTTTAAAATTAAATAATAATACATTATTTAAATTGAAAATAAAAATGATAATTGAAATTAAGGTTCTTCTCATATTTCCCTAATTCCATCGTGTGTGCGCGTGCAGATTCTCTCTTGTCTTCTTCCAAACAAAATTACAGCTTCTCTTCGGCCGTGACAATTAATACCGATTTTTTTTAGTTTAATTTAATTTATTTTTTTTGTTATTAATTTTATTAATAATATAAAGATAAATAAGTGGTTTTAACATTACATATTTTAATTAAATTAATAAATATAATAAAACATTTTATTATATAAGAATACAAATATAATTTAAATTATATATTTTAATTAATTAAATTAAATATAAAAATACAAACATACGACACCATACGATATGTTGTATATATAATTATATATGACACATATTACAAAAGATAAAAGATCATCAAATTTAATACTTTAAATTTGAACTCTGACTACATGTAAAAGGTACATGTTTGTTACCCTCTATATATATATATATATATATATATATATATATATATATATATATTCTTTGTTCAATACAGGTCTACGTTAATAAATTTTTTTTATTTATATTTAATTTAATTTAAATTTAATATTATATTAATATTTTATTTTATTCATATTAAAATTGTAAAAAAAGATTTTATATTAAATTTAATATTATCTTTATCAAATCGAAAGGATCCAATTTGACCAAGTTTTCAATTCAAAAGCAAAACGTGGTCAAATTGATTCAAATTTTTCGATTCAAAGTGTATCGCGCGGGAATCGACTATCCATAGGATTCTTTGATCGAAAGAAATCAAAAGGGGGTATGTTGCTACCATTTTATTTTGAAAGGATTAAGAAACACCGAAGTAATGTCTAAACCCAATGATTAAAAATAAGGAAAGGATCTAAGAGCAAGGAAACACCCTTTATAATTGTCTGAATTGTCTCAATAATTGAATTGGACTAAAGAATCCAAATAGAATTTGAAATGGTTTAAACGACGTTAATCTTTTCTCAAATATTTTTTCGCCCAGTATGGATAACAACACCAGTCTCGATCCAAAGAACTTATCCTCATTAATTCAATCAAATTTCTGAAACATATCAGAAGATAAAATATTCTACTTTTCATTTACTTTTTAGGACCATTGTGGTCTCATTTCTACACCGATATTGGGAGTGGGAATGAATCATTACTAGGTTACTTTAAAAAAAAGTGTGGTGTGTTATATAAATTTTAGGCTGAAGTCTGATCTATAGTCAGTTATAAGCTTTTTTTTTAAGGTTTAATTCAATCTTTTTTATAATTAGGTCTGATCTGAAAGTCTTTTAAAGACAGAAAAACCTTTTTAATTTTTATTGCATTAAAAAAATATTTTACAACACTTTATTCTCGTGAAATTATAAAATGGACTCTATAAATCTCAAAATAAAGAAATAAAAGTAATAACAAATTTATCAAATGTTCTAAAAAAAATTAATATTTTTTTCAAATATTACTAAAGAAAATATAATAAAAAAGTATATTATATATTTATATATGGCAAATACTTGTATACACTTGGATGCACCATGCCCCCTACCTATGAGTTTCCAGCTATTGGGCCTTCCTTGGAACTGGGCCTCAGATTCCATTCACACACCCATCTATTAACTCAGTTCACCCTCAATAAACTCGCACCCACAATTTTGTTTAGTTCACCCAATAATGATTTGCACCCCCCTAATTTCAATTTCGATTTTTTTTTTATATTTTATCTGGACCCACTAATTTAATGAGTCCACCTCCTAATCATATTTTTACAACAGTTATCTACACCCGCTCATTTTATGAGTTCACCCCCAAATTATTTTTTACCACAGTTATCTATACCCGCTCATTTTATGAGTTCACCCACGTATTATTGTTTTACCACGATTATCTGCACTCGCACATTTTATGAGTTCACCCCAAAATATTTTAAGAAAAATAATCACATTTAAAAGAATATATTATCCTTTTATTAATGTACACAAAATATAATAAAATAAACGCTAAAAAATCGATTCACCACCAAGTCACCCATATTTTTAAAAAAAATCGTAAAAATATAATTAATAAAAAAAATCGAAATTAGCCATAAATCTCGATTTTTTACTTTTTAATTTTCCTTTCCCCTACTCTTTTTCCATTTTTAATTTTTTTTTTCCAAATTTTTTATTTCTTCATTTTTTTTTCCTTTTCCTTTTTTATTTTAAATTTTCCTACATTTCTTTTACATTTTTTGCATGTGTATTTTTTAAATTTTAATACAATATAATATTATAGGCATGATTTTATTATAGTCGATCGGCAGTGCACTTGAATTTCAATTTTAATTTGATGAGTAAAGAACCTGCCGAAAATTCATGCCGATCGGCGGGTGACCCAACCACCACCATGCCCGACCACCCCCTTGACGGCGACGGCGGCGTTTCCGTCCCGGCCGCTAAAGCCCAAGACCCATATTCGAATCGCAATCGCGATTCTTCACTTCCATGACAATCGACATCATCTTCCATCTCGGCAACGATCCATGGCGGCCGAAATTCTCTTCTCATTTCGACCACCGACGCGACTGCTTCGATCAATCTCCCTTGTGTGCGCGATCCAGGAGCTTCTTCGGCATCAATGGCTCTCGCCTGCAACACTCGGATCGACGCCGCCTCTCTCTCGTCGTTCATCTCTGCCTAAATCGAAGCTATATTGCTTTGTTCGTCTTCTTCATCATGCTACTGTGCATCCTCTTCCTCCGGCTGACAGCAGCCCGACGGAGGAATGTGAGTATGTTGCCGATGGATCTCTAACCGACCGACACTCAAAGCCGGTGACCTTGCTGATGAAATCTCAAACGACGACTGCTGACCTAGGGTGCCCTCCCATTGGGCTAGGGTTCCTTTCAATTGGGTTTGATAATGTGCACCCCCTATTTTCTTCAGTACACCCCGATTTGCACTCCCTCCACTTTTTTTTTTATGGTACTATTAGTTATTGGTACTGGTATTACTATTTATTGATTGTAGTATTACTATTAATATACAAATGAATTAAAATTAATGATTACTGATTACGGTATTATTAATTATTAATTGTGGTATTACTGGTTATTGTTTGTGGTATTACTGATTGTGTGAAATTATTTATTATTGTTTAAGACATTACTGATTATTATTATTATTATTTATGGTATTACATATTATTGATTATGGTATTACTTAATATAATTAGATTTGTGGAATTATTTATTATTGTATAAGATATTACTGATCAATGTTCATGATATTACTAATTTTTTGGTATTATTGAATATAATTGGATGTGTGGAATTATTTGTTATTGTATAAAATTTTATTGATTAATATTAATGGTATTACCGATTACTGTTCGTGGTATTACTAATAATTGATTTTAGTATTATTTAATATAATTAGATATGTGTAATTATTTGTTATTGTATAAGATATTGGAGTACTAATTATTTTTAATGGTATTAGTGTATTACTGATTATTAGTTATTGTATTATTGAGTATAATAAAATTATACATATAATATTATTTTGTATAAAATTTTAAAAAAATACTAATGAAAAAAATGAAGAAATAAATTTTTTTTGAATAAAAACTGAAAATGGGAAGAAAAATTAAAAAGAATTTTTTTTTGAGATTTGTGCCTTATTTTGATAGATTTTTTAAATTATGTTTTTACGATTTTCTTTTTCTAAAATATGGGTGATTTAGTGGTGAATCGACGGTAACTCGACAATGACTCGACTACATATTGTAAATGTATAAATTATGGTTGATTTTATTATTATATTTTGTGTAAATTAATAAAAAGATAATATAGTATTTTAAATGTAATTATTTAAAAAAAAAATTGGGGGTGAACTCATAAAATGAGTGGGTGCAGAGAATTGTGGTAAAAAAAATTAGGGGTGAACTTATAAAATTAGCGGGTGTAGAGAACCGTTGTAAAAAAGAAATGATTTGGGGTGAACTCATAAAATGAGCGGGTGCAGATAACTGTAGTATAAATATGATTTGGGGGTGAACTCATAAAATGAGCAGGTGCATATAACTGTAGTAAAAAAATATTTGGGGGTGAATTCATAAAATGAGCGGGGTGCAGATAAATGTGGTAAAAAAATAATTTGGGGGCGAACTCATAAAATGAGCGGGTGTAGATAATTGTTGTAAAAAAGAAATGATTTGGGGGTGAACTCATATAATGAGTGGGTGCAGATAACTGTAGTAAAAATATAATTTAGGAGTGAACTCATTAAATTAATGGGTGCACATAAAATATAAATAAAAAATTAAAATTAAAACTAGGGGGTACGGTGCACTAGGGGGTATGCAAGTGTGACCCTTTTTATATACATAAAGTTAAATAGATTGGTCTGTTGAAAATCTACAAAAAAAAGTTTAAATTCGATCTATTTAACTAAATAGACTTTCAGATTTATTTATTAAATGAGTCGAATCGAATTTTAATAGATCGAGAGGAATCTATGTAGCCTGACCCATTTCCAAGCGTAAGGCTATAATTAATGCCTCACTAAATAATGCTTTAAAAAATTGATGTGAAGGATGAAGGGTATAACTTGATAGAAATACCCACTTTTGCTTTGAAAAATTCACGTTGAAGATTACACGTACAAAGAGTAAATGAAGAACTACCAAAACTTGATTAAATTCAATAAAAGGGTGCAGACGTGCAGTTGACCTAATCGTGGTGTAAATTTGAGATTTATGAATGTGTTCTTTTTTAGATCGGGTAAACAATTCTTAAAGAGCAAATCTATATATATTAAATTTTGTTCCAACTTTAAACAGGTCCTTTATGAGTAAACGATGAAATTGATCCCAATTTCGACGGTAAATTTTATCGTATTTTTCAATTAATCAAAATCCTGATACATTCATTAATTTTCGTCATAAGATTAATCAAGTCGTAATGTATATTCAACAAACAAAACAACCCCTCAACTCAGCATCATCATCAACTATATATTTTTAAATAAACAATAAATTTCATAGTAATCCTATCATGCACATTTAATTGAATTATAAATACATTATAACAATTATAAATCAACATATAATATTATAAATACATTTAATTTGTAAATGACGGGGATGGTTTAGTGAGTGCCCTAGTCCTAGAACTCGCCATTTTTCAACACCCTAGCGGCCTTGCCCTTCGGTAAAACCCTCACTAATACCGAATTTTTTTTATTGCCTTGGGCAAATCCCGCAGTACTACCGAGAGATTTTGTTTTCTCGACAATGCCTCGAGATATTAGTTAGATTTTTTTTCGTCCTTGTTAAGTGGATGATAATTATTTTTTTTTTCTTTAAAAAAAATATACTCCCTTCGTTCCAGCATTTTTTTTTGTGAGTATATAAATGGCCTAAGGTGCATAATCATATATACACAGAAGCCAAAACAATTAAAGATTGAAAATTTAGAAAAAATGTCTGCAGAATCATTGATCAAAGAATGCAATAAGGCGCTAATCAGTAGCCTACCCAAAGAAAACACTTTTTACCAGTATCAAGGCTTCTGGTGTCTCCCTACGTTCATTGAAGGGGTAATTAACTGCCAGAAACACTTTGAGGCCAAAGCTTCGGATGTTTTTCTCTTGAGCAAGCCAAAATCAGGCACCACATGGATGAAAGCAATACTCTTTGCCTTACTCAACCGAAATCAACATCCACTTACACAAAACAAGAACCACCCTCTCCTCACCCGTAACCCTCACGATCTTGTGCCCTTCCTCGAGCTCTTATTCGCCCAATATCCCGTCGTCCCTGCAGATGATATTGCCTCCCCGAGGCTTTTGTCAGCTCACATGCCTTACGCTGCTCTACCAGAATCCATGAAATGTGATTCTTCCGCATGCAAAATAGTGTACATTTGCAGGAACCCCAAGGACTGTTTGGTATCGAATTGGCACTTCGCGACTAAGTCGGGGGTTAGAGGAGAGGAAGTGTATCCAATGGAAGTGTGTTTTGAGATGTTCTGCAGGGGTGTGAGCCCGTTCGGGCCCTACTGGGACCATGTTTTGGAGTACTGGAAGCAAAGCAGGGAAAATCCGGAGAAGGTGTTTTTCTTGAAATATGAAGACATGAAGGTGGAACCTGGGGCTTGTCTGAGATCTTTGGCTGAGTTTTTGGATTGCCCTTTTTCAAGAGATGAAGAGGAGTGTGGAGTGGTTGATGAGATTTTGAAAATGTGTAGCTTTGATCATCTCAAACAATTGGATGTTAACACCCATGGAAAGAGGTTTACTGGTATAGAACATAAACACTACTTTCGAAAGGGTGCAGTTGGAGACTGGGAGAATTATTTGGATCAAAACATGGCTGAAAAGATCGATCAGATTTGTCGGGAAAAGTTGTTTGGCTCTGGGTTAGTGCTATAATCAATTCTCTTATTCCACATTTCGTGTTCCACCCTACTGGAACGGGTTACAAATAAAACCTATGACGATCATCATCACCAGTTTTTTTTTTTTTTTTTTTAAATTTCTGCTGCTGTAATTCTGTTTGTGTAACTTTTATTACGTGCCTCTTGCAACTGTTTCAGTGTTTTGTTTGCAAACCCTAATGAGTACTTTAAAGTGTTGTTATACTTGTGTCGTGAGGGACTTTTGTGAGAAAGTTCTATACATGATGAGATGGAGCTTATTTAGGGTCATACTTCACTTTAATTAATTAAAATATTATTAGGTTGAGAGTTAATATAAATTGTACTCCCTCCGTCCGTCCAATTTTATAATTCTCACTAATTCTCACTTTTTTCTTCGGGCTGTCAAATTTCATTATTCTCATTCCTTATTTGAAAATTTTACTATTCACTACTTTATCTTCACTCTCCAACCATCATTTATTTACTCAAATTGTCATTGACTTTATTCTTAAACAATCACTTTATCTAAATGGACTCCACAATATCCTATCATACCCCAACTTATCTACTTTATACATAAACTAATAAATATTTATTAAAACCCGTGCCCGAAGATATGGGCATAATAAAATTGGACGGATGAGGTATTAAACTAGCTATTGGCCCCATGCAGTAGTGGGCTTCGTACTAGCCATATTTCCCTTTTCAGCATTATGAAGGAAAGATACCACATTATCTTCTAAATTTCGTCTCTCTTTCCCTTTTCAGTCATTTTCCCTGTCTCAATAATTTTGATTTTTGTCAGTTTTTCGGGTTTTTTATCGCTTTGGTTAGTTGGTGGGTTTATAGGGGTGTACCTTTTTCCCTTATCCCGTCCCTTTGAGGGTTTTCTCGTGCAGGGTTTTGATGGCGCCCCGGCCTTTGGTTCGATTTGTGAACTTATAGCTTTAGGTCTTTCCTTTTTCTTTTAATACACAACCTTTATTCGCCTAACCACCTCTGCCACTTTCTGCACCACCGTGCCATTGCAAAATTGCTAACAATGGCATCTGAGCCAGCTCAATACCCTGCGCAACAAGAAACAAAAAAAATTCAAACAATCAACAATGGTGAGAAATACTGATCGTATCAACTCACATTGCAGCACTCGAAGATCAAATGGCAAATATGAAAAGAGAGCTAGATGAAAACAAAAAGGAGGTACTCCGGAGATTACACCTGCAGAGGCTTGATGTGCAAGCCAAGGAGGCTGCAAAATGAAACAGGACGACTCCCCCACTCCACACACCAATGAACGTGGGGTTTGGAGCAGCAGGAAGTGCAGATGTGAATGGAATACCACTCAAAGCCAATGCCATACCATACCATTCATGGCAGGTCATTGAGGCTACCAAGTTCCTAGAGGCTCAAGGCACAACCCAAATGGCAGGCATGAGCCTGGAATTTTCAATCACTCATTTGGAAATTATGTCAATCCAAATGAGTATATGATGAATGCTCACAGACCTAATGAGTTTAATCATTTGGTTAGAAAACCTAGGGTAGAGTTCCCTAAGTTTAAAAGAGAGAATCCTAGGTCTTGGATCAAAAAATGTTACAAATATTTTATGTTTAATACTTTAATCCAATATTGTCAGATGAGGATAAGACACTTCTAGCTGCTTTAAATATGGAGGAGTCAACTGATAACTGGTATATTGATTACGTGGATGGAAAGGTGGATCTAGATTGGGGCTAAATCACTAAGTTAGTAATGCAAAGATTCACTAATGTAGAAGATGGTAATCTTATTGGGAGGTTTAACAAATTGAAGCAAGTGACTTCAGTAATGGAATATGTGAGAGTTTGAGGAGCTTAAGCCTTTCATATGTTAAAAAAATAATCAATATCTCTCTGAAGAATATTTTGTTAAAAGTTTCATAAGTGGCTTGAAAGAGGAAATTGGACACATGCTTCACATCATGAAAATCCATTGCAGCTCATGACTGTCATTCAGTTGGCTCTTAAGCAAGAGCATATGACCAGATGAAGAGATAAGGGGCAAAAAGGGCAGTACAAGAGCACTTGGAATAATGCTGGAAAAAAAAAATGTGGAGCACTGAGGGTAAATTCAAGGAAAAGATGGGTGCAACTCCCAATCACTCAGAAAAGATAAAGAAAAAAGTGGAGATAAAAGGTTCAAGTGGCAACTGTTGAGATATGGTTTGAAACACAGTAAGAATATTGATTTTAATTAGATACCAAAATCCTAAAATCCCTTGATGATGAATATCCCTAAGTAAAATTTTCATAGTAGTTGTCCAGGCTAGAAAGATCATGTGTTAGGGAGCTTATTTTTATACTTAGAAAAGTACTTTTGAAGACCTAGTCAAAAGGTGTTTTGACTATGAAAAACCAGCCTGAAGACTGAAGTGCCAAAAGCTCTGAAGCTATGGTGAATCAGAGAGTTGTCCAGACAGACTCAGAGGTTTTGTACCCAGAGCAATTGTCCAAAATGCATGAAATCACCAACTAAATTCAGAGACTTGAAGACATGATTATTTCAACTATTCAGAGTGAATATCAAGCAAAGTTAAAGACTCAAGAGTTCTGAACTTAAGCCCAAAAGTTCTGAATTTGCAACCTGGTACTATGGAGATTTCAAATCATGCTGTTGCAGATGTCAGGGAATATTCAAAAGAAAGGCAAATGAACAAAGGACACGTGGCACTGGCAATAACAGATTCTGAATCGGTTAATGAAAGATTCAGAAAACGGCCAACTTTGCATGCACAAATTGCATGCAAGTTCCTGAACAAATTATAAGTTCAAATTTATGGGTTGTTTGCTATCTATCTCCTCCAACGGATAGTCACACCTATAAATAGGGATCAACTTGAAGCAGTTCAAGTTTATGGGAACATACATATGCTGAATACACTTGTAGTGAGTTTTTAATTTTTTTTACAACTGGACAAATATCCCGTGGATCAAGTCTGCTAAATACTCAGACTAGAGATTTCAGAGGACAAATTTCTCAAAGTAAATCTTAAGTGCGGAATAATGGTTGGCCCAATATACTTATACTCCTTTAAAGTGTATTTTAGCTTGTGAAGACCTTCTTAAGTTTTACTCACTCAAATTCACAGTTTTGATACATAGTTCAGTGCACAAAGTTACAGGTGAGAAACCTTTTTGTGCTGAAATTGTTTTCTTGTGTTCTAAGTTATACTCACTCAAATTCACAGTTTTCTATATGCTTATATTTTTCAGGTGATATTTTTTTTTTCATCCCCTCTGTCCTACAAATTGCTACTTGCTCTATGTTGAGCTAGTTCCTTGTGGTACTTTATTTTGCCCTCATACAAATTTTAGTGTATTTTTATAACTGTGCTTGGAAAGTAAGGTTGAATAGTTGTGGAGTTGCATCTTACTGGATTTCTAGTGAAAATATTAGGCAGTTATCATGGTTTTGTGCAGTTATTTGAAAATTTAATTTACAAATGAAGAGAAGGCGAGAAGCATCATCAGCAGATTTACAACATACCATATCTTTCAGTGGAGATTATTTGCAGATCCCCTCCAAAATACCGAGCATAGAAACGACTTATGGAAAGACCACAACCATAGCCTGCAACCTCTTGAACATTGCGCAGTGAATTCTTCACCAACTCACTAGCAGTTCTTGCAACCTCAACTGGAGACATTTTTGTATGTAAATACCCAATACAATCTGGAGGTGGATCTGGATTGTGCAGGCCAATGTGCTGTCCTGAGTTTCCTATAATTGTTCAATGGAATTAAAAATAAGTTTTGATTCATTTTTCACAAAGATAAAAGAGTGCAGCAAAGGAACAAGAAAGGGAGCTAATCAATGAGCATGTGAATCCCAATTCTGGACAAATAAAACCGACGTTATTGTGTCAAACTTTAATCTTCTAAATCATTTGTGTGAAATTCAATTTATCAATGTTATCCTTGATACCCGGAAAGGATATAAGGCCGCGAAAAGAATCCAAGTACCAGAAAGATGGACAAGCAAATTGCAGCCAAGCAAACAAGAGAAACAATCAAGTTGCATCCAGGTTTCACGGAGCCCTCAATTTTCTCTTTGTCAATCTTAAAAATCATATAATGCTCTCTTTTATTTTTCAGTTCCAAAATGAACGTACGGACACTGAAATTCAGGAATTTTGACAAACTGATAGTGCAATCGTACCAACCAGAATGGAATACCAATGCATCTTTTTCTATTATTATTTTTTTATCATGTACCTGGAACAACTGAAGCCACCATACCCTCAAACAAAAGACAAATAATCTTTTTAGATGCCTTATAGGTATTTGCATTAATGCTTTTAATTATATTCCTCAATAAAGCTCAATTTATCCTTCCTTCTTTCATTCTGGGATTACATTCTCAGAAAACAATCAGGTTCTTATATCCCGAAAATTCAACTTATTAGCTCTCAACATAAAACCAGGTAATTGGAAGATTTTACACAACTACTAAATTCAAGGTCTACACCCAATTGAGGTTGGGATCCTCCAGGCATAATGCCAGTAAAGAAACAATAAATCTTTAAGGCGAAATATAAAAATAATCTCAAGCATGCAAGCTCTAGTTTAGAGAATGAGAGATTTTTCGGAGAAAGTAACGTAAAACGGCTACTACTCTAGCTCTTGAGCATTTCATCAAGCATGTGGTGAGCGTGACAGCATACATCAAACAGGGTCCAATATTAGAATTCTATCATCACAGTAAATTCATCATTCAGATTATTCAACAGCATAGATAAAATCTTAATTTTACTAAAAAAAACTCAATCATAAAGGGAAGCAATTTAGCAATCATCTTAATATTTTTCCTGAACAAAGCATATTAATCCCATTCTAGCAAGAAATAAAGGATTACCTCCGTCCACGATAGTCAGAGTCACGAGCCGCGGCAGTGATCCAGGCTTTTGTAGCGGTTCGTAGAGAGGGGCGGCGCCTTGGTACCAAATTGAAAGAATCAAGAGTACTTAGCAAGTTGACAGTGGAGGGATAACAACGTCTTCACCGGCGACATTGAAGAAAAGGAAGCTGGATAAACACCGGAATTTTGTTCTGATTTGCAATGAGACTTTCCACATTTTCCAATTTCACAAGGGCGGAATTTTGGGTTTTAATTGAGGACATCTTCCTTTACCTATATTTCTTCCACTTTTCTAATTATATTTCATTTCCTTTTCTCTTTCTATCTCTTATCTTTTTACACAATTTTATCTGTTATTCTCTATATATCCAATTTTCGTGGTAATTCATATTGATATTGAAAAAGAATCAACATTTTCACGATATTTATAAAAAAATCGAAAACATTGATAAGTATCAACGCTCAATACCAATATTGATAAAAAATCGAAAAAATTTCAATAAATTAAAAAAAAATCATACTCCGTATGAAATAGCATGTATAATATATTTTATATAAATTTATCATGTATATAAATGTGTAAATTGTTTTATTAAATTTATGTATTAAAATTTGTTATTAAATTTTTCACAATTTTTAAAATTTAATCGACATTCGATATATCCACACCTTGTTCACAATAAATAATAGCTTTATTTTCTCTCATTTCTATTTTCTCTCTTCACGTTAATTTTTTAAAAATAAAATTCATTAATGTTTTTTATATTTATTAAATAATTTAGATTTAGATTAATTTTTTTTCTCTAACTTACAATTTCAATTTAAGTGTAATGGTGGACAATCAATTTTATTTTATTTGTACATTAAACTTATAAAATATTTAAAATAAATATTGTCAAAAAATAAACATAATATATGTATATATATATATATATATATATATTTTATAATCACACGTTATATGTGAATTTTGCACTAGTTTATATAATATGTGTCGACATCTATTTTCAAAGCAATACATACGTTACACCCAATTGCACCCTCACATTGTGTATACCAAACACCATAATATATAGTTGGCCACCAAATTGTGCCAAATGTGATTCATGTGTTCATATATATACCTCCTAGATCACGTGTAGGTCAAAGAATAAGATTTTATTGGTTGAATGCGGGGACATTGCATTATCTCTGCATGGAGACCGCATAGGGCCTCTAACCTTTGATAAAATAGTTAATTAATAATCACCGTTCAAAGTTTACTTGCATGGTTTAAAATTGTGAAAAATGAGTGATAAATTTAAAATAAAATAATGATATAAGAATATTAATTTTGTGAATTATATTTATATTTACCGTGTACAAATAATTTTAGGACATCTTTAATATAAAAAATGTGATGCAGACAACAAGAGTGTATAATGAATGATGAATATGAAGAATACAAAAATAAGTGAATAACACACACCAGTCCCTTGATTCTACAAATATTCGAAAAGTGGTAAAACTCAGGTACATTGATTCACGAAGAATACCGTAAGTGAGTCTAATGTCGAGAGATAGAATCTCAAATTTATTAATATTAAAAAGTTCTGCATAACAAGACTCTATGTAATAGGTTTAAATAGAGTTTTTAAAAGCAACAAGGATCTCATAATCTTGGTAAAATCACTAATTGTGTGAGAACAAGAAATGAATTAATAAAATAAGGAAATAACTTAGCAAGGGAATTAGAGTACCGAAGAAAACAAATCATATAATTGGAGCAGAGTAAATCAAGATTTAGTGTAGAATCCTCAATTATGCTTCCCGATCAAAGCTTCCAGATAATTCAACGACAATTGATTTGCATCAAAATGTGAAAGTAATCACGTGATCGAGGGAGTATATTTTTTTAAAATATTAATTAACACTTCTTTCATCCCGTGATTACTTACATATTTTTCTTATTTAGATCCCTTATTGAAATTAAATGTGTTAAAGATTACTTGCACACTTTCAACATTTTTTTGCCCACGTTTTCGTTTACACTGCACTAAATCACAAAAAATATTTCTCATATATTAGCCCTACGCCCCACAAAATTTAATTTTCATGTCGGTCAAGATCAATATGTATCGTGTCTATATATAAACACGCTACCCCATGCACACTACTCCTATTGTCTTGTGAGTATATATATAAATGGCATAAACTAATTAAGAAGGTGCAATTATATATAGAAGGCAAAACAATTAAAGATTGAAAATTTAGAAGAAGAAATGTCTGCAGAATCATTGAGCAAAGAATGCAACAAGGCGGTAATCAGTAGCCTACCCAAAGAAAACGATCTTTACCAGTATCAAGGCTTCTGGTGTCTCCCTATCTTCATTGAAGGGGCAATTAACTGCCAGAAACACTTTGAGGCCAAAGCCTCCGATGTTTTTCTTGTCAGCAAGCCAAAAGCAGGCACCACATGGATGAAAGCAATACTCTTTGCCTTACTCAACCGAAAACAACACCCACTTACACAAAACATGAACCACCCTCTCCTCACCCGTAACCCTCAGGACCTCGTCGAGCTCCTATTCACCCAATACCCCGTTGTCCCTGACGATATCGCCTCCCCGAGGCTTTTGTCATCCCACATGCCTTACTCTGCCCTACCAGAGTCGATCAAATGTGATTCTTCAGCATGCAAAATAGTGTACTGTTTGGTATCGAATTGGCACTTCGCGAATAAGTCGGGGATTAGAGGAGATCGGGGAGAGTATTCGATGGAAGAGTGTTTTGAGATGTTCTGCAGGGGTGTGAGCCCGTTCGGGCCGTATTGGGACCATGTTTTGGAAGCAAAGCAGGGGAAATCCGGAGAAGGTGTTTTTCTTGAAATATGAAGATATGAAGGTGGAACCTGGGGCTTGCCTGAGATCTTTGGCTGAGTTTTTGGATTGCCCTTTTTCTGGAGATGAAGAGGAGTGTGGGGTGGTTGATGAGATTTTGAAAATGTGTAGCTTTGATCATCTTAAACAATTGGATGTTAAGGATATGTTTCCAAGGGGTGCGGTTGGAGACTGGGAGAATTATTTGGATGCTCAGATGTCTGAAAAGATTGATCAGATTAGTCGGGACAAGTTGTTTGGCTCTGGATTAGTACTGCTATAATCATGATCATGATCACCAATTTCTATTGTTGTATTTCTATAAAAAAAAAAAAAAAAACTTTTATGTACTTGTTACTGTTTACGTTTGTAAACCTTAATGAGTACTTAAACCTACTTTTTTTAAATAAACAAAGTGGTGTTCTACTTCTTCCGATCATCCCAGAGTGTCTTGCACGTAATGAGGGTTGTGTGCTTTTGGTGATGTTCGGTTCCTCTCTGAAATTCTATATGTAATCTTGTGTTTGTACCGTATTTAAGTACTACTGATACTCTAATAATATATTGTATTTTTTTGCCGTTAAATAAAGAAACATATACTTCCTCCGTCCCAAGATTTTATACACTTTGATCGGCACGGAAATTAAAAAAATGGAATAAAGTGATGTGTAAGGTAAAATAAAGGAAGGGTATTATTGGTAATTCATTGACTAAAGGGAAGGGAGGTAAAATAAAGGAGGGGTATTATTGGTAAAAATTATGTGAATTGTTTTCTTTTTTTGAAGTGTGCATAAAATGTTGGGACGTCCCGTTAAAAAAATTGTGCATAAAATGTTGGGAGGTCCCGTTAAGAAAATTGTGCATAAAATTCTGGGATAGGGGAATAGTTTATTTGGGTCATGCTTAGTTAATTTTAAAATATAATTGGATTGAGGGTTAATATAAAAAATCATCTTGTGATTTAGTTGATTTCTAATTTTAGTCCTGTATTTTGTTATTCTTTTCCATGTTGGCCCCTTTGGATAAAAATTGATACTTAAAATAATTAAAATTGACACTCTGAGTTGTTAATTGCTTGACCCGACGTCCTTTCATATGCATCAAGAATATTTTTAAGCTCTTGACTTTTCATCATTGTCGTCTTGCAAAATAGAAGGCTATCATCCGCAAAAATGAGGTGAATAATCTAAAACGCTAGACGACACACTCGATGCCCATGCAACACTCTCATTGTACTTGCATGATTTAATGTTGCCGATAAACCCTCTTGAGCATTAAATGAAGAGATATATAGGGTGATAGGGGATCACCTTGACGGAGGGAATAATAGACTCTACTTCTTCATCATTCACCATTATAGAATGCCGAATTGTTTGAACACACATAAGCATCCAAGTGACAAAAATAGGTAAAAACAACACACTTTAAAATAAAATTTAAGATCAAAAGCGACAAACAAAGTAAATGAGACCTGCCTCATGCATGACATCGTCTCATACAATTCATTATTCAAACATTAAAAAACACATGAATTACAACACTAGTCCTGATCCAAAGAACTTCTCCTCAGTAATTCGATCAATTTTCTGAACCATCTCAGAAGACAAAAGATTCTTCCAATCTCCCACCACCCCCTTGCGGAAAAAAGCACTATTCGCCATACCGACGGGCAACACCCCATTCTTGTTAACTTCCAAGTTACTCAAATGATCAAAGCTAGTCAAATCCAATATTTTCTCAACGAGGCCACATTCCTCTTCACCTTCAGAGAAAGGGCAGTTTAGGAAATCCGCCAAACGCCTCAAATGAATCCCAGGCCTCTCCTTCATATCCTCATACTTCAAAAAAAGAACCCTTTCAGGATCTTCATTGCTCTGTTTCCAATACCCCAGAGCCTGATCCCAAAATGGTCCGAAAGGGAGGGACCCCTTACAAAACCTATCCAACACTTGTCCGAATGAATCTTCCTCCATTTGTTGAGGGTATAGCTTGTTCATGAAGTGCCAAAGGGAGACAAAAGTGTCCTTTGGGTTCCTGCAAACGTACACGATCTTGCAAGATGAGTTTTTGACAGACTCTGGTAGACTGGAGTAAGATACGTGAGTGGAGAAGAATATAGGAGAAGGGAAGGAGGCGAAATCCGGGATTTTGTTGTCGGTGTAGATGTTGTACTCTAAGCTTAGGACAAGATCGTGAGAATTGTGGGAGTGGAGAGGGTGATTTGGGGCGATTGGGTGTGTTTTTCGATTGAGTAAGGTGAAGATGATTGATTTCAACCAGGTTGTGCCTGATTTGGGATTGGAAACAAGAAGGACATCTGAATCTTGAGCCTGGAAGTGCTTCTGACATGAGATTAAAGCTTCGAGATTTGAGGAAAGATACCAGAAGCCTTGGTAATGGTAAATATAGGATCCGAACCATCCCTTTTGTTTGGGTAGAGTGGAGATTAAATCATTGCATTCTTGGACTAATGATTCTTCTTGTTGGAAGTATTTTGGATTTGGAGTGGCCATTTCTCACTCAATAACTGGGAATTTGGGGTCTCTAATCTCTTCTTCTGTGTTTACAATTTATAGTTTATAGAAAGAGGGGAAATATGAAAGAACAGTCTTGGACTTTGATCCTCCATACCTTGGTCTCCAAGAATTTTTGAATGAGGTGGGCAACATTTGAAAAGTCAAAATTTTCTTCCTTCCATTATTCTATAATACTCCTCCGTCCCATACTTGAAGGCTCAAATCAATTGGGCACGGATTTTAATGAATGAATTGTTTATTAATATGGTGTAAGATAAAGTGGGGGTAGTAAAGACTTTTCAACTTTATAAATAATAATAAAGTTACTTTTTAGTGTAATAAAGTAGTGACATTGGTTGTAATATTGTGATGTTTTAAGGGAAGTGTTTAAAAGTGTTTTTGCTATTTTAGGTAATGTGCCTTCAAGTATGAGATGCCCAAAATAGTAAAATGTGCCTTCAAGTATGGGACGGAGGGAGTAAAATGCAGATCCCATTTTATTTTATTGGTGGAGCTAGAAACAAAAAAAATTATGCTAATACAATAAAAATCAATATCTTCAAACAATTCTCTTTCAATATACATAAAATTATATAATCTGATAGGTAATCATTCTCCATTTTATTTCGAATAACACACTTGACATGCTTTATAGCTGAGAATGTTCATTTAGTCGTGGCAGTGGTAACATGAAGTGTCAAAAGTCCAGGGACGGAACTAGAGGTATGTTGGGGGTGGCTATGGCCCCCTCAATTTTTTTAATTTTTTTACTATTATATTTATAATAATTTATTAATATATATAATAAACTATATTTATTGTTTGGGCTCCTAATTAATTGTATATTAATTAATTATACGGTTGATTGGGCATTGGAAATTAAGTCCAAGGATATGCATAAATAAATTAAATAGACACTAAAATTGAGAATTATAGATCATTATGTACTAGCTGGATACCAAATTATTTGATTTTTTATTAATTGTTACATTAATTCTTTCTATTTTTAATTTTAGGGGATAGAGTTTAAGTAATTTTGAGCATAATTATATAAATTTTCGTAATTACATCCAATTTCTTTTTTCATTTTTACGTGCATACATATGCTAAATATGCAAGTGAGACATTATGAGTTTTAATATTATATTATATTTATGTATTTTGAAATATTTACAACTGATGTAAATATAAAAAAAATGTATATATATTTATTTTTATATAGAAAATATGTTAGTGTAAAATTGTATTTTTCGGCCCCCCTCACCCCCGGATCCTGGTTTCGTCCCTGGGACTCAAAACAAGGTGAATCAATCTCATAATCGGAACATACAGTTGTACTTTATTTACCTCGACTAACTTTTGGGATAGTGCAGAAATAGTTGACAAATTGTGAAAATTTTCTTTAGAAGACATATTAAATTTGTAATGATGCAGTCAAAGTCTCAGACACATCATTTCTTGATTAGAAAAATTATAAAAATAAATTTTGTCAACTAGATCATCACTCAATTTAAGAAGTTTCAAAGTCTCATCTTTAAATTTACTTTTGATCGATTTCTATTTATCATATAGTTAAAGCCATCAATTAGATCTATATGAAAGTCACTCGTTCGAGGAAGTCACTAGTTCGAATTTTGATTAATATTAGAAAGAGGGGCAATATGAAAGAACAACTGATCTTTCTATACCTTGTTCTCCAAGAAATTTTGAATGAGGTGGACAATGTTAGAAAAGTCGAATTTTTCTTCCTTCCATTATTCTAAGATAAAAGGCAGATCCCATTTTATTTTAATTTTCATATAAAGTGCGGAGCAAGGAAACAAAATTAGGCCTGAAATGAATACGATTTTTTTTTTTTTCAGAAAAAAATCATCAATTAATAATATAATCAAAATCAAAATTTTCAAACAATTTTCATTTAATATAGACAATCATAAAATCTAATAGATAATCACTCTCTAATTTGTTTCAAAGAATACTCTTGACATGTTTCATAGCTGAAAATGCTCGTTCAGTCATGACAATGATAACATGAATTTAAAACTAGGTGAATCAATTTCATAATTAGAACATACGATTGCACTTTATTTGTCTCAACTAACTTTTGAGATAACGTAGAAATAGTTGATAAATTGTGAAAACTTTCTTGAAAAAACACATGGAGTATCTTCTTTTTAAGATTTTTTCTTGTTATTTAATTTCCTTCCGTATTTTCTAATGTATGACGATTGATTGGGTATTCGAAAAGAATGTATGAAAATTGCTCCATTCCGTATTTTCCAATGTATGAAAATGCTCTCAGAAATAGTACATAAAATATTTTGTTCCATTTTTCGTATTTTACTTGGTGTTTTATTATACTTGATCTTTAACACGTGTCACCTTCATTATAATATGACACATGTTAATAAATTAAATAGTGAAATGCAAAATAAACATTAAAATTAACACATGTGATCTCGTGTATCAATTACAAGAAAGGTTAATTAATTCATGGCCTTTAGGTTCAATCTCACACCTTCACGATCATAATAAAAAATCACAACATTTGATGTTGTTTCAATTCGATACATTTTTTTTCTCCGACCAACAAGTGATGATGTGACTCATTGAAAAATGAGTATATGTACCGCATAATATTATATGTATTATTTTTTAATTTCACGCAATATTGCATGTGTTATTTTTTTAATTCCACATCCAAATCCACCAAATCAAATATTTCAATACCACTGCATTGAGGTTATTGTTCCCAAAATTGATTGATTTCATTCCATATCCCAAAGACTAGCATTTTCTAGAAATTTCAATTTTAAAAGTTGTCATTTAAATTGTCTAAGAGGTGTAATTTGATTTGAAATTAAAATATAATACGTATAATATTATGTGATAAATACACACTCTTCGACGAGCCACATCATCGCTTCTTGATCGAAGAAAAAAAGTGTATATCGAATTAAAACAAAATTAAAAGTTGAATATTTTTATTATAATTGAATTTGAAGATCGTAACTAAATTGTGACTGAGCCTAAAAGTTGTGTATTTATATAAAGTTTATCCATACAAGAATGCCAACAATTTTAACTAATGTTCGTACTAATACAATACAACCCACTAAGGCCATGTTTAATAGGTTAAATTAAATCTAGATTAACTATATATCATTTTTATTGATTGTTTGATAACTTAGATTAAGGGTAGATCATGCTTTAAAATTTATAAAGTTTAATTATCATTCTAATCTTAGATAATCCGTATTTGATATCAAACATGCTGTTGGGATATGGATCCTATAAACAATGTTCTAATTGATGATTATATGTTTTGATGGCCAAAAGCAACTTGAAGTTAATGATATATGTGATTATATGTTATTCTAACTGAGTTATATGAAATAAGTTTACTGATCTTAATGTATTATGAAAACTGAGTTTACTGATCTGATATATGAACTGTTTAAGGAACTAAGCTGAGAATGAATTGTATAGACATCTTATAGTATAGGACTTAGATGTACTCATCTGTATATAGTTTAGTTGATGTATAGATAGGTTTTATATATTTGTAAAGTTGTATTCTATTGTATTCAGCATTGTAAAAGTTCAGAGCAGTAGATTAGATCAAAGAAAGAAGACTAAGAGACATCAGAAGACTACTTCAGAATATGAAGATTATTAAGAGAAGTCAAGATGAAGCTCAGAGATACAAGAGAAGTATTTTTGAAGAAAGCAGAACAGTTTTGGAGAACTGTGCTGACTGACCAAGAGCAGTAAAACTAAGAAGAGTAGTTTACTGTGCTGAGTTAGTTGGATTGAAGAATAAGTTTGGATAACTTATTTGAAGCATAACTGAAGATATATTTGAAGATATGCTGACTTGGAAAGATAAGTTTTAAGTTGGTTACAAAGAAGGAAGTTACAACAAGAAACGGTTATGAGTTAGTTGAGAGTTAGTTTCACAAACAGCTAACTGTCATACTAGATCTTATAAATACCGTGTGATCTTCTACTTAAAAAGACTACTGATACAATTACTATTCAAGAGCAATCAAAGAGAATTCAAGTATTCAAGAACTCACAGAGTTGAAGATCAAACTGAGAAGAAGCCACTGTACTGATCTGAAGAATCAAAAGCTACTACAAAGAGAAGTTTTACTTTACTTTTAGTTTGTGATTCGTTGTAAACAAGTTTGCTAGTATCTTGTGAAATTACTAGTCGATCGAAGATATACCTAGAGGTATAATCGACAAGATCAAAGTCTTAATCTTGGGACTCTAAGCTACAAGTACTCAAGAAGAAAAGAGTAATAAAACATCACGACTGGAGTTGTGAGAGTGGATGTAGACATTTGTCGAACCACTATAAATCTTGTGTTCTTTACTTTCTGTTTTGATTATCTGTTTATATTTGTTTAACCAAGAACGGTAAAGTTTACTAAGAAAAGATTTAAAGAAAAGTTGAGTATAAAAGATATACTGTTAGTACTGATCTGATTCTAAGAACAGTATTATACAGAACACATTTCCTCACTAAAACTCTGATATTTTGATAGAATTTGAAAAGTCTATTCACCCCTCCCCTCTAGACTTTTTCTTAGCTTACTCAATCTAAACTCAACTTTGGGACCAACAAGTGGTATCAGAACAATAGTTCTTTGGACTGCTGTTTCTTGATAACCTTGTAGACTTTGGGGAAAGTCTAACTGTTTCTCATTACTGATACTTGTTTCTTGATCTTACTTGTCTATCTGAATCTACTTGCTATACTACTGATCTTAACTGTCTGTTCTATCATGGAAGAAACTAACATCAATAAACTTCCTAAGTTTAAAGTGGCAGATTATGATTACTGGAAGTTGAGGATGGAAGCCATTTTCAGTTCAACTCATGATTTGATGTTATCTGTGATTAAACAAGGGCCAATCACTACCATGGTGCCCAATACTGCAACACTGGAACCTACAAAAGCCATTGGTGTTCTTGTTCCTAAACCCAGGTTAGATTTAACTACTGAGGAAATGAGGCAGAACAACTTGGACAGCTTGGCCAAGAATTACATTTTGCATACCCTTCCCAATGAGTATCTTGGAAAAGTAGTAAAATGTAAATCAGCCAAAGAGATGTGGGACAAGTTAGCTATCATTTGTGAGGGTACTTCTCTTATAAAGGAAAGCAAACTATCCACTGCTGTTCAGCGGTTCGAATCATTCAAATTAAAGACTGGTGAAACAATTGATCAGCTAGATACTCGCTTTACAAAGATTATGAATGACTTGGATGTTTTAGGAAAGACTTACACCAATAGGGAGATCAATCTGCGTATTCTTAAGGCTTTAGATGACAGGTGGAAAATGGTCAAAATGATCATTAAAACCACACAGGATATTGATACCTGGTCTGCTGAAACCACTTTCCAAACCCTTAAAGCGCATGCGTTTGAATTGGATGAAGAAGATCCAATAGTGAGCAGTGATAGGGAGAAGGAAATCTCCAAGAGTATTGCACTTAAGGCATCTACCTCTAAGAAGTCTAGATCATCTATGTCTAAGTCTTCAAGCATAAAAGATGAACTAGATAGTACTGATCTTGCTCTAACTGATCTTGCTCTTAAGGATCAGTTGAACTTAATGATAAAGAGGTTTGATAAACTTAACAAGCGTTATGGTAGATACAAAAGATTCTATAAGGATTCTCAGGGCTCTAGTAACAGGGACTCTTCTAGGACCAGAAGGGATCACAAATCTTCTGAAAGGAGAGATGAGGTCTCTAATGAGAAAAGAAGAGATTGGAACTCTGCTGATAGGAAGGATAAGAACTCTACTGATAGAAAGGACAGGAACCGATATCATTCTCCTACTAAACGTTCTACTAATGAACCTCTGTGTTATAACTGTGAAAAGCCAGGTCATTACATCCATGAATGTCCTGATCTGAGTGCTGAAGACAGAAGAGAAAGGAAAGCAAGGAGAGATCGCAAATATGCAAAGGGTAAGAGGGCAATGGTGGCCTACAATGAATCTGATACGGATTCAGATGAGTTGCCATCGTCTTCATCTGAGTACCCTTCTAGCAGTGAGAAAGAAGTCTTCATTGCAGATGATGGACTAGTTATGATGGCAAGAATCGATCAAGAGGTATCATCTGTCACTTCTTTTCAATCTTGTGATGAATCTGATTCTGACTCTGATTTATGTGACACTGCTGATAGTAGTGTAGGGAGTAGTCTTCATCATTCTAATGGAGTGACTGAAGAAGACCTCCTACCAGCTAATAAAGCATTCATGGAAATCAGTGATGAGAACATATCTTTAAAACAAGAAATCATTACTCTTCGAGAAGCTCAATTAAAAGTGGATCCTAATATAACTGTTCTAAATGCGCGGCTATCAGAAGAGTTGTCACAAATCAAAGAAAAGTATGCATCTATGGACAAATTATATCAGGGTATGCTTCATACACAAGCTAAAGAGACCAATGAATTCAATGATTTAAAGATTAAATGTGAAAAACTTGAAGAGCGCAATAGATTCTTAGAATCTGAAGTACTGAGCCTGGATCTGAAGCTATCTGATATTGTTAACTCTTCTAAGATTAATCAAACATTATCAGACAGATATAGAGCTCCTTATGATAAAAGTGGAATAGGTACTGATCTGCCTAGTTCCTCTACTTCAGGCATTAAGAACACTACTGGAGCTAGTTCAAGTTCTTTGCAATTAGATAAAGGAAAAGAACCTATGACTTATGATAATGAACCAAAATCCAAAGTACAGTCTAAATACATTCCTCCTACTACCAAGAATGGTAAACAGAAGAATGGATCTAGACCAGTACAGTCAAGACCATACCAGAAGAGTACTACTCCTCTGACCAGAGCAGAACTGTCCTGGAATCAGAAGAGGCAGACTCAGAACAGTAGGTCAAGACAAACACAGGCAAGTTGGAAACAGCCTAGACGTCCTTTTATAAGGCAGTCTCAGCTGTACTCAACTAAACCTAGGAAATTTGTGCCTCATTATCATAACAAACCTGTTCTTTATCCTCCACCTTTATCTTATGATATCATTGGAGAGGAAAGACCAAAACGCATCTATAAGCCGTATGGTCCACAGGCTTTTAGGCCCTATGCAAACTATTACAGACATACTGATCTTCCTGAAAAAGGGATAGAACCAAGGAAAGACTATCTCAGAAAAATAGATCCTAAGTCTGCTGATAATTTGGATAAGGTCAATAAAGTACTGTTCTGTGATAAGCATGGTAGAAAACTTAAGAGGTCTCAATTATTCAAATCTTCAATGTTTATTTGGATACCTCTTACTACTAACCCCCAAGGACCCCAATAAAGAAAGGGTACCTAAATTATTAAGATCACTACTTGCAGGGTCGACTGGATCTATACAAGAAAGGTGGTTCAGTTGGAGAAACTTGGTACATAGACAGTGGGTGTTCTCACCACATGACTGGTACCAAGACTCTACTTTCTGACTATCATGAGAAAGAAGGAACAAAGGTGATCTTTGGAGATAGTTCCATGGCAATCACAAAAGAATTTGGATACATCAAGAATGGAGATGTAGAGATTCAAGATGTCTCATATGTAGAAGGTTTGAAATACAATTTGTTATCTGTCTCTCAATTTTGTGACAGGGGCTATAAAGTCTACTTCAAAAGCACCAAATGCGAAATCTGGGATAAAAGAACTCATACAGTTCTACTAGTCGGAGTAAGACAAGGCAGTGTCTACATTGTGAATTGGAATAGCTGCCCTAGGGATGCTTGCCTTCTTAGTAAGAGTCCTAAAGAGATCAGCTGGCTATGGCACAGACGCCTATGCCATATGAACTTTAAGATAATTAATAAGATTGCAAGAAACTACCTTTTTGAAGGTATCCCTAATGAAACTACCTTGTTGAAGGTTTGGCCGGTTTTGACGGTTAACCGCCGGTTTTAAAAAAAAAAAAATTAATTTTTTTAATACACAATTCTTCTATTTTTAATGTATAAATTTAATTTATATAATTTTTATTCAATTCTAGTAATGTATTTTCTAAAAAATGAGTTAAAATGAACAAAAACGGAGTGAAAACGAGCGAAAACGGAGATAATATTTAAAAAAAAAAAAAAGCAAACCGGCAAACCGGCGGTTAAAAACCGTAACCGGCAAACCGGCGGTTCGGTTACGGTTACCGATTTTTGAAAACCGTAACCGGCGGTTTCTAACCGTTGCGCATGTCTACATTCACACAAGTCAACTCTCTTATTTATTTTTTTATAAAATTATATCTTAAAATTCGATTTATTATAATATTTTTTTAAAAGGGGGTGAACAGTAAGTATGAAAGTTAATTCGGGACGGAGGGAGTAATACGTATAATATTATGGGGTAAATACACACTCTTCGGCGAGCCATGCCATCACTTCTTGATTAGAGAAAAAAAGTGTATATCAAATTAACGGACGTGAGATTAAAAAAAAAAAAATATTGAGGGGAATCAATATTCCAAAACACAAAAAATTCCCATCATAAACTGGAATTCAATTCTCCAACTGTAAAATTGATATTCATATAAAAGGGACATTTAAGGACTTGAGTAAAATAAGAGACATTGCATATTTTGAAACCAACAAAATTTTACTTCTACAACCAAAATTTATTGAGGCACATGAGTTTTAAATAATTGTGGGACATTGAGGAAAATTAGTCGTAAAAGAGACAATATCGATGAAATTTCAATTATCAAATTGAAATTTCAATTCTCCAAACGTAAAATCGACATTCACATAAAAGGGACAATAAGGGACGTGAGATAAAAAAAGGAACAATATTGAGGGGCAACAATATACGAAAACCGATAAAATTCCCACTTATCAACTAGAATTCAATTTCTCCAACTGTAAAATCGATATTCACATAAAAGGGACATTTAGGGACTTGAGTAAATTAAGGGACATTGCATATTTTTAACCAACAAATTTCAGTTCTACAACCAAAATTTCATCGAGGGACATGAATTTTAAAAAATTGTGGAACATTGAGGGACATTAGCTGTAAAAGAGACAATATCGACGAAATTTCAATTATCAAATTTTAATTTCAATTCTCCAAACGTAAAACCGGCATTCACAGGGACATTAAGGGACGAGATGTAAAAAATGAACAATATTGAGAGGCATCAATATTCCAAAACAGACAAAATTCTCACTCATCAAATGGAATTCGATTTCTCCAACTGTATAATCGATATTCACATAAAAAGGGACATTTAGGGATTTGAGTAAAAATAAGGGACATTGCATATTTTGAAACCAACAAAATTTCATTGAGGAAATGAGTTTTAAAACATTGTGGGACGTCGAGAGACATTAGTCGTAAAAGAGATAATATCGACGAAATTTCAAATATCAAACTGAAACTTCAATTCTCCAAACGTAAAACCGACATTCATATAAAATGGACATTAAGGGACGTTAGATAAAAAAAATGAACAATATTGAGGGGCATCAATATTCCAAAACCAACAAAATACCCACTCATCAACTAGAATTCGATTTCTCAAACTATAAAATCGATATTCACATAAAAGAGACATTTAGGGTATGATTGGTATGATGGAATGAATTTGAGACTGAATGGAATGAACTCAAGAATGGAATGAAGGTGTGAATGGAATGACATAAGAATAGTCATTCCTATGATTGGTATACAATTGGAATGAATGTGGGAATGAAATATAGTATTTTTTAAAATTAATATTATTGATTATTGTTAAAAATATACTCCATTATTTTTATTTT